>JALMGJ010000002.1:247085053-248285053 GCA_023362775.1 Charina bottae
TCAGTCCTATAGTTCAGGTAGAACTATATTGCATAGGCTATTTAATATATTACCTAGAACAGAATTTCACTGCTCCCATATCACTTTTATTACAACAGATTATATGACTTTATGCCAGCAACATCACAATATTAAATTAGCAACACCAAAGCTCTGTAAAGGCAACACAACAGATCAGCCAAATGCCTTCTAAAATGTGTTTTTACATTGCTTATGGAAGACAATGAAACGTTTATTGTACATAAAGCTCATTCCATAACTATGAAAATCTGTACTGCCTTCTCTGAACTAGTTCAAATTAGTGAGATGAAGTGCCTGAAATTTTTTTAAAAAAATGGCTCTTCAGATCTCTATTCGAGAACAGTAACATCTGCCTATCCAGTAGGGTCAAGCAGGAGGGGCTCTGTCCACATCCCAATAGTTCAGAGAGTGCCAGCTATAGGGGTCATGGAAGCATGCCTCCCCTCCCCAGACATTCATATTGCCCCTTCCCTATTAGCACTCAGAAATCTATTGACTTGGCTGTTTGAACAAGCCCAGGAGGTTCGGTGGGAGGTGAATAAGATGTTTGTTCCTCTACTAACAAAAATGGTTTTAACTGGGGGAGGGAGTTGCAACTATTTCTATGCTCTTATATTGTGAATTTGTGGTTTTGACTATATTTTATTTTGTTTTACAGTAATCTAAGTAAGAAGGGGGGAATTGTGCGCTGTTCAGAATTGGTTCTGATTAGAGCAGCCCATAAACCCTGATTAATTGATTAGATAGATAGATAGATAGATAGATAGATAGATAGATAGATAGCAATACAAGACAACTAAAGCATTCTGTGGAGAACAATTTGGATAGAGTGTTTTGTCACCACTTGTACTGACATCGTCATTCTTGTACCCTAAAGCAGGGGTTGGCAACCTTTTTGGCACAAGGGACCACTTCCCTTGGAAAAAAATTTCCAAGGACCGGGGGGCGGGGTTTGTGGGCGGAAGCCAATCAGACGGATGGGGGCAGGGTTTGCAGGCAGCAGCCAATCGGATGGATGGGGGCGGGGTTTGCAGGCCTGCAGCTCCATGCAGCGTTTTTTCCTGGCACCAAGCACATTTTCGGGGTCCCCGGAGCCTGCCCTTTCGAAGGGGCACCACGGCGGGGTGCGGGGCGGACTTTTCCTCCCTTTTGCTCCCCGTGTTTTTTTCGGCCCCTACTGGGTAGCTCCGGCGCGCCTCCACTTCCCCGCCACACAGCTGATCGGCGCTCCGGTGCACCTCCGCTTCCCCTCCGCACAGCTGATCGGCGCGGAGATTTTCCACCCCGGGGCGGCGGGGTGGGGGGAGGAAAAGTCCGTGCCAGGGTGCCCCTTCGAAAGGGCAGGCTCTGGGGACCCCAAAAATGCCCTCAGTGCCGCGTAAAAAATGCTGCACTGAGCAGCAGAGAGGCGAAAAGCCTTGCCGCATGTGCGCGTGCACGCTGCCACCGTGAGGGGAGGCTGATTGGCAGGGGTGCTCCTCGGCCAGGCTCCGCCCTTCTTTGCCGCGTGCTAATAGGTGGAGGTGTTTCCCCTTCCGGGCTCCCACCAATCAGCTGCTCCGGCTCACCCTGCGGCCTACTTCCTAACAGCCCGTGGCCCACCAGTGGGCCCCGGACCACAGGTTGCAGACCCCTGCCCTAAAAATCATATCCATGTTTCCCTCCCTCTCTGTACTGGATTACCAGTATCTTTATATATGAGAGCATATTTATTGCTCGCTTACAAAGTAATACGTTTACAGTGTCTAGAAAAATAAGAGGTTCAGCCATATGTAATTAAATCCATAACTACACTATTATAAGATGCCATTATTTCTAGTATCTTTTAGCATCATAGCTACCCCAGCTCTGCTTCTACATCAAAAGATTGTATGATACTAATTGCTGATACATTTGACCATGGAAAAGTATTAAATCCTTGGTCTGGGTAAGCTCAGTCCAACACTGGATCAGCAACTGGATCATTCCACATATTCCAAACTAAGTTATCTTAACTGGTAGTATTTTGGTGTAGTGGTTAAGGTGTCAGGCTAGAAACCAGGAGACTGAGAGTTCTAGTCCTGCCTTAGGCATGAAAGCCGGCTGAGTGACCTTGGGCCAGTCACTCTCTCTTAGCCCAACTCACTTCACAGGGTTGTTGTTGCAGGGAAAATAGGAGGAGGAAGGAGTATTAGGTATGTTCGCCACCTTGAGTTATTTATAAAAGCAATAAAGGCGGGATAGAAAATAAAATAAATAATAAATAAATAAATATTGATATGTTGGCCTTTCTTTCATCAGTTAAGAATCCACCCACACATTTTCCTCAGATATATTTAAACTATTTCTTTTTACAAATTCTCAGCAACATTACTATTGTATCTAGAAGAGGCTTTAGTCATAGATATTCCTCTTGGGAAGAGATGAGCCATCTAGCATGGTTTTATAATGAAAAGCTGTTACCAGAATGATTCTGAACTACAATTATAGCACATTTAGCTGCAACCACAGTAATTCATCATAATATGTTAGGAGAGGAAGCTGGTTGAATACACACTGATTAGGGGGGAAAAACCAGCTTTTCTTGATATATTACTGTAAATAAATTGCTGACAGGTCAGTATTTTACGTAACATTCTGTCAGGGAGATAACTGGTGAAGGAGGAGGGGGCTCCCTCTAGGGGGATAAACGCATGCACAGTACTGAATCGCTTTGCTTTCCTCCCACGAGGCTAAAGAAGGCACCGCCCTAGTTTCTTGGGCCTTTTCTCTGAGCATCACTAGTTCATTTTAGTTTAGCTGGATTCTGTCTAGCAGAGTAGAACAATAAAACACTAGAGCTTTTACACCAAGTCTCAGCGTGTTCCTTCATTCGAAGTCAGGATATATTCCATGTTTGGAAATTTAGCCATCAAACACCAAGCACAAGCCACTAAACTCTCTTCCTTAAGGATGTGTTCATGTCCAAAACCAGGTTTACATTCCATCACCCTGACACACACTTATATTAGGGAAGCAGCCTCAATGGAACTTTCTTTGAGGAAGTATACATATGGAAATTACAAAAATACTTCATGCAGTTTTCTGACTGCTACTGCCCAACTCTCTGTTAAGAGTAAAATATAAGTAATAAAAAATGGTGAAACAGTATCATTATATTTTTAAAGGAGGTAATCAAAACACATTCATACACAAATAAGATTGTTGGAAATTCTCTTTCTGATAAGAAAGACTGAGTGACAGAGTTGGTTTGAATGCCAAGACTTGTTTCTCTAAGCTTGTATTGCTCAACTCACCTAGCTTCTTACAAAATAAGAGACAAAAAGAATGGTACTCAAAAGTTAAGTACATTTGAGCTGATCCATATCGGCTATTTGTCTGGTAATAAATACCTGGATTTCAAGAGAGGTTGCGTCACCCACTTCTTTAGTTTTCGTTGTCCAAATGAAGTTTTTGTATGATCCAAGATCCAGAACAGGCTGCCTTTTGTTTTCATATCAGTCTAAAATAATTATAGGTATTTTAATTAATAAATTAGAGCACAAGTTCAATATAAAATATGAATAATCTGAAATAGAAATCAAGTCAAATTGTTAATTCTGGAGGGACGAATACATTGTAGAAATAAATATTTTTTAGACATATCAAACATAAAAACAGAGTCAAAAATCATACAACCCAATAGTTAAACATCTGCTTCCAAAAATATTATTTCTTGGTCTCTTTTTAGCTCCCCTAAAAATAGTTTACATTGGTTATACATTTGAAAAGAGTAATACTAGTGATACTTAATATATTGTAAAAAGTCTGGATAAAATACGACTTCAAGAGTTGTTTCATACTGTGTCTATTAGTTCTACATATTCCCATGATCTGTGACTGCAACCTAATGACAGTAGAAGCCCAGCAATAATTTTAAAGCAATAGGTTTCCAACTGTCCACCATAAAATTATAAATATTATAAGTAAGTAAGTAAGTAAGTAAGTAAATAAATAAATAAATAAATTTCCAAAAGCTTTGGGAAGAATTTCTTCACAGAACTGCAAACAGTATATCTAAATAATAACAACAACAATAGCACTTTTGCTTTTTCATTATATGCAAATCATTAGGATAGACATAGAGATGAACATGACTAACATGTCTCACTTCTAATCAAAGAGAATGTTTAACCAAGACTCTCTAATTAGACTGTTTTAGAAGACGGTGTCATGGTTCATCATCCGTTTAGTTCAGTTTCTCAGGAGAGGGGAGACCAGGAGCTGTGTAATGAATCTTGCAAGTCTAATTCAGTAGTTCCATGGCACAGCTCTGTAGAACCATGCTCCACTATTTCCAACTAGTCCAGGCCTATGATCCAACACAGAGACAGAGCTTCAAAGCCCAAAGAATGATGACACCGTTCTTAAAGTCAAAGAGCAGAGAGACAAAGAAGTGCTTGATTGCTTGGAAGCCCATCTTAGGAATAAAGTTCCCAGGTACTTCAGCATGCGTAATCACTTCTGATCAGTGTCAGCTGTGCTCAATAGAGGCCAGGAGTTTCAAGTATAAAAGTCTCTGCGTAAGGCAAGTAAAGCACTGGAACATGTATGGTAGATTGATGTAGAACTCTGCTCTGTCTGGATTTCTCAGCCTCTGGTAGAACATAGACTGTACCAAGTGCTGAGCCTTGATTCTGACTCTTAAATTTGTGACTTGACCATTGTACTGCTGATTCTACCATAAATCATGTATCCTTTTTGGGACTGCCAGATTATCTGAACAATGCTCATGCCTTACTATGTGAAACCCAGTGAAGGTTGTTAGATGAAGGTAAAATGTTATGAAATATTTTGCCCAAGTCTGTTTGTTACTCTATTCTCCTTAATCTGAACAGGAACACTTTGGGGAATATTGGTGAAATGAATGCACATTTAACCCCTTCTGGTTGCTTACCCATTGAACCAATCCCTAATCCAGTTTTTCAATTCTCTTTCTAAATCTTTTCCAATCCATTCATTTACTTTCTGATCCTTCCTCTACAATTCCTACATGTTTCATATAACTCTGTTAAAAAAGTAAAAACATAATTATAGCTATTCATGTCTAATTTCTAAATAAATTGTAGCTTATTAATTTTTAAATTTTACTTAATAGGTAATGAAAAACCCCTTTAGTTTTCAAATCGTACCTCAGATTCATCCTAATCAGTTCAAGGAAAATCTACCTCTTTTCTGAATCAAGGCTCATCAAGCTGAATCTTGTACTTTGCTAACACTCTACTCAGATATATACTTGGACTTAAATTACAGTCATTTCAGAAAAGTAACTCCATTGTGAATATCCAGCCTATGCAGTGGATCATGATTCCTTCATCTATTACTACTAATTGATGCCTCCTACTAGACTTTGAGATGGAGAAGTGTCCCATGAATAGTATTATATTTCTCCAAATACTATGAATGCAGGCTCAAAGAAAAAAAAAACAAATAGATGAGAAACTGTGTGTAACAAACAATTGCCTGCCAAGATCACCCCCAAGTCATACTGAATGTGATTGCTGAAAGTGTTGTTTCTTATTAAGTCACTCAATAATTGAAATACAGACTATTTTTAAACATTAACATGGTATTTTTAAGGAATTTGAGGAGTGGGAAGAGAAAATTTAGACCCACAGGCCCAAACTGTCTACCAAGAGAATTAGTGGAAGTTATTAAAATACAGCGAAACCTTAATTTTCTAGATATCCATTGAAGATTTTGCAGGACTTCTGTCATGTAGTCCAAAATGACATAATTATGCAAATGATATATTCTATATCATTTGTATGTTTGTATTGATGCAAATTACAGACATTCAGATTTAACAGATGTTTTGAATTTAATATTCAGCCCCTTCTCCTGAATGGTCCATTAAACTGAGTTTACTGTATATGAACTTACACCTTTCTTTTTCTGATTCCTTCTTAATCGCATAAGTAATACATGGGCAATAGCGCTGGCTGATCAGAACTTACATATTTTTAAGAATTACCCGCTTCTAGGATGAAGCATTTGATTAAATTTTACTTAATTGAAAAATGGGTGAAATGTATATACAGACCAGAAAGGACTGAGAAAAAATAACGTAAAGCTTTAATTCACAAAGCACATAAATACATAAGATGAATAATTCTTCCTTACCTGATTCTGCAAGATTTCAAGATTCTTTAATGTAGCTCCATTTAGTGTCATATATTCATCTTCACTTGATAACTTTTTAAAATTACTTAAGGAAAAAAAATCATTCATAGTAAAGATACAAAAAACCACTGGCACTCTAAATAAAAGCCTCTTAACTTTATATGTCGCAAGAAAAAGACATTAAAGTCAGAGTAGGAGAAATAGCCATCAAAGAACATGTGATTCATTTTACTGACATTGAAAAACCCTTAATAATATTTAAAATTTTAAATTCATGCTAAAATCTGCAAAATTCAATGATGCTAGTAACTTTCTTTACTTTTTTGGGAGATGTCATGTTTCCTGTCACACTCCTATACATTTCTTGAGTTTGATTTTCATAGTAAATTTAAACAGCCTCATAGAGGAGTTGACTGAGCTAATATACTTCATATGGAATTGAAGACAATCAATTCCTAAGCTACATTCATGTTGGGTCGAAGGAACCGTGAACCTAAAATCAGAAACCAAGAGTTAAAAGGCAAAGCCAGTAAACTCATGACTAAAGAGGAAAAGAAGACTGACCTAAGGACACCTTAAGATAGAGAACCTTCCAGAACTTAGAAATGTCTTGCTGGCCAACCACATGTTAACAGGAAGTCCTTTAGTAGTCAATAGTCCTTCCTGTCCTTGCGACTTTGGCAAATTTTCCCTCTAAATCATGAGTTTGCACTCAGCTAAATTTGAGAATCTGGGATAGGGAGAAGAAATTAAAGCCTTTTCACTGGTCCTAAGCAGCAAAAAATAAAGACAAATGTGAGGTTTTGCCAGCACATATGCCACTTGAATTCTGCAGCATTAGAAGCAGCAGACTCATCTGGCTATTTTTCAAAAATTAGTTAGCTCTGTAGCCAATTGTAGATCTTTTCTTTTCCTACTAAGTTCATTATTATAGTCTACATAGTAAAAGATATTGTGCTTTTGTTTCACTTCAGCAGTTTGGCTGAATATTTACCCTATCATCTATGTAATAATACCTTAAGTAATACTTTCATTTCTCTATTATAATTTTGCTTTCGTTTTCATTACTTTTTAATATTTTTTTTATGATAGCTTTTTCTGACATACTGTTGGATTGCATATAAGGACTAGAAATTGGGTGTGTGTGTATTTGTCTTTGAGTCATTCTTGACTCCTGGCAACTACATAGGTAAGTTCATGCAGTTTTCTAGGCAGCATTTTCAGAAATGATTTGTTAGTAACACTGACAATTTGTTAGTAACACTGAAATTGCAAAAATAATTTACACATTACACTGAGGGATATATATAGATATATACACTATATGTAAGGAACGCGATGGCTCAGTGGTTAAGACTCCAGGCTTGTCGATCAGAAGGTCGGCGGTTCAAGACCCGAGCGCTGTGTGACGGAGTGAGCTCCCGCACTCGCCCCAGATCTTGCCAACCTAGCAATTTGAAAGCATGCAAATGCAAGTAGATAAATAGGTACCACTTCGGTGGGATGGTAACAGCGTTCCACGTGCGTCATGCCGGCCACATGACCGCAGAAGCGTCTTCGGACAGCGCTGGCTCTTCAGCTAAGAAACAGAGATGAGCACCACCCCCTAGAGTCGGACACGACTGTGCAGGGGGAAACCTTTACCTTTTATACACTATATGTACAGTATAACCTAATTGAATTGCTGATACCATTAGTTGGAAACATAGTTTTACAGTTCTAAAATTTTTGTACTTCTAAATATAATTTTCATGATAACTTGGATATCACAACTACAGTGCACTTATATTGTGAAAAAATATCTGCCAAATTATGTAAAGCAATGTAACAATGATTTCAGTTATCTAAAATTATCTAAAATTAAAATTATTTACCTGGGGTTGTAGAGTATCTTCTCTAAATTAAATTCTTTAAGATACAAGATTACAGCAGCCAAGGAGCACAACACTGGCTTATCAAATTTTAAAATCTGGGACAATGCTTGGCAACCTGGAAAAAAATATTTAGTCATATTCCAGCACTTAAATTGCAACTTTTTATAAAATCCACTTTGTTGGAGTTATAATAGCTTCCAGAAACAGTTTGTAGCCAGTTCTCCAAAGTGGCATCTTAATCACCACTACTAAAAACTATTGCTTTACCTACCCTATAGGTCCGCATAGGATAGCAAGTATCCCATAGTGATTTATTAATAATAAGCAACTCTGGGCGGTTTACAAATAGGGCAAACAAGAATAATAAATTGCTGTTTCTATAACCCATATAAAATATTTTACAACTGCAGCCCTATACCCAGTTACCTGTAATTAAACATCACTGAATTCAATGGAACTTATTTTTAAGTAGACAAGAATAGGACTGCATATTCACCTTGATTTTATTGGCAACTAGAGATATGTCAGCAGTAATCACATTTAATAGTAACCCTCTACACATCTTGGGGAAGAGTGTAAAACATATTTAGCAATTGTAAGCTTAGCTGCAATAAAGTTTATGGAAGCTGAGGAAATCTAATGGAAATGTTCCTTACTTTTCAATTGACTTTATTAGAAGAACTACTAATTTCTCCCTACTACTCATCCATAGCTGCGGAGTGCACATAGAAGTCAGTGGCTCCTGCATCCTTGAATTCTCTATTGACTGACTACTAGAAACTGTGCATCATTTTCTGGACTACCAAAGAGCTGTGATCCTACAAATTTACCTTATCTTGGATTAAGTTTTATTGAACTCATTTCTGTTTACCTCACTGTAAAATACTAACAAATTAATTTCATAAAATCTGATTTCTAAAAACATTTCTAAAAAACAGACAGGATTCCTGGTGCTGCAACTTTTTTCAAAGACAAATAAGGATCAACATACTATTCAAATTACTAGGGTACAGAGAAATTTTTGAATTAACTTTATGTTTTGATTTAAGGCATTTCTAACCCAGAATTAATTTCTACTGGCTCTAAAGAAACAGAAAATAATAAAACTTTTTTCTGCTACTAAAATACTGCTCTAGGAAAAACATTTAAGAAATATATAACTATCTCTACTCTTAAAAAGTATTAACTTAGTAAATTTAAACAAATATTTTGTAAATTATGTCAAGCTAACATGACAAGGGGCGTGGTGGCTCAGCGGGTAAGACGCCAGGCTTGTCGATTGGAAGATCACAAGTTCAGAGGTTTGAATCCCTAGTCCCGCGTGATGGAGTGAGCTCCCGCACTAGCCCCAGCTCTTGCCAACCTAGCAATTCGAAAGCATGCAAATGCAAGTAGATTAATAGGTACCACTTTGGTGGGATGGTAACAGCGTTCCGCGTGCGTCATGCCGGCCACATGACCGTGGAAGCATCTTCGGACAACGCTGGCTCTTCGGCTAACAAACGGAGATGAGGACCGGCCCCTAGAGTCGGACACAACTGCACAAATGTGCGGGGGGAACCTTCACCTTTAACATGACACAATGAAGTTTTACAAAATAATCAAGTCACCTTTAATATATGCAAACACTAATCAGATAAATCTCTAGGACTTTTTGGATTAGGTACCTGTGCCATCAAGTATCTGACTGCCATAGAAATCTGTAATCATCTTAAAAGCACTTCTGTATTCAAAATGTTCATTTTCCATTCTTTCAATTCGTATTCTGTCATCTTGTAAACTGTAAAAAATAGGTATTTTCAACTTTACTATACTGTTACATACAACTAAACAATAGCAAAAGCTCTCCACATTGTACTTCAGTATTCACAAATGCATCAAGATTAACGACTATTTTGCCCAAGTGAAACTTTTAAAATCAAGTTGGTTTGAAGGGTGACCTTTCCTTAATGCATTCTGAAAGGATTCACTTTCAACAAATTCAATTCCAGAGAAGTTTAAACTTCTGAATTTGGACTTTAAATGTTATTCTCTTTCCTCTAGCTAAGCCCTGCAATATTTACATTTTTTAAAAGAATGACATTAATTGTACTATTATTTTGTTAGTTTGGCTAACCTGATGTTAAAGACTCAGGATAGGAACATCTTGTTACCCAATTTGTTTTCACACCATTAAAATAAAAGCCTCTTCTTTAATTTGTAAAACAAATGGTGTCAGATATTAGACTATCTCCCTATCTCCCTCTTCTGACCAGTACCGACCCCAACTAGATTTCAGAAGCTAGGACATGCTTACTTGGTTGATGCAAAAAGAGTTTTGCCATGTCATGTTTGTTATTTTTAGTGATTTAGTGATTTTTAAAGACATTTTAAACATTTTGCTTATGCTGAATTCTAAGCAGTCCAGAAAATATTTGCTGACAAATGTATCAATGCAATCAATGCAAAGTGGGGGTTTTGGTCTCAAACATGTGAGACATAAAGATTCCTGAACAGTGACTAATTATACTGTATATGTCTGTTCCTCAAATGAAACCAAGATTAAATATTTGATCAAGATCCTATTTGAACTAGGCCCAAAAGAAACAACTCAGTTGAAAGAATCTTTGGAGTCATAGAAGATTCAACACCAAAAGAGAATTTGGAAGTACATGCTGTAGTCCAAAGCTGGCTTGAAACGTTTCGTCATAGGAGCTTTAAGTTACCCATTTTGCCATTTATCCTCCCATCAAAACTCCAAGAAATGAAAAAATGTTAACAATTCTGGCCTACCACAGCTAAGACACAAAAGAGTTAATCTAGGATACAAAAATCATGACATGTTAGTAACAGTTCTCCACTGATGTCTTGCTCTTAAACCCAATTCTTTGGGTCCAGAGCTAAAAATGGAGTCACCACATCTATGCTGCAAAAAGCTAGGCAACTATTAAAGGGCAACACAGACAAATCTAATTCTTAATGCCACCTAGTGGCTGTCCAGATTTTTGCAGTCCAGTTCTGGCTCACTCCAAGAATTCTTAATTCTAATTATGCTCTACTAACAAGTAAGACCCTGACTAAGAATCCTGTAACACAGGGCTTTCCAAAGTGCCGCCGCTGGCAACACGGCAGCGGCGGTGCGGCAGTGGTGGCGGCACGGTGGTGGTGCGGGGGCGCGCGTGCGCGGCGACACAAGAGGCATACAGTGGCACGCACACACACGGCGGCGGCAGCGGCTGCCACTGCCACCGTGCGTGCGCGCGCCGCCGCTTCTGGGTGGTGTGGCGACACACCACGCTGTGTGTGGCGACACACTTTCGTGTCGCGACACACAGTTCGGAAAGCTCTGCTGTAACAGATAAGGATTACAGTCATATAATGAAGCTGTGGAATAAATCTGACCTCTTCTTAAGCTAGCAATTAGACCCAGTTTGACATTTTTACACTTTTGAAACTATTCTTCCAATTATACAGAAAACCTATATTTCCTATAATAAGAGGAAAGAGAAGCAAATATTGTCTGGAAAATTGTTAAGATTCCAAAGAGTAACACAGAAAATAGATACAGAGGGGCAAGATTCCAGAGTCTTTTGAAAACAAGTACAAGAAGCTTAAAAGTGCAAATAAACAGATGAACAGACCCTTGAAAAGAATAATGTAACATAGTACTTTGTTTCTCCTATTCTAGAGATATTATCATCAGCGCTTCCGGGTTTTAGCGCAACACACGAGGCTGCCGCCACCGTGCACACCACCGCGCCGCCGCCATTGGTGTGTCACCAACGGCGGGACTTTGGAAAGCACTGAACTAGAAGAAGATTTGTAAGTGCTTCCCCCCTTTCTTTTTTCTTGCAATGCCACAAAATATAGAAGGCCATTTCAAAGTCCCCTACATTTATAAAAGGCAGAATTCCTAATGAATGCAATTCATGTTGCTTCACTGCTTCAATATTTTGGGAGTTTGCAGGTACAATAAAAATTCCGAAGAAACATGAAAACTATTTCAAGCAAAATAAATAAATAACAATCTATATTTAATAGGGAAATGGAGTTCTCAAATAGTTTCACATGCTCACTTAGTCCTCTAATTCATCGGTTTCCAGTTGCTAGTCCTTTTTGGTTCAAAGACAGAATGGAAAAATATGTGACCTAAGAACTGGAAGAATAGCAATAGCAATACAAAATACAATATCTGGTCCAGAAAACATGTAGCCCTAGGACTAAAAGACTTTGTCATAAGATGATCAGAAGTAACAATGTGGGATATTCCTGTAACTATGAAACCAGCCATTTTCATAATTAATAAGGAAAAAAAGATGGGTTTTTCCCCTCATTCCAGGTCTCTGCCAGTGTTATTAAAGACGACAACAAATTTCTGTCTCAGTATTGCTAGAATTATTAAGATACAAAATAATATAAACAGACTGATCACTTCTAAATCAAACCTCCCCAATCTGATGTCGTCCAGTTGTGTTGGACTTCAATTCCTATGATCATTACCCAGCACAGGAGTTGACCTTTGGAAGGTACCAGGTTGTAGAAGGCTAACTGAAACATCAAATAAGTAAAGGTAATGAACAAATGGGGAATTTTCTATCTAATTCAAGCATATCATCCCCAAATGAATATCTTGAGCTGCTCTTGTAGTCCAAGGCCTATTTGGAACAGCTTACAAACTGAGATTTCAGTATGTTAAAGCTGCATTATGTTGGTCTTTAGAAACATAAATAGCAAGTTATCTTCTAAAGACCCATTAGCCTTTAGTCATGCTGTTGTGAGACAGGGAGAAGAGACACAGCCCAGGAAACACTCAGATAAAAGGCAACTTAGCCCACAGCAGGAATGTGGGTGGGGCAAGCAGCTCAGAAGGGACCTTCCCTAGTTTCTTGGGCTGTACAGATGATGGGAAGAGAAATGTACTTTGGAGAAATGTACTTTCAGACTTGCAAGATTCTCTTAACGTAACTTTACAATAATGTAGAATTAGTTAATCTGGCCGTGCTTCCTGTCTGGTCTACCTCAAAAGGCTGAAATCAATCTTGCAAGTGTCATACTCTCTTCCAAACAGAGGAATTTTAGGAATGGCCTCCGGTCCCCCGAGGACTCCGCTGTCTGCCTAGCACCTAGCAGCAGCATTGTTGCAACTCTAGCAGCAGGTAGATGCACAAGTGACCAATTTGCAATATGCCATGATAAAACTAACACAACAGCTGGGGCAGAACTTGCCTTAGCCCGTGGCATCACAACAACATGTGTCTCAGCCAGTGCTCCTGCGTTCCCATGGGAGCTTGCCAGAGAAGTTCAGAGGGGACCAGGATCAATTCCGGACATTCACAGTTCAATGTGAAATGTTTATGGCAGGCAGGCTGATGGAGTCTCCCACTGATCGCACCAAAGTGACTTTTCTGCTAAGTTTGCTGAAGGATGCAGCAGCTAAGTGGGCAATACCGTTCACTGAGGGGAACGATCCGGTCTTCATACATAAACTCAGAGGACATTTTGGGGATCCCATAAAACACATCATCGCTAGTGGAGAGATACGAAAGCTGAAGCCTGGACAGAGGAGAGTGAGGTCATATATTTCTGACTTTAAATTACTTGCTGGAGACATAGGATGGAACGACATAGCCCTGATTGACCAGAGAGATGAGCTGGTGAGGAAAGGCACCCCAAATACCCTGGAAGAGCTGTATCGATGTTTGTAATAATAGACGCCCGACTGGAAGAGTTAAGGCAGGGAAGGAACAGCAAGGGAAAAAGAACCTACAGCCTTTCTTTCCCCATAACCCCCCTCCCTAGGGCCTCTTCAGTATCAAGGGTGGGAGAACCCATGGAAATTGGAGCAACCAAGAGATCCCTGTCATCAGAAGAGAAGCAAATAAGAAGGGATCAGGGACTGTGCTTTTACCCAATCTTTAAAAAGGGAAACCGGCAGGAACCTGCCAGTTATCGCCCATTTAGTCTGCTAGATATTTCTTCTAAGCTCTATGCCAGACATCTTCTGAATAAATTAGAAGATTGGAAGAAACAAAACTCTTTCATCCAGAACAGGCAGGGTTTCGAAAAGGACATAGCACAGTAGATCACTGTGCTACTTTGAAGGCCCTTATTCAAAAATATACCAATGGACATACAAAACAACTCTGTCACTTTTATTGACCTTACCTCTGCCTTTGATTCCACTGACAGGTCTCAACTATGGGAGAAACTAGCTAGGACAGATATCAATAAGCCCCTTCTTAAACTAATTATTAAAATACATACTGACATGATAGCTAGAGTAAGAATGGGCCCACAAGGGTCCTTGTCAGACCCTATCTTATTGGAGAGATGAGTTAAACAGGGCTGTTTACTTGCTCCCTTATTTAACTTCTATATTAATGATATTGTACTGGCCATGAAGTCACAAAGTTTTTTCTCCCCCTCACTCAATGAACAGAAAATTTCAATGTTAATGTATGCTGATGATATAGCTCTTATTTCCTGTACTGAGATTGGCCTTAGAAGATTACTGGCCAGACTAGCCGCTTACTGTGAAAGGGAAAAACTGAAGATAAATTATAATAAAACAAAGGTAGTAGTTTTTGGCAAAGGTAATATTAAACATAGATGGACTGTTTTTACTGCAGGGCCCCCAGGCACATAACCAGATCATGCCCCGGTAAAAGCTCAAGTGTCTGACGCAGCAACAAAATGCAGAACTTGTAAATCAACAAAGCATGTAGCCAGCAAGTGCCCAGTTCACTCTGAGGCAGCAAACCAGAGAAACTTCACCGCCCCCTCCCCCAGGAGCTCCAAAGGAGAGCAGCAGTCACCTGTACAGGCACAGCTGGGTTGCAGGACGCCTGGTGTGATCTTGGGGAGTCTGGCAAAAAAGGGGAGTAACGCAGCTGCACTTTGTTCTCACAGCCCACAATCAGTTTCTCCTGTGAACTCGGGAGGGGGGCTGAGTCTGAAGGGGAGGGTGATATAACGGTATGTGGGAATGACCTTGGGAGACAGGGAGAAGAGACACAGCCAAGAGAACGGTCAGATAAAAGGCAACTTAGCCAAAATGAACTTGTGATTTATTAGAAAGGGCAGACTATGGAAAGAAGGAAATTATGATGTAGAGGGTAACATATAAATGCATTTATAATGGCATTTATAACAGCTCTCAAGAAGATTGGAAGCTGCTGCTTTATAATTTTTTCTTTTCTATTTTCTTTCTTTTCCTTATTTTCTCTCTTATCTATTCACATTTTTAAAAATTTTCTTTATTTCTTTATTTCTTTTCTGAACAACTAGCAGTCAGAAGACATGATGAAAACTCCTTAATCTCACAACACATGGACAGACTTAACCATACTTTCAACTGGGAAACTGTGAGCATCTTAAACCAAGCCAAATCCAAAAATGCTAGAGAATTCCTGGAAGCTTGGCACTCAGACAAAGCAGCCATCAACAGACACATAGAGGTAAACAACATTTACATACCATTCATAAGAGACAATAGAAAAGCCAGAAGACCAGAACACCTCTTTGCCAGCAATCAACAACAAGATAGGCAAAGATTAACAGCAAGATTAGCAGCAGAGGAGCAATCAAACAACACAATAGACCCTAATCAAGGAACTATTAACTCAGTCAATCAACCAAGCAGCAAACAACAACCCAATCAAAGTACTACCAAGGAGAGTACAACACCCCCACCAACACAGGCAGGACAAGCCAGGGTATATAAACAGAGAGCAAGTCCCACTCCCTTTTTGCACTGAAGAAGTTGCCTAGCCTGGCAATGAAACGTCTGCAAGAAAACAACAAGGCTCAGAGAGCACCAAGGACTCCACAAAAGTGAGAATGTCATGATTGGATGGAGATGATGAGAAAAGAGATAAGTGAAAAGTCTCAAGGATGGAAAACAATATATGAATTGATATAGGGGCATGATGGGAGCAAATATGGTTCACAATTGTAGAAAAGTATGGAAAGGTACAGTGAATTGTGTTAGTGCAAACTAGGCAACATTTTCAGTAGGAAAAGGGAGAGCATCTTAAACAAAGCCAAAGCCAAAAACACTAGAGAATTCCTGGAAGCTTGGCACTCAGACAAAGCAGCCATCAACAGACACATAGAGGTAAACAACATTTACATACCATTCATAAGAGACAATAGAAAAGCCAGAAGACCAGAACACCTCTTTGCCAGCAATCAACAACAAGATAGGCAAAGATTAACAGCAAGATTAGCAGCAGAGGAGCAATCAAACAACACAATAGACCCTAATCAAGGAACTATTAACTCAGTCAATCAACCAAGCAGCAAACAACAACCCAATCAAAGTACTACCAAGGAGAGTACAACAACCCCACCAACACAGGCAGGACAAGCCAGGGTATATAAACAGAGAGCAAGTCCCACTCCCTTTTTGCACTGAAGAAGTTGCCTAGCCTGGCAATGAAACGTCTGCAAGAAAACAACAAGGCTCAGAGAGCACCAAGGACTCCACAAAAGTGAGAATGTCATGATTGGATGGAGATGATAAGAAAAGAGATAAGTGAAAAGTCTCAAGGATGGAAAACAATATATGAATTGATATAGGGGCATGATGGGAGCAAATATGGTTCACAATTGTAGAAAAGTATGGAAAGGTACAGTGAATTGTGTTAGTGCAAACTAGGCAACATTTTCAGTAGGAAAAGGGAGAGCATCTTAAACAAAGCCAAAGCCAAAAACACTAGAGAATTCCTGGAAGCTTGGCACTCAGACAAAGCAGCCATCAACAGACACATAGAGGTAAACAACATTTACATACCATTCATAAGAGACAATGGAAAAGCCAGAAGACCAGAACACCTCCTTGTCAGCAATCAACACCCAGATATGCAAAGATTAACACCAGGATTAGTACCAGAGGAACAATCAAACAGCACAATATACCCTAATCAAGGAACTATTAACTCAGTCAATCAATCAAGCAGCAAACAACACCCCAATCAAGGAACTCCTAAGGGGAGAACAACACCCCCACCAACACAGGCAGGACAAGCCATGGTATATAAACAGAGAGCAAGTCCCACTCCCTTTTCGCACTGAAGATGTTGCCTAGCCTGGCAATGAAACGTCTGCAAGAAAACAACAAGGCTCAGAGAGCACCATGGACTCCACAGTACTGTATATAAACAGGAAAAAAATTCTTATTTAAAATATATATATTGGCAGGAACATACTGAAAAAAGAAAAGAGAAAAAAACCTGGAGAATTAGTGGTGATAGTCTTCATTAATGGGTCAGAAGAATTCTTGATTATATTTTATTTTATTTTATTTTATTTTGTAACCTTTATGTTCAAGAGTTGTTCTAGAAATCTCCATGGCTTGACAATACATTATATTCATACTATGGAAATAATATAGGAGCTTTAGTGAAGAACCCATCCTATCCCAGTAAATATTATGCTTATCTATATTTGAAGTAACAGCCATATAAATAAATACGGGGATAAATAGCAAGATTCCAGACCAAAAAACCTAGTACAGCATCATATCATTACTTATTACCAAGAAAAAGGGGCAAGAAATGTAAATATGAGGACTTGCTCACTTCTCATAACACAAAAATCTGAACAAGACTTTAAAGCAGGGGTCCCCAACCTGTGTTAGGAAGTGGGCCGCACAGCAGGTGAGCGGTGGTGGTCCACGCGATTGGCTCCCACCTGCAAACCCCGCCCCCCAGTCCGCGCAATTGGCTCCCACCTGCAAACCCCACCCCCCAGTCCGCACAATTGGCTCCCGCCTGCAAGCCCTGCCCCTGGTCAGCGCGATTGGCTCCCGCCTGCAAGCCCCGCCCCTGGTCAGCGCGATTGGCTCCCATCTGCAAACCCCGCCCCCCCAGTCCATGGAAAAATTGTCTTCCATGACCGGTCCCTGGTGCCAAAAAGGTTGGGTACCCCTGCTTTAAAGTACAAGAGAGTTGAAAATGACAACAGAGAGGAAACCTATGTCAGTGCCTAATTCAAGCAGGAACTGCAGTTTTATCAAAGTAAGACATAATATACCTAATGGAAGAAGTCATAAAGAAAATACTGCCTGATCAGACTATCGCTGAATCCAGAGAAGTGAAACTATTGGCTAATGAAGTAATATACAGTATATCTATGAAGGTTCTCAGTCATCCAGGTGGAATTGTCTGTAGCTTGAATCATGTCAACTGGATTTCTATTTTCTTAGTGGAAACGTTTCACTCCTTGTCCAAGGAGCTTCTTCAGTCTGAGTAAAGTTAGTAAGGGAATCCTTAAATATGTTTCTAGGCTGGCTGTGTGACCTTGCACCTAGGGCTAGGTCATGGTTATTTTGAGATGTTTGTTTCTAAGTCCCTTTATCATCTAAAGGAGGATCGTTAAGATTACCCTGCTGCTGTTGAGCTTGTGAAATGGTCTTAATCTTCCTAGGCACAGAAGACAAAGCAGGAAGGAAGATAGGGGAAAGGTTATGCCTGAGGCCCCCACCTCTATTCAAGGAAGGATTTTCCAAGTTGGCATGAATGGATTCCTTGACCCCTCTCTCAAACCACCTATCTTCTCTGTCTAAAATGTGAACATTAATGTCCTCAAATGAGTGTCCTTTTTCCTTTAGATGAAGATAAACTGCTGACTCTGGTCCTGTGGTGTTACTTCTCCTGTGTTGGGCCATCCTCCTGTACAAAGGTTGTTTGGTTTCTCCAATGTAGAGTTCAGAGCACTCCTCACTGCACTGGATTGCATACACTACATTGCTTTCCTTGTGTTTTGGAGTTTGATCTTTGGGGTGTACAAGCCTCTGTCTCAGTGTGTTGGTGGGTTTGAAATATACAGGTATGTGGTGTTTGCCAAATATCCGTTTTATCTTTTCAGACACGCCAGCCATGTAAGGAATGACCAGGTTCTTCCGTTTACTCTGAGTCTCAGCGACAGATAGGGCTGAGACTCAGAGTAAACGGAAGAACCTGGTCATTCCTTACATGGCTGGCGTGTCTGAAAAGATAAAACGGATATTTGGCAAACACCACATACCTGTATATTTCAAACCCACCAACACACTGAGACAGAGGCTTGTACACCCCAAAGATCAAACTCCAAAACACAAGGAAAGCAATGTAGTGTATGCAATCCAGTGCAGTGAGGAGTGCTCTGAACTCTACATTGGAGAAACCAAACAACCTTTGTACAGGAGGATGGCCCAACACAGGAGAAGTAACACCACAGGACCAGAGTCAGCAGTTTATCTTCATCTAAAGGAAAAAGGACACTCATTTGAGGACATTAATGTTCACATTTTAGACAGAGAAGATAGGTGGTTTGAGAGAGGGGTCAAGGAATCCATTCATGCCAACTTGGAAAATCCTTCCTTGAATAGAGGTGGGGGCCTCAGGCATAACCTTTCCCCTATCTTCCTTCCTGCTTTGTCTTCTGTGCCTAGGAAGATTAAGACCATTTCACAAGCTCAACAGCAGCAGGGTAATCTTAACGATCCTCCTTTAGATGATAAAGGGACTTAGAAACAAACATCTCAAAATAACCATGACCTAGCCCTAGGTGCAAGGTCACACAGCCAGCCTAGAAACATATTTAAGGATTCCCTTACTAACTTTACTCAGACTGAAGAAGCTCCTTGGACAAGGAGTGAAACGTTTCCACTAAGAAAATAGAAATCCAGTTGACATGATTCAAGCTACAGACAATATACAGTATAGTAGATTTATTTCTGATGACAGTTCATCCTGTTCTGCCACTGCAATGTTCTACATTGTTTTTACCTGTATATTTTTATGACAATGCGCAATTCACTCAACTAAAGTTCTTGTAAAGTACATCATAAATCCTTAGAATAAATTAGATCTTACATTTCTTCCAAGGATTTTAAAATACACAAGTTTCAGGAGATTGTGCCCACAGAAATTAAGTAAAAAGGAGAAAGGGGCTATGAGAGAGACTATCCAAAATGAAATGCCATATGACCCTCTAGTGGTAAATTATTTGTTGCAATAAACATTTATCTATGTAATGTTATAAAACTATTTGACAAATTAAAAGTTTTCTTGTTTTAATTTAATATATTTAATCTAAAAACCTAGCCTATAGATATTAATTTAGAAGGGCTGAGTAAAAGTTTTAGCTAAACTGAAGAGCAAGTTTCATTTTTAGTGTAAAAAATTGCCTAGTTTTTGTGTTTTAAAAAAGGACTACAACAAAATAGAATAAGTGTCCACTATGTTCACATAAATGTCCACTAACTGCCTTAGAACCATCGTATTTTTAAAACTACTTAAAAACAACTTTAATCAAACTCAAGGTTAAAGGTTTTCCCCTGCACAGTCGTGTCCGACTCTAGGGGCCGGTGCTCATCTCCGTTTGTTAGCCGAAGAGCCAGCGCTGTCCGAAGACGCTTCCGCGGTCATGTGGCCGGCATGATGCACGCGGAACGCTGTTATCATCCCACGGAAGTGGTACCTATTCATCTACTTGCATTTGCATGCTTTCGAATTGCTAGGTTGGCAAGAGCTGGGGCGAGTGCGGGAGCTCACTCCGTCATGTGGCGCTCGGGTCTTGAATCAAACTCAAAAGCAACTCTAATTTGAACATTATCATTTCTCAATGTTTTGCATTGAACTTGATGGAGTTATTAAAAAGAATATTCTTTTAAAATAATACATTTGATGGAACTAACATTAAAGCATTGTCAAAGCAAATGTTTGCAAAAGAGAAAAAATAACTACACAGTAAAATCAGGTTTCTAGAATAGGATTTTTCATAGAACCACTATTTTTTAAAAATAAGGTATCCTGAATCTGCCTTTTTCTATAAAGTCAAAACAGTACATTTATTGCATACTTGCTAACCTTTAGTCAGCTGCTTGATTTATATTAAAAAATTGTACCTTTTTTCCAAATTATAGTGGGTAATACTCAAGTTTAGCCAAGAATCATTCTGGCACAAGAATCAGAAACTCCTACATACACTTTTCCAGGGAGTAAAATACAATAATAATTAAAGAATTATTTGCTTATATTTCGCTCATTGTTCTAAATAATGGTAGGGTTGGCCCTGTTTAGACCCTGAACTGCTGTCCAAAACAGTTAATGATGCCACTGGTTCCCATGGATCAAGTATAACTTCAGAATATTAAATAGGCTCAAATAAACACTGTACCATTTAATAGAAGGGTAAAGGAGCGTTCTGTGTGTGTCATGCGGCCACATGACCGTGGAAGTGTCTTCGGACAACACTGGCTCTTCGGCTAACAAACGGAGATGAGCACCGGCCCCTAGAGTCGGACACGACTGCACAAATGTGCAGGGGGAACCTTTACCTTTTTTTAAAGGAGCTCAAGAGCTGAGGGCCACATCCCACCGAACAGAACCCAGCACTGACTTGATAGTTCTACATATGCCTGTGTAGAAATAAGCCCTGCTAGGTTCAAAGATCTGTACTTGCAAATACCAATATACAGGATTGCATTCGTAACCATTTTTCCCTACTTGACCAAATTCATTTTCATGTTATTACAAAAAGATTCCCAATTAATTTAAATCAGAGATATGTGATGCTGTCATTCCCTTAGATACAACTGTAATTTAATCTATTTTAAGCTTAAAAGTACAGTATTATAAATTTGCTCTTCATTTTTCAGAATTATGAATTTCCTTTAATGCCAGATGTACATTGTAAAGTAAGAACAGAGACACATATGCCCAGTAAAGACTATGCCTACATATGAATACATTTTTAGTAATTCCTTCATTGTAATTTCCACAAGCCTATTTAAATTTAAATGCAAGCTATCTTAATGGTAGAAATAACATGCAAACATTCAATATTGTTTTAATTATTTTAAAATAATTAAAAATGGGAGAGATTTATATACAAGAGGTAGACTTTTCAGTCCAAAGTTCTCAGCAAGCCTTGTCCCAACCATTTATCAAATTGTTCTACTACGCAAAGGCTTACCATACAGAAGTCATACTAGTTATAAGCTTCTCAGTCTGATCTGACACATCTCTAGGAAGAATAATCTCAACGGGCTGCAGGCGTAGTATTAGATTTTCCATCTCTAAACGAGCTACAGAATCTTGAAAACTGTCAAAGAGAACCTCTCCTGTAGTAGGCTGGACAGCCTGAAAAAAGAATAAACATAGCAACTTCTCAAATTATTTGTCTTAAGGTATTTGCAGGAAGTACAGTGGATATAAAAAGTCTACACACCCCTGTTAAAATGCCAGTTTGTTTTCAGTTTGTTTTTCTATTGAATTGTACAACTTATATGTTATATTAAAGGTGGAAAAAATTCTGAAGTGATTTATCTTGGTCTGATTCTTTTACATCTCAAAAACCTGGCATTTTAACAGGGGTGTGTAGACTTTTTATATCCACTGTATGTAGCAGTCAAGCAGTTCCATTCAATTGTCCTGACTAATAACCATTATTAATTTATATTTATTGTATTTATATTTTATTGTGCTTTTATTGTATTTTAATGATATTATTGTGGCTGTGAACAGCCCAGAGTCCCTCCTTGAGGGGGAGATGGGCGGTCATAGAAATTTAATAATAAAAAAATAAATAAAATAAATTAAGCTGACTTCATTGTTTAAAACTTCTAAACCAGTGAACATCACTGCATGTGTCTGTAGCTTGAATCATGTCAACTGGATCCAGTTGACATGATTCAAGCTACAGACAATTCCACCTGGATGACTGAGAACCTTCATAGACATCACTGCATGTGGTACAGTTCATATCACATATTTGTTTCACGTTTGTACTAAAATGTTTTTTTATTTATGATCCTGCTTTCAGTTAGTTTCATCAGGTTATTCCAAATCCTGGGATATCCCAAAACTAACTAAATCCAATTTTGGTGCTCCTCAACATGCTATCTTACAGATGTCTATGAAGGTTCTCAGTCATCCAGGTGGAATTGTCTGTAGCTTGAATCATGTCAACTGGATTTCTATTTTCTTAGTAGAAACGTTTCGCTCCTTATCCAAGGAGCTTCTTCAGTCTGAGCAAAGTTGGTAAGGGAATCCTAAATATGTTCCTAGGTAGCTGTGTGACCTTACACCTGGGGCTAGGTCATGGTTATATTGAGATGTAATTTTTAAGTCCTTTTATCATCTAAAGGAGGGTCGTTAAAATCACCATGCTGCTGTTGAGCTTCTGAAATGGTCTTAATCTTCCTAGGCACAGAAGACAAAACGGGGAGGAAGATGGGGGAGAGTTTGTGCCTGAGGCCCCCACCTCTATTCAAGGAAGGATTTTCCAAGTTGGCATAAATGGATTCCTTGACCCCTCTCTCAAACCACCTATCTTCTCTGTCTAAAATGTGAACATTAATGTCCTCAAATGAGTGTCCTTTTTCTTTTAGATGAAGATAAACTGCTGACTCTGGTCCTGTGGTGTTATTTCTCCTGTGTTGGGCCATCCTATTATATTATATCTTACAGATATATTGGATTATGACTTAAATGAACCTCCAGCCAGCTACGGCAATGGTCCTGCTGCAATCTAACATGTGAGGGGAGGGGCAAAATCAGTTGGGGAAGGTTGGTATAAACTGTCAAACTTTAATAATTCCCAAGATTTTCTTATATAGAATTGGGTTTGATCTGAGTTAGTTCTGCTTCATTTCTGCTGAAAGCAACAAGGTTTCAGTGGGACACTTTAGCCCTTATCCAATCTATAAAAGCTGTATGTAAAAAAACCAACCAAACCAACCTGGGTTGAACCTACTACCCCATAGCATCTGTTAGAATGCAGTTTTTCCACTCTTTCTTCCCACTATCAGTGTCCCCAAAACTATTTCTAAAGGATTGGGTAAAGGGATCAGTTTGGGACATGGGTCTTGGGAACGAGCTCAGAAATTCGGAAGAAGCCCTTTCAGTCCCTCCACCCTACAGCCAACCCACTCCTGAAAGGTACTTTGACTCTTAGAGAGTTTGTGGAGCCAACAGAAAAGCAACAGCTGAGGAAGTCACTTTCACTGCTGGTGCTGCACTAAGTAGAACAAATTATAGTACTGGTACTAAAGTACAGTTGGATATATTGTGAACAATTAAAACTTCTACAGATACAATTATAAATTAAAAACTCTTTAGAAATGCTTACCACTATGCCTAAAACAATGTTGTGATTCTTATGGTTTAAATTTTCTTTATTTTCAGAGATGCAGAGAAGATAATTATCCCAGACATTAGATGGGTTTTCCTCAGCATCCACTGAATTATCCAATTTCAGCAGGGGATTCAAATGTAGCAAGCGTTAAAGGAAATTAATTTTCTACACAGTCCTTACATAACCCAAATATTATAGTATACTGGTCTGAAAACATTACCTTTACCCAAGGCTATTTTGTGAAGGCTTCTTTCTCTATCTATTAGATGGATGGAGATTCTACATTATGAAAGTAGAAAAATGTGTTTTTCTTCTCAATTTATTTTACAAACCTCTAATGTTGCTCCTTGTGTCATTTTTAAAAAACCAAGAATCTCCAAATGATTTTTTTTCTTTTTGTAGATTGTATTTTAATCCCCCTAATCATTTTTGTCCCCTGGCCCTATGACAGACTTTTTGAAGCAAACAGAATTATAGATAAGACCACATCACATTTATGTAATGAGTTTTATACAATAATCTATATAATAAAATTCTATTGAAGATATGGAACAACACAACAGGAAAACCATCATCCCTAATTTGGGAAATTGTGTGGGCAAAACAGAGGAAGCAAGTGTAAATGTATCTGGAAGGATAAAGAGAGGATATTTCAGACTAACAAGAAGAGGTACAGAAAAATAAATCTCATCAAAATAATTCAACACCCTTAATAAAAGGATATCTTCTCCTAGAAATGTAGATTTTGTATACAGTGAAGTTAATTTTCGGGTAAAAAGAGAGCTTTTGTTCTCTCCAACAGCCTTCAAAGCAGCAGTTTCCATTTGCTTTACGACTCCTACCTGCAAGAGAAGCAGAGAACACGAAGCACTGAAGAACATTAAATAAAAATAAATACTGTATATTACTGAACTATTTCCACAAACTGGTGGAAACCAATCCTATCAATTCAGTGTATCAGCAAGTGTTTTTCCTCTGGGATTGAGGAACAGTGGGCCTGTGACATAATACCATGTCTAAACAAAAGAACAAGGATTTCTTCTCTATTTTATGTACTGCAACTCACAATTCAAGAGAGAAAATAATAAAAAAAGCAAAGACAACTGAGGAAAGTCTACTGAAACACTGAAAGTACTAGCCGTATCAAATATTTACCAATTTCAATATTCAATACAGAATTAGTATTTTGGTGCAGTGAACTAGTTTCTGAAAAACCCTTCAAATACTTACATTAATCCAATCCCCTTTCCCCTCAATTCTGTAAGTTGTCAAAACTGTCAAAAAGATGCACAGGATCTTAGCAATCCTACATCAACTTCCAGCTACACAAACATGCCGTATTTATTCCTGCATATACCATGCAGTTAAGTTCTACTAGCCATGTACACACCAAGCTGGAGGGAACAGCCAAGAAACACTGATTTATGACTTTGTACCACATTTCATAGGTACAACATATGATCAGGAAGCAGACCCTACTCCTTGGAAATATATCTTGGCAATCATAACATTTTGGTCTGACAGTAGTCAACCTCTGATCATGACATTACATTTAGGATCACACATCACACCACTAAGCCATAGTTCATTTTAATCATAGTGCAATGTATAAACTACAATGACTGGCTTAGTGCAATGTGATCTGTATTCCCAATCTACATCTAGCATTATGTGACATATGCACATGGATTGCCATAGCCCACGGTCTCCCAAACTTTGCAATACAGCAACCATCTAAATGATAAATGAATCTGTGTAAGCCCCACATGAATAGAAATAAATAAATAATAAACTTTTTGAAGCAAACAGAATTATAGATAAGACCACATCACATTTATGTAATGAGTTTTATACAATAATCTATATAATAAAATTCTATTGAAGATAGAAGCCCCACATGAATAGAAATAAATAAATAATAAACTTTTTGAAGCAAACAGAATTATAGATAAGACCACATCACATTTGATGATAAATAAATGAATAAATAATAATGTTGTAACTGATAGATGATTTTGACAGACCCATGGGTTTAATCATCTCTCAAATGATCCACACTGTAGTCCTTTTTTTGCCTATGTTAGCCTGCTTTGCTAGACTTGAACAGGTAAAGTGGGAGCAGGATTAAAATTCACTCCAGACCTTGCTCCTTGCTTTGCCTGCACAAGCCAATTAGCTTTAAAAAAAAATTGTGATCTTCCCTACATTGCTTGTAATATCCTGGAGGGTCACAACTCACAGTAAGAACCCTTGCCATTACTAATCATTTTAAACAGCCATGAAGGGAAGCAAAGAGCCACAGTTTAGCAATAGAGCATGTTTATTTTCCCTGCAGAAGTTCAAGACCCCTGCCTAAAATCCTGAAGACCTTTGCCAACACAAGGAAATAGTACCCTAAGCCAGATGGATCAATTATCTAATGCAGAGCTTTCCAAACTGTGTGTCGGGACACGTTAGTGTGTCGGCTGCAGTGTCTGGGTGTGTCGCGGCTGCTGCTGCCGCCTCCGAGCCCTGCCAGGATTCCGCGCAGGTCCTAGTGCCTGCCTTGTGCCTTGCTGCCTCCAAACCTGCTGTGATTCCAGGCAGGTCCTAGTGCCTGCCTTGTGCCCTGCTGTAAGTGTGTGTCGCGAAATGATGCCCTGCTGTAAGAATGTGTCGCGAAATGATGCATGTCTAAAAAGTGTGTCACCAACATGAAAAGTTTGGAAAGCTCTGATCTAATGATATAAAAAAGCTTCCTATGTTCCAAGCCAAAGTCATAAATCATGAATGATACTGAACAGCAAAGTAACTAGGGAGAAAAAGCACACAAGCACTATTGGAAGATTGCATATAAAATCAGTGGGAATGAAATGCATGCTTTGATTCTTTCAAAAACAAATTTAGTCAACAGTTTTGGCTTGGGATTACAGCTACAAACTCCTGATCAATTTTTTTTTAATCCGTTCAATTGTGTCCGATTCTCAGAGACTGCCTGGACTAGTCCCTGCAGTTTTCTCAGCAAGATTTTCGGAAGTGGTTTGCCATTGCCTGCTTCCTAGGGCTGAGAGAGTGTGACTGGCCCAAGGTCACCCAGCTGACTTTGTGCCTAGGGCAGGACTAGAACTCATGGTCTCCTGGTTTCTAGCCTGACACCTTAACTACTACACCAAAATACTACCAGTTAAGATAACTTAGTTTGGAATATTTTAATTTATTTGAAAACATGTAACTCTGAAAAACAAGCTTACATAAAACTAGAATTATATATGTAGCTTTAGAACCAAACCTTATATCCCTTTGCTACAAGACGGTGAACATGAACGAATAGTCTGTGTGTTGGTATGCTGGCAGTCATAAAATTGTGATTTTTATGACAATATATATTCAGCTCCTTAGCAGCAACCTATAAAATATGACAGTAATTAACAATTTATTCTGGTAGCAGTATAGATACTACAAAACTCTTGTGTGTATATAATAACCACTTAATGATATCTACTGAAATATATTGAATAGTTTTAAAAGTCTCAAAAGATTAAATAAGACTACAACCTTATTAACATATTATAAAGTAAAGGTAAAGGTTCCCCCACACAGTCATGTCGGACTCTAGGGGCCGGTGCTCATCTCCGTTTGTTAGCCGAAGAGCCAGCGTTGTCCGAAGACGCTTCCGCGGTCATGTGGCCAGCATGACACGTGCAGAACGCTGTTACCTTCCCACCGAAGTGGTACCTATTTATCTACTTGCATTTGCATGCTTTCGAATTGCTAGGTTGGCAAGAGATGGGGCGAATGTGGGAGCTCACTCCGTCACGTGGGGCTAGGGTCTCGAACCTCCAAACTTGCAACCTTCCAATCAACAAGCCTGGTGTCTTAACCGCTGAACCATCGCACCCCCTCTAATGTATTATAATTTTATATAATTCTGTCTAGGCATGCAGCAGCACAAAACAGGAAGTTAAAGTAGAAAGTATTTTTTTTAATTCCTAATCTTTGTCAAAACTTACCTTATACTTCAAGAAAATTTTACAATTAAAACACACACACAAATATAAATAAATTTATGTAGAATACTTGGCAAAAATCAGTCTTGCAGATAAGTTGTTAAATAAATATGTGAGTATTATCTGGAGCCAGGCCGAAAGAAGCCATCTGGGCCACTGAAGTGCTGCTGCTGCTACTGCTGCTGTGGCCGTAGCCTGCCAAGGTATAAACCAATGGCTGCTTATAGCTCCTGTCACACTTGGAGGTTTGTAGAAGCACCACATTCTATCTTCTGCACATAACTTTTTCAATAATTATGCACGACATAAGTAACAGCAACATACAGTATAACTGTAACACAATGCCATTTACCTCTGCATCATCTCCAAAAAATCTGTACTTATAACCACACTCAATACATAGAATAGCATCCTTATACTGTTTTTTTAGTTCTAGGAACTGGAGTTCAAGAGGTGTATATACAGTTTTGGTTGTTTTTTTAAAAGTTGTATCTGATGTATTTGGGGTGTTTTCAAATCTCGTATTCATGGTAAAAAACTTGGAGGTTTTTGTTCCCTATATGTGAAAAGAAAACAAAAACAAGAAAATGTTTAGTAAAAGTACTATTACTCAGGCAAGAGGAAGAAATTATTATACTGTACATCTGAATTCCAGCTCAACAGTTTAATTTCAGATCATCCTTCGTTCATCAATTACCTATCAGTGACAGAATGCCAAGTCTAACCCAGGAAGCAAACAGAATTGGAAGCCCTCTCAAAGTAACACACTGCAGCAGCACATAAAACCTAAGACGTGTTTAGTTGGAAAGACAACTCTAGCCAACAACCTGGTGGGCAACTAGAAATGTTATCATAGCAGACGTGGTACAGAGCACACACTAGAGAAGCACTTGGGCTGGAAAAACAGAGACAACAGATAGATAATGAAAGACAGAATTAAATGTTTTGCTCTGAGATGGAACACACTGAGAATAAGGATGAAAAGTCAAGAAACTCTAATCATCATCGGTTACTACTATGATACTACTATGAACTTAGTCTATGCTCTCAAAGAGAATTGGAGTGCCCATCTTTATTATTACTTTTTCCTTGGGAATTAAGTTCTATCAGTCCTGTTTAATGGATGCATTTTACTAAGTTATATTTTTAACCCACATTTCACATTTACAAAAATGCTCTAGCACTGATAATTTTCTAGCTTTGCATGTATTTTTTTTTCCAATTATACCTTATCAAACATTTGCAATTTCCCTTTGCCTGGTTCCTTTTTCATTGCCTAAGTGTATAATGTACTTTAAAAGATCAAAGACTAAAATAAGCAAATTTTAATGATAATTTAAGAGCTGTTCTAGTAAGAAAAATTGCAATCATTTTTCAATAGATATATAGAATGATAAATCTATAGTTACACAACCTTGAAAATGAATTATTTATGTTGCAATCCTACATGTACTTTTCTCAGAATAAGTTTGTTGGATTTAATACGGCTTACTTTTGTACGAATAGATTCCCTTGTTTTAGGAAACGCCCAGATCTGTTAAAATCATTACTTAATCCCATAAGGATTAGCACAACAATCTCAGAGGGGATGAGCGCAAGTACACATATCTCTAACTTTTTCCACCATCTATCAGCTATTCCCAGTTAAAACAGAATATGAGAAAGAAAAAAAGATTTTCCTACCCCTTTTCCCTATTGGAACATATTTCTTTTTTTTCTCTCCTATAAATTACAATAAAAAGGAATTTTCCCATACTAATTCTATTTGGCATAGATTAAGAATCCAAATTACCCCTTCTCAGGGAACAAAGCAGCTTTAGATCCAAAGCCAGTTCTACCATAATTCAGGACCTTGAAATTTCTACCCTGGCAGAAGGGATCTCCTCAAGATCTATACCCATCAGAAAACAATTGGGGTGTGCATTAGGATCACATATTAAATAAGACAGACATTTAAGATCAACAAGTAACGTAAAGGTAAACTCTTCTTCAAGGGGAATTCAACTCCTGGGAACTACAGACATGTCAATGTAATTGTCTTAGCAACAATATACTGTAGAGGTAGCTTGCCACTGATTTCTTTCAGTATGTTCTTCCATCTTCCAGTCTATCATATAACCCTGAGATTTCCTGGTGTTCTCCCATCCAAGCACTTATCAGGTACTGTGATTCAGCTTAGCTTTTCAAAATCAGCCAAGATCAGTGAAGTGCTGCCATCTATAACAATGTATTTACTTACTTACTTACTTACTTACTTACTTTACAATAATTACTCTAATTATTCTAATAATTACTTTATGCTTACTCATGCTGTTTCACATATTACCAGACTATTTTTTTTAATATTGAATGTTATTGACTATCGAATATTGATAGTCTTTATTAACCAACAACTGACTTCCAGCACTTTGCCATATCCAGCAATACATAAAATGCTGATTCAATTAGCGGCACCATTTAACACGCACTATCTTTGTCTGGTATTGACTCGTATGGATTGCTACCATTGTCACCCTGTTCATTTGTAACATAGAACACGATGATTCAAGATTTAACAATACTAAATTGCTGTTTTAGCATCTTCAAAATTCAGTCAACACTCACAATTAAAGCATTTTAACAGCTGAATTAAAATATAGCAAAGAACTGATTACCTTACTGATTTCTGGGGGATGTGAAGAATCATTTGTTTTATTGTTTCCAATCACAGAATGTTGGCATTTTTTCAAATCTACTGACTCTTTTCCATGAAAAGCTTCTGAAGGAACTCTATTTCTTGGAGGCTCCAAACGGCTAAATGCTCTCAATTTCTCAAAGGTTTCTGAGCATATTTCAGAGTGCATACATTTCTTTGTTCCCCCTTCATTAGCAATATAAATAAAAAATGTTTTATCTCAAACATACTACATCCAAGGAATCATCTTTCCTCCATATACTATTTTTATCCAATAACTATGTTGGCACCAACCCTGCTGAATACTGTAGCACATAGCTTTGGCTATATTGTATAACTTCAGTCTTTAGGCTTTATTGCTTCTCCCTTTGCAACAGTGCAAAAATAGCTATTTTTTTTCTTTCAGTCCACAAACATCCTGTTTCATGCCCTAATTGTTTCTTGATCTTCTCATATCTGTCTAGCACTGTTACCAAAACCATTCATTTATCTTGCTGCTTTGAAAATGCAATGATCTCGATTTCCTACACTGACTTAGTTTCTGCTGCTAGATTAAGCACAAGTTTCATAAAAGGGATGTGTAAAATTTGTTGATGTGGGAATGGACTCTGCATGTCCCATTTCTTTCTGGATCTTGCTGAATCACCTCTGGACCTTGCCACTCCCAGTTTGAACTGGAAGTAGTTAAGATAGTCCATATCTGGAACAGGCCTGTTTCTTCCTGAAAGCTATGGCCAGAACACTTCCAACTGCTTTCTGTCCATTCCCAGATCAACAAATATTGTACCTCTCTGATTAAAACTCTCCAAACCATATTTTTCTCTAAACACAACCTTTCCCATGATCTTTGCCCTTCATCATCCAAAAATCTCCTGCTCCTTTAACAGGCTACATATTTGTGAAAGTCTAATATATAAACCGAATAAAATTGCAGAAAATATAGATTCACAAATATTATACTAATCAACAGGTTAGAATATTTGCAAAATATGACTGAAAATCAAACAACAGGGGGGGGTGTATGAAACTGTGATAAAATTAGGTGGTAAACACTAATGTACATGAAAATGAATTTTGTAAATGACAAAATAAAAAGCCAAGGAGAGTTCCCTAATTCTATCCCACTCCTGGATTCCTAGACGACCGCAATGGGCACAGCTACAGAGTACTTCCAAATTTCTGGGACAACTCCTGGATAGAGAGAAAAGAAAGTTATATTATTTAGAACTCACCTGTGTTCTGCGAACCCACAGTATTACTCTCTTCTTTTCTACACTGTAGGGACTTTGAGGACTTGTCAATATATTCCTTGCTCTTTACCAGTTTTCTCTTTTTGCTATCAGGTTCAATAGCCTAAAAAAAGAAGTTTTGATATGTTTGTACTGTATAATAATTTGTTTGTATTCAATTAATAAAAGCCAACAAAATCAAAACAACTGAAGCTTTCTGAAGTTAATCATCCTTGTTATGATCTGTGATTACAACCATAAACCTATTTACTTGTACTAACCATCCATAACCAGAATGACAACCATTTCTAGTTTCCAGAAAATTGAATCTGAAACCAAGACTGATAACTGATTTCAAAATTCTGATTCTTGCCAACTGAAAATTAGTTTTCTTTCTCCAGACAGGATGGATTAGCACAGGGGTCCCCAACCTGTGGGCCACGGCCCACTAGGCCCACTAGTGGGCCGCAGCCAGTTAGGAAGTGGGCCGCACAGCAGGTGAGTGGTGGTGGTCCATGCGATTGGCTCCCGCCTGCAAACCCCACCCCCCGTCCATGCAATTGGCTCCCGCCTGCAAACCACGCCCCCGGTCCGGGCAATTGGCTCCCGCCTGCAAACCCCACCCCCTGGTCCGCGCAATTGGCTCCCACCTGCAAACCCCACCCCCTGGTCCACGCGATTGGCTCCCACCTGCAAACCCCACCCCACCCTGGTCCGTGGAAAAATTGTCTTCCACGAACGGTCCCTGGTGCCAAAAAGGTTGGGTACCCCTGGCTTAGCATGTTATTTGAACCATGCCGGTGTGGTTCTAAGACATCAATTGGAACTATGCTGGGGCTTATACATTTTCTCTCTCACACAAGGATAAGGAATTTGTCCTCTCCCTCTGCTCTACCCTAGCAAGCAATTCTCAGAAGCATAGTGTCATTGAACATAGAGGCAGTTGCCTTGAGGCACTACTAGATTCCCCCTAGCTATTTACTTACATGTTCAAAAAGCCAGATTAAGTACAGTAGGGATACTGTATCTCAGCTTCTAACTCTTAACAAGATGGCAGTAAGGAGGGATACAGAAAGCTGCCGTCCTGCTGCTTGTCCAGATTTTTGCAGCTCAGGTATGTTATGCCTGAGAAAGACTCCCAGCAGGCTGCTGAGATGGAAGAGGGGGCCTAAGTACTGCGCACATGCCCAGCTGTATTCTGAATGGGAAAGAGAACATTTTCCCCTGACCTGAGTCTAGAGCAGGAGGGCTTTGGGGATACTTTGAGTGACTGAGGGGAAAGGAGATTCCTGGGTGTCCCAAGCCCACTGCTGCTGGGACAGGGAGGAAGCAAGCAGCTGTGTGACCCTCATCTGCCCTTTCCTCATCCACCCTCAGTTGCTGCAGCCTGGAGGGGCAAAGATGCCTGAGCTCATTCATCACCGGGGGCTCACCTGAGTGGTTTGCTTTGGGGCCCAGAGTGTCCCCCTTATACTCCTGCTTTGAGGTTTTATTTAACTATCATAATGAAACGACAGGATATTTCAACTGGTCTGACTCCATTTACCATCATTTGCTGCCAAAACAACCTTGTTGGTGCTCTTGAATTCTAATGTTGTGTGTCACAGAATGAGAGTAAAATGCAAATGTCCCAAACTTAATACTAAAAAAGACATTTAGCTTTTTGAACAGAAAGCTTTCCAAGTAGGATGAGCAATTCTGCAGCTACAGGTAGTCCTTGCTTAATGACAATTGGGACTGGAACTTCAGTTGGTAAGTGAAGCGGTCATTAAGCGAATCTGACCTGATTTTATGTTTGGCGGTTGTTAAGTGAATCACTGCAGGCGTTAAGCGAAGCAAGTGGTTAAGCAAATCATGCAGTTCCCATTGATTTTGTTTGCCAGAAGCCAACAGGGAAGATTGAAAATGGCAATCACGTGACCACGGGACGCTGCAATGGTCATAAATGCGAACTGGTTGCCAAGTGCCCAAATCATGATCACTTGACTATGAAGGTTCTCAGTCATCCAGGTGGAATTGTCTGTAGCTTGAATCATGTCAACTGGATTTCTATTTTCTCAGTGGAAACGTTTCGCTCCTTATCCAAGGAGCTTCTTCAGTCTGAGCAAAGTTAGTAAGGGAATCCTAAATATGTTTCTAGGTAGCTATGTGACCTTACACCTGGGGCTAGGTCATGGTTATATTGAGATGTTATTTTAAGTCCTTTTATCATCTAAAGGAGGATCGTTAAGATCACCATGCTGCTGTTGAGCTTGTGAAATGGTCTTAATCTTCCTAGGCACAGAAGACAAAGCAGGGAGGAAGATGGGGGAAAGATTGTGCCTGAGGCCCCCACCTCTATTCAAGGAAGGATTTTCCAAGTTGGCATAAATGGATTCCTTGACCCCTCTCTCAAACCACCTATCTTCTCTGTCTAAAATGTGAACATTAATGTCCTCAAATGAGTGTCCTTTTTCCTTTAGATGAAGATAAACTGCTGACTCTGGTTCTGTGGTGTTACTTCTCCTGTGTTGGGCCATCCTCCTGTACAAAAGTTGTTTGGTTTCTCCAATGTAGAGTTCAGAGCACTCCTCACTGCACTGGATTGCATAAACTACATTGCTTTTCTTGTGTTTTGGAGTTTGATCTTTGGGGTGTACAAGCCTCTGTCTCAGTGTGTTGGTGGGTTTGAAATATACAGGTATGTGGTGTTTGCCAAATATCCGTTTTATCTTTTCAGACACGCCAGCCATGTAGGGAATGACCAGGTTCTTTCGTTTACTCTGAGTCTCTGCCCTATCTGTCGCTGTTTTAGGTCTGGTAGATTTAGATTTGGTGAAGGCCCAATTTGGATATCCACAGGCCTTCAGAGCTGTTCTCAGGTGCTGATTTTCATTCTTTTTGGAATCCATGGAGGTGGGGATGGTTTCTGCTCTGTGTGGCAATGTCCTGATGACTCCTAGTTTGTGCTGCAGTGGATGGTAGGAGTCAAACATCAGATATTGATCTGTGTGTGTGTGTTTCCTGTAGATCCCTATTTCTAGCTTGCCACCGGTCCCAATGAGGACTTCACAGTCTAGGAATGCCAGTCTGTTGTCCTTGGTGTCTTCTCTGGTGAAGCTAATGTTGGCATCTATAGTGTTTATATGGTCCGTGAAGGCCTGTACTTCCTGGGCCTTGATTTTGACCCAGGTGTCATCCACATACCTAAACCAGTGGGTGGGCACCGTTCCCTGGAATGTGTTGAGTGCTTTCTTCTCCACTTCTTCCATGTATAAATTGGCCACAATGGGTGACACAGGAGAACCCATGGCACAGCCATGTTTTTGTCTGTAAAAGTCACCTCTGTATGTGAAATAAGTGGTGTTAAGACACAGGTCCAGAAGATGGCAGATCTGGTTTGGGTTGAGATGGTTTCTCCTTTCAAGGGTGCTGTCCTCTTCTAGTCTCTTCCTGACAGCGGATAGAGCATGAGTGGTGGGGATGCTGGTGAAAAGGGAGGACACATCAAAGGAGACCATAGTTTCATCTGTATCCTGAAGATACAGAAACTGGATCCTGAAACTGGATACAGATGAAACTATGGTCTCCTTTGATGTGTCCTCCCTTTTCACCAGCATCCCCACCACTCATGCTCTATCCGCTGTCAGGAAGAGACTAGAAGAGGACAGCACCCTTGAAAGGAGAAACCATCTCAACCCAAACCAGATCTGCCATCTTCTGGACCTGTGTCTTAACACCACTTATTTCACATACAGAGGTGACTTTTACAGACAAAAACACGGCTGTGCCATGGGTTCTCCTGTGTCACCCATTGTGGCCAATTTATACATGGAAGAAGTGGAGAAGAAAGCACTCAACACATTCCAGGGAACGGTGCCCACCCACTGGTTTAGGTATGTGGATGACACCTGGGTCAAAATCAAGGCCCAGGAAGTACAGGCCTTCACGGACCATATAAACACTATAGATGCCAACATTAGCTTCACCAGAGAAGACACCAAGGACAACAGACTGGCATTCCTAGACTGTGAAGTCCTCATTGGGACCGGTGGCAAGCTAGAAATAGGGATCTACAGGAAACCCACACACACAGATCAGTATCTGATGTTTGACTCCCACCATCCACTGCAGCACAAACTAGGAGTCATCAGGACATTGTCACACAGAACAGAAACCATCCCCACCTCCATGGATTCCAAAAAGAATGAAAATCAGCACCTGAGAACAGCTCTGAAGGCCTGTGGATATCCAAATTGGGCCTTCACCAAATCTAAATCTACCAGACCTAAAACAGCGACAGATAGGGCTGAGACTCAGAGTAAATGAAAGAACCTGGTCATTCCCTACATGGCTGGCGTGTCTGAAAAGATAAAACGGATATTTGGCAAACACCACATACCTGTATATTTCAAACCCACCAACACACTGAGACAGAGGCTTGTACACCCCAAAGATCAAACTCCAAAACACAAGAAAAGCAATGTAGTTTATGCAATCCAGTGCAGTGAGGAGTGCTCTGAACTCTACATTGGAGAAACCAAACAACCTATGTACAGGAGGATGGCCCAACACAGGAGAAGTAACACCACAGAACCAGAGTTAGCAGTTTATCTTCATCTAAAGGAAAAAGGACACTCATTTGAGGACATTAATGTTCACATTTTAGACAGAGAAGATAGGTGGTTTGAGAGAGGGGTCAAGGAATCCATTTATGCCAACTTGGAAAATCCTTCCTTGAATAGAGGTGGGGGCCTCAGGCACAATCTTTCCCCCATCTTCCTCCCTGCTTTGTCTTCTGTGCCTAGGAAGATTAAGACCATTTCACAAGCTCAACAGCAGCATGGTGATCTTAACGATCCTCCTTTAGATGATAAAAGGACTTAAAATAACATCTCAATATAATCATGACCTAGCCCCAGGTGTAAGGTCACACAGCTACCTAGAAACATATTTAGGATTCCCTTACTAACTTTGCTCAGACTGAAGAAGCTCCTTGGATAAGGAGCGAAACGTTTCCACTGAGAAAATAGAAATCCAGTTGACATGATTCAAGCTACAGACATGATCACTTGACCTCAGGGACACTGTGATGGTTGTAAGTGTGAAGACCTGTCGTAAGTCGGTTTTTTCAGTACCACTGTAAGTCCAAACTGTCATTAAATGAATGGTTGTTAAGTGAGGACTACCTGTACTCCAGCATTGCTTCTAATCACCATTTGAGAGGTCAGTCCTGCCAGACTCAACGGTTTTCACAGCACTTAAGGCTAGAAGGGACGGGGGCATTACTGCCCAACCCAATCACGCTGCATTAACAGGGGCCACAGACTAGCTCTCGAGAGCCCCAGAGAGCCTTGCTCAGCGCAGGAGTCTAACGAGCACCCAGATTCGCCCCGCAGCCGTCACCACAATCCGGGGCGCACCGTATGCGGAGCAGTGGATTCAGGGCTTTCCTTTTCCACCTCCTCAGCGGAGCTGCAGCGCTGCAAAGATGCCACCGGCGGGAAGAATTTACTTATCACGGGCTGCTCCCGGGACCCGTCACCGGGGTTAGGCCGCCTTCTTCTTCGCCCCAGCATCGCAGGCTCGGTGCAAGAGCAGAAATACTAGGAAAGTAGCCACCGCCTGCGATGAGTCCCTTGAGACGAGCCGCGCAGGCCGCCCGGGGGGCTCTGCGGGCACACGGCTACCGGCGGCTTCCCTGGCTCTTCCTCCCAGCGGTGGCCGAGGCGCGGACGTCGGGTTACAGAAGCCCTCCGACTTCGCCGGGCAGAGAAACCGACCCCACTATCATGGCTGCCAGGACCATCCGCCCTTCTCTCCGCACGGGAGGCGCGTCGCTCTGCGCATGCTCCACGGGTTCCCTCGGTCCGAAGTCTAGCGTGGACGTAGACCCGCCGGTTCAGAGTTGCCGCGGCGAAAAAAGAGCGATGGTAGCGACTCTACACTCTATCGTTGCTGTGTGCAACAACATGGGCATCGGAAAGGACGGAAAGCTTCCTTGGCCACCGCTCAGGTACAGACCTGCTCCTTTTCTTTTATCCCGCGCTTTACTGCGAAGGGGAAAACTACAACTCCCAGTGTGCACTGTTTTCTTTGCGGGGGTAGGTTGTTGCATTGAATCATTTTGTCTGAATGGGAGTGGTGTAGCTTGGGAGTTGTAGTTTACACGATCAGATATATTTTTTTTCCCTAAGGCTAGTAGATATTTTCTTTATAGTAGATCGCGCAAGTATGTATGTATGTATGTATGTATGTATGTATGTATGTATGTATGTATTTATTTATTTATTTATTTGTTTATTTATGTTTCGATTTCTATCACCGCGCCATCTCCCACATCTTTAGTGAACTCTAACAGTACTTGATTATTATTGTTGAATTCATTTTCTCTCTAACCGTCCGTAATCAATACTACCTTAAAGTTGGGTATATGGGACACCTGGCCTTTTTTAAATTATTTATCTATTTTATCAACGAACAGCATTATTTTGCGGCCAACCAAATGATTGCAAAGTGCCTGAAATCCTGTTACTTTTCAAGCTCAGTAGTCTAGTACAGCGCCAGGGCAAAAGCTTTGGCTGCTTGAAACAAAGGATAAAATGTCTCCCCGCCCACCCTCAGATAGAAATCGGCCCAAATGAAGTTGAATAATGTTTCAGCAGATCAGTGTACTTTGGGGCAGCAAACTTACAGGACGCAGCAAGTGGAAAAAAGTGCACGTTTCTGTTTTTCTCGGTGTTGTCCCTCGGGATGCACTGCCTGAAGCAGTAGAACTGAATAAATAAGAGAATTACAATGTACAGACACTTGTAGAAATTAAAAGCAGCCCATGTGAATTAACTGCATTTTCTAACTATTCCTTCCTGGTTTGATACCTGGCATAACAGCAGGACAGAAGAACATTAAGGAAGTTTAGATCTTAACACAGAGCTTTCCAAACTTTTCATGTTGGTGACACACTTTTTAGACATGCATCATTTCGCAACACACTCTTACAGCAGGGCACAAGGCAGGCACTAGGACCTGCGCGGAATCCTGGCAGGGCAGGTTTGGAGGCAGCAGGGCACAAGGCAGGCACTAGGACCTGCGTGGAATCCTGGCAGGGCAGGTTTGGAGGCAGCAGGGCACAAGGCAGGCACTAGGACCTGCGCGAAATCCTGGCAGGGCAGGTTTGGAAGCAGGAGCTGCAGCCGACACACAGTTTGGAAAGCTCTGTCTTAACATTTCATGGACTATTATCTAGACATGCCTCCTGGAACTGGGGAAATGTTTCCTGGGACTGGAACTGGGGTGCATCATTTGGATTCCATTGCCTCGGGCAGCAAAGATTTTTTAAACAAAACAAAAAATCCTTCCCTTATATTTTCTAGAGGCTGGGCTCTTGTTAAAGCAGTTCTTCCTTCTCAGATAGGATAGCACTATTATAATTTGGACCTCAGTTCTTCTATAACTTTCTTCCTTATTCTGAGCATTGTGGACCCATCATATTAGAAGGAGATCAGGTTTAGGAATGCTGCCACAGTAGTGATAATCGAAAGCACACTTATATAGATATATAAATTAAAATTCAAATGCAGGTTTATGAAATCAGAAACCAGTCTGTGCCTAGGTGGGCTGCAGTGCCATGATTTAACCAAGTAAGTGTCAAGATGTTGAGGGTAACAATAGAGGGTGCTCATGAAGGTTACGTCATCACAAAATGTCTATGAATATTTATTCATAATATGAATATCTAGCCTGTGGATATCCAAATTGGGCCTTCACCAAATCTAAATCTACCAGACCTAAAACAGCGACAGATAGGGCTGAGACTCAGAGTAAACGAAAGAACCTGGTCATTCCCTACATGGCTGGCGTGTCTGAAAAGATAAAACGGATATTTGGCAAACACCACATACCTGTATATTTCAAACCCACCAACACACTGAGACAGAGGCTTGTACACCCCAAAGATCAAACTCCAAAACATAAGAAAAGCAATGTAGTTTATGCAATCCAGTGCAGTGAGGAGTGCTCTGAACTCTACATTGGAGAAACCAAACAACCTATGTACAGGAGGATGGCCCAACACAGGAGAAATAACACCACAGGACCAGAGTCAGCAGTTTATCTTCATCTAAAAGAAAAAGGACACTCATTTGAGGACATTAATGTTCACATTTTAGACAGAGAAGATAGGTGGTTTGAGAGAGGGGTCAAGGAATCCATTTATGCCAACTTGGAAAATCCTTCCTTGAATAGAGGTGGGGGCCTCAGGCACAAACTCTCCCCCATCTTCCTCCCCGTGTTGTCTTCTGTGCCTAGGAAGATTAAGACCATTTCAGAAGCTCAACAGCAGCATGGTGATTTTAACGACCCTCCATTAGATGATAAAAGAACTTAAAAATTACATCTCAATATAACCATGACCTAGCCCCAGGTGTAAGGTCACACAGCTACCTAGGAACATATTTAGGATTCCCTTACCAACTTTGCTCAGACTGAAGAAGCTCCTTGGATAAGGAGCGAAACGTTTCCACTAAGAAAATAGAAATCCAGTTGACATGATTCAAGCTACAGTCATCACAAAATGTGTTTTTGTTTTTGAACAGGAATGAGTTTAAGCATTTTCAGAAAATGACAATGACAACTAAAGAAGAAGGTAATGGTGACTAATTTTTCCTGGACTGGGTGATGGCTGTCATTGTTCAGAAAGAAACTGGATGAAAAGATCCTCAAATCTGCTTTGAGTGTCCAAGCACATTATTGATCATATCAGAAGCCCACAGGCTGCTGAATGATAGGGATTTCTATGTATTCTGGAACTACATTCTTGGTTCAGCTGAAATCAATGGCAAAGCCTTAACAGGCTAGGATAACAATATAATATTTATTTTACATAGTAATGTAATTTGCAGTCTTGCCATTTTATATTTTCATCTTAGTAGTTCCTTACGGCAACCCTTCAAAGTATGTTAGCATAATTCCAAATCATTTTATTTGAGTGATTTATTTAAAATTACCTAGCGAATTAAAGCTAGGCAGGGGAAATACATACTTAGCTGTTACCTAAGTCTTTCAACTAAGCCAGGCTGCACAACTAAGTGCAGTTTGTGTCCATTTGCATCCCTATTGATGTTAGATTTATTCATCAGCCCATGTGATCATTGGATATTAGAACTGTCAGTCAAAACATAGTCATGCATGGGGCCTGTCCCAGTTTATATTACAGAGAGAAGGAACAGAAGAGGAGAAAGAAGGTTGGGAGAGGCAGGACACGTCTGAGGGGAGCTCCGAGTCCTCCATCTGTTAGGGTTTATGACAGTATTTAATAATGTTAATTTGATTCCATGTTTAAATGTTAACGTAGTGGTTGGGCTGTTCTGTCTCTTCCCCATTTTACGACAAAATAATTTTCAAATCAGGAAAGGGTTTGGCGGCGGCAATAAAAACCAATAGGAAAGGATCCCCAATATAGACAAAGTACACAATTGTGTGATAACAAAATGAATGAAAAAATATAAAATCCGACAATCAGCCAGGAACCAGACTATAAAATATTTTATAATAAAATATTATTAAAATGACTATTTCATACAGAGATTTACATTTTCTTGATATAATATTTGCAGTCCAAATCCTCTAATGTCTGGGTTGTGTGCAGGCAAATCTCATCACAGAAGGAATGCCACAGCTGAGAAGGTCCTTTCTTTAATGGGAGTCACCCTTCAGCAGAGGCCATCCAGATTTTATTTTCTTCTCTAGCTGAGCTTCTAGCAATGAGCCACTGATATCAAGAGCTTCACTTCAGAGTTTTGAAAAGTATGACAATGTTGGCAATGTTGCTTGAAACAGGTTTGATAAAAATACCACACTATAACCACTAGGTGTCACTACATAATCACATTAAATATCTTCTGCATTTTACAGGAAAGCAAAATGTGGTAATAATGGGTAAGAAGACCTGGTTCTCCATCCCTGAGAAACATCGTCCTTTAAAAAACAGAATTAATGTAGTACTCAGCAAGGAACTGAAGTAAGTACCAATTTTGATGTTTTCAAAAGGGATGTATAAAATCAGCTACAATGAGTAAACTGATTGTAGAGAGTGGTGTAAACAACATGGTAGCACACCAACTTTTAAATAATTATATTTGTTTAACCATCATTTACTTGCTCAGAAATAGATGCAGCCATCCTGTCAAAGAGTTGTTTAGCAGAAATAATTACATCTCATTTTTAATACTGTGAGTTATACTTATGGATATGTGGAGTCCTTGGTGCTCTTTGAGCCTTGTTGTTTTCTTGCAGACGTTTCATTGCCAGGCTAGGCAACAACTTCAGTTCGAAAAAATTCTCTTCGATTGGTACTTATGGATATTCCACATTCACATCTCTTTGATTTTATGAACAGATTGCAAATAACTTCGGTTTTTCAGTTATTGTTATTTTCACTAGTAAATGCAAGTGAATCCTACAGCATTAATAATGCATGTAGATTTTACTAATAGTGGTTTTTAGCTCCTAAAATAACAAATTATTATTTCTTTGATTTTTAAAAACATTTGGTATAATCTGGGAGAACCCCACATGAATATATCAGCAGGTTCTTTGAGGATTTATATATGACTAAGCTATTCTAACATCAAAGTGCCTACTCTTTTGGCTATAACATCTAAATCTATTGCCCAGGTGCAGTAATTCAAATAGGGTTCCTGAAGCAAATACAGGGTAGAGATAAATGCATGCAGTTCACAACTACAGACACAAAAACAGCATATTAGATATGAAAACATTTTAAGCTTAATTTTAAATAAATAAATAAATCTGGAATTCAGGTTTACCTAATGTTGACATTGCTATCATTTTTAGGACTTGATTATATTTAATGTATATTTCCAAGTATTTTGAAGGATTATACTAGCTCATTTAATTTTGCTCTGCTGTTTTAATGCTCTCATTTTTATTGTAATGTGAGATAATTTTATTGCATTAGAACTCAGTACTGCCTGACTTTTATTTATTTTTATTTATTTATTAGATGTATCACCGCCCAACTCCCACAAGGGGACTCTGGGTGGTTTACAATAAAACAAAACTAAGCAATACAATGTAAAATCACACAATAAATATAATACATACTAAATAAATATAATAAAAACCAAATGGCTCAAGTTCTTCTACTACTGCAAGTGAAATAAAGTTGTATTAAGAAACTAGCCATCCCCAGGAGTGGCTACTCTTATTCTCACCCTAAGCATTATGGCAGAACCAGGTTTTTAAGTGTCTGCGGAAATCCAGGAGCGAGGACTTTCATGGATGAGCAGTATTTTAACTAACTTTTGAATACAAACAAAAACTGAGCCATCTAAGCAGAGAGTGGGTGGGGTGAGTATTCCAGAAAGTGGGTATGCCCTCTCTGCTGGTGTGATTGGGAAAACAAATTTTACATGAATCAGATGCACTTACAGACACATGAAACCCATCTCAGAAGAAGAAAAAAAAGTCTTCCATCAAGCTAAGTTTATTGATCGTTGTTTTTTGATGCTTGGCTGCTATGTGTTTTATTTTTTATAGGATGTATTTTATCTATTTTATTGTAAGCTGCCTAGAGTCATGTTTGTGACATGAGCAGTTATATAAATAGAATAAATAAATAGATAAATTTACCAAAAAAGAAGACCAAAATCCTTCTATGTAATGTTGGAAATAAACATAAGAGATTGCCAGTTCTTCTGTCCCAAGAACAGGCTGTGCATTCAATAATCAATTATTTCTAAAAGCTGCTCTTAATAATTCTACTCATGTGTCAAAAATCAAGATAATTTGTATACACAGTTCAACTATTCTTAAAAAAATAGGCAACACTTCCATAAAAGGTAAAGGTTCCCCCTGCACATTTGTGCACTCGTGTCCAACTCTAGGGGGCGGTGCTCATCTCCGTTTGTCAGCCGAAGAGCCAGCGTTGTCCGAAGACGCTGCCACGGTTATGTGGCCAGCATGACGCACACGGAACGCTGTTACGTACCCACCGGAGTGGTACCTATTCATCTACTTGCATTTGCATGCTTTCGAATTGCTAGGTTGGCAAGAGCTGGGGCTAGTGTGGGAGCTCACTCCGTCACGCGGGACTAGGGATTCTAACCTCCGAACTTGCGATCTTCCGATCGACAAGCCTGGCGTCTTACCCGCTGAGCCACCACGGCCATATGTTCTCCTTAATTTTTATTTGGCTGATTTTAATACCTCTTATTTATGAACATAAGCAGTGCCCTGCTGGATCATACTCCTGGCCCATCTAGTCCAGCAGTCTGTTCTCACAGTGACCGACCAACTGCACAAGGAAGCCCACTAGTCTCCCAAGAGATGGCCTTCAGAGGTAATCTTGCTGCCGTCAAGGCTAATAGCCATTGATCCCCGTGACTTCCATGAATTGGTCCAGCCATTTTTTGAAGCCAGCCTAGCTGGTAGCCAGCACCACATATATTTTTAAATATAGTGACGAAGGCAGTAAGTAGTCTGTACAGTGAGCAAACAAGCCTTCTTTCAGGGTTGATCCTGTTGGATAGTTGGTGAGGCCCCACTGCCTCAGGAAGGGCCCTTGGTTATACATCATATGCTATCTGGGGCAATACAACAAACTTGCAAGGAGCAGCTGCCATTGTTTCTGAGGGGTCCCCTACTTCCTTTCTCTGAGAGGGTGCCTGTCATGCATTGAAAGAGATCAAAACAGGAAGCAGCAACTCCTGCCTCTGGCCCTCCCTCTTGTTAGGTAGCACAGCAGCAAAGTCTTGGTTGGTTGCTTTGCTCCAAAGGAGCCCAGGCACTGCCTTGTCTCATTTGTCACAGCAGTGAGGGATGGGCTGTCCCAACAATGATAGGCTTCCCAGAGGGGCATGACCGCCCTGTGGACCTGTGATTGGGCACAGTCCCTGCCTCTGCCCTGCAGCTTCTCTCTTGGAGCAGTCCTGTAAGAAAGATAGAGCGCTGAGTTAGGGCCTGGAAACTCTCCTCGCATATTGCCGCCTGGAACCAGCCTTGCCTTTTCCCTCACACTCCCGCAAAGGAAAAGGGTGGGTTTGCTTCCTGACCATCCCCCACATTTCAGAGGACCTTCCAGTCTCATAGCTGTACCTTTTTCACCATCTAAATGGTGACAACAGCATGAGTCTTAAACCCAATATTAACACCCCAAATTGAGGGGATGAGGAGCAAATCAGGTACCATGGCAGAACCCTTCTTTCTTCTGGGCAACTCCTGTGGGGAAAAGAAAAACAAGGGGGGGAAAGGCTGACACCCAAACTAAGCATGTGATGTACCTTCAGTTGCTCTTAACATCTGGAATATAAAATCTCTTCAGTAAAAAAGTTGAACTACACTCAGCTGAAGTCAGTGCATGCAACTGAAAGGAGAGGTTTCCTCCATGGAACACAATGAAGTCTTGAGTCTTGCATCTAAGCCCACAATGTCCTTGGATTTTAATTGGTAACGTCTTTATGTTTTAAGGGATGTTCCTGAAGGAGCCCATTATTTGGCTAAAAGTCTGGAAGAAGCCCTAGACCTTCTAGAAACACCAGAGTTGGAAAGAAAGGCAGACAAGGTTTGGATAGTTGGAGGAAGTTCAGTATATAAGGTATGGCTTAAACACCTAACTTCTTTAAATAATCTGATAATCAGATATGAACTTTTGAGTGGCTTATTCTGTGTGTTATAACAGCTCTTAGGTGTCATAGAATGTGTGGCTTTTTCCTTATTATCTTCCATTTCTACTCAAAGTTAAATCAGTTTGGATGAAATTCATAATGGTGGTGCAAAGAAAAAAAAATCATCATTATTGAAGTGTAAAGGACATAACTGCCAAGCTTCCAATAAGATAAATTAATACAATTTAAAACTGTAACAGATCCAGTGTTACATTTTGATTAAAATAAATATTCCTGTAATAAACTGTTAAATTTTTATAAACATTCTAGTTGTATTTACTCATTCTGTTATTACTCTGATTTATACGAAGCATGTGAAAGTCATCAAATATAAAATATATACCTCAGCCTACTCTTTCTTTTCATTTCAGCTTTCTCATTTTGAGCCATAGTAATCTGATTATTACAAATCCTTTATTAGTTTGGGGTATTATATCCTTAATCCAGTGCTTTCCAAACTGCCGCCGCCACCACACACACCCCCGCGCCACCCCCGCCCGCGCTCCCGCGCTGCCGCTTCGCGACACACTAAACTGTGTGTTGCGACACACACTTTGGAAAGCTATGCCTTAATCTAACAAATAAAATCATGATTTGTAATAGTAATATTGTTATCTGATAATTTCTATTAATCCTAAAGTCAAAAAGATTGCTGCATAAAGAATTTTGGATACTGAAGCTCAGAGAGTTATAGACATCCTTAGTAAGGCTGGCACATTGAAATGGATGAGCCACTATAAATGTACCTTCCAAATTGCCAAGTATTTAAACACAGAAATGCCCAAACACCTTAGGGGGCTATTAACTCAAGCAAGATTTGAGCAGTTGGACACAATGGCTAAATATGGAAGGTTTAACCAAGTCCCTTATTATGAATGTACTTGTATTTGCAGAGCCCCAGAGATAGAAGACATAACACATATATTATTTGAATGTCAATTGTATAAGAAAGAGAGAGATCAGTATCTCGGACCGCACATTAGACAAACAGCCTATTGGGATCCTTATATTAAAACAACGTATTTCATGTGCCGTCAGAATCCAAAAATTACATATAACACAGCCCTTTATTTAAACAAAACAGTATGGTTGAGAACTCCATATGTGGATCTGATTGGGGTAAATTGTAGAGGTGACACGAAAATATGAGTTGCATTTTCTTTTACTGATTTCTTTTATTCTATTTTTAACATAGTCTTATTACTGTTCTTTGTTTTATATTTTGTATTCTGATATGGCCTAATGGCTAATCAATAAAGTATTACTATGTACAATTATCACATAGTGATCTACTACACAGAGATATTTTCCACTTGCATAAAGCTTATTTGGTAGTTTACTCCTGCTGCTGTCTCTTGGTCTTTTTTAAATAGCTGCCCGTTTTAAGAGCTGATGATTTTTTTTAAAATGCTCTCTGTGTGTATTCTATGGGTATTCCCTGGGGCCCTTTAAACTTTTTCCTTTCCTTGGAATGAAACATGGCTTTATGGCAGCATCACCCAATAAGATAGATAATAGAATGTGCACAACTTAATTCTTATTCAGTATCAATTAGAATCAAAGAATAAGGCAACCAGAAGATCCTAGTAAGTACAGGTAGTCCTCGTTTAGCAACCACAATTGTAACTGGCAACTCAGTTGTTAAGCAAAGCAGTTGCTAAGTGAAACTGCAACTGTGCTTATGATCTTACTTCAGCTTTCCTTTGCTTTCTAAATGTGAGGATTGGTCGCAAAGTTACTTTTTCATCACCATCGTAACTGTGAACAGTCGCTAAACAAGCCAGTCGCTAAACGATGGCTGCCTGAAGAGATAGCATATGACGGTATAAGAAAAGAAATATTGGAGTTTTTAATTTTGAATATATCTGTTCTGACCTTTCTTTGTGGGGGGAGGGAGGGACAATGTCTTAAAAAGCTAGGATCAAACTAGATTCTATGTCATTAGAAAACTATTGATGATTTTAATAGCAAGTAGGGATATGTTGGAGGCTTTACCTTTTTTCCATTTCTGTATCCTCAGGAAACCCCCCACAAATGTCCTATCAATGAAGTGGGGGGGAAAGAGGGAGGCTAATGATAACTTTTTCTATCTAGAGGCTTTTTAAATTTACAGCAGGAGATAGGCTCTTTCTGATCTTGCATGAATATGTCTATCAGCAACATGAATTTAAGAAGCTGTTGGTGACGAAAGCTTAAAGCAGAGCTTTCCAAACTGTGTGTCGCGACACAAAAGTGTGTCGCCACACACAGCGTGGTGTGTCGCCACACCACCCGGAAGCGGCGGCGCGCGTGTGCACGGCGGCCGCCATGCGCGCGCCGCCACACACACCCCGCGCCGCCGCCGTGCGTGCGCACGCCACCGCACGCCCCCCGCGCCGCCGCACGCCCCCCCGCGCCGCCACCGTGCGCGCACGTGTCGCCGCTGCCGCCACCGCCGCCAGGTGTGTCGCCAGCGGCGGCACTTTGGAAAGCCCTGGCTTAAAGGAACAAAATACCTCTTAAACATGTTAGTCCTACTTAAACAATAAACAGTTTCAATGATGGTTATCATTTAGACTTTTCATTCAGTCTGACTTGAAAACTATATAGATCGTACTTACTACTGCACCATCTGTTTCAGCTTGTAAAAATATCCATACACTTTTTATACAGCCTTTACAAATTTTCTGTGCAGAAAGTCAAAAGGCACTGGTTTAAATGGCCTAGTTCAAATCTGCTGAACAGATTTTTCTGAGCAGAAACTCATGAACAGCTGTGAGTGGCAAATAATTACTCAAGTCTATTTAATACTCCAAGGAAGAACATCACCTGACTCATTTTGATTAATGCATTGTGTAAAGTGTTACTCATTTGTAAGGAGAACAAGAGATGTGATGTTTAGCTTATCAGTTAGTGAATAATGGGAAATGAAGGGCTTTTGTTACACATGCTCATAAAATACTTTATTCCACATCTAAAAAGCGATGGTTTTTTTTTTAAAGTGTTCAAAAGAACATATTTTTCTCTTTGGGTTTAGCATGGCTTTAGACCTTTTCCTGTATTAAGGATTCCATGTTTTCATGTAATTAATGTAATAAATCTCAAAGCACATGATGATTTGTATTTCATGACAAAATAGTCTGCAAACAGCACTTTTACTAAGCGTTACATTGAATAGAACCCTAAAGCCAGAATCTGGAAGCGGGAGAAGTGTTATAAATTTGAGCAAAAAAGCAAAAACCTAAATATAGGTAACCAATATGTTTTTAATAAATATGATTGTAATTATTAATTTTAGTACCAAGATGTAGTGTTTTTGTTTTGTTTGCATTCATGTACCAACAATATCTGGAGGTAGCTTTTCTTATAACTTATTCATGTAGAGAGCACTGAGAATGTTTTTCTCTTTTTATCCATAAATAAAGATGCTAAAGACTTACTAATAGTTTTTTAATAATATAATTTATCCAAAATTATTAGGAAATATTAAGGAGAGAAACTTAAAATATTCTTTTCTTTAACAGTCCTCACTCTGTGGGTTAGGTTCACACATGGTATGAATCCTTGGTTGTTAAACAGCAATAGCTGTGTTACATATCGCATTACAGTACAGATAGTCCTTGGTTAATGACGACTCGAAATTGCAACGGCTGAACAAGTGGTACTTACGACTGGTCCTCGAAGTTCCGGCCGTCACACCACTCCCCGCGGTCACGTGATCGCAATCCAGGCACTTGCAACCAGCTCACACTTACATGATTGCTATATGCAACCTTGCCTGCAAACTTGCCTGCCAGCTTCCCACAAGCAAAGTCAACAGGGAAGGTTTTCCCATTGACTTTGCATGTAGGAAGCCGGCAGGAAGTTGCAAGTTGCAGTCATGTATGGTCCTCGCTTAACGACCCGTGATTTTCTCTTAATGACGGCCATGGGAACTGCTGGGCAATGCGGTCATGTGATGTCACGCTTTACGACTGCATCACTTAAAGAGAGAAATTCTGGTCCCAATTACCTTCATTAAGCGAGGACTACCTGCATGCCTGTGGAAGGCAAAAGGAAGAGGGGCTGACCAAGGGCAAGATGGATGGATGATATTCTGGAGGTGATGGACTCAACCGTGGGGGAGCTGGGGATGGCGACGGCCGACAGGAAGCTCTGGCGTGGGCTGGTCCGTGAAGTCATGAAGAGTCGGAAGCGACTGAACGAATAAACAACAAACCTGCATGCCAAAACTAAATAAATCAGTTATATATTTACAGTATAGACAAATACTGACTATTGTTGTTGTTGTTGTTCAGTCGTTCAGTCGTGTCCGACTCTTCGTGACCTCATGGACCATAGCACGCCAGGCCTTCCTGTCCTCCACTGTCTCTCGGAGTTTACTCAAATTCATGTTCATTACATCGGTGATGCTATCTAACCATCTCATCCTCTGCCGTCCCCTTCTCCTTTTGCCCTCAGTCTTTCCCAGCATCAGGGTCTTTTCCAGTGAGTCCTCTCTTCTCATTAGGTGGCCAAAGTATTTGAGCTTCAGCTTCAGCATCTGTCCTTCCAATGAGCAGTCAGGGTTGATTTCCTTTAGGATTGACTGGTTTGACCTCCTTGCAGTCCAAGGGACTCTCAAGAGTCTTCTCCAGCACCACAGCTCGAAAGCATCAATTCTTCGGCGCTCAGCCTTCCTTATGGTCCAACTCTCACAGCCATACATTGCTACTGGAAAAACCATAGCTTTAACTATACGGACCTTTGTCGGCAAGGTGATGTCTCTGCTTTTTAATATGCTGTCTAGGTTTGCCATAGCTTTCCTTCCAAGGAGCAAGCGTCTTTTAATTTCATGGCTGCAGTCACCGTCTGCGGTGATCTTGGAGCCCAAGAAAATAAAATCTGTCACTGCTTCCATTTCTTCCCCTTCTATTTGCCAGGAAGTGATGGGACCAGATGCCATGATCTGGGTTTTTTTAATGTTGAGTTTCAAGCCAGCTTTTGCACTCTCCTCTTTCACCCTCATCAAGAGGCTCTTTAGTTCCTCTTCACTTTCTGCCATTAGGGTGGTATCGTCTGCATATCTGAGGTTGTTGATATTTCTCCCGGCAATCTTAACTCCGGCTTGTGATTCATCCAGCCCGGCATTTCTCATGATGTACTCTGCATATAAGTTAAATAAGCAGGGTGATAATATACAGCCTTGTCGTACTCCTTTCCCAATTTTGAACCAGTCGGTTGTTCCATGTCCGGTTCTAACTGTTGCTTCTTGACCCACATACAGGTTTCTCAGGAGACAGGTAAGGTGGTCTGGTACTCCCATCTCTTTAAGAATTTGCCACAGTTTGTTGTGATCCACACAATCAAAGGCTTTAGCGTAGTCAATGAAGCAGAAGTAGATGTTTTTCTGGAACTCTCTTGCTTTTTCCATGATCCAGCGAATGTTGGCAATCTGATCTCTAGTTCCTCTGCCTCTTCGAAACCCAGCTTGCACTTCTGGTAGTTCTCGGTTCACATGCTGCTGAAGCCTAGCTTGTAGGATTTTGAGCATAACCTTGCTGGCATGTGAAATGAGCGCAATTGTACGGTAGTTTGAACATTCTTTGGCATTGCCTTTCTTTGGAATTGGAACGTAAACTGACCTTTTCCAATCCTGTGGCCACTGTTGAGTTTTCCAAATTTGTTGGCATATTGAGTGCAGCACTTTAACAGCATCATCTTTTAGGATTTTAAATAGCTCAGCTGGGATACTGTCTTCTCCGCTAGCTTTGTTGTTAGTAATGCTTCCTAAGGCCCACTTGACTTCACTCTCTAGGATGTCCGGCTCAAGGTCAGTGACCACACCATCGTATTTATCAGGGATATTAAGATCTTTCTTGTATAGTTCTTCTGTGTATTCTTGCCACCTCTTCTTAATCTCTTCTGCTTCTGTTAGGTCCCTGCCTTTTTTGTCCTTTATCATGCCCATCTTTGCACAAAACGTTCCCTTGATATCTCCGATTTTCTTGAAGAGATCTCTAGTCTTCCCCATTCTATTGTTTTCCTCGATTTCTTTGCATTGTTCATTTAAGAAGGCCTTCTTATCTCTCCTTGCTATTCTCTGGAATTCTGCATTCAGTTGTTTATATCTTTCCCTTTCTCCCTTGCCTTTTGCTTCCCTTCTTTCCTCAGCTATTTGTAAAGCCTCATCAGTCAGCCACTTTGCTTTCTTGCATTTCTTTTTCTTTGGGATGGTTTTAGTTGCTGCCTCCTGTACAATGTTACGAACCTCCATCCATAGTTCTTCAGGCACTCTGTCTACCAGATCTAATCCTTTAAATCTATTCCTCACTTCCACTGTATATTCATAAGGGATATGATTTAGGTCATACCTGATTGGTCTAGTGGTTTTCTCTACATTCTTCAATTTAAGCCTAAATTTTGCAATAAGAAGCTCATGATCTGAGCCACAGTCAGCTCCAGGTCTTGTTTTTGCTGATTGTATAGAGCTTCTCCATCTTTGGCTGCAAAGTATATAATCAATCTGATTTCGGTATTGACCATCTGGTGATGTCCATGTGTAGAGTCGTCTCTTGTGTTGTTGGAAAAGAGTGTTTGCTATGACCAGCGTGTTCTCTTGACAAAACTCTATTAGCCTTTGCCCTGCTTCATTTTGTACTCCGAGGCCGAACTTGCCTGTTATTCCGGTTATTTTTTGACTTCCTACCTTAGCATTCCAGTCCCCTATGATGAAAAGGACATCTTTTTTTGGTGTTAGTTCTAGAAGGTGTTGTAGGTCTTCATAGAACCGGTCAACTTCAGCTTCTTTGGCATCAGTGGTTGGGGCATAGACTTGGATCACTGTGATGTTGAATGGTTTGCCTTGGATTCGAACTGAAAGCATTCTGTCGTTTTTGAGGTTGTACCCCAGTACTGCCTTTCCCACTCTTTTATTGACTATGAGAGCTACTCCATTTCTTCTAAGGGATTCTTGCCCACAGTAGTATATATAATGGTCTCCTGAATTAAATTCGCCCATTCCTGTCCATTTTAGTTCGCTGATTCCCAATATGTCGATGTTCAATCTTGTCATCTCATGTTTGACCACATCCAGCTTACCTTGATTCATAGTTCTTACATTCCAGGTTCCTATGCAATATTGTTCTTTACAGCATCGGACTTTCCTTCCACTTCCAGACACATCCACAACTGAGCGTCCTTTCGGCTTTGGCCCAGCCGTTTCACACTTTCTGGAACTACTCGGAATTGCCCTCCGCTCTTCCCCAGTAGCATTTTGGACACCTTCCGACCTGAGGGGCTCATCTTCCGGCGTCATATCTTTTAGCCTTTTGATACTGTCCATGGGTTTTCTTGGCAAGGATACTGGAGTGGTTTGCCATTTCCTCCTCCAGTGGACCACGTTTTGTCAGAACTCTCCATCATGACCTGTTCTTCTTGACCTGACTTCATTGAGTTACGCAAGCCCCTTCGCCACGACAAGGCAGTGATCCATGAAGGGGACTGACTATAGCTCTGCTTAAATAAAGAAGCCCTTTTTCTAAAATATTTTTTCTAAATTTAAAGCAGTTACATTGGATATTCTAATATATATATATATTCTAATATATAAACAAACATTACCATTATATAAAAAAAAAAGTTTTGTGTGACAATGCATCCAGCAATAGTTGTATCTTCCCACTACTGGTCAAAATAAGCAAGGATCATAGGATTAAAATTTTAGCCATTTTGCTGGTGATCTCAGGTTCTTCTTCACCCAGCATAGTCAAAGTTGTATTCTGTCTTGAGCTCATTTTCAAGGCAAGAATGTTGAGGAATGGGTCATTACAGTAAACCATAGCAATGCTACCTCAAACATCTCCCAGAATTCCCAGAAAGCACCCCCAATATCCATGCTGGCTAGAGCTATAGAATTTTCTCCCATCGGGTTAGAAAAGGCTGACCTACAGCTAGCAGGCAGCTAGCTATAGCACAGTTCTGATAAGCAGATCTGCCACAGTCATTTGGGGGTTATTGCAATGCATAGGCTAAGGCTGAGCCAACTTTTTCCTGAAGAGATCCATGTTCCCTCCCTCCCTCTGGGCGCAGGGGGAGGCTGCACAATGAGTATGGCTATTGCCAAAGATGAATAATGACACCATTCTGTCTCTAAGACATTTTTTTTTCTTTCCGACAAGCAGAAAGAACAGAATAAGCCAAGGGATGTCATGAAATAGTCTCAAATTCACTATCCCTGCTCTTAAACATTAACGGTGCAGCAATATCAGGACTTTGGGTATCTGTATCAGTACAAGTATAATGCATTACAGCAGGGCTTTCCACAGTTTTTCCCGCGGCGACACACCAACCGGCGTTGGTGTGTCGCCGCGGGAAAACCCGGAAGTGCGGCAGTGCGCAAAAACCCGGAAGCGCTGCTGCTGCTTTCGGGTTTTGCGCGCTGCAGTTGGTGTGTCGCCACGGGAAAACCCGTAAGCGCTGATGATGATCAGCGCTTCCAGGTTGTGTGGCAACACACCAGACTGTGTGGCGACACACTTTTGTGTCACGACACACAGTTTGGAAAGCTCTGCATTACAGTATAGGGCTGAGCATTAAAAAATAATATATAGCTTTATGTTTTGATATAATCAATGCTGACAATCATCTTGTACGTATTTGAATATGTTGATTTGATATTCCTTAGGAAAAGCAATGAAGGAAGGGGGGCAGGTTAAAGTATGGCTCATTGATAGAATCATGTCGTCTAATGTTCTGTATTTTGCCGTTCAGAAATGTTTGTCTAAGTTTTTGAAGTTATGTTCTGAAAAAAAGGAGACTTAACATCTAGAGAAGTGTGGCAACTTTTATAGTTTGTTATTAGATTCTGGATTGATTTTTTTTGTAAGTTAGGATACATTGTAATATGTGTCCTTTCTTTTATACATACAGTAAGAACTATAGAGAATGTGGGTAAATATAACCTGCTGTTGTATGTGAACCAAGAATATAGGATTCATTGCTGTTCTCATTTTTCATCCCTCCTTATGTTAAGCTGAATGATTATAGCAAGGAATCATTTGGCTGTCCAATAATGGAAATATTAATTCAAGTATCAGTTGTTATGTTAATGGTGCCCCAGTAGAAAATTATATTTTAGTCAATAGCAAATTTTGCTTGCAGTCATGAATACTTGGGCTATTGTCATAGAAAAGTTGTGGTATATAACGTTCATCTGATTATCCAGGAAAAGGGTTAATAAAATACATTAAACTGCTGTAACATAAAACTTATTTTTCCAAAAAGTTTATTAGCAATTTGGTTATTCCATCATCACAAGAACATAGTATTTTCATGTAAGGAATCTTCTTGAACATGCCCTTGAGTAGTAGCATAAAAACTCTGGTAATCTAGGTTCAGTAAATTGATCCATTTACTTTGAGAGCCACCTGAGTAATCTCAAACCAGCTAACTCAGTATATTTGGGTATTCTGCTGTCTTTAGTGTGGGATTCATATCCAGGATTCTTTATCTAAGTATAATAATATCCTGCTCATAGCTCAAGATCAGCTGTGCCTTCAGAGAGAATCCATAGTGCAATTTATCCTTGACTTGGGTCCTGGAGGACCAAATAGTTGACGACCAAAGTTAGAAGGGTAAACCTTTGTGAACCGAAACAACAAAAACGCTTTCTCACAAATTTAAGAAGGAAAAAATTTCCAATACGGTTTTCAGGAAACAGGAAAACTTGGTAAACCAATTAACTTTAAGGGAGCTGAATTTACTATAACTTTATCACAACTAACCATGAAAAAGGGCCAGTACATAATATCTTGCCATTACCTCCCTCCACCCATGGCCATGCGTGTTCTTTCATAAACAGGCAGAAATGGGTGGGCTTGCGTATGCTCCTTCCAATCCTGTCCACAGTAGTGCTGACCCCGATTGTCCCACTGCAAGTTTTGGTCCAGCATGGCAGGAAGGTGGGGGGGGGGGGCAGGAAGTGCAAAGGGAATGGCTAGCATATCAACTTTTTATATTTCAAGAACTATGCGAGATGGAAGGTGACGAAATTTGAAATATATATACATATATACATACATACATGTTGTTGTTGTTTATTCGTTCATTCGCTTCCGACTCTTCGTGACTTCATGGACCAGCCCACGCCAGAGCTTCCTGTCGGCCGTCACCATCCCCAGCTCTCCCATGGTCGAGTCTGTCACCTCTAGAATATCATCCATCCATCTTGCCCTTGGTCGGCCCCTCTTCCTTTTGCCTTCCACTTTCCCTAGCATCAGCATCTTCTCCAGGGTATCCTGTCTTCTCATTATGTGGCCAAAGTACTTCAGTTTTGCCTTTAATATCATTCCCTCAAGTGAGCAGTCTGGCTTTATTTCCTGGAGTATGGACTGGTTTGATCTTCTTGCAGTCCAAGGCACTCTCAGAATTCTCCTCCAACACCACAGTTCAAAAGCATCTATCTTCCTTCGCTCAGCCTTCCTTATGGTCCAGCTCTCACAGCCATACATACATACATATACATATACATACAGTATACATATACATATACATATATATATGTACACACACACAGACACACAGAGTACATACATATATACGTACATACACAGTATATATATAACCAAGTAGCTGGCATTGTGTACAGGAACATCTGCACAGCATATGGGCTAGACCCTCCAAAGTCCAGATGGGAGATTCCACAGAAGGTCATGGAGAATGACAGGGTTAAGATCCTGCGGGACTTCCAGATCCAGACAGACAGGCAGGTACTGGCCAATCAACCAGACATCGTGGTAGTAGACAAGGACCAGAAGACGGTAGTGGTGATAGATGTAGCGGTGCCAAGTGACAGCAACATCAGGAAGGAGTATGAGAAGCTGGAGAAGTACCAGCACCTGAAGGAGGAACTAGAGAGGATGTGGAAAGTGAAGGCCAAAGTGGTCCCAGTGGTGGTAGGAGCACTTGGGGCTGTGACTCCTAAGCTGGGAGAGTGGCTCCAACAGATCCCAGAAGCAATATCAGAGCTCTCTGTCCGGAAGGGTGCAGTGCTAGGAACAGCTAAGATACTGCGCAGAACCCTCAAACTCCCAGGCCTCTGGTAGAGGATCCGAGGTTGAGGAAGACACATACCACCCATAGGGGTGAGAAGGCAATTTTTTTTAATATACACGTGTATTTAATATACACACACACACACACACACACACACTGTCTGTCTGTCTGGATCTGGAAGTCCCAAAGGATCTTAGCCCTGTCATTCTCCACAACCTGTAGAATATCCCATCTGGACTTTGGAGGATCTAGCCCATATGCTGTGCAGATGTTCCTGTACACAATGCCAGCTACTTGGTTGTGCCATTCAGTATATGCTGTTCCTGCCTGCATCTTACACCCTGCCACTATGTGTTGGACTGTCTCTGAGGCCTCTCTGCACAGTCTGCACCTTGGGTCCTGTCTAGTGTGGTAGACCCCTGCTTCTATGGATCGGGTGCTTAGTGCCTGTGCTTGTGCTGCTATGATCAGTGCCTCAGTGCTGTCTTTTAGTCCAGCCCTTTCCAGCCACTGGTAGGATTTCCCAATGTCAGCCACCTCAGCTATCTGTCGATGGTACATCCCATGCAGGGTCTTGTCTTGCCATGGCACTTCCTCTGCTTGATCTGCCTTCCATGTCTGCTGCTGCCTCAGGCATTCTCTCAGCAGCTCATCTGTTGGTGTATTATTCTCTGAGGTGTAAGTCACAAGCCTTATTAGGTTGTTGTTCAGTCGTTTAGTCGTGTCCGACTCTTCGTGACCTCATGGACCATAGCACGCCAGGCCTTCCTGTCCTCCACTGTCTCTCAGAGTTTACTCAAATTTATGTTCATTACATCGGTGATGCTATCTAACCATCTCATCCTCTGCCGTCCCCTTCTCCTTTTGCCTTCAGTCTTTCCCAGCATCAGGGTCTTATTAGGTAAGCTTACCTTATTAGGTAAGCACCTGCAAACTTTGAAAGGTCAGGCAGCACATGATCCAGGTTGAAGAGTATAAAAGAACTCGCCTGCCTGCCCCGCCCTGCCTTCTGCCTCACTCCTTACTTCTTCTGCTTCTACGCCTGCTTGCTACTTATCTTTTCTGGTATGTGGATTTGTAATACTTCCAGGGATCTGGAAGAGAACTGTAAATAGTATCTGTTTGTATGAGTAACTAATACAACTGCAACTAAGTTACTACAATGACTGGCATCATGTATTGGTCTTTGAAGCTAAACGTTTTCTGATACTCTGCATGTGCAAGAAAACACACACTCCAACATCATCTTTAGGTGCCATCTTACTAATATACTCCTGGATGCTCTGGGTCTCATCCAGGACAGTGGCTTTGACACTCACCAGACCCCGCCCGCCCTCTTTCCACCTGGTGTACAGTCTCTGGGTGGTGGACTTGGGGTGAAAGCCTCTGTAGATTGTGAGGAGCTTCCGGAGCTTCACATCAGCAGCCTCCATGTCCTCCTTTGGCCAGCTCACTATACTGGCAGGGTATCTGATGACTGGCAGGGCATACATGTTGATGGTGTGGATCTTGTTCTTCCCATTGACCTCTCTTATCCTTTGATGGTACTTGGATGTTGCTGTCTTGTGGAGTGCTTGGTGCTCTCTGAGCCTTGTTGTTTTCTTGCAGATGTTTCATTGCCAGGCTAGGCAACATCTTCAGTGCTAAAAGGGAGTGGAACACTCTTTTAGCACTGAAGATGTTGCCTAGCCTGGCAATGAAACGTCTGCAAGAAAACAACAAGGCTCAGAGAGCACCAAGGACTCCACAGTTCAACCCTGAGCTACAAATATTCTCTTCGATTGTTGCTGTCTTGCTTGCCTCCTCATCGTGGTTCCCATGTGTCTGTGGGATACCAAGGTACTTGTAGCTTGTCTGTATGTCTGCTATGTGGCCTGCTGGTAGTTCCACCCCATCAGTCTTAACTACCTTCCCTCTCTTTACTACCATCCGGCCACACTTCCCTAGTCCAGATGACATCCCAATGTCATCACTGTAGATCCATGTCAGGTGGATCAGTGAGCCAGTGTCTCGTTCACTCTTAGCATACAGCTTGATGTCATCCATGTAGAGGAGGTGGCTGATGGTAGTTCCACTCTTGAACTTGTAACCGTATCCAGTTCTTGTGATAATCTGGCTGAGGGGGTTCAAGCCCATGCAGAACAGCAGTGGGGACAGTGCATTACCTTGGTATATGCCGCACTTGATGGCCACTTGTGCGAGTTGCCTTGAGTTGACTTCCAGTGTTGTCTTCCACAGTCCCATTGAGTTCTTGAGGAAGGTCCTGAGTGTCTTGTTGACTTTGTATAGTGCCAGGCATTCACAGATCCATGTGTGTGGCATTGAGTCATAGGCTTTCCTGTAGTCAATCCAGGCTGTGCTCAGATTGGTCTGTCTAGACCTTGAGTCTCGGGTGACTGCTCTATCTATGAGCAACTGGTGTTTGGAGCCTCTGGTGTTGTTCCCAATGCCCTTCTGAGCTGTGCTCATGTACTGGCCCATATGGTCCTGCAGCTTGGTGGCTATGATGCCTGATAGGACTTCCCATGTTGTGGGGAGGCAGGTTATTGGCCAGTAGTTGGATGGTGTTGTTCTCTTGTTGGGGTCTTTCGTGATCAGCACTGTCCTACCTTGTGTTAGCCAGTCTGAGTGAGAGCCTGCTGCTAGCAGCTGGTTCATCTGTGCTGCTAGGCCAGAGCTTTCCAAACTTTTCATGTTGGTGACACACTTTTTAGACATGCATCATTTCGTGACACACTCTTACAGCAGGGCATCATTTCGTGACACACTCTTACAGCAGGGCACAAGGCAGGCACTAGGACCTGCGCAGAATCCTGGCAGGGCTCGGAGGCAGCAGCAGCCGCAACACACCCAGACACTGCAGCCAACACACTAACGTGTCCCGACACACAGTTTGGAAAGCTCTGTGCTAGGCGTTCATGCACTGCTTTTAGTTTCTTTAGCCACTAGGTGTGGATCATGTCCGGACCAGGTGCTGTCCAGCTCTTCATGTTCTTGACCCGCTGTTTGATGTCTGCTACTGTGATGGTGACTGGTTCCTGCTCTGGGAGATTTCTGTGGTCTGCTCTCAGGTCCTGCAGCCACTTTGCACTGGTGTTATGTGTCTTCTCTTTCTCCCATATGTTCTGCCAGTACTGTTCCGTTTCTGCTGTTGGTGGCTCTGCTGTTACTGTGTTGTTGCACTGCAGTTGGGAGTACACCTTGGATGGTTCTTTGGCGAACAGGGCATTTACAGTATCTTCTTGGCCTCTGCTTCTCTAGTGTATCTCCTTAGCCTGGTAGCCAGCGCTGTGAGCCTTTGTTTAGCAGTCTCTAGGGCTTCAGATGGAGTCAGGCCCTTGTATTTTTTCAGTAGCCGAGTCTTATCCTTAATCTCCACACCCTTCTGTAGTTCCACCAGCTGCAAACTTCTTTCTGAGTTGCCTTAATCTTAGCCTCCAACCTCATTTTCCAGGGGGTGTATGTACTGCTGTTCTTCTTGATCATGTAGCCAAGCATCTCCAGGATTACAGCAGCTGTAGCATATACTAGTTCATTGGTTTGAGTTATAGTGGTAGTAGGAATTGTCGTGAGGGCTCTGTTGGCATCTTCTAGCATACTATCTGATGGTACTTCTCCACTGAGCCTTGGTAATCAGTCTCAAGAGTTGACTGTAGCTAGTTTATCCATGATCTTTTGCCTCATATCAGCTGCTGTGCTCTGTAATGGAGGGGGTGGCAGTGATGTTCCAGCTTCAGGTGTTGGCTCCACCTCCAGTTGTTCTTCCGGGTCTTCTTGAGTCTGGGATATAATGTGTAGTTGGTCTATCTCAAGTTGTGAGAGCAGCTTCCTCTTCACTATGTTGAAGCGTTGGGTAACTAGCTGTTTCTCAGTTAGTGTGGATGCAGGTCTTCTGTCCATCCATAGTTCCCTCATACATTTCATATATCCCCTCTCATTAGGTCTACTGTTGTAGTACCATTCCATCAGTTCCAGGTTCTCTTGTCTTGTCCATGTATGGTCTGTTCCAGTAGCCCACTTATCGTCAGATTGTCCTGGTTCCCCAACATCTGACGCACACCTTGTTAATCCGGGCGACATCCGAGCCGGCATGACTCTCTTAGTTCGTGTTACTCTCATATTTGAGGTAGGCAGGTGAAGCGTTAGGGGGTCTTTGCCCAAGGACCCCTACTGGTAAGGTAGGTACCAGCCGGGATTTGAACCCGTGTCTCCCGCTCCAAAGACGGCGCTCTAACCACTACGCTATCCAGCCGCTTTATATATATATATATATTTGACCACTTGATGAATGGGACATCCCAATTGTGTGCTGTAGCACACAGAGGTGAGGTAAGTAACCAAGATAGATGTCTTGTTCAGTTGTGTCATGCAAACAAAGTTGTGTTCTTGCTGCTGTTTTCATTCCAAATGGCATTGATCAGTTAGATGGCCTTACTGCTTATTATTAATTTAAGCCAATTTTGTGGATTTGCATAATACACAGTACATTGTAAACCAACCAAGCACAATATGCTGGACTAAAGTGTCATAGTATTGCTCAGTTTTAGAAGAATGTAATGAGAAATTCAGATGGGCATATAATTAGTGAATAGTATCATTTTGATCCTAGACACGTCTTACTTTGCACCTTTTCTTATCAAGTAAATGACAGAAGAACAGTAGCCACTGAAAATGTTTTTCTCCTTTTTTACCTGAAGACATTTATAATTGGAGCAGCTTTTTTAGAAAGTCATGTTCCCTGTAAGTGCTTACTCTTAAATTATTGGATTAGGTCTGCATGAACAGGCATTTGTCAAAGCAGTAGTTAATAATGCATTAAGTGAATTTTCTTTAGGAGGTTAAGTGGAAGAAAAGGAGGAAAGGGAGTTTAACAGATAAGAGTATATCATCTGTTAATTTTCATACTGTTTTACAAGCAATTTTCCCTTTTCACCTAAAAACCAAAGAAAATCAATGATCAGGAGTCATTGTTTCAAGATGGTTTACTTCTGATGTATATATCACATTAATATTTTTTGAATATTATGCTACAAAAGAAAATATTGATAGGATACCAATCTGCAAGGATATATTACCAAGTCATGAAAATCTTTTCTACTGTATAATCATGTACATCTTGCCCATGTTTGCACAACCCGTGGCTCCCTTAATCATTGTTTTCTCAATTAACTGATTTGCCTGAATGCGCATGCTGAGCTACAAACTAGCCAACTACCCTTTAGCATACTGTAATGCAGTGTTTCTCAACCTTGACGACTTTAAGAGGTGTGGACTTCAACTCCCAGAATTCCCCAGCCAGCTTTGCAAGGTTATTCTTGTGTTCTTAAGCAGGGGTCCCCAACCTTTTTGGCGCCAGGGACCAGTTTCAAAAGACGATTTTTCCGCGGACCGGGGGGTGGGGTTTCCAGGATTTCCGCAGACCGGGGGCGGGGTTTGTGGGCGGGAGCCCCACGGCCCAGTTCCTAACAGGACATGGCCCACTAGTGGGCTGCGGCCCACAGGTTGGGGACCCCTGTTCCTAGGAACACATCTTTCCAGCTGTTTTTATGCTTTGGATATTTAACTACAAAATTTCTTTTTCTTTTGACTGAACATATTACTAAAACTGTTCATCAAAATCATTGTTAATGCTCAGGGCACAAGTACAGTATCTTTCACAATGCTAAATAAGCAAAACTCATTCATTGCGTCTTGCTCTTTTTAAAGGCAGCAATGGAGAAGCCAATTCATCATCAACTGTTTGTGACGAGAATTATGCATGACTTTGAAAGTGATACGTTTTTTCCAGAAATTGATCTTAAAAGATACAGACTTCTACCTAAGTAAGTATTATATAGGCAAAAAATATCTTGCATCAACCAAACTTACTCATACTAGCCATATAAAACATTTCACGGATTTATCTGTACTGAAGTAAAACTTGAAGAAATATATTTAAACCGAACAGTGTGTATAAAAAATAATATTTCATTTTATTTCCAGTTAAATAAGTATTTAACCACCAAATTATTATTTCTCTCTCAAGTTATACAGGTATCCCTGTTGATATCCAGGAAGAGAATGGTGTTCAGTATAAATTTGAAGTTTATGAAAATATCAACTAGACCTATTTGATGTCAGCAAAATGCCTCTGTACATCTAACTCTTTGCAGAATTAATCAAGACTTTTGCCTGGCTTTTATTCTCTTCAAGATGAAAAAAAAGTGTCTTGGTGCTGTATCCTTCCCCCATTAGTTGAAGCTGTCTTGCACAAAAAAAAAAGAAATTTCCCCAGTAGCAACTCTGCTGAGAGTAGCTGCCTCTGCTGTAAACAGAAAAGATTTATTTGCAAATATAGCTTGCTTTAACTGCTGAAAATCAGGAAGAGGAGCATCTGCATCTCGTTTTTCATGCCAGAAAGCAGGTGAAAGTTATAATTCCGAAGGTAGTAAGATTTATTTCCCAGTTAATTTTAATAATTAACAAGAGAAAACAAGTTTCTCTTCTGCTGTTCAATTCTAGCTCTCTCATTATTGTCCATATAGTACAACATAAACTGCAGTATATAGATGTGCACTATACAAATGTTCATAAATACTTCTATTATTAAATACATTCCATTTGTATTTTTCATTAATAAAACAGTGGATTCTAAAATCCTGCTTCTTGTGTGATAAGTTTGTTCGCCTGGTTTATATGCATTTTTATCATGTTACAATGTCTGATCTGTTTGTGCTAAGAGTAGAAATTTTCCCAAATGTTGTAGTGCTGTCATATCTGCTAAAGAATAATAACTTTATTGTCATCCCACTATACACTATACAAGTGCACAATAGAATGAAATTTCGTTGCAGTTGGCTCACAATTTCACTCAAGCAATAAAATACTAATGATAAGAATAAAAAAACATAATTACTATTGGATGAGGGGCAGAGATTTCCCAATTATCTTTTCTGCTGCCCTTACCACTCTCTGCACAGACTTTCTATCTGAGGCCCTACAGCCTCCAAACCAGATGGAAATACAGCTTGTAAGTATTGTGCCTCTATAGTGCCTCTGTAGAAAGTAAGGAGAATGGGAGATGGGAGATGTACTTTCTTCATCTGACACAAAAAGTGCAAACGTTGCTGTGCTCGCTTTACCAAAAATGTGGTATTAAGGGACCAGGACAGACTATTTGTTAACTGCATAATGGTGACAAATACTAGGAGTTGTAGGTCAGCAAGATCTGGAAAGCTATAAATGCCACACTCCAGATTTATATACAGAACATATATATTCATTGCATGTACTTAGGCTAAACACATATGTGCAGAATTCTGTGATAGATTCAGAGATTGCACTAAGCCATGGGCTACTGAAGAAATTAGTTGACTAGATTCATACAAAATTAGACAACCTACTTTAGGATTTAGGGTGCAGATTTGGTTGAATAGATTGTACCATGCTAAGTACTATATAAAAATAACCATTATTCCTGTTGGAGATACATTGGGAGGCAGAGTTTCTTAGGACAAAAATGTTGAAAATGTAAATAACCAGCTGTTAAGAGTATGAGAAGAATAAAGTAGGGGGAAATGTCTGTATTAGCGAGTGGAAAAGGGCACTGAGTAAAACATACGGGTGTATACTTTAACTATCAGAGAACAACCATTTTAAATTGCTTCAGCCCTAGTAAACAATAAAGTTTCTTTTTTAGATGTGCCATGTTGACTATTAGAGAAGCTTCAGCCTGATCATTCCAGTGGTCAGTGGTCAGTTGCATAATGCTTAGAGTAGTTTTCTTCAACATGGTGTTCTCCAGATGGGCTGGTGTGCAGTTTTCATGACCATTGGCCACGCTTCCTATAATTCATTGGAGTTATAATCCAATGTTGCCATGTGTGGGGAAACTACATGCTAAAGGATTTTTGTGACAGGCTTGGTGGGTGTGTTGGCAAACAAAAAAGTGCTGGGGATTAACAAGTTATAATTTACTGATCTGTAGACAGGATGTCAGGGAAGCTTATTCAACTGGCATTAAGATATTTTTTATTGTTATATTTTTATTTCGCCTATCTATCTATCTATCATCTGTCTATCTGTCTATCTATCTATCTATCATCTATCATCTATCTCAAGGTGGAAATACCTAATACTCCTGCCTCCTATTTCCTATTTTCCCCACAACAACAACCCTGCAAGGTGGGTTGGGCTGAGAGAGACTGCCCCAAAGTCACCCAGCAGCTTTCATGACTAAGGGAGGCCTAGGACTCACCATCTCCTGATTTCTAGGCCAGCACCTTAAGCACTAGACCAAACTGGCTCTCATAAGTTCACAATCAGTTAAATTTTCCTGAATAATCAAGCAATCTTTAAGCAAGAAAAAAGAGTTCAAAGCCTTTGAATATAGGCTACAAAGAGATGTAGAATGTAGAGCTAAATGTCTACTTGGGAAAATCTCTATTTGATGCAAGGACAGGCTGGAAAATACCGTAGAGAGGACTGAAAGTGTACTTCTGAATCTGCATAGAAAAATGATGCATGGCGCAATAGGCTCTACAGCCAAGTACAGCCACGGGACTGCAGCTAGAGTACCATGTAGGGCAGGAACAAAGAGCAATTACGGTAAGCATGAGCATCTCATAAAGGAAGGGGCTTTATTATCTGGTATCAACCAGCTCCTTCCAGGCCAATCCCTCTGGAATTGCCAAGGGGAAGCTGGGATGTTCTTGATAATATGCTTAGAGTTTTGCTTTCCTGGAAAATTTACCAATATCTTTTTACAGTAGAGCTGTTATATGGGTTCCCATCTGGGTTTCCAAATACATATGTTCAAAGATCCATATGAAGGATTGCATTACTCCAACAACCAACTTTAAAGAAATAACAAAGAGGAGTGAGAGAGATCAAGAATAATATGCTGGGAGTTAATGATTAATCCTCAAACAAAAACTTACAAACCCTTCCAGAATTCTGCCCCATTGTATCCATATGCATATTCTATAGTAGAAGGAAAAGGTCACTAGTGATTTTGTTGTTTATTCGTTCAGTCACTTCCGACTCTTCGTGACTTCATGGACCAGCCCACGCCAGAGCTTCCTGTCGGCCGTCACCATCCCCACCTCCCCCATGGTTGAGCCCGTCACCTCCAGAATATCATCCATCCATCTTGCCCTTGGTCGGCCCCTCTTCCTTTTGCCTTCCACTTTCCCTATAGTGATACATGCTGGCATTATATTTTCTGTTTCACTAATTATTTAACATATACAAAAAATTACACAGTACAAAACATATTCTGCTTCTGCCAAAAATTTGTGAATGAGTATGTTCAAGGAGAGGGCCAGTTTGGTGTGGGAGTTAAGATGTCAAGCTAGAAACCAGGAGACTGAATTCTAGTCCTGCCTTAGGCATGAAGCCATCTCGGTGACCTTGGGCCAGTCACTCACTCTCAGGCCTAGGAAGGAGGCAATGGCAAACCACCTCTGAAAAGCCTTGCCAAGAAAACTGCAGGGACTAGTCCAGACAGTTTCCAGGAGTCAAAAACTAACATGAAGGCACACACAAAAAATAAGGAATTTGTCCTCCCCCAAAACTACCCAGGCCATTTCACATTCTGAAAATAATAGATCCCAAGAAACAATTTTGCATTTTATACTTGAAAGTATTGTGCTGCTTCTAGTTCATTTTTCCTTTCAATAAAGACTTGGCTTAAACATTTTAGAAATGTGCCAGTCCGCAAATTAAAATTAGTTTAGCTGGTAATCAGCTTATATGATATTGCCTTTGTCTTTATAAGAGGAGGAAGTGAACAAAGACCATTCCAACATATGATTGGAATGGGATGGGAGACCAGGAAGTAAAAAACCCCACCCATTTCCACACCATTGTCAAGAAAACTACATGGCATGTTCCTGTAGTCAGCAGCAGTCAGTCAATGGAGTTTTTTTTCCCTTTATATTGTTTGTTGGTGGTTTTTATGGATTGCTAGTATTTCATGAAGTTAGACCTACATAGGGTATACAGACAAACATAGAATGCACAGAACTGATAGACAATTCAAAATGCCCACCATCTATTGACCTTAACTCAGATTCTCAATACTCAGAGCTGAGTATGTGTTAACCAACTGATAGTTGCTGAAATGGCAGCTTTAATTATCAATTATTCAAGCTGTAAACTTGACAATTCCTTATTTAAAATTTAAGTACTGGGGGATGGGGAAGACAAAGGGGTATGAGTAATTGACTTTATTTTAAACAAAAATCAAGATAGAGCAATTAAGTTGTTAAGCAGGCACTTATGAATACCTCTTGATGCAATTACCAATGCTAGGTAGTTACTGTAATCACCAATAAGAAGTTTTGGAAGTAGGTAATTTCCAAAAATCATGACATGTGTTACTGATAATTTTTGGACAGAATTTAATTTTCTCCAGAAAAAAAAGGAAGTAAATGAAATTGTACTCAGCATTCTTGTATATGATACAAGAATACATATATGGCAAAGTGATTTGCAGGGAGAGTTACATCTTTCCCCTTTGTCATGGTCAGACCACACCCTGGTGACCTTGAGATTCTCCTATGCCGCTCCCCTCTGCAGGGAGGCTGGACCTATTCGATTGGTCCGCCCCCAGCGACTGATGGACCCGTTAGGGTTCCAGAGGGAACTGAGGGTTATACCCGAAGATCTGCTACACGGTCCAGCGGAGGCCCTGGCTGCCGCCTGGAATAGAGAGGCGGCTGGGGCCTTGGACAGGATCGCGCCTATGCGGCCTCTCTTGTCCAGTTGAGCCCGAAGCTCCCCCTGGTTTACAGAGGAGCTGAGGGTTCTGAAGAGGATTAAGAGACGCCTAGAGCGCCACTGGAGGAAGACAAAGACTGAATCCGACCGAACACAAGCTAGAGCCTCTATTAAGGTCTACCTTGTGGTAGTAACAGCGGCAAAACGTCAATATTTCTCTGCTCTTATTGCATCTGCGGAATGCTGTCCGGTGGCCCTGTTTAAGATTACCAGATCCCTTTTAGGGAAAGGGGAGTCGGAAATCCATCTCCAGGGCCGTGCGGAAGAATTTTCTGAGCATTTACTGGATAAAATCGCTCGGATTAACTCTGGGTTGGACTCCGAGTGTGAGACAGAGTCTGAAGAGATACCCAGGGAACATACTTACTTTGTTAACTGGGAACGGTTCGAGCCTGTTGGACCCGAGGAAGTCGACAGAGTTCTCCAGACTGTAAATGCCACCACCTGTCAATTAGATCCATGTCCCTCCTAGCTGGTGAAAGCAGCTCGGGAGGTGACTTGTAGTTGGGTCCAGACGATGTTTAATACATCGTTGGGGGAGGGGGTGTTTCCGGCAGCTTTTAAGGAAGTGCTGGTACGCCCTCTCCTCAAGAAACCATCGTTGGACCCTACTGTACTGGATAATTTTCGTCCAGTCTCCCACCTTCCCTTTTTGGGGAAGGTGGTTGAGAAGGTGGTGGCGTTGCAGCTCCAGAGGATTCTGGATGACACAGATTATCTGGACCCCTTTCAGTCAGGTTTCAGGCCTGGTCATGGGACTGAAACTGCATTGGTTGCACTCATGGATGATCTTTGGCGGGAGCGAGATGGAGGCAATGCATCCATTCTCACTGCTCTTGACCTCTCAGCGGCTTTCGATACCGTCGACCATGTTATCCTTCTGGAGCGGCTCAAGGAGTTGGGGGTGGGCGTCATTGTGCTGCGCTGGTTCGCCTCCTTCCTCCAGGGCTGGTTCCAGTCGGTGTTGATTGGGAGCGAGAGATCCAGCCCACGGGCCCTTTCTTGTGGGGTCCCACAGGGCTCGGTACTCTCTCCGCTCCTTTTTAACATCTACATGAAACCGCTGGGTGAGATCATCCATCACCATGGGGTGAGGTATCATCAATATGCTGATGATACTCAATTATACATCTCCATCCCGGGGGAAGTAAGTGATGCAGTCTCTACCCTGTCCAAGTGCCTGGGGGCTGTAGGGGCCTGGATGGGGAAAAACAGGCTTCAGCTGAACCCTGGTAAGACAGAGTGGCTGTGGATTAATGGCTCCCCAATATCTAGGAAATTGTCATCTTTAGTTCTGGATGGGGTGGCACTGCCCCAGACAGACCCGGTGCGTAACTTGGGGGTCCTCTTGGACTCACGACTCCTGCTCGAAGAGCAGTTGGCAGTCATGGCCAGGAGGGCCTTTGCACAACTTGGTGTTGTGCGCCAGTTACGACCTTTCCTGGAACGAGAGGCCCTTCGAACGGTCACTCATGCCCTGGTTATCTCCCATATAGACTACTGTAATGCACTCTACATGGGGCTACTCTTGACGAGTATCTGGAAGCTTCAGCTGATCCAGAATGCGGCCACGTGGACAATTTTGGGAATCCCTTATCGGACACATGTAACACCTTTGTTACGTGAGCTGCACTGGGTTCCAGTTTGCTTCCGGGTCCAATTCAAGGTGTTGGTTATGACCTTTAAAGCCCTTCATGGCACGGGACCAGGTTACCTAAGGGACCGCCTTATCCCCATTACATCGTCCCGTCCCATCCGGTCATGCAGGGAGGGCATGCTACGGACCACATCGGTTAAAGAATTCCATCTAACGGGGTCATGGAAGCGTGCCTTCTCTGCAGTAGCACCTGCTCTGTGGAATATTCTCCCCCCAGAGATAAGACAGTCCCCCTCACTCCTGGACTTCCGAAAAAAACTTAAGGCCTGGTTCTGCCAACAGGCCTGGGGCGGGAAGAAGAGTGTACACTCTTGGGGATGGCTAATACCTTAGGATGGCCCTAGAATGCCCTTTCCATTGTTTTAAAGAAGATACAACCATCTTTATTTTATTATATTTATTATATTTTTGAATTGTTTATTTTAATGTTTATCTAATTTTATTATATTTGTATTACAATTAATTGTGTTTGATTGTAAACCGTCCAGAGTCCCTTTGAGGGAGTTGGGCGGTGATAAATCTAATAAATAAATAAATAAATAAATATGATAAATTGCCTTTTATCCCAGAATAGTTTTGTTAAATTGTTTTTCCACTATGTTTTTGCACTTCTTTTTCACACCATCTTCCATTTACTTCTGTTTTTGTCATTTCAGACCATTTTTTATAAATATCTCTTATGGTTTCAGTGCATAAAAGTAAAAAATTCTAATGTGACTAGCAATTAGAGGGGAAAGTTAGATCTATCCCCCTTGTTATGGTCAGATCATGCCCTCGTGACCATGAGATTCTCCTATGCCACCCCCCTCCGCAGGGAGGCAGGACCCATTCGATTGGTCCACCCCTGGCGACTGATGGACCCAACGGGGTTTCAGAGGGAGCTGGGGGTTATACCTGAGGATCTGTTGCACAGTCCAGCAGAGGCCCTGGCTGCCACCTGGAATAGGGAGGCAGCAGGGGCCTTGGACAGGATCGCGCCTGTGCAACCTCTCTTGTCCTATCGAACCCAACACTCACTGTGGTTTACGGAGGAGTTGAGGGTTCTGAAGAGGATTAAGAGGCATCTAGAGCGCCGCTGGAGGAAGACAAGGACCAAATCCGACCGAACACAAGCTAGAGCCACTGTTAAGACCTACCTTGTGGTGGTAAGAGTGGCAAAACATCAATATTTTTCCACTCTTATTGCATCCGCAGAATGCCGTCCGACAGCCCTGTTTAAGATCACTCGATCCCTTCTGGGGAAGGTGGGTCCAGTGACTCACCTACGGGGCTGTGCAGAGGAGTTTTCTGGGCATCTGGAGGATAAAATTGCTCAGATCCGTTCCAAGTTTGACACCAAGCGTGCAGCATGGCCTGTGGAGATGCCTGCGGAACGTACTTACCCGGTTATCTGGGAACGGTTTGACCCTGTTGGGCCTGAGGAAGTAGACAGGGTTCTCTGGAGTATAAACGCCACCACTTGTCAATTAGATCCTTGTCCCTCCTGGCTGGTGAAGGCAGCTCGGGAGGTGATGTGTGGGTGTGTCCAGGCAATGGTGAATTCATCCTTGGGGGAGGGAGTGTTTCCAGCTGCCTTTAAGGAGGCACTGGTGCACCCCTTCCTCAAGAAACCATCACTGGATCCCACCGTGCTGGACAATTTTCGTCCAGTCTCCCACCTCCCCTTCTTAGGGAAGGTGGTTGAGAAAGTGGTGGCGCTGCAGCTCCAGAGGCTTCTGGATGAAACGGATTATCTGAACCCTTTTCAGTCGGGTTTCAGGCCCGGATATGGGATGGAAACAGCTTTGGTCGCACTTTTGGATGATCTCTGGCGGGAGCGGGATGGGGGCAGTGCATCCATCCTGGCTCTTCTTGACCTCTCAGTGGCTTTTGATACCATCGACCATGGTATCTTTTTGGGTTGGCTCAGGGAGTTGGGGGTGGGCGGCACAGTTTTGCTCTGGTTCACCTCCTTCCTCCAGGGCCGGTCCCAATCAGTGTTGATAGGGAGTGAGAGATCCAGCCTGTGGCCTCTTCTTTGTGGGGTGCCACAGGGTTCAGTACTCTCTCTGCTCCTTTTTAACATCTACATGAAACCGCTGGGTGAGATCATCCATCACCACGGGATGAAGTATCATCAATATGCTGATGATACCCAATTATACATCTCCATCCCGGGTGACTTAAGTGATGCTGTGGCCACCCTCTCTCAGTGCCTGGAAGCTGTAGGGGTCTGGATGCGGAACAACAGGCTTCAGCTGAACCCTGGTAAGACGGAGTGGCTGTGGGTTGGGGACTCCTTGGCATCCAGGAATCTTCCATCTTTGGTTCTGGATGGGGTTGCACTGCCCCAGACAGTTCCGGTGCGGAACCTGGGGGTTCTCCTGGACTCACGGCTCCTGCTCGAAGAGCAGGTGGCAGCCATGGCCAGAAGGGCCTTTGCCCAACTTCATGTTGTGCACCAGCTATGCCCCTTCTGGATCAGGAGTCCCTCCGGTCAGTCACTCATGCCCTAATCATCTCCTGCATAGACTATTGCAACGCACTCTACATGGGGCTACCCTTGAAGAGTATCCGGAAGCTACAGCTGGTCCAGAATGCGGCCATGTGAGCAGTTTTAGGAGCCCCAAATATGGCCCATATAACACCTTTCCTGCGCAAGCTGCATTGGGTGCCAGTTTGCTTCCAGGTCCAATTCAAGGTGTTGGTTATCACCTTTAAAGCCCTACATGGCATAGGTCCAGGTTACCTGAGGGACCACCTCACCCCCATTACATCGACCCGTCCCACCTGGTCAGGCAGAGAGGGCATGTTACAGACCCTGTCGTAACATGACATTGTCAATCAGAGATTGTCGATTGGCAGGGTCCAGGAAAAGGGCCTTCTCTGCCATAGCCCCCGCCCTTTGGAATAAGTTACCCCCAGAGGTAAGGCAGGCCCCCACTCTCCCGGCCTTCCGAAAGGGGCTCAAGACTTGGCTGTGCCACCTCGCTTGGGGTGGGAGGGGGGATAGTCTGTCATGGGGGTGGTTGGCACCTTGATGCGGCCCTGGGAAATTTTATCAAGACTGTGGTCTGACTATCTTGGATTTTATATCTCATATTTTATACCTTAGAGTTTTTTGTATATTTGTATATTTATATTTTTATAGTATATCTCTTTTAATGATATTTCATTCTTTTATTGTTTTAATGCGCTTGTAAACTACCCAGTCGTTTGTATGAGATGGGCAGTGAAGAAATGTGATAGATAAATAAATAAATAAATAAATAATAAACTTACAAACTTTTGAACATAAAATCCCAGTTTACTTATAACAGTCCAAAGATGGTCTTTAAAAAAAAACTATGGCCTTTAAGAATAATAGATTTATGAAATAGAATCCATCATTATTCTGAATTTTTAATTATTCATTACTACATGCTAATTTCATCAGTTTGTTGTTGTTGTTGTTCAGTCGTTCAGTCGTGTCCGACTCTTCGTGACCTCATGGACCATAGCATGCCAGGCCTTCCTGTCCTCCACTGTCTCTCGGAGTTTACTCAAATTCATGTTCATTACATCGGTGATGCTATCTAACCATCTCATCCTCTGCCGTCCCCTTCTCCTTTTGCCCTCAGTCTTTCCCAGCATCAGGGTCTTTTCCAGTGAGTCCTCTCTTCTCATTAGGTGGCCAAAGTATTTGAGCTTCAGCTTCAGCATCTGTCCTTCCAATGAGCAGTCAGGGTTGATTTCCTTTAGGATTGACTGGTTTGACCTCCTTGCAGTCCAAGGGACTCTCAAGAGTCTTCTCCAGCACCACAGCTCGAAAGCATCAATTCTTCGGTGCTCAGCCTTCCTTATGGTCCAACTCTCACAGCCATACATTGCTACTGGAAAAACCATAGCTTTAACTATACGGACCTTTGTCGGCAAGGTGATGTCTCTGCTTTTTAATATGCTGTCTAGGTTTGCCATAGCTTTCCTTCCAAGGAGCAAGCGTCTTTTAATTTCATGGCTGCAGTCACCGTCTGCGGTGATCTTGGAGCCCAAGAAAATAAAATCTGTCACTGCTTCCATTTCTTCCCCTTCTATTTGCCAGGAAGTGATGGGACCAGATGCCATGATCTGGGTTTTTTTAATGTTGAGTTTCAAGCCAGCTTTTGCACTCTCCTCTTTCACCCTCATCAAGAGGCTCTTTAGTTCCTCTTCACTTTCTGCCATTAGGGTGGTATCGTCTGCATATCTGAGGTTGTTGATATTTCTCCCGGCAATCTTAACTCCGGCTTGTGATTCATCCAGCCCGGCATTTCTCATGATGTACTCTGCATATAAGTTAAATAAGCAGGGTGATAATATACAGCCTTGTCGTACTCCTTTCCCAATTTTGAACCAGTCGGTTGTTCCATGTCCGGTTCTAACTGTTGCTTCTTGACCCACATACAGGTTTCTCAGGAGACAGGTAAGGTGGTCTGGTACTCCCATCTCTTTAAGAATTTGCCACAGTTTGTTGTGATCCACACAATCAAAGGCTTTAGCGTAGTCAATGAAGCAGAAGTAGATGTTTTTCTGGAACTCTCTTGCTTTTTCCATGATCCAGCGAATGTTGGCAATCTGATCTCTAGTTCCTCTGCCTCTTCGAAACCCAGCTTGCACTTCTGGTAGTTCTCGGTTCACATGCTGCTGAAGCCTAGCTTGTAGGATTTTGAGCATAACCTTGCTGGCATGTGAAATGAGTGCAATTGTACGGTAGTTTGAACATTCTTTGGCATTGCCTTTCTTTGGAATTGGAACGTAAACTGACCTTTTCCAATCCTGTGGCCACTGTTGAGTTTTCCAAATTTGTTGGCATATTGAGTGCAGCACTTTAACAGCATCATCTTTTAGGATTTTAAATAGCTCAGCTGGGATACTGTCTTCTCCGCTAGCTTTGTTGTTAGTAATGCTTCCTAAGGCCCACTTGACTTCACTCTCTAGGATGTCCGGCTCAAGGTCAGTGACCACACCATCGTATTTATCAGGGATATTAAGATCTTTCTTGTATAGTTCTTCTGTGTATTCTTGCCACCTCTTCTTAATCTCTTCTGCTTCTGTTAGGTCCCTGCCTTTTTTGTCCTTTATCATGCCCATCTTTGCACAAAACGTTCCCTTGATATCTCCGATTTTCTTGAAGAGATCTCTAGTCTTCCCCATTCTATTGTTTTCCTCGATTTCTTTGCATTGTTCATTTAAGAAGGCCTTCTTATCTCTCCTTGCTATTCTCTGGAATTCTGCATTCAGTTGTTTATATCTTTCCCTTTCTCCCTTGCCTTTTGCTTCCCTTCTTTCCTCAGCTATTTGTAAAGCCTCATCAGTCAGCCACTTTGCTTTCTTGCATTTCTTTTTCTTTGGGATGGTTTTAGTTGCTGCCTCCTGTACAATGTTACGAACCTCCATCCATAGTTCTTCAGGCACTCTGTCTACCAGATCTAATCCTTTAAATCTATTCCTCACTTCCACTGTATATTCATAAGGGATATGATTTAGGTCATACCTGATTGGTCTAGTGGTTTTCTCTACATTCTTCAATTTAAGCCTAAATTTTGCAATAAGAAGCTCATGATCTGAGCCACAGTCAGCTCCAGGTCTTGTTTTTGCTGATTGTATAGAGCTTCTCCATCTTTGGCTGCAAAGTATATAATCAATCTGATTTCGGTATTGACCATCTGGTGATGTCCATGTGTAGAGTCGTCTCTTGTGTTGTTGGAAAAGAGTGTTTGCTATGACCAGCGTGTTCTCTTGACAAAACTCTATTAGCCTTTGCCCTGCTTCATTTTGTACTCCGAGGCCGAACTTGCCTGTTATTCCGGTTATTTTTTGACTTCCTACCTTAGCATTCCAGTCCCCTATGATGAAAAGGACATCTTTTTTTGGTGTTAGTTCTAGAAGGTGTTGTAGGTCTTCATAGAACCGGTCAACTTCAGCTTCTTTGGCATCAGTGGTTGGGGCATAGACTTGGATCACTGTGATGTTGAATGGTTTGCCTTGGATTCGAACTGAAAGCATTCTGTCGTTTTTGAGGTTGTACCCCAGTACTGCCTTTCCTACTCTTTTATTGACTATGAGAGCTACTCCATTTCTTCTAAGGGATTCTTGCCCACAGTAGTATATATAATGGTCTCCTGAATTAAATTCGCCCATTCCTGTCCATTTGAGTTCGCTGATTCCCAATATGTCGATGTTCAATCTTGTCATCTCATGTTTGACCACATCCAGCTTACCTTGATTCATAGTTCTTACATTCCAGGTTCCTATGCAATATTGTTCTTTACAGCATCGGACTTTCCTTCCACTTCCAGACACATCCACAACTGAGCGTCCTTTCGGCTTTGGCCCAGCCGTTTCACACTTTCTGGAGCTACTCGGAATTGCCCTCCGCTCTTCCCCAGTAGCATTTTGGACACCTTCCGACCTGAGGGGCTCATCTTCCGGCGTCATATCTTTTAGCCTTTTGATACTGTCCATGGGTTTTCTTGGCAAGGATACTGGAGTGGTTTGCCATTTCCTCCTCCAGTGGACCACGTTTTGTCAGAAAATTTCATCAGTTACTACATGCTAATTTCATCAAGCTATTCTAAGACTTGGAATAATATTGTGAACAAATGTGCCTACATTTTGGCTAAGAGTAGAAGTAGCATTTTGCCTTCTATAGAAATCCTTGCCAACTGAGAAGTTGTAACAACCACTCACTCAGTTCTACCTGTCATTTTCCCCCTAGTAACCTACACAGATGGCTTAATTAATTGAGAAGGAACTCTCCAACTGTTTTATATATATAATGGAATGAGGCATTATCTATCATCCTGAAGGTATTTTAAAATAAGTCATTTTTCCAAGTTAAATAACAGTATATGGAATTTAGAACTGGAGTGGCAATGGGACAGATTGTATTACGAATGTCTGTGGAATATGGTGAGATACTGAAAGAAATAATTATTTTTATTTATTTTATTTATACTTATATTTATACCCCGCCCATCCCCTCCCTAACGGAGGACTCTGAGCGGCTTACATACATTGTTATACATTATACTTTATACATTTTTCATTATACAATCCGCGCGTAAGGGGAGGGGGCAAGACCAACTCTTCCTGGCTTTCTGGACTACATGTCCCACGATGCCTTGCATCGGAGCCGGCTGCTGACATCCTGTGGGTGTTGCTACTATTGTTGTTTATAAAAATTTGTGATCAGAGTTATGGAAAATATTAAGAGACAAGCTTGCAGTAAAAAACGTTGCTTTTTATTTAAAACAAAAGAACAGAAAAACACTCAGCCAGTAAACCACATGGCTGATTAACATAAGCTACTCACATTTTAGAAACACAATGAGATAGCAGCAGCAGAGTAACCAGAACAAAAGCAGATTTACACTTTTAAAGCTTTACAATTGCAACTTGGCCATATCTGAGTGGACAAGGCTTAGCATGTGACCAATCACCTAGGCAACTTATCACTTTATTTGGGTACCGCCAGACTTTGAGACTCCAAGCACCAACATTCCTGAGAGGGGGTGAACACGTGCTCCCCAAGAGCTCAGAAAAAAAAACTTCAAGGCTTGGCTTTTTTAAAAACTCAGCCTTCATATTTTTCAAGACATAAAAATATATGCAACAGCTACTTCCGGGATTATACATTATTTATATAGTCACTCATGCTTAGTAACCTCCTGGCTTGACAATTGCAATACACTCTACATGGGGCTGCCCCTGAAGACCACTTGGAAGCTTTAACTGGCCCAGAATGCAACAGTGCAGGTAGTGATGGGCATGCCTTGGTATGCCCATGTGACACCTCAGTGCAAGCTGCACTGGTTACCAGTATGCTCTCATGTGCAATTTAGGGTGCTGGTTATGACCTATAAAGCCCTACTTGGCCTAGGGCCTGGTTATTTAAGGGGCTGCCTCTCTCCTGTGGTATCAGCCTGTCTGGTCCAATACAACAGGGTTGGCACACTTCAGGTCCCTTCAGTTAAACAATGTCATCTATTGGAACCCAGGAAGTATGTCTTCTCTGTCACACTGCTTGCCTTCTGGAATGAGATTTCCTCTGATGTACATGTGGCTCCCACCCTGCTTGCATTCTGGAAAGCCTTAAATACCTGTCCTCCCAGGTCTTGGCAAAGGGTGGTTGGGCCCCTGCCCGATTGTGTGTGGGTGTGGTTAGTCAGATCAGCCATTGGTTCTTGTTTATTTCTTCATAAGCACTGTATTCTATTTTTATTCTGTTGGTTTTATAATACACTACCCCAAGTCAGTTTGGAGTCAGATAGTGCCTAAATTTATTAAATTACCTTAAATTTAAATTGCATTATATATAATACAATTATAATTAAGTTAATAAAGGCAGCAACATTTTAATGGCCACAGCATAGCATTGCAGTATAGCAGAGCCAGTTTGGTATAGTGGTTAAGGCACTGGGCTAGAAACCAGGAGACTGTGAGTTCTAGGCACAAAGCCAGCTGGATAACCTTGGGCCAGTCACTCTCTCTTCTCAGGAAGAAGGCAATGGCAAATCTTGCCAAGAAAACTGCAGGGACTTGTCCAGGCAGTCGCCAGGATTCAAAACTAACTCAAAGGCGCGCACACACACACACACACACACACACACACATAGCATAGCAAAATTTGATGTGGACATGGGCCAAGGATCCAATCTGGCAGCTTGATTGCTATCCAGTGGTCTACCGCAACCAACATATTGGAGCATCTTAAACAGTAACAGGCCCTCTGAATCAGTAGCATAGTCAGTAACATTGATCCCTCCTATCTTCAGAATGTGCAGGTATGTTAGCTTTTGAGACATGGTTACATTTTGAAACTGCATCCCAAGTACTTTACTGGACTTTGCTGGGAGTCAAGCATTCCTCTATCATTACTGCAGCAAAATTAATTGCCCAGGTATTTTGGAACCCTTGAATATACATTTCTTGAAATTATAAATTAGAATCAGTTTTTGCCTTTTCTTCTCAAATTCTATTTCCATGACAGGAAAGGATTTCATTTGGCACAGGAATGGGCAACATGATACTTGTAAGCGTTAATATACACATAGTATCTCCTACTCATCAGGTTCCCTATCCCATCTAAGATTTGTAATTTTTTAGATGCTAATAGATAGCATCTATCATACTACAAAATAGAGCAACAAAAATGCCTGAGCCTCATATTGCCCCATGCATTCTTGGAGAAAAAAAGAGGAGGAGGAGGGTTACTTCAGCTTACTGCTACTGTATGTTTGGATATGAACTTTAAAAAAAGACAAGCTAAGCTGGAATGGAATGGAGCATCCTGGGATGCTAAAATGAGATTATTGGGAACAACCTCACCTATTTTCCTTCTGTTAAATTATATTTTGTGATTGGACACACCAACTATGGTAGCTATTTTCTTCATTCACTTCTTCATCATATAGGTACAACTAAAGAGACATCGTGTTAAATCACTGTATGTTAGTACCAGATTACTCACATTGAAAAAAGAAGTAGGCTGACCAGGACAGCTGTAGCCACTAATACATCATGACTGCATAAATTGAAGTATGTGGTAATTACTCTCGCCAAGATTTTGTTGAAGACTGGTGCATTTTAGGTGAATCACCAGTCTACTTTTGGAACTCTAATGGAGGCCAGCTGGTTTCAGCTCTCTTGCTGGTGCTACTATTAAACAATATTTAATATTTAAGCTGTTTGGAACACTTTGTTCCCAAGAAAGCATGAATGAGGGGGATTAAATTATATCTGTATTATACTTTTCTTTCTGACTGGTAATTAAATTGTCATTCATTGTGCTATATTATTCATTGCACTTATCTACATAGTACCTGGGAGAATTTTTCCCCCCCGGTCTATGAGAGATTGTCTCAAAGCCACTTATTTTTAACTTATACACTGAAGACTACTGAGGAAAGAAGGGTCATGCTTCTGAAGATGAGGAGTCTCCTACTGTCTCACAGTATAGTAAGGCTTATAGAACAATATTTTAAAGCATTTATTAACCTAGTACTTTGGAAGAAAAAATTTGATACATAATCAGAAGCATAAATTCAAAGAATAAGATGTAGGAAGGGTGTGCAGCATATCTCTCAGCCTTTTATAATGAAAAGGACCAAAATGAGAATTCAGCTATGAGTCTTAAAGAGATCCTCTCAGCCAAATTAATTTTAGGAGAAACAGCAATGGAGTGAGCCACAGTACTGAAACAGTTTGGATGTTTAGGTATAAGTATTTGCTATTTGTGTCAGCAGAATACATGAATATATGAGTTTTAGTTTATTGTACATATACATTCTCCTTGGCTGAAGAAAGTCCAAGTTAGTATACCAAAAAATAGGAATAAAGACAGCTTTTTCCTAATTACAGAATTCTGTCTTTCAGTACTTAAACTTTGAAGTATGTAACAGCAAACTTTGGAAGACATGTATTCATACTATTTATGGAGAATGTATTCTCTCAAAGTGTTAGTACTGAAGTATCTGGAATTTTCTGCAGTCTCCTAGTATTTGTATCATAATCTCATTTCATTTTGTAGCACTTTAACATCCAGATATCCATATACACATCAAAAACCATGTTTTTCTTGTTTGAAATTAGGTCAACTTCAGAGAGAAAAGTGAGGCTTTTAGTAGATGTGAATAGTTGAGGTTACTGTAAAAGTGAATTCAGTGAAACATTTTTTCTTGGGCTGATTTTTTTCATTTGTTGAAAGGAAAGAATAAAACAAATTACCTGAAAGGATCCAGCTGCTATTGAACAGCGCAGATACCTCTCTTCAGCTATTACCTTCTGAATATTTTAAAAGGTATTTAAGATTTTGCTCTTAATGTTGTGCTTCTGATAGTATTGATTTGTGTATGACAACTGATAATAACAATGACGTGTGATGGAATATTAAAGATCAGTCAGACATTTGCATAATGTGCATTTAGTGTATAGTGGTCATGGTGTTGGGCTCAGACTGGGAAGACCCAAGGAGCCCACTTGAGACAGTTATGTTCAGACCAAGAGTGGTGGTGAAGATAAAATAAGGAAACATCCTATGTCTTGGGCTCCCCAAGGAAAGTTGGAATATAAGTGAAATAGATAAATAGATTCTATTTCAGATAAGATAGTCACTGTCTGGCTAAATACATCATGAATCTAGTTCTGTTTACTTCTTACGAAGTGAGGCCAAAAAGCCAAACAATTTATGACATAGCAGGTCTGTAACAGCTACAGAGTACAAATGAATGTAAGGTCCAGTCATTCCCATCTAAATGCCACTGATTGTTAACAGACATAACAAAATGAATGCAACCTAAGAGGGAAAAGAGAATAATTCCTTCTTGAAAAGAGCTAGGCATTCCTAGCTTTTCTCTAACCCCTTTCATAGTAAAAAAAATTGTTAAATAATTCCACTGGGTTCCTGTTAAAAGTATTCTTTTGAATTTATTTTGGTTGGATTATGATGACTAACTTCTGTTATATAATGTCCTTGAAGACTCTTATGTACAGGATAGAAGGTGGATAAGGCATACATAATATTAAACATGTACATTTCCATTATGACTAACTTTATTAATTTAATTGTTTTGTTCCTTGAGACCATTGTTAGGAAACAGTTGATACCAAGTTACTATATTGCCTCCAGAGTTGAGACAGATTTCCTCCCTCCCGACCTTTAGGAAAGAGCTGAAGACCTGGTTCTGCCACCTGGCATGGGAAGGAGGAAGGGATAGTTCCTCATGGGGGTGGCTAATCCCCTAATCTTTAATGTCCTTCTTTTAATGAACACCTCGTCCATCTGAATTTTATAATCATTTATTCTATTGTACATATTGTGGTTTTATATATTTATCGATTTTATTTTAACTTATTTATTGTGAACCGCCCAGAGTTCCCCATGGGGGGAGATGGGCGGTCATATAAATTAAACAAATAAATAAATAAAATAAATATTGGCCTCAGATAAGCTACTTTAAACTTGAAATCCTGTTCATAAACAAGAAGAATTCAAGCATTTAAAGTGAGAGGGATGAAGAGATTATCTAGACAGGCAATAAGAGCAGAACTGGGACTAGCAGTGATGGAGACTCAGGCTTGGTTAGTGAATATTACATATTACTTCAGATTGAACTATCAACAGACTGGTTTTATCCCTTTGATTTTCCATGATAAACCTCTAGTTGGATATCTGAGATAGAAAAGAAGATGGCTAGTATAGGTCTACACTCATCAATCTTAACTACATTGGATTCTCTGTGACTAGGAGAAGTGTTAAATAGCACTCATGGGACATTGCTAACCAGACTGGCATTTATAAATTTATAAATTTATAAAATGATTTATAAAAAGGTCATATATAAATTTATAAATTTATAAAATGATTTATAAAAAGGTCACTACTCATTGCCAATTTAGAGAGTCCTATAAGTTGGCATGTTATTTATATGGACTTACTCAGGCTAAACTAAGGAAGGCATTAACACTATAATGCCTTGAAGCATTGCCCTCAGTAGTTTTACAGGGTTATGTGGGCATTCCTTTTTCTGAATGTCTTTGCCCATGTGGCTCTGGAGATGTGGAATCAGTTGGTCATGTCTTAATAGTCTGCCAATGTTACAGGGAAGTGTGTGATTATCAGTCATTATGCCAATTCTTGTATGTTATCCAGGCATAACTACTTCCTTCTATGTTTCTCTGCTGCTGATACAGACAGTGAAATAACACTCCAAGTTCTGAAATTCTGCTATCCTGCATAGTGATTATGCAATAACATGTTAGGGTTAACTTGCTTTTTAACTTGGTGACCACTGATTATTGGGATATATTATTTCTGTCTTAATTTGTATCTTGCCTTAAATTCTATTATTTTGGGCTGATATTTGATCTTAATTTAATTGAAATGGAAATTCAGATTGAAAACAAATACTTAAGCACAGCAATATACAGTAAAAAAGCCAAATTGACGGGGGGGGGGGGGGGGGGGGGGAAATGTAAAGTTAGAAAATGGGAATACCACAAATTAAAATACCATTCCCCACCAGAGGGAGCAGTCAAAACATTCTATTCCAGGGCCGCATGTAGCCCTGAACAGCTAGTAATGTGGCCCCAAGAAATCGTAAACTTTTAACTTTATTTTGCGTTTTTTTTCGTGACTCCGCACGGTGCTCGAGCACAGACTGTGTAGGTAGAAACAACGGAACACTGTGTAGGGGAGGGGGCAGTGCAGTGCTAACCCCACCATCGCCCGCTACACACGTCAGCTTGTGGTGACTTGGTGTTATATATAATATTTCAACCTACCTACACGTGTTCTGTGAAGACAGGCATTTATTGTTATTATTATTAAGTAGACATGTAAGTTTTCTCATTTGATTATTAAACTTTACTTTATTTGCCTACCTAACAATTTACGATGGGCTTGTTGTGTTATTTCTTAAAAAAATTATTATTCCTAAATAAATTTATTCCAGCATGGCTTCAACGTCATTTCAACAGAAAACAGAACCCAAAAAAGAAAAGAAAAAAAGAAAAATTGCGGATGAAGGAAGAGTATTCAGTGAAAAATGGACAGATGAGCACTTTTTTGTCGAGACAAATACTAAGGCACTATGCTTAATTTGTAGGGAAAATATGTCAGTTTTCAAAGACTACAATTTGAAAAGGCATTATACGGAAAAACATGCTGCCAAATTCGAAGCGTATCAAGGCACATCCATAGGTACTTGAGCTACTGCATTCACGATCAGCTGTAGCTTCCAAATGCTCTTCAAGGGCAGTCCAATATAGAACACAATGCAGTATTCCAAATGAGAGGCAACCAAGACATGGGTGACCATGAGTAAAGCCTCCCATTCCAGGAGGGGTCATACCTGCCATATGATGTGGTGCTGTGCAAAGTTTCTCTTGGCTACCACCTGCTCATCAAGCAGGAGATGTGAGTCCTGGAGGACCCCTAAGTTATAAACCAGTTCTGTAGGATGGAAAGCAACTAAAGTTGGTATATCTCCAGAGTTGGATGGTTTATGGATTCTAAGCCACTCCATCTTGCTGAGATTGAGTCTCAACTTGTTTCTCCTCATCCAGACCCTAACAGCCTCCAAGCAACCAAGCAACCAACCAACCCTTTTTAGTATTAACATCCTTGCACTTGGATTTTATATTTATTTATTGATGTTCTGATCTCTATTGTGTTTTAACCTTGTTTTTATTGTGAACTGCCCAGGGTCCTCCGTTGGAGGAGATGGGCGGTAATATAAATCAAATAAATAAATAAATAAATAAATAAACACGCACGCACGCACGCACGCACGCACACAGGCTCATTTCTTCCAGGGTCAAGATGTAAAGTTGGATAACATCAGCAATACTGATAATATCCCCCAGCAGCTTCACGTAAATTTCGAACAGGCGTGCGGAGAGTATTGAGACCTATGGCACCCAACATTTGAAGACTCCAGGCACTATCTGTCTGTTCCAACCGCCAGCAACTGTAACCACCCCTTTAGGAAGAAGGGGACAACTGCAGACCCCTCAGAGGCAGCCTAGAAGAATATCAGGATTGATGTACCGAAGGCCAATGAGAGATCAAGCAACACCAGAAGGGTTTTCTCTCGAATGCTTTATCCCTCTTTTCTTGAATAAGAGTGCAATAGATATTGCAGCCATTCTACTGACATACTTTCAATCCTGAATTAATATGAAAGTTAAATATTTATCTTGAAAAGACTGGTCAAAGCTTCCCATTACCTGAAGAACTGAGAACGTAAAGAAGGTATTTTACTTTAAACAATCCCAATTTTATTTTTAAATGCTATAAGCAGAGGGAGAAATACATTTGCAGTTTCATTATTCAGTTCACCATTTCATATACCTTTAGAAGAAATAAATCATTGTCCCTTGTTTAATGTTCTGAACAGAGGGTTTTTTTAAAAAATTATTTAATAGGGCTGTAAATACAGCTTTGGAAATAAATGTTGAGCATATGCTCTTATGTGGATTTTAAATTCAAGCTTTCCAATGCAGATGGTAATCTTTAAAGTATTGACATATTTTCAGTTAAAGATGAAAAACAATCATACAAGTCTGGTGCTTTGGAACGTGGGATAGCTTTTATTAAATAGATCTGTCCAATGTTGCAATATCAAGTATATTACTGTTCAAAACATTTTAGTGCAAGTACCACAATATACATCAGGAGCTGGCAACCCATGTTCCCCCAAACCCCTTTTTGGAACCCCAGAAACTTCTAAAATCACTCCACTGAAATTTGGCAGCAAAAAGCCATGGTTTTGTATCAATTTCTTATAGAGAACAAACCAAAATGTGTGCATAATACAACAGATAGAAATATCTTAAAAAGTATAAAACAACCTAAAAATTTCTAGCTTCCCCCAAAGACCCCATTAAAACACCAGCGCTGAAGTGATGTCACCATGTCACAGCCCCACTCAATGAGGCCCTCAAAAGAAAGGGTGATCCATGGTCATCAAAATAATTGTGGCCCCAATATATACAGCACAAAATTATGGGATAGGGATGGCCTCATACGCTGAACACTTTAAAAGTACATTTGTCTAAGACAGAGTGCTAATTAAAAAACAAATTCCATTCCAACTCTTTCTTTAGATTTTTAAAACCTAACTTATTTCTTTAGATTTTTAAATCAGCATACTGATATTTACTAGCCTATACAGTGCTTCAGATTCAGTTCCAAAAAGGTACTTTGCAGCACTCAAGGATATGAACAGAGACTTGTCTGCAACTCCTGAAAGCAATCATTTGCTTTACAGCAGTGTTTCTCAACCTCAGCAACTTTAAGATGTGTGGACTTCAACTTCCAGAATTCCCCAGCCAGCCTTTCTGGCTGGGGAATTCTGGGAGTTGAACTCCAAATATCTTAAAGTTGTTGAGGTTGAGAAACACTGCTTTATAGAGTTTCAGGAAGGGACTATATTTCCACCTGTGCATCCTGCAAAGCACCTTTCTGGAACTGAATCCAAACCATTTCACAGCCCTAATATTTACTTTGTCAAATTAGAACCCATTGTTACATTTAAGAAATATGAATGCTAGGGATAGAAATGTTAATCTGAGCACAGAAGGCATTTTAAATATTGAAAAATAATTAATGCAGATAATGTTATTGGTCTGTAATGAAGTATTTACAATAGGCATTAACATTCTGTTAACATTTTTTTTAAAAAAACAGAGCTTGGAATCTTATTCTGTAAAGCAGGGCTTTCCAAAGTTTTCCCGCGGCAACACACCAACTGCTGTTGGTGTGTCGCCGTGGGAAAACCCGGAAGTGCCGCCATTGTGGCAGCACGCAAAAACCCGGAAGCACTGCTGCCGCTTTCGGTTTTTGCGCGCCACCGTTGGTGTGTCGCCGCGGGAAAACCCGGAAGCGCTGATGATGATCAGCGCTTCCGGGTTGTGTGGCGACACACCAGACTGTGTGTGGCGACACACAGTTTGGAAAGCTCTGCTGTAAAGGTTTTCTAAATGGATTTTAGGTGGCCCAATAGGGCCAAAAGATTGGTTTGCTCCATTTCGTGACACAGAGAAGATGTAATGGAAAACTCCATATGTGGTCCTGTGCCACTCCCAATGGGCGATATTCTATCATGTTGAAGGCATTCCATTATTTAAGCAGAATTAAGTTTGGCTGGATTGCTGAAATACTGGTATTGCTATAATTTTACCATGATATCAACCAGCAAAATATAACTGCAAATTCTTGGTCACCAACTAATTAGATTTCTCCCAAGAAGAAAGGTTGCTGTTTTCAAACCTGACTAAACAAGAAACTGTAATCTTGCATAGTTCTTACTGTTTTAAAACTGGGCATTTGCAGAAGAGTTTCACAATTGTGAAACACGTATCTGTAAATTGTCTGAACAGGTACATGAAAATACAAGTTTCAAAAATGTTTGTTTCTTTTAAAAGCCTTTCCACATCAGATCCTTTGAGATTTCTCCTATTACAGTATTTAATTAGCAATGCAGAGACATTGGGGATATATTAAGTGAATGTATAGGAAAACTGTTTGCAGCTACAGTGGTGACGCTGTCCCTACTAGCAACTTTGATAAAACCATTCAGAAGTGTACACCACCCACGTGCCTTACATAAGCCAGGCTGTAACAGGTCAGAGAAGAGCAGTAACATTTCAAAAAGAGTGGGTGTGTTGCACATTCATTTCCCAGGCTATTCAATACAGAAACAATATTAACAACGTGGGTGGTACATGAAGCAGCAAGGATGGCAAAAAAGAGGATGAGACGGCATAAGTGTCCTTGGATGTTTTCATAGTATGGACCTCTCTGGGTTATTGTTTATATATATGCCTTATTCAGCTAGCTAGTTTAGAGTCATGGTAACATGGTATGATTTACCTCAGACAATTTTATTTACAACAATGATTCAGCTGTTAGAGCTGAATTAACCATTAGTTTCACATGCTACAGTTTAAAAAGGAAAGGCTTCCTCAAATCTATCTTGATTTGTGGTAACTAAAGGGACTGTCCTTAATAGTTTTTATGGTAACAATATGGAAGTGGTTTGCCAATATCTTCTGGGTTGTTTTTCCAACTTCTTGGTCTATCCTACTTCATACTATCATACTTCAGACACATTTTGTGAAGACCTAGCTCTCTGGAGAAGACCCTAATGCTGGGAAAGTTGGAAGGAAAGAGAAGAGGATGGCCAGCAACAACATGGATGGACTCAGTTACAGTGGTGATGGGTCCAGGTTGGGGACAGATCTTCATGAAGACCATTAGTGGGCAGCTAGTAGCACTGAATGGAGCAGAGCGTATAACAGCAAAGAAACATGCACACACAGAAAGGAGTTTTTATCTTAATAGCATTAAAGAGCACACTAGAGAGATATAGGATATTTATCTTAAGCACATAGCCCACCCAAGCATAAAGAATTACACGCTTAGACAATGTAGGTTACAAAAAGAGTTCTTACTGTTTATTTGGTCCAGTTACATTTTCGTTCAGGAAAGATGACTTCTTGTTCTTCTTTTGTCCCTAAACTTAATTTACCCTCACCCCTCGTTGCTGGTGAAGGCTGCGTGGAGAAAAGGGGAAGATTCTGGAGTTGAGGCCTAGCACATGGCCTCTCCATGGAAGGAGCAGCATGCGTCCTTCTTCTCCAGTGGAAGAAAGCAAGAGAGAGAGGAAGTGGGAGGGGCAACAAACAGCTTCCTCAGAAAGAAGCACATAGAGAGTTTGCCTCCTAGAGCAATCACCCATATGCTAATGAGGCATGCTGATTTGCTGGAACCTCCAACACTTCATGGAGAAATTCGATATATGATTGCTTAGAACTGACACTGACTTGATGGCACATAATTAGGCTGACCATACGTCCCGTTTTGAACGGGACAGTCCCATTTTTCCCCCTTTTCTCAACCGTCCCATTGTTTTAACATAAATGGCGGTTTTGTCCCGTTTTTCAGGAACAGGTGGAGGCGGAGCAGCCGACTGGAGGGAACCCGGAGGAGGAATCACCCCCGCCCACCAGCACACAGCAAAGGAGGTGGGAGAGGTGGGCCCAGCACCGCGACAGGCAGAGGCAATTCCCCTTCCCAGTTCCCTCCAATCAGCTGCTCTGCCCCCACCCATTGCGCTGCCCGCCCCGCCCCTCCCGCACGCTGATAGGTGGAGGCGAACACCCCTGGGCCCCCCCAACCAGCTGCTCTGCCCCCACCCACCGTGCTGCCTGGCCCACCCCCACCACACGCCAACAGGCAGAGGTGACCCCCCCCGCCCCCCAACCAGCCGCTCCACCCCCGCCCATTCCTCTTGTCCCATTTTTGTCTCAAGGGAATACTGTCAGTCTACATATAATCATTCAATCAGTCTGTCCTATCTCCCCAGGATTTTCTGGTGCTCATCCAGTCCAGGCACCCTCTTAAACTGCCCCTCCCCAGAAGAAATGTGTCTTCTTCAGGCTTGATAATAAAGAACATAGGAAATGCTCTTTATGTAGCTATAATACCTGCTTACATTCAGTGCCTTTTTCAAGGTGTCCTTCAGAAATATGAATTTCAGATCCCTCAATTTCCCACCATTGCTGAGAATTCTGAGAAGGATGAAATATAGATCAGATGACAGACTACACAAATAAGGAAACACACTACACAGTCTAGGTTCTGCTGCGATGTAAATTATTCAGTCCTTTGTATTTCTCTGGGAAGAAATGTATTTTTTTTTCTGAAGAAACACACATAGAATCATATATATTTTATTTATTTATTTATTTATTTATTTATTTATTTATTTATTTTTCAATTTCTATTACCACACCATCTCCCCCAAAGGGGACTCTGGGCGGTATTTTCTTTCATGTTTAAAAATGAATTATACTGAAAGTTGGTATGAAGTAGAAAACACATGTCTCTGTACCTCTAGGTGAGACCCAGTATGTTGGAAGAATAACTGCAAATTTTCTATATTTCAGACTTTCTACTGAAGATCCGAAATTAGCTGCTATCAAGGAGACAGTGCCTTGATAGCAACTAATTAATAATAATACTAAAAAAAGTTTCCTCCAGTGAGTCATGTCATGTGAACTCAAGCCAATACAACTGAATTGAAATAGCCAGCCCCCCAAGAAAAAGCACTGAAGGCATAAAGAGACTGAAAATCAAACCTCTCCCTTACCAGACGCTACTGATGAAACTTTGCTATATTCTGACTACCAGGTGTCATGGTCCCTGTTCCAATGTTCCATAGCATTGTAACAGTGCGCGTGCATGAAAGAGTTAATGGGGAGCGAGGCCGGACCCGCATTCCTGAATGAAGTGTCTGCCAGCCTGGTGGAGCAAGGTCACAGGAGTGTGTGAAGAAAGGAAACTGGAGAAGATCTGCGGATGGCCTGATAAGGGGGGAGGGGAATGTGGGGGATATTATCAAGGGAGAAAGCCCGCACTTTCTTCAGATGCAACTTTCTCTTGTATGCAGTAAACTTAGCAGTAAATTGGTTTTCCAAGAATTTCCTTGTGAGACTCCTTTGTTGCTGCAGAGGTTCTGCAATCATTACACCAGGCAGGATTGCAGAGAGCATATATGGAATCTGTATCTCCCCAAATGCTCTTGACTCACTTGTATGATTATCTGCTGCAAGAACCACTAGTAAGGAGATATGACTGAGTTAGTGGCTACCTGGGTTAAGGATATTGTGTGAACCCCCATTATGGAGCCATTATATCATAGAATCTGCTATGAGCCTCACCATTTACTTTTATGAAAAAATAAAAATAGACTTTTATGAAAAAGAATACTAAATTTAATTCAGTGAGTTAACTCAACCAATGCATCTACTCAATAAAGTAAGTAACTAAATGGTTCAACATTGGAAAAGAAGTGTGTCAAGGTTGTATACTGTAATATAATTTATGTCATGTATATATGGAATTTATCATAATATATATTGGACTAGAAGAAATATAAATCTAAATAAAAATTGCTGGTAGAAACACCAGCTTCAGGTATGCTGGTGATACCACTTGATGGCTGGAAACAAGGAAAGTTAACAGAATCTTTTTCTGATGATGAAAGAAATGAATGCAAAAGCTGGTCTGCTGATCAATATATATATATATTTTTTTAAAAAAAAGCTAAGATTTAAGTCCACAGGCAAAGCCAATTCAATACAAATAGCTGGACAATAAGTTAAAGAAGTAACAGGTTTTATTTTTTCCCTAGACTTAAAAATTCATAGGGATGGTGACTGTAGACCTGAATTAAGGAGACATCTGATACTTTGGACAAAGGCTATGACAAAAATTTCCTTTGCTGCTTTTTTTACCAGTTAGCAGTCCATAAAAGAACCGACTCTCTTTTCCTATGGCTGTGTGTTTCTTCAGAAGCCTTTGATGAGAAACTTTCTATACCTCAATTTTCAAAAAACCTTTGGCAGTGGCAATAGGGTCACCTCCATCTACAAGGGTCCCTCCTTGTGGGGGAGATGGGCGGGATATAAATGTAATAAATAAGCAAACAATCAACTTCTGCCCAGTGTACAGCAGGGAGATGGGCGGTAATATAAATTTAATAATAAATAAATAAATAAATAAATAAATAAATAACCCTGGTAAAATGATGTTAATCAGACACAAAGAATTGAAATCAACTGAACAAATAAATAACAAAGAGGCAAGTTTATTTTTAACAGATACATTATTACTCTCACTGCACCAGAATCCTAGAGTGGAAATCTCTATCTATTCAACTTCTGCCCAGTGTACAGCTTTTAATGGATCAAAATCTCTTTGAGGAGGAAGGCAATGGCAAACCTAAGGCTTCGATTCTGTACATTGTTAGAAAAAGCAAACAATGTAACCCAAATCCTGAAAATATTAGTCTATACCTTATAAAATAAGCAAAATATTAAAAAGGAGATATATCACACTGGGGGCGTTGTGGCTCAGCGAGTAAGACGCCAGGCTTGTCGATTGGAAGATCACAAGTCTGGAGGTTCGAATCCCTAGCCCCATGTGACGGAGTGAGCTCCTGCACTTGCCCCAGCTCTTGCCAACCTAGCAATTCAAAAGCATGCAAATGCAAGTAGATTAATGGGTACCACTTCGGTGGGAAGGTAACAGCGTTCCGCGTGCATCATGCCGGGCACATGACCGTGGAAGCGTCTTCGGACAACGCTGGCTCTTCAGCTAACGAACAGAGATGAGCACCAGCCCCTAGAGTTGGACATGACTGCACAACTGTGCGGGGGGAACCTTTACCTTTTAATATCACACTGACAACTTAGATGTGTATTATTAAAGTGATGGTGTTCCCAGTTTGTAACATATGGCAGGGAAAGTTGGATCATCAGAAAGGCTGAACAAAGAAAAATTGATGCCTCTCTGTTATGGTGTTGGAGAAGATTGTTGTTTTATTGTGAACCGCCCAGGGTCCCCCGATTGGGGGAGATGGGCGGTAATATAAGTTTAAATAATAAATAAATAAAATATCTTGAACCTCAAGAAAACAAATAATTCAGTAGCAAATGAAATAAAAACCAGACTGCTTACTGGAAGCTAAAGCTTAAATATTTGGTTCACATAATATGAAGAGTCATTGGAAAAGATTCTGATGCTTGAAAAAAATGGAAGGCAGTCCCAAAACAGGCCAGCAGTTGACAAGGCAGCTAGATATTATCACTGATGGCATAGGTTTATAAAAACTTAAAGAAGCATCTACTGATAGATAACCCTGGTAAAATGGGTTTTTATTGGGGCCAGAAGATCGGCACGTGACACCTCTGCTGCATGAGCTGCATTGGGTACCAGTTTGCTTCCGGGTCCAATTCAAGGTGTTGGTTATCACCTTTAAAGCCCTACATGGCATAGGGCCAGGTTACCTGAGGGACCGTCTCATCCCCAGAACATCGACCCGTCCCACCCGATCAGTCAGAGAGGGCTTGCTGCGGACTCCATCAACTAAAGAGTTCCATCTAGCGGGATCCAGGAGGTGGGCCTTCTCTGCAGTTGCGCCCGCCCTTTGGAATACCTTACCCCCAGAGCTGAGGCGGGTCTCCTCGCTCCCGACCTTTCAAAAAGATCTAAAGACCTGGTTCTGCCGGCTTGCCTGGGAGGGAAATGCTAACAGCTCCTCTTGGGGATGGCTGGTCCCATGAAGCCACCTAGTATCACCATTTTTAACATCTTGTATACTTGGATTTTATATTATTTATTATATTGTAAATTTTCTATTTATGCTTTAACTGTCTTATTGTGAACCGCCCAGGGTCCCCGATGGGGGAGATGGGCGGTAATATAAATTTAATAAAATAAAAATAAATAAATAAAAAACCCTGGTAAAATGATGTTAATCAGACACAAAGAATTGAAATCAACTGAACAAATAAACAACAAAGAGGCAAGTTTATTGATACATTATTACTCTCACTGCACCAGAATCCTAGAGTGGAAATCTCTATCTGTTCAACTTCTGCCCAGTGTACAGCTTTTAATGGATCAAAATCTCTTTGAGGAAGGCAATGGCAAACCTAAGGCTTCAATTCTGTACACTGTTAGAAAAAGCAAACAATGTAACCCAAATCCTGAAAATATTAGTCTATACCTTATAAAATTGCAAGTTTAACAAATATGTTTGCAAAAATGAAAAACTGAAAGAAACTAAAACCCACAGATTCAACCGCTCCCACTCCAATCTAGTATGCATTGATTAAAGACTGGTGTCCCATTCAATTAAGTAGGACTTAACTGATTTTTTTTAGTGTCATCAGCACGTATGTATGTATTTATTTATTTATTTATTACATTTATATCCCGCCCATCTCCCCCACAAGGAGGGACCCTTGTAGATGGAGGTGACCCTACTGCCACTGCCAAAGGTTTTTTGAAAATTGAGGTATAGAAAGTTTCTCATCAAAGGCTTCTGAAGAAACACACAGCCATAGGAAAAGACAGTCTGTTCTTTTATGGACTGCTAACTGGTAAAAAAAGCAGCAAAGGAAATTTTTCAATAGAGGAAATTAAGCCACAGAATCCTTCAAGTACCTGTGTTGGGACCAATGCTTTTTAACATGTTCATAAGCTGTCAGACTTTTTACCAAGCATAGTAACTCTCAGCTGTCTTGAAAGTCAGCCTCACATTCAATAATATTATATGCCCCCCAGAGTCATTAGGGATTCAGGCTGCCCTAGAAAGTTGATAAATAAATAAAAAGCTTCCAAACTGACATAATGATTCTTACTGGCCTGAGGTTTTTGATTTCCATCTCATTAGCTTCAGCCCTTACGTAAATAATCTTGACTTAGAGGTAAGAGCTGCTCAAATTTGCTAATGATAGTAAACTATTCAGGGTAGGAAAAACTGAAAGTGACAATAAAGATCTTTAGAAGGATATTTAAACATTTGGAATGGTCAGCCAAATGGCAAATGCAACTCAATTTAAGTGTAAATTACACATTTTATCAAGAAACCCCAAATTTCATTTGCCCAAATGACATCATTTGTATCAATTTACATAATTTGTGTAATGACATCATTACACAAATGATGGTACAATGCAACTGACACTCGCCTCAGTTTATTACATTTGTTTTATATCTTTATACAAATGACTGACATCACACAAATGTGATAATATAAAATAACAGAAGTAATATCTGAGTGAGATGGGTGGTTAATAAATTTGATATATAAATTAAATAAATAAATGTCATTTACGTGATGACATAATCACGCATATGACTTACATGGTCACAATGATGTACTCTCTGATTTAACAATCAGGAATAACAGACACTCCTTCCCTCCACCAGATTCATTATAGCCGCCCAGAGTCGTGGTACACGAGATGGGCGGCAAAGAAATTTGACAAATAAATAAATAAATATCAAAGTTTCACCTTAACAGAGTGGGAAAAAGTGCAGACGGCGACATCCAATTTTATTAGGAGATTCACCACCTTCCGCAGAAGAAAAGGACAGAACGTTTGGAATTCTTTAGCTTGGAAAAGGGCAACTGAGAGGCAGGATGATAACACGCCCCTCCCATGGTTTCTGCCCAGCTGATAAGAGCTGGCAGAGTTGGTACACTCCAGGTCCTCTCCATTAAACCGTGCCATCTATCGGGACCCAGGAAGTACGTCATCTCTGTCACGGCGACCGCCCTCTGGAACAAGACCTTCCAGAGATCCATGATGCTACCATCCATGAACACCCTGATGCTGTTCCAAAAGGCCTTGAAAACCTGGCTGTTTTCCAGGCCTTGGGATAGGGTGATTGGGGGGCCCTTGTTAGATGAGGATCTGTATATGCAAAGTGTTGATTGGCTGGATGCTGTTTGTTATATTGCAGTGTTTTTATGTTGTTGTTTGATATTGTGAGCCTCCGAGAGTCGTTTGGAATCAGGCAGCACTTAATCTAATTTAAAAATACATAAAGAATTGTATTAAATCATAAATAGCCCAAAAAAAGTGTCAAGGAGAAGTTTTTCTCCCTCTCTCAAAACACTAGGACTGGGGCTATCCATTGAAGTTGATTGGACGATGATTTAAAGCAGACAAAAGTACTTCTTCATACAGTACATAATTAACCTGTGGAATTCATTACCTCAAGAAAGACACAGTGATGGCCTGATAGCTTTAAAAGAAGACTGGATAAATTCAAGGACGGCAGCTCTACCAAGCACTTTTGATCTTGAAGCTCAGTGTTACCTCCAAATGCCAGTTTCAAGGGTGTGAGAGAGATTGTGAGCACCCCAGACATTTAACTGGCCACTGTGAGAAACAAAATGCTGGACCTTGGCCTGACCCGGGATGGTGTTCTTATCATTTGCTTTAGAATAAATATCGTAAAGTTCATTCCATTGTAAATCAAAATTCATGCAGAAGCTTATCTGTTTTGAGTCCAGAACCTTCCCAAGTTATTTTGCTGCGTGAGAAAGAGCTGCAAATTCCTCTTTCAAACCTCTCTGTGTATGATAGAACATGGACAGCTGCCTTATACAAGCTATATTCACACAACACACTATGGTTTTCTTAACCATCTTTTCCTTAATAAACCTCAATGGTTGGATTCACACACAAGATACTAAATATGGTTTACAAGCCACTGGCTGGCTTCACACAACTCATTCACTCCTATGTAAGCAAACCACAATGCTTTTGTATAACCCATTCTCAGTTAGATAATTGGTCCATCTAATGCAGCATAACTGATTTAACCTGGTTGATACATTACAAGAAGCTATGGTTTTTAACCAGAGCTTATTGAATAAGCCATGTTGAGGGAAAAGCAAACCACATGTGGATTTGGGTAAAAACATGGTTTGGAGACATCAGGGATTAAACACCGGACTTCTTCCATACAATACATAAACTGTATCATTGGATTCATAGAACAGGTGTATTTATGGATAACTGAAAGATGGTTAACCGAAGGAACCCATTCTAAGGGTTTACATGACACACTGAACCATAAACTGATCCTGTGGACTAGGATCCACACAACATGCTAAACTAGAGTATATTGGCCAGTTTAATGCTTACCTATCATGTGAACGCAGGCAAGTTAGCTCTAGTCCTTCCATTTACATTTGAAGCAGAAATTCCCAGAACTGCACCTTCCTATCCATGGAGCTGTTAGTAGCCACAAGAGTAATAATAATAACCCAGACTGGTTCACAAATCATAATTTGTATGGTTCGGGCCGAGCATGTTGCCTGATTCCCATCCACTGGAGTTTATAAACTAAACATGGTTTTTTCCAACAACTCTAATTTTAAAAAAATGTGCTCGCAGGGTTCACTTGCGAATCCAGCCACTATTACTACCTGCTCCCCTTTCGGCTCTAAACTACCTCTTTGCCCAATGATCGGGCCAGGGGGAGGCTGCGCGCGCTCCCGCCCCCTCCACTGGTTGCTTTCCCGGCTGCTGGGGGGAAGCGCCCCTTCCGTGCCGGCTTGTTCTGCGCGCAAACGGCAGTCGGCCGCTCGTCGGCGTCTAGCGGCAGCTTCTCGGAGCCGCCACTCCGCGTGGAAGCAGCCGGCCGAGGAGGAGGAGGAGGCGGCAAAAGTTGCCCCGGACGGTGTGACCGTCGGGACGGCCGTAGCCAGCGGGGTTCCTTCCTTGCTTCCCCCTCCCGTCCGTTTTTCACAAGCAACCGCCAGCGCCCGGGAGGAGAAGCGTGAAGAGCCTGGGGCTAGAAAAGGCTGCTTTCCGCCCCGAGCCCCTAAACGGCCGGTTCTTCAAGCAGGTAAGAGTGGAAAATACTTCAAGCGGGCTGGCAGGCGAACTCTGACATGGGGGGGGGGGGGGGGGGAGAGCAGAGCGGTTCCTCCGCATTTCTGCTAATGCGGTGGACTCGTATGGTGACGGCTCGGTTGCCGCCCTTCGAGTGCCCCGGACGGCTCACTTAGCCGTCTACTTTGGAGCCGCCCTAAGGCGCCTGCTCGTGCGTAAGACGCCCGTGGCCGCGGGACGGTTGCTCCAGGCCGCCGGCGGGATTTTTGCGAGCCTGGCGAGGAAATACCAAGCGGAGCCGCGCGCGGTCTCTTTTGCAGCCAGATAAATAGCCACCGATTTTAACCCGGGGCTAACTCGGAGCCAGGTGGCCCGAACTGGTACTGGAATAAACAGAATAGGAATCGGACTGTTGAAATGCACAGCTTTTCCCAACCTTGGTCCTTTACTCTACTGGTCTCTATCAGCAGAGTACCGCTGGCTGGGGTTTATGGGATTTGTGGTCTCCAGGTTTGAGAAGGCAGCGTATTAGAACAGGATTTTTGAAAAGGAGTGTTTTGTTTGCGTTTAGTTTTGTCATTTTCTAATATACTGCAGTGTATTAGAATTTTATACAAACTCTAGCAGTAGCTGTAATATATGGTGTACTATAGTTCTACTTAATTAAAAGCAATATAATCCTTCCTAGGATGCAAGAGTGGAATAAATTTGGTGATACAGTACTCTGCCTAGCCCAGCTCAATTCTGTTGGATTGCCATAAACTAGTGAAGGCCGGGCATGGTGGCTCAGCGGGTAAGACGCCAGGCTTGTTCGGAGGTTCGAATCCCTAGCCCTGCCTGCGGAGTGAGCTCCCGCACTAGCCCCAGCTCTTGCCAACCTAGCAATTCGAAAGCATGCAAATGCAAGTAGATTAATAGGTACCACTTCGGTGGGAAGGTAACAGCGTTCCGTGTGCGTCATGCCGGCCACATGACCACGGAAGCGTCTTCAGACAACGCTGGCTCTTCGGCTAACAAACGGAGATGAGCACCGGAAACTAGAGTCGGACAGGACTGCACAAATGTGCGGGGGAACCTTTACCTTTACTAGTGCAGATGGGGGCAAGAGAGGGATTAATTTTCTACTAAGGTTATTTCAAGATTCCTTGAAGCTATAAAAATGGTTGTGATAAATGTTTATTTATTTATCTCTCTATTGCCTCGATCACCAAAGTAACTCTAGGCCGCTTACATACCTGGGTTCAAACAATAAATATTAATAGTTAATCTTTAAAAGGTTGCAGTATTATGCCTGTTGACATAGAAATAACCCCTATTAAAGACGGCCAAGCATATGTTTGATAGAGGTTGTTTCCTAGGAGTTATTAGGGATGGTCTGCTTTTATAGCCTGAACCTTACTCCGTGCCTATTGATTTGGGATCAGTTAATTTCTGAATACAGGACTGAAGCTTTATGGGGAATAAGTGTATCATAAGGATCAGTTACATTTTATTTCAGTGAAATGTGCATATTACCCTGTATGACAGAGTCAGTAATAAAAAACAGAGCCAAAACAAACGTCAAAGTGCTCAGAACTTCCTGTCTCATTTTTGCTTCTGTAAATGATGGTATACGAATAGTGAATAAATAAAATAAATACACAGCGTGTAGTTAAACTGTGAAATTCACCGACAGCAGTTCCTTTGGATGATTTTGGGCAGTCAGTTTAAAAGCTTTTAAAACAGGTTCATGGAGGAGCAGCTGCTAGGACTACTAGTATTGATGCCCGTTTGCTGCCTCTTGAATCATAGGAAGCGTTCCTTAAGTACTGATGGCTGTGAATTGACAGTGGAAGGAGGTTGTCACCCCTCACTCAGTCCAGGCTTGTGAGCTTCCCAGTGTATCCAGTTCACCACTCTGTGACACAGAAAGCTGGGCTAGATAGGTCTGTTCCAGCAGGGCTACTCTGATGTTCCTATAACTTAAAAAAGTACAGACCTACAACTTTTCCTCATCTGCCTCTCCATTCATGAATGTTTATACGTTCCTGTCACAGGATAATAACCCATATGTATGTTGAACTAGATTGGTTTTCATGGATTCCAATGCCATAAAGGTTAATATTTAAGGTGCCACAATATTCTTTGTTGGCTACATTTGCATAACATTAAACTATAAGCCATGTTTTACAAACCATATTATGCATTAATGTGATAGCCTGGTCCACACACGTCGCTATCACTTATATTTGAAATTGGTTTTGTAGCATGCAGGTGTTTGTTGATTAAATGGCTGAATCTTTCCTTATTAATTTATATATTGTTGTACCATAAAGAAGCAGTGGTATAAGTCATTTTGTAGTGACTTGTGTGTTGCTTTTAACTAGCTTAGTGATCTCTTTCTGTTCGGCTGTTTTCACCCAATATTCTAGGCTAAAATATTTTTGATTCAGTATGTTCTGCAAACCTAGAAATAGAGAATCTTACATTCATCCATTCACGAATGAATGTAATAAATCTTGTTTAAGTAAACTATGGACTGTGTGAATGTAGTATATAAGAATTAACTATTGGGTTGCAGTATTTGCAAACTACTGTATTCCTTTGTCTAAAGCACAGCTTTCCAAACTGTGTGTCGTGACACTTTAGTGCAGGGCTTTCCAAAGTTTTCACGCGGCGACACACCAACCGCCGTTGGTGTGTCGCCGCGGGAAAACCCGGAAGCGCTGATGATGATCAGCGCTTCCGGGTTGTGTGGCGACACACCAGACTGTGTGTGGTGACACACTTTTGTGTCGCGACACAGAGTTTGGAAAGCTCTGCTTTAGTGTGTCGCAACACACAGTCTGGTGTGTCGCCACACAACCCGGAAGCGGTAGCGGGGGTGTGCATGGCGGCGGCGGCAGCGGCGCACCATCAGCGCTTCTGCGTTTTAGCGGAGGCCGCCGCCGCCATGCACACCCCCATGCGCCCCCTCGCACCGCCGCCGTGCACGCCCCCATGCGCACCGCCGTTGCCGCCGTTGGTGTGTCGCCAACAGCGGCACTTTAGAAAGCACTGGTCTAAAGGGTTGGCCTAATTCAACTTTTCTTAGAACTAATGATTTATGCTCTACAGTCACTAAGAGTTGACATCAATTTGATGCCACATAATCATCAATCTCGTCAGAACAAGAAACCTCTATCAAAGGTTTTGGGAAAGATGCAGAGAGACTGGAATAGCAGAGGAGGGTAGCAAGGATGATCCTGGAACTATTTTTACTAGGAGAAATTAAGGAAACCTGGTATGTTGAGCCCTGAGAAAAGACGAAGGATATAATAACCCTTTTTAAGTGCATGAAGGGGTGTCACACAGAAAATGAAAGCCTGTTTTCTTTTGTTCCAGAGTGCAGATCACAGAATCATGTTCTTAAGTTACAGGAAGGAGATTCTGACTGGATATTAGAAAATTCAGCCGTGGGATCAATTTCCAAGGGAGGTTGGAGCTCCTCTTCCCTGGATGTGTTCAAGTACAGCCATCTGTCGAGGGAGCTTTAATTAGGATTACATTATATTCAGTCATCACTAATTCTAAGGAATCATATGCAGATACAGTATTCTCTGCATTTTTTATTCTTCAAAAACTTCATTGAGACTTCCGGTGGGGACATGGCGGGCCTGAACAGCTGTGCCCACAGGCTCAACAGGCAGAACTGTCAACGTGGCAGTTTTTTCGGGCTCAGTCAGTTTTTTCCTGAAGCCCAGGAGTGTTTATCCAGAAAAAGGAAAACACCTGAAATCACCCCATCTGTCCTCCGGACGGCTGCTTGCAGCCAGAAGATCGCAAACAGCGTTCGCACTAGACTGGTAAGAGCAGCCGGGAGGCTGGGACGTCACCATTTCCAAGCTGCACTGTAGCCTTAAAGGGACACTAAGACTGGCCACCCCATTTCTAAATCACCCAATTTATATTTCTTTTAAGTACGCGTACCTTAAGAGTGGCTTTCTACAGCAAGGAGAAGCGGGTTATCTTGGTGCTTATCGTTATTTTTGGGATCAATTTTTTTTTAAAAAATTCTTTTTAAGTTTTGGACTTCGTTCTCCATCCAAATATTAAGGAGGATTGAGAGTAAATAATTGTCTCCCTGTTATTATTTTTGTACTAAATTTGAAGATATTAGCATTTTCCTACACGCTGTATCAGCTGTTTTGAACTTTAGTTTTCTGCTTCTACTTTCCCTGGGGAACTCTCTGCATATCTCACTTTTGCTTGTGTAAACACATTTTGGAATTCTTTCATATCTTCGACTTTCGCTGGTTAAGCTCTTAGGGGGCGCCATAATCTACTGCTTGAGATGTGAAGGATTTTAAACAGACTTTCTCTGACTTCCAACAAGATCTTAAACAGATTCTTTCTGATTCCTACCAAGTTTTTATGCAAGGCATTTAGGACATTGTGGAAAACATGAGGTCTAAAATATGTCATCTGGTTGGGGATGTCGTAGATGAAACTGAGGAATTTAACAGCAACAGAAATGTCTCTTCTAAGAGTGAGATCGGGACTTCTGTTGAAATGCTGGATGAAGATCAGATAGTCGAGTTGAAGAAACTAAAGGGAGAGATCAAGCTGCAAGCCATAAGTGAAATTGATCTTCTGATGGAATGCCATGGAAAAGAAGGGGTTATTATGCATGGGAGGTCTCCTGAAGAGAAGTCGGAGTTTTTGAGGGGGGCAGTTGGGCTGTTCGATTTTTTAAAGAAAAAAGCTTTGTGTGCATTGTGGGGATATATAAATGCTCTGGTTTATTTTGAAGTGGGATAAGGGTTTAAGAATATTTATCTGGATTGCTTTTAGGGTTTGGCTGATTTCATTTATCTTTAACGATTTGAATTAAGATTATTAAGGTATAATAAAAAATAATAAATGTCTGGTTTGGGGTTTAATATTATTAAGATTACTAAAATTATTATATTAAGTACAATGGCAGACAATTTATATGTTTTTTAGTTTGAACTTTATTATAGTAGACAGGAATGTATAGAATAGTAAAAGGTAAAGTTTCCCCCCGCACATTTGTGCAGTCCAGTCGTGTCCAACTCTAGGGGCCGGTGCTCATCTCCGTTTGTTAGCCGAAGAGCCAGCATTGTCCGAAGACGCTTCCGCGGTCATGTGGCTGGCATGACGCACGCGGAACGCTGTTATATATATATATATTATATATATATATATATATATATATATATATATATATATATAATGTTATATGTGTGTGTGTGTGTATATATATGTGTGTGTGTGTGTGTGTGTGTGTGTGTATATATATATATGTATAGAATAGTAGTAGGAAGGAAATAATTTAATAAAAGTTATCTTGGGGGGGAAGTTGATTAGGAGGTTTATATTTTTTCTTTTCTTTTAATATAAGGGGAGGGAGCAACTGTATTTAGTGATTTTTATAATTTGCCAATGGAATGATTTATAGAAATGATGTGATTTTGGTTTAATATAGAGTAAGGAATTGATTATGGAAAATTGTTGTATACCCTTGCTGTTAAAAGTCGGAAGTCACCTCTTTTTGTAATTTTGAAAAATTTTCTCTTGTGTTTCTACACTTTTTTAGTTTTTTCTTTTTTTTCTTTGTAGTTCTTTTTCTGTAGCTTTTATCTTTACTTGAAACTTAATAAAAAAAACTTCACTGAAAACTCCAGCAGAGGTTAAATTAATGTGTTGCATGTCACCGATGTTAGTAGAATACTGCATATGCTTTGAAACATGACTTCAAATTTAGTATCCCCCCATCATCCACCTCTTTGTACAAAATCAACAGCGGCTGGGTAGAGATATGCATTTGAATGTGTTGCCGAAGATATATACTCATTTAACAGTAAAGCAACCAAATGAAATATTGGCTGGCAATAAAATACATTTTCTCTAGCTGTTATAGTGTTGATTATTTTCTAACCTCTTAAGGTGTTTATAATATCTATTTTGCTTGAAGTTTTCTTAAGCAGGCTCATTGTATGTATGAAATGAAAGTGGGCAAATTTGTTTTCTTGGTTAGTCCATGAAGATCTGTTGTTATGGATGATCTGTCTATCATTCTAGAATTAATTTAATATAATTTGCAGTTCCATTTTCTACAAAATGCAAAAGTCTTAGAGGTGCGTTGGAATGGAGTCGTTGCTTAGTGATGAAATTGTGCAATTGACTACAGTAAAGATTCCCACCTTTATATTGTGTATTGCTGAATTTTGACTGCAATTAAATTTAACACTTTGAATTCACAATCATTTCTCACTATACTGCTATTGTTATAGTTGCCTTTTCCAGCATGTCCCATTAGTGATCCTCCCAATCACCTTCCTTTTCTGAAGCAATTAAATTCTTCATAAATTCTTCAGAATCAACCTATATATCTACCTATTTATTTTGATCAGTAGGAGAGGCGCTTTGGAAAACACCCACACTGAAGAAAGCCAGTACAGTAGATAGAAGAGGAACTTCTGTATGGGTCCCAGACTATGCATTCTTCTTCCCATAGAAGTGGATTTTTGCTCCCATTCTTCCAGTATATAGGATAATGGCAAAACTGCATTTCTCACCAATCTTTTAACTATTAAGAGTTAACTATTAATAAATTATATTGTTGTTCAGTCGTTTAGTCGTGTCCAACTCTTCGTGACCTTATGGACCATAGCACGCCAGGCCTTCCTGTCCTCCACTGCCTCCCGGAGTTTACTCAAATTCATGTTCGTTACATCGGTGATGCTATCTAACCATCTCATCCTCTGCCGTCCCCTTCTCCTTTTGCCTTCAGTCTTTCCCAGCATCAGGGTCTTTTCCAGTGAGTCCTCTCTTCGCATTAGGTGGCCAAAGTATTTGAGCTTCAGCTTCAGTATCTGTCCTTCCAATGAGCAGTCAGGGTTGATTTGATAATAAATATATACTGAATTTAATTTTAATCCTACTGACTTTATTGTTGTTGTATATTTTGTTTTATTGTGTGAAAATGCCTTCAATGTTAATATAATCATAAAGGTGGAAGTATACATTTAATAAGTAAAAATCAAGACATCTTTTCTAGTTTCAATACTTGTGATTGCTTCTGAGAAGCCTTCAAGAACTTTTGGAAATAATGTTTTAGTTAACAGAGTATAGAAAGCATCATGTCAACTTGATCCCAGTATTGCTGTATCTAAATAGCACCCAAGATGTATCCCATTCATACGATGAACTACTTCATTTAGGATTGAAATTCCATGGACACTCCTCATATGTGGTTTTCCAGTACTACACAAGTAATCGGTGCCAAAGACTCTTGTTTCCATAGAAGAATGAGTAAACCTGCTTTTGCAAAGGCACTTGATGAAGATAATTAGAATCAGACTACTTTTATTTATTTTATTTATAATTCAATTTATATTACTGCTCCATCTCCCCCAAAGGGGACTCTGGACGGTTACTTACTTACTTACTTATTTTACAGAATGTATATATTACCCTAATCGTAAGAATCTGGCAGCTTATATAAATAAAACAAGTATAAAATTATATATAAAATTATATAATTATATATAAATGGTATATATAAAATTATAACACCACAAGACCATGATTGAAATAATAAAAGTGAATAAAGAAATCCAGTTACTAATTCGTAACAGCAGCAGCCCCCTTCAGTTTTAACCCAAAAGCTCAGGGTGGTTTTAACTTCCCTCCTAAAAGATAATAGAGAGGGGTCATCTTTATATGGGGTATAATTTTTCCACAACTGTGGGGTAGTCACAGAGAAAGCAAGTTTCCTGGTCCCCATTGCATAGCTTCATGGGGGTGTGAGGATGCACACCATGCTTCCCAACTCAGACATATAGGCTGGGCAGATTCTACCTAGAGAAGATGTTCCCAAATATAATTGGGACCTGAGCATGAAGAATTGAACAGGTGATAACCAGCATGTTGAATTGTTCCCATAAACCTGTAGGTAATCGGTACAGTGACTGAAAGAGAAGTGTTACTTTTGTCTGCCAGCAAATGAGCCATCATATTCTGTGCCAAAGTTTCTCTGAATAGTCTTCAGAGTCAGAGGCAGCCACAGGTAAAGCATATTTCAGTGGTCTTAACATGTGATGAGGGCCTGAGTGACTGTAGTCAGAAGATTCCTCTCTCAAATCAACCACATCTGGTGCACTAGTCAAAGGTGGGTGGAGGTTCTCCTGGCCATGGTCTCCACCTGTTGTTCCAACAGGAGTCTTGAATCCAAGAAAAACCCCAGATCACAGACCTGCTTCTTAGGACAGGGCAATTCTATCTAGAGTCAGAGCTGGAACTTCTAAGGAGCCAGATGGTTTCGGAACACACACCCACTCTGCCTTGCAGGGATTCAACCCAAGCTTGTTTTGATCCATCCACTACCTGATGGCCTCCAGACCTGAGTCAGAATGCCTGCTGTATCTCCTGTTCAGCCTATAGAGATGTATAACTGGGATTCATCAATGTATTGACAATACCTTACACTTGTATTAACTCTGTTGTATGACCTAAAACTATAACAACAGCAATTTCAGCAACACAGTTCTCACACACTAAAAGTGAAATAAGTGATGCTGTGACCACCCTCTCTCGGGTGCCTGGAGGCTGTAGGGGTCTGGATGGGGAACAACAGGCTTCAGCTGAACCCTGGTAAGACGGAGTGGCTGTGGGTTGGGGGTTCAAATATTTAAATAATATTAAATAATAGTTTAAATATTTAGGTGTTATATTAATCTATTCTTTTTCCTGTTTAACTTCTCTCAAAATTAGGTCACATTTCAACTGCTCTAATCTTCACCTAAAAACAAAAAAGGATGGAAGAAGCCACAGAGTTTTCATCAGATGGCAACTCTTTGATTAAAGCTGTTTATCAGAGAAGACTTCGCCTTACAAGATTGTTGTTAGAAGGTGGGGCCTACATTAATGAAAGCAATGACCATGGTGAAACACCTTTAATGGTTGCTTGTAAGACAAAGCATGTAGACCATCAGAGCGCTAGCAAATTCAAAATGGTGAAATACCTTTTGGAAAATAATGCAGATCCAAACATACAGGACAAAACTGGAAAGACAGCTTTGATGCATGCCTGCTTGCAGAAAGCTGACCCTGAAGTGGTTTCTTTACTAATTAAAAGCGGAGCTGATTTGAGTTTACAAGACCATTCAGGAAACTCAGTTCTTCTGTATTCAGTGAATTCGGAGGATAAGGAAACTCTAAAAGTTATTCTAGATGCTTGCAAAGCAAAAGGGAAAGAAGTTATAATCATTACAAAAGACAGATCTCCATCTGGAAAGCAAAGAACTAGGCAGTTCTTAAATGTGCCTCCTCCTGATATTGATGAATCTCAGTTTCCAAGTTCTTGTACTTCTCCATCAGAAGTAGAAGTTAAAACAACGTTGCCCCCTTCCGCAAATTCAAATGACACAAAAGAGTCTCTGTTTAATTTTAAAGAACTGAATCATCCTGGAAGAAAGGAAGGTGCATCTGAACCACATTCTCCTCCAAGAAAAACACACACAGGTCCTCCAATGCCAAATGCCAAAATTTATTCTGAACCTTGGATGAAGACTTCCTCTTCCCTCTCGAATCAGAATCAAATATCTTGTTTGCAAGAAGAGCTTCATGATATAACTCCAGAAGAAGAGTTGTGTCTTAAAATCAATAGTCTAGCCCTTTCTAAGAGATTTATCACTACGCATCAGAGCATTGATATTAAGGATACCCTTAATTTCTCGAAAAATCGTGAACAAACTGCCTCAAGAAAGATGTCATATGATGAAATAAACTCTAATTCACTTTTTGGTGAGACTAGTCGGAGTGAAGTTCCTTCAGACCAAAATTCAGATTTGACCCATATGAGCTTCATTTCCACCCTGAAAAGCATTGTTCAAAGAAGAAACCTGGGAGCAAACCACTATAGTTCTGATTCGCAGTTAACTAGCTTAGGCCCTGTTACAGAAGACAGCAAGTTACTCATAGGGAAGAAAAAGCTTCTTTCACCGTCTCCATCATTGTCTTCAAGTTCCAGAGAATTGATTGAAAGCATGCCTCCCAGTTTCTTAAGCAGGAGAAATCATGCTATTCTAGAGAGACGGGGTTCAGATCACACTGCCCTGGCTAGACCTAACTTTCTCCCCCCTTTAAATGTGAACCCTCATTCCCCAATCGCTGATACCTACAAGATAAATACCGTATCTTCCTGTGGACAAAAAACCTTAATTCCAACAGCACCTGCTTACCCTAAAGACTTCAAAAGCACAAGCCTGCTGACAAGAAGGCAGTCTTTACAAACTGAGCAGATCAAGCAGCTGGTGAATTTTTAGCGAATGATGGTTAGATAGCATCACCGATGTAATGAACATGAATTTGAGTAAACTCCGAGAGACAGTGGAGGACAGGAAGGCCTGGCGTGCTATGGTCCATGAGGTCACGAAGAGTCGGACACGACTGAACGACTGAACAACAACAACAAAAAAACAATAGTAACAACTTGTATATGCTTCCCTAGATTATTTTCATGTATGAAAATTGCTGCACAAGCATCTCAGTTAACAGTAGCATCAGCAGTTCATTTTTTCTAAGTTCATATTGAAATGAAGCTGCCAAAAAGAACCAAGTCTTGTTTGATTGAAGATATATATATGTGGATCACATATTGTGCAAAAACTTAATGATTGTTTAGCTTTGGCTTAGCATGTTGTGTGAACCCAGCCTATGGTTGTTTGTAAACAGTATCTGTGACTTAGCAGGTGGTTTGAATTCAGCTGCACTAAGCTACAAAATATTGCTGCCCTCATCATACATTCCATTATAAACATAAAAGATTGGATATTCTTGCTTAGCATAGGGATTTTAAACTACAATTTGTTCATGGAACACTTTTAACATTAACAAATGCTAAGCATGTCTTTTTATACAGTCTACTGCATCCTTCTCCACCTGGGCTCCCCAGATGTATTAGACTGTAGCTCTAACTTAGCTATTTCGGTTGAGAGTTCTGGAAGATATAATTCAACATCTGGAGGACACCAGGTTGGGGAAGGCTACCGTGCCTGATTCCTTATTTCCATTGAATGGTTACTTTTGAACAGTTATTACATGACTAACCCAGTGCCTAGTTATACATGCTAACTTGCATTGATTTATTAGACCTACACATACATACTTCTCTGTTGGAGAAATTATGGTTAGTGTCTATTCTTGTATCAAAGTAACCTTTTTAAAGGTTGTAAATATTTAACAAAAACACTGAAGAAAAGCTTATATAGCAGTAACTCAAAAAGGAGATTTGTGAACATTGGAAATTACATCGACCCATAAAAGAGCTACAGTATAATCTAGTTGAAAACATGGAAAAGTTGATGTAAAATCCAGCATATATTACTGGTTTTACATGCATCCTATTTCTGGATATTTTTTTATCCTTTTGATTTTAATTCATCTTGAGTATTTAAAAAAATAAATAATGGAATTAAAATCAATAAAATCATTTTATTTATTTATTTATTTATTTTACTTTTATCCCGCCTTTATTATTTTTATAAAGAAATCAAGGCGGTGAACATACCTAATACTCCTTCCTCCTCCTATTTTCCCCACAACAGCAAACCTGTGAGGTGAGTTGGGCTGAAAGAGAGGGACTGGCCCAAGGTCACCCAGCTGGCTTTCATGCCTAAGGTGGGACTAGAACTCACAGTCTCCTGGTTTTTAGCCCAGCACCTTAACCACTAGACCAAACTGAACTAGAGAGCCAGTTTGGGGTAGTGGTTAAAACAGAGCTTTCCAAACTGTGTGTCGCGACACAAAAGTGTGTCGCCACACACAGTCTGGTGTGTCGCCACACAACCCGGAAGTGCTGATCATCATCAGCGCTTCCGGGTTTTCCCGCAGCGACACACCGGCGGCGCGCAAAAACCCGAAAGCAGCAGCGCTTCCGGGTTTTTGCGCGCTGCCGCAACGGCGGCACTTCCGGGTTTTCCCGCGGCGACACACCAACGGCGGTTGGTGTGTCGCCGTGGGAAAACTTTGGAAAGCGCTGGGTTAAAACATCAGGCTAGAAACTGGGAGACTCTTGAGTTCTAATCCCATCTCTCAGCCCTAGGAAGGAAGCAATGGCAAACCACTTCCAAAATCTTGCCAAGAAAACTGCAGGGACTAATCCAGACAGTAGCCAGGAGTTAAAAAAAAGAGAGAGAGAGACTTGAAGGCATACACACACACACATGTTGTTGTTGTTGAAATACATTAACTTAAAATTTAGATTCTCAGTTGATTGAAAGCTTGCTTTCTCTACTCATATTCTTGAATTTTTGTGGAACCTGGAATACATTGGGTCTGATATATTGTGGAACTCATTTTGGATGCCTAAATAATACTATAAATAATATATTCATGCAGTAGTAAAACATTACGGAACTAAAGAAAAGGAAATATCTGTGTGCAGGTAGTATTTTATTAGGTTCAGCATGTTTCACTTAAAAATTTAGGGACACTAAAAAGCAAAAATACTATTCTCTAAAAACATTTGGGTAATAATTGTGGTGGTTAACTGCTTCCCTAACAAAGATCTTGATCAAAATGCATTAAGACTAATGCAGTCACTTCAGAAAAAGCAATATAGCCATTACGCATTGGGAATGTTCATATAATCTGATTTTTTCAAATGGGTTAGGCTTCAGTTTCTGTAATTATCTAGCCTATAATCCAGTCTGGAAATTTAACAGCTCCTCTTGGGGATGGCTGGTCCCATGAAGCTTCCTAGTATCACCATTTTAACATCTTGGATTTTATTTGGATTTTATATTATTTATTATATTGTAAATTTTTCATTTATGTTTTAACTGTTTCTATTGTGAACCGCCCAGGGCCCCCGATGGGGGAGATGGGCGGTAATATAAATTTAATTAAATAAATAAATAAATTACAGTATGGAAGTTGAAGTCCAGTGGATGTGAGGTTGGATAGTTGGATCTACAATGTCTGTGCGTGGGAACTCTAGCTTTCACGTACAGCTAGGCCTTGCTGAATGTAGCAGGTGTTCTTCTTATGTTTACCCTACACCTTTTCAGCCCTGAAGGTATCTATTATGAAAAATAACTTTGCTACTTACTCTTGTTCTATGGGAATAAGAAGGAATGTTAATACTGTAAATGTCAGAATTAATCTTTTTGTACTGGAACAGTTCCTGTTAAGAAATGTCAGACTTCTACGCTTGTCATTAACAGCTGTTTTAAAATTGTTTTGAAGCTTTTAGTGTCTCTGTTTCTGAAGTAAGATCAGGAGTTAACAACAACAAAAGTACACATCATGATTTAAACCTTGGAACTATTGACAGTATTCTGTTCTATGTTTTTAATTTTTTGGTACACTTAACACTAACACAGTATTAAAAAAGATTGCAATTTTATGCCATTTTTACAGATTCTCTTGAGTATCAAGATCATTTAGCCTTTAGTGGGGTGGGGGTGGCTTTTTTTTTCTAATCACAAAAGGGATTTTATTATGGTATCTATATCCCCCTTGTGTTGCCCTTGCACAATTCTTATTACTTTTCAGACAACAATAGCATTAACTGTACTGGTTAGGGACAAAATCTGATATTGGGGAACTGGAGAGGTACCAGATGAAGAAATTTGTACCAAAATTGGTTAATTCTTAAAATGCCAGAAGATTTGACTGCTTTTCCTAAAATACTAATATGTCTATACCTCTAGAAATAATTCTTTCAGAGCTGTTCACTGTTCAATACTGTATGCTGTGGAGTAATTTCAGTATACTCCAATAATATTTAGCAAGAGTTTAGTTTTGCTAATAAATTGGCATGTTGAGTTGATTCATGCACCTTAAGCTGCATCATTCTACATTATTATTATTATATCCCATCATATATATATATATATATATATATATATATATATATATATATATATATATATATAGAGAGAGAGAGAGAGAGAGAGAGAGAGAGAGAGAGACTGAGACTGCATTATCACTTCAAAATAATACTGTGATATATTTCATGCATCAGGCTAACCCTTAATATATGTTTTGGTTTATCATGTTATGTGAACTAAGCCAATGGTGGATTATTTGGTAAGTAGTGATGAAGCATACCATGGCTTTCTACCTTACTATGAGGTATCAGTCTATATTTCTTAAACTGTAAGGTGCCATAACAGACATTTAAGTTTATGACAATACTATCTGCAACTATTTATAAAAATGTGTTTTATTTAATACAGCATACATCTTAGTTACATGTAGTTTCATCCAACCCAACATCTGTTTCTGTAACCTGGAAAATAGCTCCGTGGGGAGAGGAAGTTAGTTGTTTTTAGCTTAACCATTCAGCATGGGTTAGTAAACCATGGACTAAAAGTCCTGGCTTAGTGTTATACCTGAACGCAGTTCTTGTATATTCCATTATGTACAACCTTCTCTAAATGACGGAGTTATTACGTACAGGCGGCCTGTCGATCTGTCTTAACAACATGAAAGAAATTATATGTAACATATGCTGGTAATCACTGAAATAGCTTTTTCAGAGTTGTATAACAGGATTATGCAATATCAAATCACTGTAGAATTATTAGAGTTTTCTTTATGTATCCTCTAGTACACCCACAGCCATTGGCAATGTGAAACAGATAACATGCATTCTGAAAGGGTTACATTCTTTTGTTTCCAACCTTGATACGGCTCTGTTTGGGAGTTACAAGATAGCATAAAGAGGTTTTATGGAAAATATTGAAAATAAATATACTCAAACTTCAGTAAAAGCCTATGTGATTAAAAAGAAGTTGGATAATGGAGAAAATGGAAAAGGGCTAATATCCAATTAAGATAAATTACATTTGAAAGGGGAGGCTACTGTATTTACTCTGCAAATACTCAAAAGGTTGGCTCTCTGTGTTGAATGATAAAGGGAATAATTTATCATTTTTTGATGATGTAGTGCTTTCAAACCAGTATTAATTTTAAAACAGAACCAAATCAAAACTATCCATTTGTTACAGTTTCATTGCAGAGCTAATTATGTCAGTGAATTGAGGCAAAAAAAGATTTGAGTATGTGTTCCCTAAATTCCAAAATTTGATCATTTTTTTTAATCCATTCAATTGTATCTGATTCTTGGAGACTGCCTGGACAAGTCTCTGCAGTTTTCTTGGCAAGGTTTTTCAGAAGTGGTTTGCCATTGCCTTCTACCTAGGGCTGAAAGAGAGTGACTGGCCCAAGGTCACCCAGCTGGCTTCGTGCCTAAGGTGGGACTAGAACTCACGGTCTCCCGGTTTCTAGCCCGTTGCCTTAACTCCTACACCAGATTGGCTCTAATGTTTTGTTTTACTCTGTGTTAAATTTTAATTATAATGGATAACTGTTTTACTTCTAGCTTTACTTTTTTCTTAAGATGTATTAAGGTCAAATGCAAGAGCATTTTCAGACATATATCACTCCATTTACTGAAATGAAAAATAATAATGTATATGAAATAAAATTGCACTTATTTTCAATATCCTTTGGGGGGAAATACGTATTTCTGTAAAAGACTTTGGTTTGCTTGGGTGAAAACCAATGTGCCCTTGAAGGCTGTGTTTCCAGAACACACTAAACATACTAGCCAGTTATCCTAGCATATTGTACGAATGGTTCAGTATAATATGGGAACTCAGAATGCTGAAATAATTTAGTGAACCATGACTTACATAGATAGGAGTGGAAAGAAGATGTGTATATAGTATTTGTACAATACAAAGACAGCCATCTATGGAGAAATCAGTTAGACTATAGAGGAAGACAGGGTTTAGATCAGTGCTTTCCAAACTGCCGCTGTTGGAGACACACCAATGGCGGCAGCACGGGGGCGTGCACGGAGGTGGGGGCGTGCACGGCAGTGGCAGCGGCCTCGTGTTTTCCGCTAAAACGCGGAAGCGCTGATGGCACGCCACTGCCGTCGCTGCCGCCGCCATCATACACACCACTGCCGCCATGCACGTCCACTTCCGGGTTGTGTTGCGACACACTAAACGCTTATGTTGCGACACTAAAGTGTCGCGACACACAGTTTGGAAAGCTATGGTTTAGATAATGATAAATCTGTCTGTGGCAGCTGTTGTGTTGATGCCACAACACTCAAAACACCAAATTTGCTTATGGGATGAACAAGAATAGCAATCTCTATGTGGACAATTTTCTCCTAGGAAATTAAATACATAAAAGTGGAAATGGGACATAAAAGTAAAGTCTCCTTCAAATCAAGCTTGGCAGTGGACATGTCCATTTTGTTTCCTTGGCAAAATGCAGGTGTGATTGTGCTGCTGTCTCCTGGGATGTTTTTTGACTGGGATTTTTAAAATGTAGACTGCAACCCTGGAATTCCCTGAAGTTTTCCATCCAAGCATTTATCAGTTCTGAACCTGTGTTGCTTCCAAGCTAAGTAAGGTCATCTACATACTGTCACAAAGCTATATAGCAGTACATAACATTTGTCCTATTGTGTGCACAGGTTAAAATGTATGAGAAAGAGAAGAACATATTTCTTACTATAGGATTATGTTTAGGTAGGATTATGTTTCAGGTTCAACAAGTTGTTCCAACCACTTCAGGATTGTTTTGAACTTTAAACAGCTCTAGTTTGAAACAGTTACTTAGAACTTGGAACACTTCTGGTTAGTACAGGATTGGAACATTTCAAGTAAGGTTGGAATAGCTGTTTCAAAGTCAAAATACTGCATTTTAATCTCACAATGTTTTCCTCGCTACTGTGAAATTATATGCATTTTGAAAACTCAGCTCTGTTTCTTTAGTTTGTTTTAAAGCCAGTTGCCATCAGTTCTCCTTGCAAAGGTATGCTTTCTGGAGAAACTGGACAATAGGAAAAGGGTGTCTCTCTGATTGTCTTCAAAAGGCCTTCGTCAGATCGGAATAGAATAACACAGGGGTCCCCAACCTTTTTGGCGCCAGGGACCGGTTTCAAAAGACGATTTTTCTGCAGACCGGGGGGGCGGGGCTTCTGGGATTTCCGCAGACCAGGGTTTGTGGGCAGGAGCCAATTGCGCGCACTGGGGGGAGGGATTTGCGGGCGGGGGCCAATCACAAGTACCAGGGGCGGGGTTTGCAGGCAGGAGCCAATCACACAGAAGGGGCGGGGTTTGTGGGCGGGAGCCCCACGGCCCAGTTCCTAACAGGCTGCGGCCCACAGGTTGGGGACCCCTGGAATAACAGACTGGCAGGGATGTCAAAACTGTATGATGTCTGTACAATCTAAAGTAATGGACCCAAGACTCCCCCATCTGCCATCCTCCCATGAAAACCTGCTACAGTATTGGCTTTTTCTAACAGTTGGAAGTTCCACAGAAGAAACAGATGAAATGTACCTTCCAATGAGGAATCAGCTTTCAAACTTTTGGGCACCAACTTGAGGGGGAAAAAAGCTTTCAAAAGCTTTGGCACTACCCTCCTCCCCACTATAAACCTCATAGTAAGGATGCACTAAGGAGTTTAAGCATGGACTCTTTATTTTAAAAATGTATATGCTTCTCAATTCCACTGGTTTGGGCAGCTTACAGAAATAATTGTAAAATCCACGAAAGACATAAAACTGAATGGTCTAGATTGAATTTCTTTTGAGCCCACTCCTAAACAGTAATGAGGCACCCCTGCAGCAGTTTGCTCCGTATTAGAGGCTGCAGTGCCACAGGAGAGTAGACTTAACTCTTGCTGTTAAATGTAAACCTGTGAAGGGTGCCTCACTAATGGTCTAAGAGGAGGATGGGCAGCACACAGTCCTGCGGTTAAAAGCCCTGAGTCAAATAATGCCTGTGCACCTTAAGTGAGTCCCTTGAAATGGCTGGGAGAACAACTGTTAAATCAAGGTAATGACATATCATTGAGGATGATTTGGCATTATTTGTGTTGCCATATGAAGAGTACAGCCTTGATAATAGTAGCCCATGTGCCACAGACACCAGGTCATCTCCTAAATGATGCTAATTAGCACCCCCAACTCAACTTCATAGACCAGGGGTCGGCAAACTTTTTATGCCGGGAGCCATTTTGGCATGCTCGTGCACATTTTGAAATGCTCGAGAGCCAGGGGGCGGGGTTTGCAGGCGGGGGCCAATCGCGTGGAAGGGGGTGGGGTTTGCGGGCAGGAGCCAATCGCGCGGAAGGGAGTGCGGTTGGCGCTGGGCTGTGAAGCTGGACGAGCCGCTGGACCTGGAGCGCTTCCGCATGCAGCTGAGCGAGGCCCCGCGCCGGTCTTTTTGGAGCGCTTCCGCGCACAGCTGAGCGAGGCCCCGAGCCGGTCTTTTTGGAGCGCTTCTGCGCGCAGCTGAGCAAGGCCCCGCGCCAGTCTTTTTCGAGCGCTTCTGCACGCAGCTGAGCGCTGGGCTGTGGAAATGCGCTCCAAAAAGACCGGCGCGGGGCCTCACTCAGCTGCGCGTGGAAGCGCTCCAAAAAGACCGGCGCGGGGCCTCGCTCAGCTGCGCGCGGAAGCGCTCCAGGTCCGGCGGCTTGTCCAGCTTCACAGCCCAGCGCAGCTGAGCGAGGAGGAGGATTTCTCCCCCTTTGTGCCTCAGGCGCAAAGGCAAGAGTCGGCCCAGAGCGATGCAGGAGGAGGTCCAAGGCGAGACCCCCGACCGTGGGCAGTTAGACGCCAGGCAGCTAAAGGGACGGGGGAGGGAGAGAAACGTCGACTAAGCGAATAGCGAAGGACCCGCCCACTCCAAATTTTTCTCAAATCGAGGTCGACTCCGGCTCGCCCCGTTACTGGGCTCTGTCGTCCTGCCCAGGTGTCGCTCGTCCGCCAGCCGGGCAACGCTCGGTTTTGACTTACCTTGGTGGGGCGAAGAACCGATTGGCGACGGGAGATTTCGGGGCGGCCAGACGCAGGACCTTTCTTTTTTGCCGCGATGCCACAAGTCGGATAAATACGAGGAGAGGGCGGAGGGGGAAGGGATGGGATCAGAGCCCGCCGCCCTCGGAGGCTCCCCCAGGAGGGGAGCGGGCGAGGGTTGGAGACCCCAAACGCTCAGCGGAGGAACGAGGGAAGCGCGTTTCTCCTCCTCCTCCGCCGCCGCAGCTGAGCGAGGCCCCGCGCTGGTCTTTTTGGAGTGCTTCTACGCGCAGCTGAGCGCTGGGCTGTGGAAATGTGCTCCAAAAAGACCGGCGCGGGGCCTCGCTCAGCTGCGCGCGGAAGCGCTCCAAAAAGACCGGCGCGGGGCCTCGCTCAACTGCCCGAGGAAGTGCTCCAAAAAGACCGGCGCGGGGCCTCGCTCAGCTGCGCGCAGAAGCGCTCCAGGTCCGGCGGCTCGTCCAGCTTCACAGCCCAGCGCAGCTGAGCGAGGCCCCGCGCCGGTCTTTTTTTCCGCGCCTCTGGGTAGCAGGGCCAATCGGGCTTCACCTTGTTCAGCCCGCCTCTCTGCTCCCCTTTGGCGCGCGCTGATTGGTGGAGGCGTCCTTCCTTCTGAGCCTCCACCAATCAGCGTCTGTTTCTTCCCCAGGGTTCGCTCTGCTTCCGGAGACCGGCTTTCCGGATGTCGGGCGGCAGACAGAGAGAGAGAGCCAGAGCCGAGGGGCCAAAGAGCCAGATCTGGCTTGCGAGCCGCCATTTCCGACCCTTGTCATAGACAAATTGATGAAGGAAGGTGCAGAGCCTTAGTGGAATGGGCAAGGCTTCCCCAGTTCCTGCCGCCCCCATCGTTTGGTCCACGGGGGCTTAGAGAGGTACCAAACTGACTTCAGTGTAAGGTGTTTTATATGACCAGTTAATAGTTGCAATACATTTTCTAGATCATTGACTATTTTTGCATCAATAAGGGAATGCTTAGTTGCACATTATGGCATATGTCTTGCATTCTGCATAGAATTGTTCTAGAAATTTCTCTGCTTGTATGAAAAAGATATAGGTAGTATTAATACCTCAGGGGAACTTGGAAACTGTTGCTAAAGTATAATAGGGTCAACCCATTGTACTAAGCCATGGTTTATTGGTAAAAAAATCTGTTAACATTCTAAAGCAGAATCAAGCAAATATTTTTACAGCTTAGGCTGTGTGTTATGTGAGTCAATCTATGTTTCAAGTCAGTTAAAAATGCAGCATATTGTGATACTTTGCAAAAATTCATGGAAGTGCCAATTATCTAAATCGGGAGTAACTAAATTCCATCTGGTTATTTTTTTACTACAATTCCCCAAATTCTTTCCCAGTGGCCATGTTGGCTAAAACAGACTGAAGCTGAATTTGAAAACATCTGGAAAGCACCGTTACGTTCTCAATTTCAGATGAGGGCACAACCTAACTACAGATACAGGGATGATTTTTGGACAGGCAGAGAGAAGGTAGAGCCCAAGGGAGTAATTTCAAATGCTGAAACTAGTGACCTCAGTAGGAACAGTTTCAGTAAAGTTTCTGAAAATTCTTTTTTTTTTCACTTTAAGAACCCCCCTCTGTGAAGAGGATAAATAATCTTGGGAAGCAAGATAGATTCTAAAGTTTTGACTTTCTGAAATGCGACTTTGATCTTAGTTTCTGCTTCATTTATGCAAGGAGAAATAATTTCTCCCATAGCATACCTCCATTTGTTCCCCCCCCCCCAATTCCCCACCATTCATAAGAGCAACTTTTGTGCTTTTGTGGAGGCAGAAGATGGAGGCAGCTGTGGAAGGGAAATTGATGAAAACACCCACTTCAATAAATATAACTGTGTTCCATTCAGGGATGGAAAATTATGATTCAATTTAATGCATTTCCCACTCAGTCTGATGCCTAAATGCATTGTTGACAGGGATGTTTTATTTATCCTTTTTACATTCCTATGGCTTTTCTGAATTGGGAATTTTGTGGCTCCAAGATATCATAAAAAACACTGCATCTATCAAAGCTGCGTCTGATGAGGAGTAGGTCATCTACGGAATATTCATCATCTTTTCCAGTCCAAATGGTTAAAGTATACCTGGAAGAAGAGTTGCCAAAGTTGAATTCTTTCACAAATAACTAAAATAGGTATTGCAATAAAAGTAAATGCCAAAACGTCAATTGCATTATAAAATGTTATGTTCACATAATTCTATCAAATGAAAGCTCTTACATCATCAGATGTATGAATCCACTGAAATAAAAAGGTGAGAAGTCTTATTAACATAACGGTTTCAGACAATAATTTCCACCTTAATAAATCATGATTCGTAGTTTTGGGGGTGGCTCAAGGCCATAATGAAGGTGAGGCTGCATCATATATGGGCAGAGCTACGTTTGGGGAGGGAAGCTGGGGAGGTTTCTTTGTGTTTTAACTGTGATAAGCCTACTTTAGTGTTCAGTTGATGGTTTTTGTATATTTCCCCACGCAAAAATGGTGGTACCTTGCGGTTAGTTTTCAGCATTTATAGTCAGAGAGACTGAAAATCATAAAAGGGGACTTGAGGATGGCTGGTTTCCCACCCTGATATAAGGATAGTAAATGAAGATTGGACACCCCTATATTAGCATTGTTTAAAGCAGGGGTGGGCAACGTCAGGCCCGCGGGCCGTATAAGGCCCGCAGGGCTCCCGCATAAGGCCCGCAGGGCTCCTGCCCGCAAACCCCACCCCTTCCATGCGATTGGCTCCCGCCCGCAAACTCCGCCCCCCAGTGCTTGTGATTGGCTCCTGCCCGCAAACTCCGGCCCCCGGTCCGCGGAAATCCCAAAAACCCCACCCTCCACCCCCCCGGGTTATAAATATCCAAATGGCCCTTGGCAGAAAAAAGGTTCCCCACCCCTGGTTTAAAGTACCTGTAACATCTACATGGGCTGCTTCCCTGCTGCAGATAGTCGTGCTGTCCTCACGGACAACTGATATCCCAGCAAGACTTTACAGAGTGGCTGCTCTCATTGCTCATGCGATGAGTTTTACATTTAAACATATTCTTTAGCTGGAGTTGTAGGAAACGTGACCATCTTGGCCCAGTACGTATGGGCCCCCGATTATTTCTGAAGGCCAGGAACCCATAACATTGTTCTCTACTGCCCCAACTCTCTCCGAAGGAGCTTCTGCCTATCTTTTTCTGTTATCCATCAAAAGTAGTATTTTCTGAGTTGTGCTGGCTCAAGTGGGGTTGTATGGTTTGCCTGTTGTGCTTAATTTCATTATACTATAGGTCAACACCTCCACTCAAATTTGTTACTGTGTGCTGTGGCAGAAACCCCTCCACTCTAGTCACTGGTCCCCATGGCAATTTTTTTTACAAGTTTTAAAAGCTGGGCTATTTTTTTAATAAGCTCATTAATGGAAGAGTGAATCTGGAAAATGAGATAATACCAACCTCGTTTATATATGATGGGTGTGAAGTGCTTTGAACAAAACTGCAATCCTGTGTGGCTCAATCCAAGAAAAACACGGTGGAAGTTTTTCTGAATAAACACACTGCATTAAAAACAAACTCTTATATGTTTTAAAATGTGTGTATACTAGCTGTTTGTTTTGCTCAGTTCCCACTAGACCCAAAATATTTAAGCACTGAGCTGCTCAGTATACACTGGAAAAAGTAAGAATACAATGTATATTATCTCAACATAGGATGAAACACGACTATATATTTGGAACAGCAGACACTGATGGGCAACCAGCCATCCTCAAGTCCCCTTTTATGATCATACTACATCCATATTGTGTACACTAGTTAAAAAGTTGTATTCTGTTTTGTTTTGTTAATTTATTTTAAATCATTTCTAAAATCTTTTCAGGATGACTGCATTTGAAAAATACCTGAAAAGATATTATACATTATTAAAATAGCCAGTTAGTGCAAATCATACCTGTCCGATTGCTGTAGTAACCACAGAAGTTCAGATATTGACTGACAGACCAGATCAGCTCTTACAGCAAATGTGATTGGCTGAGTACGATCTCTACATATTGCTGCCATTTCTTGTACCATAGCTAGACTGTAACCTAAACAAGGAACAAACACTATAGTACTCAGATATGGAATCTGCACTTCTGATCTCTAAGCTGTTTTATCACTAAATATTAATTACTCAGAAACCCTTTTTTGTGGAACCAGGAGGAATAGGAAGAGATAATTTCATTGGCGATCACTCGTAGCCGAGTAAGATTGTCTTCCAAAGGTAAAATTTTAACGGTGGATCCGTAAGTGGCTATAAAGGCCAATTCTGGATCCGCACAACCTCCCACAATGAAGAGATAATAAGCACTGATGGGAAAGAGAAACCTTGACTACTGCAAATTCCCATTGTTTTTGGAGAGATAATATGTAATGTAACGTAATCAGAAGTGTCCACATGATCTACTGTTTTTGTCAAAATGATGAAAGCGCATCACACTGTCACTCCACAAACTCACAATGCACATATAAAAGGGGTGCAGCTTATATCATGTCAGCATGACCCTGCTTATATCATTTCTACCCTGCTTGCCTCCCTATAGATCAGGGTTTCTCAACCAGGGTTCCATGAGAGGTCACTAGGGGTTCCCTGGGAGATCACGATTTATTTTAAAAAATATTTCAAATTCGGGCAACTTCACATTAAAGAGGTAAGTTTCATTCTTTATTTTTAGTTTAAGAACACTGTTAATTGAAAACCTGGTTCTGCCGCCTTGCTTGGGATGGGAAAGGCAATAGCTCCTCCTGGGGGTGGCTAGTACCATAATGTCCTCCCCATTATTTAAGATCAATTAGCCAGATTGGATTTTACACTTATTATATTTATATTGATCATTGTAATTTTATATTTGTATTTTAATTGCGGATTTTATTGTAAGCCGCCCAGCGTCCCCCGGTTGGGGGAGATGGGTGGTCATATAAATTTAAATAATAATAAAAAATAAATATACAGGCCTACACCTGAAATGAATATAATAATTTTGTAACTTCTGGCCTATATTTGAACCTGAATGTGCAGGGGTTCCCCGAGGCCTGAAAAATATTTCAAGGGTTCCTCCAGGGTCAAAGGGTTGAGAAAGGCTGCTATAGATGCTACTGTGTTATTATATTATTTTTAAAAAGATGCTACATGTGAAGATTTCAGTTGTAACCTCTTGCTGTGCTCTTTGAAATTAATGCTAAAGTTGTGGGATCAAAGAATCATTTTGATATAAATCTCAGCCGTGTCAGGTTTATAGTGCATTTTTTTAAAACTGCATGAATGAAGGAGATGGAGAATCTTATTTATTTATTTATTTATTTATTTATTTATTTATTTATTAAATTGATATAGCCGCCCAACTCGCACACAGTTGCAGCTTACAGAGTTAAAACCACTAAAACAAGAAAAAAACCCAATAAACCTCCCCACCCCCTGATTATGATTTTAATAAACTGATCACCCCAGACTGATTATGATTTTAATAAATGGCTTCTCCACCTTGGTCATCCTCCAAATGTATTGAACTTTTGTAGTGACCTCAGGGTAAAAAGACAGGACATTAATCAAATAAATATATCATTATAAACAAATAAGTAGGCTGTCCTTGTCAGTCACCTGAGGTGGCTACCTAAAGATATGTGTTGCCCTGAATTGTGCAGTACTATGTGTACTGTAGATGAATTTAAAGCATTAGCACTGGTTGATCGTATTGCATTACCTGTATTGCATTTTGAATTAATTCTCCCAGTTGTCCATCCCAAAGATAAAGTTACATCTGGAAAAAGTGATACCACCGTGTCCAGGAATCCCTTTGCATCTACTACAGGGTTACTTCCGTTCGGTCCAGGAAGTATGTCTGCATTTATCCAAACAGGCTGCCTAAGTTTTATGTCTCCAAGAAGCTTCACTGAGGGATTCACAGCTGCTAGGCTATAAACAGGACAAAACATTTTAAAGTATCTGGTGAAAAAGATGGAGTATATTTTTCACTGCTTATCCAAATACCAGAAATGCAAATTGGGCAGGTTGAAAATTGGGGGGGGGGGTTTAATAGGAAAACTCCCCCAACTACTTTGCATTTGAATTTGTACATGGCAATAAATGTTGACTCCAAATTTTCAACCTCCATAGTCAGGAACTTACTTGCTTACACCAGAAGCTTAACAACATGACACGGCTAGGTACGTTGCTTTATTGCAGACAACGCAGAAAGGTCTAAGGATGCTGGATGCTGGATGCTGGATGCGAGAGAGAGAGAGAGAGAGAGAGAGAGAGAGAGAGAGAGAGAGAGAGGGAGGGAGGGAGGGAGGGAGGGAGGGAGGGAGCGGGGGCTGGCAAGGAGGGAACTGGGATTTCTTTTTACTCATACATGCTTGCTCCAGGGTTTACATTCTAGGTCTTTTCTTCCTGCTTTTTCATTTCCATCTTCCACTAGTTCTTCATTTTTTTAAAAAGAAAACTACAGTAAAGAAAATGCCACAGTGGTTTTTTTCTTTATCAGTAGAAAACAAACAGTTTCAGTGTTGTAGTACCCTCTACTGATGAGGAAAAAAACTACAGTTTGTTTGGAATATGTGGAGAATTTTGCTATTATTTGCTATCATTTTCTTTATTAAATTAAAAAAACTAACAAAATAATAAAATAACAGATAAAGATAACAAAAATAAAATAAAAGACCTTTTGGAGTGAGGCCCTCAGTTTGCCACATGGAGCTCTGTAGTCCTTGAGGTGACAAATTGTACACCCAAGCCACAAAAAATTCAAAGGACTTTTCAAATCCATGATACATAGTGAAATATCATATACGTGTTAAATTAAACAAGATTAATCATATAGAATCATATTTTATTTGTAGTGTCATTTATTCTAATTACTGGTGACTTTCAATTTTGAACTATTTCAATATATATTAAACATATCTGGATTTTAGTATTATAAGTAGACCTATCTATTGCAATTGCAGTAGAAAGTAGATAATAAATTAGCTTACACAAAAGAAAGCTATAGTAAAAATAATCACCTATTTACAACTTGTGAATGGAAAAGATATAGACAAGAATTAATGGCTGCAGATCAAGTGAAGTAACTATTATATGAATGTTACAGATACTTGCACAAGACCATTAAATAAATTATTTGTTGATGTTGTATTGTAAAATATATTAAATACTTGCCATAAGGCTAATTCTTCCCAGTCAAAATCCATCTTGTTTTTTTTTTTTTTAATTTACTAGGGTATACTGTATGTATCTTTTAGCACTTTAAAGATACAGTAGGTCCTGTACTAACAATTCAATTCTTGACATATTTACTCAGAAGTCATTAAATTTCATAGTGTGTGTGTTGGTAATAGTTTGACCAATAACTGTTTACTCAATAGCATAGTTTATTATTTATTTAAAGTCTGAAATGTGTGTATGTGTACTGTATATACAGTATATTTTCCAAATTACCTTTTAAAATCAAGCTTGATCCCCTTGTTGGTGTTTTTAATTTCATTTAGCCATTCTTTGAGTGTGTTATCACTATTTGTTTCAGGCGGATGTGCCATGACTGGGTCACTACTTTCCTTTCCTCCATAAAGAAGGACATCTGCTTCTATCATGTGAGCAGCACCTATTAATTTCCAAAACAAGAATGGAAAAAGAAAAATCACAGTAATGTTATTGTATCTAAAAAGTTATTTGTAGCAAAGTTTTGGTTTCTTATGACTTATATATCACATGAGAACTAGTGGAAGGAGCTATGTGGAACTCACAACCTACAGGTAGTCCTCGCTTAACCACAATTAAGACCGGAATTTCGGTTGCTAAGCAAATCTGACCTGATTTTACAACCTTTTTTGCAGAGGCCATTAAGCGAATCACTGCAGGCGTTAAGTGAACCACGTGGTCATTAAGTGAATCATGCAGTTCATCATTGATTTTGCTTGCCAAAAGCCAGCCGGGAAGGTCGAAAATGGCGATCACGTGACCACAGTACGCTGCGATGGTCATAAATCCGAACCAGTTGCCAAGCACCCAAGTTGTGATCTTGTGACCATGGGGACGCTGTGACGGTTGTAAGTGTGAGGACCAGTCGTAAGTCAGTTTTTCTAGCACTGTTGTAAGTTCGAACCTGTATTAAGGAGCCATGGAGATAAATCACCAAAGAACCATTGGAAAACCTGCGTCTCTCAAATTGATTTTCCCTTTTATGCAATGGGGTTATTATATTCAACTAAAGAATACAAGAATAATTTCTCTCCCCCATGGGTATGTATACATTCTAATCACATTACTTATGTTATCTGTTGGGAAGGCAATGGAAATACTTAGTTTAGAATATTAACTTTAAAACATCTATTGCTTTAAAATGCAAAAAAAGTAAAAGAATTAGAAATTACTAAGAGGGCAGCTAACTGGGGGGAAAAAAGCACTATTCTCTCTGCTTTGGGTATCCCAAATTATTTAATTAACTTCTCATTTGTGTTTTTAGAATAAGCAATTTAACTGATACAAGGTATATTCTATATATAACTATTTATTTATTTAATTTATTTACTTACTTACTAAAGGTTCCCCCCGCACATTTGTGCAGTCGTGTCCGACTCTAGGGGCCGGTGCTCATCTCCGTTTGTTAGCCGAAGAGCCAGCGTTGTCCGAAGACGCTTCCACGGTCATGTGGCTGCATGACGCACGTGGAACGCTGTTACCTACCCACCGAAGTGGTACCTATTCATCTACTTGCATTTGCATGCTTTTGAATTGCTAGGCTGGCAAGAGCTGGAGCTAGTGCGGGAGCTCACTCCGTCACGCAGGGCTAGGGATTCGAACCTCCGAACTTGCGATCTTCCGATTGACAAGCCTGGCGTCTTACCCGCTGAGCCACCACGCCCCTACAACTTACTTACTTACTTATGTCTGTGTGTACAGAGGCTGCCTCTGCTGCACACACACAAAATAACCCCCTAGTATTTTCACTGGGTAAGCTTCATGTACAATTTGGGGTACATCCCCACTTCCACCCAGCAACACACCCAGGCCGCCTCCTACAATATTCATGCCAGCCCCAGTCCTTTGGCAGGCTCTGGTGGCATACTGTACATAGGCATAGAGATGAAAGAGGACAGTGTAAATAGAACAGCAAACTCTTCCATTTTCTACCAAGTCAAGTTACTTTTAAAAGAGAGCTGGATCAATCTTCCAACCTCACCTAAGGAAAGTACTTCAGCATCTCAGATCACAAACTGGAAAAGGGTTTGAGCACTGTGCCACATATAAAGACACACATGCGTTATTTATTTATTTAGCTGCTCTCTTCTCCGCCACCCAACACACATTTCTGTCTCTCAACCTGCAAAGGGATGGATTCACCCAAACAAGTCATTAGCTGTGTGGCTCCCAAACTATGGAATTTTCTCTCCAAGGAATGTGTTAGGCTCCCAACTCTTCCAGTATTTATAATGTGTGCCCCAATGCATCTTTTTTCACCCAAATTTTTAACTGTTAAAATGAACTTAACTCTCCTGACTTTAATTTTGATTTTAGCAGTATTAATTGTAGTATTGTTTTATATTTTGTATTTTGCTTTACTGCTGAAAGCTCCCTTGAGTGCTTATATAAGCAGAAAAGTGGGGCATACATAAGAGAAGGAACATGGGATAAAGCGATGCTTGGCACCATAAGAAGAGTTTCCCAGTAATCCAAAATCAAGAAATATATGTCTAAATTACACTGTTTCAGCAGTTAAGCAAATTTAGAAATAAAGTACTGTTTTAGGGAAGAAAATATATTAATTTCAAACCTGACGTATGTGTTAGAAATAAAATATCGTTTTAAATAAACAAGCCCATGCACATTCCAACCCACTTCTTTCAAAGGATTTCCAAAGCCCTAACATATTGTTGTTTATTTGTTCAGTCACTTCCGACTCTTCGTGACTTCATGGACCAGCCCACGCCAGAGCTTCCTGTCGGCCGTCACCATCCCCAGCTCCCCCATGGTTGAGTCTGTCACCTCCAGAATATCATCCATCCATCTTGCCCTTGGTCGGCCCCTCTTCCTTTTGACTTCCACTTTCCCTAGCATCAGCTTCTTCTCCAGGGTATCCTGTCTTCTCATTGTGTGGCCAAAGTACTTCAGTTTTGCCTTTAATATCATTCCCTCAAGTGAGCAGTCTGGCTTTATTTCCTGGAGTATGGACTGGTTTGATCTTCTTGCAGTCCAAGGCACTCTCAGAATTTTCCTCCAACACCCCAGTTCAAAAGCATCTATCTTCCTTCGCTCAGCCTTCCTTATGGTCCAGCTCTCACAGCCATAGGTTACTACAGGGAATACCATTGCTTTAACTATGCGGACCTTTGTTGTCAGTGTGATGTTTCTGCTCTTAACTATTTTATCAAGATTTGCCATTGCTCTCCTCCCAAGAAGTAGACGTCTTCTGATTTCCTGGCTGCAGTCAGCATCTGCAGTAATCTTTGCGCCTAGAAATACAAAGTCTGTCACTGCCTCCACTTTTTAACATATATAAATGCCCAATTTAACAAGTTGGAAATAGTAATAAACATCTTGGTTGTTATTTGATTTCTTGGGTTTTTTTGCTTTACAATAATCTTAATATAGAGTGAAGAGGCAATGCACTATCCTCTCTCATTCTCTCTCTTCCACCCAGATTTTCTCTTAGCTGTGGAAAAGGTACAGGCCAAGCAGGGGGATCCCATTTCAGTAAAAACCTCCTTCTGCATATCTTCCCTCAATAACCCTTCCTCATTCTTTCATCATTTGCCCAAAACACCTGGGTTTTTGCTGCATCCTGCACCAGAGTTGGCAATAAAAATAAAATCAAACAACCAACAATTGTTACAGCTGCTATAGGCAGTATGAGTGTGCGTGTGTGCGCCTGTGCATGCATACACACTGTGTTCACTCCCATACCAGCACATAATAACAGTTGAACAGTTTAGTTGCACTGCAAATAAACTCAAATGTTCTCTTTCTCCTTTATGTCCCAACAGCCCTGCACACAGGATGGTTGTGTTGCTTGTGTGCGGCCCTCACTTACTGGCTTCCTTGCTCAGTCACTTCAATGGTTGCCTATTGCCTGAGGAATTCAGTAGAGTTAGAAGGACATAGAGGGCAAGGAGAATTTACTAGGATTTCCAAGGACAAGGAGAACTTTCCAGGCAAGATGACTCACTCCAAAGTGTGACTATTTTGGCTAATCTAGACAGTTGGTAGGCAAGACTTCATTACATCAGTGGCCACTTCCCCACTAGCCAAGCAGGCAGTAATGCATGTACCAATCGAAGAGAATATTTGTAGCTCAGGATTGAATTGCTGCCATGGATTCTTTTGCTAGTGCTGGGTCTATGGATGCAAAGAGTGCAATGACGTTGAATGACACCATAATTTCATCTTCTATTTTTAAGTCTCTGATTTTCTGGAGGCGTTCTAGTGGGGAGTGGATAGAATATTCGCTCTCCTCTGTAAGATGCCTAAGTTTTTTTGTGAGCTCTTTAGCTATGTTGTAAGTGGGAGTTCCTGGTAACGATACAATTGGCCGAAGCGATATGCCAGGTTTGTGTATTTTTGGGCATCCATAGAAGCGTGGGAGAATGGGTCCCCTGCTTTTCATCCACTCCTGTTCTTGTTTTGTGATTTGACCTTTCTTGATGAGGTTGTTAAGAGTTCTTTTTACCTTGTTGTCCAGTTTCTGTATGGGATTGGTGTTTACTAGGGTGTAGGTTTCTTTGTCCTCAAGTAATTCTTTAGCCTTTTGTATATATTGCGATCTGTCCATAATGATGGTGGTGCGGCCTTTGTCTGTTGGAAGGATGATGATAGTTTGGTCCATCTTTAGGTTTTTGAGTGCTGCTCTGTCCTCTGTTTCAGTTGGTTGTGTTTCCATGTCCTTCTGGTTTGTGGTATGATTATCTGTCTTACGAAACACACCTGACCTAGTCAAATACACTAAGATAGAAATACCCAGAATCATGGACCATCGACCTCTGCCTCACCACCTACTTTCAGTTTGATGGACAAATATACCAACAAATCAAAGGAACACCTACGGGATCACCACTTTCAGGACTCATAGCAGAGATTGTAATGCAACGTCTAGAAAGGATAGCGCTCCCACGCATACAACCCAAAGTATGGATCCGGTATGTAGATGACACCTTCGTCATAATAAAAAAGGAACAACTGGAGGAAATGCATGAAACCATCAACAACATCTTCAATGGAATAAAATTCACAAGGGAAGAAGAAAACAACAACACACTACCCTTCTTGGACATTCTCATCAGTAGAGGAAATGATGGCATTCTAGAAACACAAGTCTACCGGAAATCTACCCACACTAACCAAGTGCTCCATTACCAAAGCAACAACCCAACCTCCCAAACCCAACCTCCCACAACCTCCCAGAAGCTGTGTAAGAACATTATTCAGACGAGCACTAATGCACTGCAGCAACCCAGAACACCAGAAAAAGGTAACAAGGCTTAGAGAGCACCAAGGACTCCACAGTAATGCATGTGTCTTGGGCATTACATCAATGTTTGAGATACCTGCTCTGAATTAGTACCCCTTGGCAGTGAATTCACAAAGGAATGCCTCGCTTTTTCACCAGTCTACAATTCCAGCTTTCTTCCTTGGAAGATGGCTGTGACAGGGAAGTTAGCCTGATGCACAGTTGCCTTGGAACAATTTTGGATTAAGTCTGCTCCTCAATTCAAAAATATTTATGCCTGAAGAAATATGCACAGTAATAGAGTGTGGGTTTGCAGAACATATTGATCCAGAAACTAGTTAAACTAATATGTTATGCAGTTCCAAACTGTGATTAATTTATGACCCAATGGATTGTGTAATTAGAGAAAATTAGATTGAGCAAACCATATTTACATTAACCTTAGCTGAAGCTGTTATATGAATCTGCCACATTGTCACTTAAATTTTCTGCCCTGGAAAAATGTTTAATGGTAGGTTATGTAACCATATAACACATGTGAATGAATGAATACATTAAGCTAGATGAAATAAATGTATTGCACATTGTACAATTATATTTTTCAGATTTTGTCTCCAAGCATAAAAGTTTTTCCTGATGCAGCTGCCAGGAAACACAGTATCTCTGTAATATATTACTTTTTTTAGAAAAAGTTTATTCTCCCCCCCCCAAAAAAAAAAACTCTTGCCACTTCCAACAAACAAAATGCAATGCTGATGTGATTTAACTCTGTTCTGCTTTTTAGAATTACTGAAATAAAATGCTGCTGTATTATATTAAGAAGCATACAACAGCAAAATTTTAAATTTTCTTACCTGATTTACTTTCAAATATTATTTTCCAATACTTACTCTCTACTGCCTCTTTCATGTGTTGCTTGCTGTTTGCTCTATGATACCAGATGATTTCAGCTCCATCTCTTGTTTTAATTTGCTTGGTATTCAGAAAATAATCTAATATATTTTGACTCCAAAATCCTATGTGGAAAACATTGGAGTTAATAAATTCATACAAGAGACCTTAGAATAAGTTATAAATGTAAATTTTATATCTCTTGTGAAATCTCAGAATACATATATGTCATATGGTAAAATAAAAACAACTGCATCTACTATTAAGGATAAAATAAAAAAAGAAAAATTGCCTGTTACTGACAACACAGTAAGACACTGAACACATATGAATAATTGAACTTCTGATTAATAGTTACATAATACTAGCAATAGGTAGTAACTGACAGATTCTGACTTAATTACAGAGGCCACCTCCCCAGCTCTGAGCTAAGATACACAATAGCACCAGCTGCATATCTTATATCGCTAGAAACTCCCAATTATAGAAGTGTCTTCACTCTAGTTTGGCTGCAATGCCCTCTCTTCTCTTCGATTAATGCCCTCTCTGCCTGTATTAGAAGGTGTTGTGGATTCAGTCTGAAGGAGCAAAACACTGTTCATTGCAACAGTCATTGGGTGCCTGCTTTACAAGAAAGAGGGACCCTGAACAATAATGGAAAAGCGAAGATTGCTATGGTCCATGAGGTCACAAAGAGTCGGACACGACTAAACGACTGAACAACAACAACAAAAGATTGCTATAGAAGTTGAGGGCTACAGGGCAGGGAACCTAGGGATCTGATTTGATGGCCATCTGATTTGCTGGCCTGTAAGGTAAAGGTAAAGGTTCCCCCCACACATTTGTGCAGTCGTGTCCGACTCTAGGGGCCGGTGCTCATCTCCGTTTGTTAGCCAAAGAGCCAGCGTTGTCCGAAGACGCTTCCACGGTCATGTGACTGCATGACACGCGCGGAACGCTGTTACCTACCCACCGAAGTGGTACCTATTAATCTACTTGCATTAGCATGCTTTCGAATTGCTAGGTTGGCAAGAGCTGGGGCGAGTGCGGGAGCTCACTCCGCACGCAGGGCTAGGGATTCGAACCTCCGAAGAAGATCGACAAGCCTGGCGTCTTACCTGCTGAGCCACCACGCCCCTTAGGGCTGTACCTGGGACTATTTCTATTGTTAGGCAAAGCGGCCTCGGGGCAGGGGGGACAGAAGAGCTGGGGAAGTCCATTGTTAAAGAAGATGGAATGTTGAGGTCATCAGCTGACAGAGGAATGTTGGGGCTTCTCTAGGTTGCAATTCCCTTGTAAGGGCTGACCTTGGGCTGGGCTGTGAGCTGGTGGAGGCTTCTATTCTTTGGTCTAGATGGGATTGCGTGTGTGTGTGTGTGTGTGTGTGTGTGTGTGTGCTTTGTCTGGGGCAGGGAGGGTCAATTTGTGTCTGATAGGATTAAGCAAAGAGATGAATTGGGTTTGACCCTGATCATGTCCAAAAGACAGGGAGAGTAAAGGTATACCCTCCATTTTGTTTGTTAGATATATTTTCTCCACTACAGAAAGTACATCTAGGAAAATTCCCTTCCCAGAATATCTGTGGCCCTTCAATCTCAGGCAAATTGAAACCATAGAGCATATCTTCTCCTGCTCATTTTATAGGGACCTTTATTTATTTTCCCTTATTCACAAGGTTTCCTGGTGGCACAGGCCAATTTTAAAACTCACTAACAGGTTCTGACTTCCACCACCTTGTGACATATTGCTAATATCAGTCCCACAGTGCCAAGAATTCTCCAGGTATTGCCAGTCAGGCTCAACATAGCTCATGCCTACAATTCTACAATTCTGTTTTATATATTATAACAATTCTGTGTTCTAGTTGTTATGTCAGAGTACACAGCGCTGGGGCTGCCAATGTTCCTTCTAGGCCTCAGAGCAATACGTTCTATTGCAGAGCTTTCCAAACTGTGTGTCGCGACACAAAAGTGTGTCGCCACACACAGTCTGGTGTGTCGCCACACAACCCGGAAGCGCTGATCATCATCAGCGCTTCCGGGTTTTCCCGCGGCGACACACCAACCGCAGCGCGCAAAACCCGAAAGCGGCAGCAGCGCTTCCGGGTTTTTGCGTGCTGCCGCAAGGACGGCACTTCCGGGTTTTCCCGCGGCGACACACCGACGACAGTTGGTGTGTCGCCGTGGGAAAAACTTTGGAAAGCCCTGTTCTATTGAGTAAACAGACACTCACAAGAGATTAGATAAAATAATCTATTTACTCTATATACATACGTAGTACAATACAGTCCAATAACGTCCAACACAGATACCGATGAGAAGATAGTAATGAGAAAGAATGAACACCCAAACCTCTCTACTTTTATACAAATATCAACCAATCACATTATAGGTCAAACACATTATCTGCCACACCCAGCTTAAACTATATCAGCTACAGTATGTGTCACCACTTACTTCAACAATGGCTGCTAATTGAATGACTTGCAGAAAGTATTACCTCTCACCTATTTACCTCTCCTGTCTAATTAATCTATCTGTAAATTCTGGGTATTTATTCAAACCCCAACATGTTAATCCCATAATCTCAGTTGTTACTCTATGCTAGTCAAAAACTAAAATGAAGATACTGTATTGTATATAGTTACTTTAATGGCTAGATCTAGACACCCTACTTTGGCATGGTGAGCACTTGGATGGCTGAAAAACCATCCCAGAAGGTGGTAATGGCAAACCACTTCCATGTAGTCACCAGGAGTCAAACCGGACCATATAAACACTATAGATGCCAACATTAGCTTCACCAGAGAAGACACCAAGGACAACAGACTGGCATTCCTAGACTGTGAAGTCCTCATTGGGACCGGTGGCAAGCTAGAAATAGGGATCTACAGGAAACCCACACACACAGATCAATATCTGATGTTTGACTCCCACCATCCACTGCAGCACAAACTAGGAGTCATCAGGACATTGTCACACAGAGCAGAAACCATCCCCCTCCATGGATTCCAAAAAGAATGAAAATCAGCACCTGAGAACAGCTCTGAAGGCCTGTGGATATCCAAATTGGGCCTTCACCAAATCTAAATCTACCAGACCTAAAACAGCGACAGATAGGGCTGAGACTCAGAGTAAACGAAAGAACCTGGTCATTCCCTACATGGCTGGTGTGTCTGAAAAGATAAAACGGATATTTGGCAAACACCACATACCTGTATATTTCAAACCCACCAACACACTGAGACAGAGGCTTGTACACCCCAAAGATCAAACTCCTAAACACAAGAAAAGCAATGTAGTTTATGCAATCCAGTGCAGTGAGGAGTGCTCTGAACTCTACATTGGAGAAACCAAACAACTTTTGTACAGGAGGATGGCCCAACACAGGAGAAGTAACACCACAGGACCAGAGTCAGCAGTTTATCTTCATCTAAAGGAAAAAGGACACTCATTTGAGGACATTAATGTTCACATTTTAGACAGAGAAGATAGGTGGTTTGAGAGAGGGGTCAAGGAATCCATTTATGCCAACTTGGAAAATCCTTCCTTGAATAGAGGTGGGGGCCTCAGGCACAATCTTTCCCCTATTTTTCTTCCTGCTTTGTCTTCTGTGCCTAGGAAGATTAAGACCATTTCGCAAGCTCAACAGCAGCATGGTGATCTTAACGATCCTCCTTTAGATGATAAAAGGACTTAAAATAACATCTCAATATAACCATGACCTAGCCCCAGGTGTAAGGTCACACAGCTACCTAGAAACATATTTAGGATTCCCTTACCAACTTTGCTCAGACTGAAGAAGCTCCTTGGATAAGGAGCGAAACGTTTCCACTGAGAAAATAGAAATCCAGTTGACATGATTCAAGCTACAGACAATTCCACCTGGATGACTGAGAACCTTCATAGACAACTTGAAGGAGACTTTACCTTTATAAATATATGCAGACAGAACATACAGTATATATGTATATACAACATTATATATAAAATATACATGCACACATTTTATCATGTTATTTCTAACTGCAGTGGAAAGTGGAACAGATAAAATTTATCTCCTTATCTGCCACGTTATAGGTCTGACATATTAAAAACAATTATAGCTGCATTGGTCCATCAGGAAAAGAGTTCCCCAAATCTAAAATCCATGGCAAGATAATACTTTTACTAAAAACAAGCACAATGTCATAAAAGAAGGAGCCTGCTTTCAACTTGTCCAGACCTTTTTATCAGACAAGATATAACTAAAAGGTGATGGGGGAAGGCACAGAAAATTCCAGGAATAGCTCTAGATGTTTCATTCCCTATTCTATTCTCTATTAATTAATTATCTACTGCCTCAGAGGGCAGGACCAGAACCAATGGGTTAAAAACTACAGTACTTCCTGATTATATGTCAGCCGGTGGAACAGGCTGTCACATGATTTGATGAGTTTTCCTTTGCTTCAAACAGAAGTTTAATTGTCATCTGTAAGATATGCTCTAGCTGGCATCTCAAGCTCAGTAACTTTAAGATGGGTGGACTTAGCTACCGGAATCGCCTAGCCAGCATGCTGGGAGTTGAAGTCCACTGTCTTAAAGTTGCTGGGTTTGAGAAACACTATGCTAGTGGATCCTGCACTATCCTCTATGGCAGAGTTTCTCAAACTTGGCAACTTTAAGATGTGTGGACTTCAGTTCCCAGAATTCTCTGGCTATTCTGGGAGTTGAAGTCCACACATCTTAAAGTTGCTAAGGTTGAGAAACAATGCTCTATGGTGTCTTTTAACTCTGTGATTGTAGGATCCATGAGATCTGAAGCACAAAATCAATCTCAGGGACAAAGAATGACAGTTGATACCCTTCTGCCTTAGCCCTGAAAACACAAAGATGACTAGAGCCCAATCTGTTTCAATCGGAGCAATGTAAACTGGGAAAAGGAAGGAAGGAAGGAAGGAAGGAAGGAAGGAAGGAAGGAAGGAAGGAAGGAAGGAAGGAAGGAGAGAGAAAGAGGTAACGGAATATTCTCTCTCTGGGCAATAGCGTGGTGAGAATTTTCCCCGCGCCCGGAGAGAGGGAGAGAAGGGGCGCAGGAAGTGGCGCCAGCTTTTCTTGCTCAGGAGCAGGGCACGGGCACAGTCGAGATGAGCTGATCGTGGTGCTCTATTGGCCCTTAATCTCTTTCGTACCGAGGACGGGATGGAGGTCAGCCTAGCGAGCGAGGGCAAAGGGCTTTCTAGAAGGGCTTTCTTCTCGCTCTTCTTTCCAGCCTCTGCTGGGATTACTGTATTGTTTATAGTTTAATCATCTTTCCCTGGTCCAAATAAGGTTGTTCTGCCGCTTGGGGTATTTGGCTTTAATAGTCCAACATAAATGGGCAAATAAAGGATCCTGATTTAGCGATCAGATCACAAAATCAGCTCCGGGAAGAGAGCAAAGCATTCAGCTAGCCAGAGCCGCCCCGGAGCAGCTCCACACATGGCTCTACCCTCTAGGGGGCTTCAAGACCAAGCGAACTGGAAAGGGGAAAAGGAAGCGGGTACCTTCCACTCTGCCGCGCGCGGATCCTCCTCGTCGCTCGTCCTCTTGCATATCCGACCCCGGGCTCTTATTCAGGCTCTCCAGCGCCCGCAGAGTTTGCTCTCGCTTTTTAGAGGCGCGCAACCGGCTCTCTTGGCAGCATTGGCGGGGCCTTCCGGCAAGTGCGACGCAGCAAGTCTCGCAGAGTCGACTTCCGACTGCGCGTGGTTTGCCCATCGCCCGCTTCCATGTTTGTTGTTCGCGGAGCGACGGCGACGCTTATTCTCGAATTTGCCTCGCTGCTCTTGTTTTTCTAATTTGACCATTTTTGAAATCTGTGGTTAGGGATTTATTTTTAGCGAAACAGCTAAATCAAATAGATTTAGAAAGCACAGGTTCATATTGGTGCCAGCGCCCAAGTGGCAGAATCATTGTGTCCCTACGATGCATCCGGGCTTAAATCCCAGCTCATCCCAGGAAGCTCGAGGGGGATAGGGGCATGGCACCTGCTGCCTTTACAGACACACGCGGATGAACTTTGCCATAGTTTACTCGACTCAGTTTTCTGGAAATGTAGAAACACTAAACCCTGAAGTAACCTCTGCCAAAATCCTGCTTTTCTAAAAACGTGCTTGGTAGATTGTGGGGATTAGTAAATCATGATCCCGTAATGAGAACTGTAATCCTGCGTCTTTGGAAAACCTCTTTGCTATTTGTAGGACTTTGTGCACACATTTGTTCGTTTGCTTATTTAATAGTACAGAATGAGAAGTGCCAGATACAAAGCTAGTTGCAGAAGAGTCAAGGGCACCCAAGATCCTGTTGCTAACATCTGATGGCTAATGCAAATGGCAAGGGAGTTTGACAAAGATATGTTGATTTGATAAAAGCATTTGACTGTGTAGACTGTAGACAACAAATTGTGGACAGCCCTTGAAAGCATGCATGTATAAGGCCACCTGCCTAGTGAAGAATATGTATGTTGATCAGGATGTAATGATATGGGACATCTAAATGGTCCAAAACTGGGAAAGGGGTGGGCCAAGATTGTATACTGCTTATTATTATTATTATTATTATTATTATTATTATTATTATTATTATTATTTTATGATTATGAGACATGCTGGATCTAGAAAAACAACAACTGTAATTAAAATTTCTGGGAGAAACATCAATCTCAGATATGCTGTTGATGGCTGGAAGTAAGGAAAGCTAAAGGAATCCATTGTTGAAGGTGAAAGGAAAAGAGGACAAAAGCAAGTGTGCTGCTCAATATTAAAAAGACTCAAGATAGTCAACAGGCAATGGGAACCCAAGGCAAATAGCTGGAGACGAAGTTAAAGAAGTAACTGATTTTATTTTCACAGGGATGGTGACTGTAGACATGAAATAAAGAGACATCTGCTACTTGGGACAAAGTATGACAAACCTAAGTAAATGATTAAAGAGCAGAGACATCACATCGACAACGAAGGTACATATTATCACAGCCATGGTTTTCCCAGTTGCAACATAGAGAAATAATTTTGAATTGTGATGTTTTAGAAAATGGGACACTGGACTGCAAGAAAAACAATACTAGATGAAGTAAAATAAAAACACTCACTGAAAGCATTAATAATAAAGCTAAAACTTAGATACTATGGACACATAGTATGAACACAAAAGCCACTGGAAAAGACCATGATGCTTGGAAAAATCAAAGGCAATCAAAAAAGAGAGCAAAAGAAGACAAGGTGGCTAGATATTATCATTGTCGATAAAAGCTTCCAAACAGTTACTGACAGAACTAGCAAAACATTTATCATGTCGATTAGCAGTGACTGAACAATGATCTTTTATTATGGTTTTATTTATTTATTTAATTTTTAATCCCTTCATTACTCAAGGTGGCAAACATACCTAATACTTCTTCCTCCTCCTATTTTCCCCACAACAGCAACTCTGTGAAGTGAGTTGGGCTGAGAGAGAGGGACTGGCCCAAGGTCACCCAGCCGGCTTTCACGCCTAAGGCAGGACTAGAACTCACAGACTCCTGGTTTCTAGCCCAACACCTTAACCACTAGACCAAACTGTCTCTAATACTGGTTTATATACTATTTTTAATGGTTTGTCTTTCGATATAAACATTCAGAGAGGCGGACTTGAAACTAATACCCCCTGTAAACGTTTATGCCTAAAGTTACCATGTCTTGTGGAATTTAAGGGTGGATAGAATTATAACTTGAAAAGTAAATGTATTTTATGAAGAGCAGCAGTCCCCTCATTAGCAGTGTCTGTAACATACTGCCTTTACTGATTTGCTGATAGTGCTATGTCATAATGGCTCAGCATGATTTGCAAATGAGGTCACTGAATAAGCTATTTTAGCACAGTAAGCAGCAGAACGATGACTTCCTGACAACATATGTTTAGTGTGATATGCAAACCATTACATGAAATTCATTTGCGATGTCTTATTTATTCCTGCTTTGTTTTGTGCTCTAAGCCATCAGCCAATTCTTAGACATGCAAGGCAAAATCTTAAAAAACAACAAAAAAAAACTAAAAAGTAGCCATCAATCCTTCACTGCTCATTTGCCCAACTAACTCTGGCTTTGCAGACCACAAAATAAACAATCACATTGTTGGGTCACATGTTGTGCTAGTCTTACTTCTAAGATTTGTATCTCTTACATCAAGCACTAAGGCACAAATAATCCTACACATGAGATTGCAAAAACAAACCAAACAGAAATAACAGATATGTCAGAATTACTTTAAACTTTAAGTCAGGGCTTTCCAAAGTTTTTCCCGCGGCGACACACCAACCGGCGTTGGTGTGTCGCCACGGGAAAACCCAGAAGTGCGTCAGCGTGCAAAAACCCGGAAGCGCTGCTGCTGCTTTTGGGTTTTGCATGCTGCAGTTGGTGTGTCGCCGCGGGAAAACCCGGAAGCGCTGATGATCAGCGCTTCCGGGTTGTGTAGCGACACACCAGACTGTGGCGACACACTTTTGTGTCGCGACACACAGTTTGGAAAGCTCAGCTTTAAGTGTACATTTTAAATGATTAAACAGAGGTTGAGAATTTTTTGTCAAGGTTAGAAAGATCCCAGAAACATTAAGATATTTTGAATTTTAAACATTTGTTGGGGTTTGATAAACCCAGGAATTTACTTCTAGATATAAATTATACAGAGAGGCTTGATTTCTAGGTAAAAGGTGAAATATTCTGCACAGTCACCCAATTAGCAGCCATTGTTGTAGGAATGATGTGTCATGTGTGACTCATTCAACAGGTGCTTAGAGTTAGGTTGGGTGTGGTGAATAACGAGATTGACCTATAATGTGATTGGTCAGTTTGACTATATAAGCAGAGATATTCTGTATTTCAATTATTCCCATTTTACCTCGTGAATGCTGTATCGTTGATGGTGTATCATTTGTTACCTGTGGAAGTGATCTGTAAATACGTATGTATATAAAGTAAATAGGATATTTGATATAACTTCTGTTTGGAGTCTATTTACTGCATAGTACGTGGATCACTGGTGCCTAGGAGAGAGAAGCAGGCCGCTCCATCTCCGCGCGCTCCCTCTGACAACATTTTTTAATCTTTAGCAAACCATTGGCATCATAAGATAGAGAGGACAAGAAACTTTCCTTTGACTACAGTAAGCCTATCCCAAAACTAGAGTTAAACCTGTGTGGCGTGGTATTAAATCTGCCTCTGAGAGATATCTAAAAAAAAGTTCAGCATAAAATGTACAAATCCTTCAGCTGAACCAAATCTTTGAAACTATACATTTGGGATAGCCTGAAAAGAAAAAGGAGAGTACATTAAGGTATATATTTCACATTCCCTATAATCTGGAACCGTGACCTAAGCTACTTCCTTGCACTAGGCAATAAGGTAGTGCTTTCCAAACTGCCGCTGTTGGTGACACACCAACGGCGGCGGCGGCGGCATGCATGGCGGCGCGGGGGGACGTGCGGCGGTGGCATGCACGGTGGGGGCAGCAGCGGCCTCCACTAAAACGCAGAAACGATGGCGCGCTGCTGCCATCGCTGCCGCTGCCGCCATACACGCCACTGCCGTGTACGCCACCGCCACCGCTTCCAGGTTGTTTTGCGACACACTAAACTCTGTGATGCGACACACTAAAGTGTCACGACACACAGTTTGGAAAGCTATGCAATAAGGAATTATAAACAGTTGCTTGGTAAGAATGTAGTTACCCTAAATCTTTAAAAATGGGGAGATACATGATACCTGAGACTTCCGGTGAGAATATGGCAGGCTGAGCAGCTGTGCCCACAAGATCCGCAGGCAGAACTGGCATTGTGGCAGTTTTTTCGGGCTCAGGCTGGTTTCTCCTGTAGCCCAGCGCTTTTTTCCAGATTAAGGAAAAAGCTTGGAATCGACCCATTCATCCTCTGGACAGCGAGTTGCAGCCAGGAGATCGTGGACAGCATGCGCGATCAATGGTAAGATTTCGCCTGGAGGCTGGGATTTCATCATTTCTGAGCTGCAGCCCTTAAAGGGACAGTAAGTCCTGCCTTCTCATTTCTAAAGCACCCAACTTATATATTTTTTAAAGTTTTGAACCCTAAGAGAGGCTTTCTACAGTAAGAAGAAACAGACTCTCTTGGTGCTTACTGTTATTTCTGGATTACTTTTAAAAATCTTTTAAAGTTTTGGCTTGCTTTCCTGTTCAAGGATTAAGAAAGACTGAGAGTAAATAATTGCCTTCCTGTTATTATTTTTGTACTGAATTTGAAGGATTGAATATTTTCCTATACGTTGGATTTCTCGTTTTTAATTCTTAGTATTTCTGTTCACTTTCCTCGAGATCTGCTTGTTAGTGCACCTTTTTCTGTTTCAATTTCATTTGGAAACTTTGTATCAACTTATTAACTCATTAACTTCTATCTACGTGACTCAAATATCTGGGGGGCGTTATAATCTACTGCCTGAAATATGGAGGATTTTAGGCAGGTTTTTTCAGAGTTTCATCATGAGCATAAGCAGTCCTTTCAAGCTATTCTCCAGAATATATGGGACATTGGGGAAGAGATTATTTCTAAAGTGTGCCATCCGGCTGAAGATGTTATGAAGATAATCTTGGCAAAGATTGAGATGTTCTTGTTGTGACACTGAAGTAATGCCAGGCGAAGACTACATCTTGGTGTTGAAGGGGTTAAAGCAACAGTCTGAACTGCAGATTATAAAGAGTTTTGTTTTTCTGGGGAAATGTTATGTCTTTCTGAAGGATTGTTATGAGAGAGAAGAGAATAGGTTTTGTGGGAGTTTTTTTTACTGAGAGGTTTGCATTTTTAAGGGGAGCAGCTGGGCCTTTTGATTTCTACAAAAAAAATGCCTTGAGTGTAATTGGGAGATATGTAACTGCTTTAGTTTATTTTGAAGTGGGGTAAAAATTTAAGAATGTATAATTGGATTGATAATGAGGTTATTATGATTTCATTTCTTTTTAATGACTTGGATTAAGATTTATTGGGAATTTTTTAAAGGTTTGTTTGATTTGCAAGATTTATTAGATATCTTTAAGATATAATAATTATTTGATTTCTAGGTTTAATAGGGTTAAGAATATTGTAGTATTATTAATTATAAAAGCAGACAATTTATGTGTTTTTATAACTTGATTTTCATTATAGTGGACATAAATATATAGAATAGTGATAGGAAGGAAATAATTAAATGGAAGTTGTTTTATGGGGGAGGGAAGTTTATATATATATATATATTCATATTCATATTCTTTATATAAGGGGAAGGAGAAATTGCATTAGTGATTTGTATACTGTATGTGCTAATGGAATGATTTATAGAAATGATGTGATCTTGGTTTGATATAGAGTAAGGGATTGATTAGAGAAATTGCTGTATATCCTTGCTGTTCAAAGTCGGAAGTCACCTCTATGTAATCTTTAAAATTCTTTTTTCTTGTGTTTCACACTTTTTTCGTTTTCTTTTTTTCCTTTTGTAGTTTTTTGCTTTTTTGTAGTTTCTTAAACTTAATAAAATTCTTATTAAACAAAAGAATGGGGAGATACATAATGCCCCACTCATGAACAGAAACATGACCTGAAGCAATATTTTGAATGTGTGCAGTGCTTAATTAAAGCTATACTTAGTTAAAAATGAGGGACAGACATTTGTGACTTTATTATAAAGCAACAGCAATCCTGGTAAATGATTATTAAAGTATTACAGTAACATGCTTGAACAGAAAATGCTGGGGAACTGAAGTCCAGAGAAAGTAGATAATCCAGTGACCAGAAAAAACACATCCAATTGCTATGCAGTAGCTGTAGATTCTAAAATATTCATACCAGTGAAAATATAGTGGGTTATTTAATACAGTCATAAATTATATGAAAAGCGTACAAGGGACAATAGGAAATAGTCTACTACAGTCCTAAATACCAGGCAAGATGAAAACAAGGAGAGAGAGAGAAAATGGGGAAATACATAGTTAGGCAGAGAATGACAGCTGAAGAGTTTACAGGTGATGTGGAACATGAACCCAAAACACCACTGGGTCAGAGGAATACGTGACTGCGCCAACTATATTTGGTAGTTTCAGCTTTGCCTGGGAAAAGATTTTGAGGAACAAACCCTTTTGCTTTCCTAACACATTATGAAAGACTGTAAGATAATCATACTGATTGGATTCATACATAGTGCTGGTTTATTTAACTTCATTTACTGAATAAACCACAATGGTTCACATAACAGGTTAAGCCAAAACCAAATCAACCACATAATGACTTTGAGCTTTCCCCACTAGGTTACAGTGCCATCCACCCATCCTTCACAGGAAATTATGCTGGTGTGACATTTGCTATTCCCAATCCTGCCTCTATTCTCTGTGGGTGATAAAGCCTAACAGATTTGTACACACCTTGAGGACATCTTTGGATGGTCCCACTTACGAATTGGAGATGAACTGTAGGCAACAAGATGAGAACTTGCCAGAGAAGATGTCAGGGCATGATTGTACCTGTTAGATGCAACTGAGGACTTAAATGTATCTAGGGCCATTTGACTTCCTTTTCCATCCCACTGCCATATCAAAATAAGCCTCAAAAGTAGATTCCCAGATAGGGAAGGAAGCACTTTTATTTAAAGGGAAACAAACACTAAGATTCCATTAGACATGGAAAATTGATGTGAAGTTCTTGCGATCTCAGATTCTGTTATTTATGCTTTCAACACAGTCATAAGTCTGCTTTCTTATAGCAGGTTACTCAGCAAGTTTTCTGTAATATGTGGCTCACGAAGTAAGATCACTCCCAATTTTAGTGAATAGTGCTATCAAAAGAGCTGCCAACATTTTCATGAATACCTTTTTAGGAACTTTTAAAAACAGATAAGGAATGGATGAAATTTAACTGAACTAAACCACTAAAAGAAAAAAAATACCTAAGTGATCTAAATAGAAAATTAAAATGTTTCTCATTTGTTAAGACATCATGAGCTTAGTTTACAAAGTTTTTGATAATCTTTATATTTATATCCTATGAAAGCCTAATGTTAGTTATTTAAAAAATGAACACAAGGATCATCCTCCAAGAGAATATAAAGTTGTTATAAGAGTTACACTTGCTGCTACACAATATTGTGTCTTAACAAGCCATATTTACACATTATGGATCAATGTTTAAAATATTTAACATTGTCTGCTGCAGATGACTTCCTTTGTTCAACAATATCAGAATCCAGAAATGAATGCATATTACTGTAACATTTAGTCTACAACAGAGTTACAATTCTTGACAGAAAGGAGTGCAATGTTCCCATTATAATGGCCCATGGGACTGTAGTTTCTTGAAGTCTTCTACATTTCTATGCCTTTATTCTATAGTTGACAAATGTTTGAATAATAAATTGCATTTATAACTGCAGTTAATATACCCATCTAACGTCAAGGCATTTAGTTATAATTAGAATGTCGTATGTTCGCCGTTATAACATTATAATTATATATAATTCGAAGACACACTGACACACAATTTCCTATAGTGCATAACAAACAGGAACATTATGCAGGCATTATCAAACTTGATTTAGGTTACTTGAGCAGTAACCTCAGTCATCTTTCTGGTACATAAATGCTTACTTACTGAAAATAACCCATTACAAAAATAAGATCTACATAAAGAGCCTCAAGTATTTTATGGAAAACTGCTCATGAAAATTCACACTTAATACATTGTTCTCCCTGAAAATAAACAGGGATACCAAGAGGTCTCAAAAAGTAGAGAAAGGAGCACAGACAGGCTTCGTGCCTGATTTACTGCTACAGGATGACTACTTTAAGGGTCATTTGGCTTCTTATTCCTTCTTGGAAAATCCAAGAAACAACTGTGTATCTGAGCACAGAAGAAAACAACATTATTAAGTATTTAATATAAAAAGTATTAATTTTATGTTCAATAAAGCCATTATAAATATGTAACAAAGTCAGCCATTAAAAAAGTGATTCAATGGGAACTCTCAAGTTCCAGAAATATTACACACTTTAAAATATACCAATTTTAAAAATTTATAGTCTTATAAAATGATCACAACTGGCAAAAACATACTGTTTTTGTCACAAAGATTATTATGCTTATACAAACATCTTCAAGACAGGTTAATTATGCCAATATTCTAGTAATTAACAGCTTTTATATCTGAACTTCAACTATGCAGCAAAAAACTTCCACTCCGCTTAAGTGTGATAATTAAAAAAAACATCACAAAAGATGGTTAAGAACAACTCATTAGATTTACCAGTAACTGCAAAGAATGTTAAAGATGTCTGTAAAACAGAGATATGTCTCATTTTCTTAATCACACATGCTAACTTTATTCCTTCCTTGCCGTAGCTGTAGTAAGTGTAACATTTCAGAACATAAGGGAAACTTACAGTTTAATTAGTTTTTTTGTTTAAGTTAAGATGGAACAACCCAGCTTTTAATTAATTAAAGCTCTCTTAGAAGACCGCTAAATCATTGGCTTAAAAAAAAAACTTGACTATTTCATCCGTAGTGTAATGTTAACTGCTTTGGTATTGGTGAATATAGCAATTCAGTTCATTACAGTATAACATACTTGCCAGTTATATTAAAAGAGACTCATTAATGAAAAATATTAATTCCATTTCCAGTGGTAAGCTTGTAGTACTGGATATCCAGCCATGAATTACAGGAATCAAAGCACTATCCAAATCATTTAAGTAATGCTGTGGAAGAAGCTGGCCTCCAGATCCTGCCTGATATTCTACCTAAAAGAGGAAAAACAAAAAAATACTGCATTAGATTTCTGAACAAAATATGTAGTCGACTACTATTGATATTCATATCTTATCATATGACAGAATTACATTTTAGCATTTTTAAAAGCAATAAGAAATTGACCTCTTTTAAACCATCCCATCCCATCCCATCTGCTGGCAATGTTAATCACCAAACAGATGACAAGTCCAAAAAAAGGATTCCATTGCAAAGGAGTTTGCCCTTGGAGGGGGAGTGACAAGTTGACACACTTCTAAGTGCTACCGAGTCACCCCATTTCTCCTCTATTGGACAAGGACACCAGACTCCCAGCAGAGTTGCATTTCCTCTGTCGGATAGGTTTATTTGTCATGGCTAGCAGATGTTAGCTAGGAGGAAGAGAGATGCAAGTTCTCAATACCTGTAATTTTTTGTTTAGTATGCTAAGGTTAAAAGTGATGTAGTACAGCAAAAATAACTTTTTTGAGCAATGAGGAAATGCGAAGACTTTAGCTTCCAATGAATGTCATTTTTAATATTTTCCAAAAGAAAGCTGCATTTTAATTTTGTATATAAGATCTAGGGTGAAGATATTTTATACTACCTTCCGCATGATCAAAATAGATTACATAAGAAGCAAAATGAAGGTTCATGTCCCTAAATGACTAAATTATATCTACAGATACATAGCTGCAACATTTTAAAAACTTACCATGTCAGCATCCATGGAGACTCTAAGACCTATCTTGTTCATTCCATTATTTTTCAGTGTTTTGAGATGCTGTCCAAGTGCAGTATAAGAGGCCAATGCAATTTCTTTAGCAAGCTGATGAACACTATTGTATAGCTCACTAGCATTTGACAAATAGAATACCTAAAGTATTAATTAAAAAAATTAGTAGTGGTGGATCTTCCTCCAAAACTGAGTAAGATAATATAACATCTCTTGAGCAGTGCATAATGAGCTCTAGTCACTAGAAATAGACAACCAACAAAAGAGGTAAGATAAATATTTAAACAGAGTGACAACGGCAATAAAAGACCAACATCAGAGAAAAATAATTGTTTAAGATTCTATAATGAATTGATTTAAGATTCACAAGAGGAAATTATGAACTTTCCTAATTGGTTCTCCTATAGAGCTGTCCATTTGCATTTTGTTTACCCTATTTCTACTCACCATTGAAGTGCTCATATTTAGAATACTGAAATAAAATATTTGTGTCTTTCTCAATAAATCAATGGGCAAAAATGTTCATCATACAATAATAGTCATTAGAAGATTGGGGGGCAGAATCATGTGAAGAAGCAAATGTGAAAAATCAGAGTAAGGAACATAAGTATATGAGATGTTCAAATTATATAGCCTTTTATTATATTGGCACTGTATCAGAGGGAATAATGTCAAACTCAAAAATGAAAAGGAATTTGACATTATTCACTCTGATACTTCCATCCTGTTGCCAAGAAAACTTCATGGGTGTGTTGACCTCCGGTTTGGGGTAATTTTATCTTTTTTAGATGAGTGACCACTGCAATAAAGACTGAAAAGGATCTTCCCAAAGGAAACGAATTTAATGGACAAAAATGAGAGTTGGGGTGCAGATAAAACCTGCTGCATGCTGAATTCAGCATTCTTGTCTGTTTCACATTCAGGACTATTAATATTCTAACTAATTTCATTTAATATGCATAGACTTTAAAAAAAGCACTTACTTCTGTACATTTTACAAGTTTTCCATCCACTTCAAAACGTTCTTCTTGAATTATTTTTTCACTCTGTACTCCTTCCATAGATTTCCCATCTATTGGGCTTGTAATTCTATGAAGCAAGGTTTAAATAACATTATTTGGACTAATCAGGCTCTTCTGGTCTGCTCAGAACATCAGGAGTCAACCCCAAAAGAATATACTCCTAGCAGTGTCACCCAAGCCACGAAGGTCATCCCAGCTGCCCAGCTAAAGCAAAGAGGCATCTACTGTATATTGGGCAGCAGATATAGGAAGCTGCTGAACATGGATCACTTTAGTGACACTGCCGAAGGCATCATTTCATACTGTACAAGAAAAGGCAATGGTAAACCACTGCTACATTTTACCAAGGAAACCACATGGGTAGATAACCGAGGCACTCCTCGGTTAACAACTGCCCTGTTTAGCAACTGTTCAAAGTTACGTCACTGAAAAAGTAACATTATGACCGGTCCATGAACTTATGACTGTTGCAGTGTCCCTGCGGCCACGTGATCAACATTTGGCTGCTTCACAACCGGCATGCATTTACGACCATCGCAGCACCCCACAGTCACATGATCGCCATTTGCATGCTTCAGAGCCGGCTTCCAACAAGCAAAGTCAATGGAGAAGCCGGCAGTAAAATTGCAAGTTGTGGTCATGTGATGTCTCATTTAACAACTGTGGGTGATTCGCTTAACGACCGCAGCAGAACTCATGTCATAAGTCCAGCACAGTCATGTGATGTTTCACTTAATGACCATGTTGCTTCGCGACGGAGTTGCCAGTCCCAATTGTGGTTGTTAAGTGAGGCCTACCTGTAACGTGATTGACAATATAGTCTGGATGATGGGCCCCTCTAGCTGGAAGGCAAGAGCTGAGGATCTTTTGCAGTGCTAATGGTGCTTCTGCCAGTTGCTAAGTATTAGCCATTTTACAAAACAATTTTGGCATTTTGCAGAAAAATCTTATCAACATACTTCTGTTTTAGTAGAAAAACAATACATACCTCATGTTTGTTTTCTCCTCATTATCTACCCAACAAATGTCTACATATTCTCTGAAATCTCCTGAATCCACTTTGCCACATGTAATTCGGAAGTCTTTTTTCCCCCTCAGAGCTTGACGCAAGCCATCCATAGTTTCTGGAGTTATTTGTACCATTATTCCATCTATGAAGAAACACAGTCATTTTATTGAACATAAAACCCAAGTTATGGATTTTTTAACAATTAAAACTGCATTTGTTGAGATCTACTAAATGATGGATTACAGGGTTTGGCAGAACTGTCACTATGAGGCAGAAGGTCCAATCTGACATCATTTTGATTAATGCACCAGTAGAATATCTGGTATTCTGCCATCATAATAGATATGGTAGCAGCTGAATATGCCACTAGCAAAGATATATCAGCAAAACTTCTAAAATGCAGGAGTGGTTTGGGCAGAAGAATATATTTATGTCATAGTCTAAAGCTTTTAATCCACAGTTAATAGCATCTCTAGATTTTCTGTCATTACTGACATAGTAGACTTTATATGGTTTAATCAGCGGATAGCAAATTTGTCATCAAGATATATAGTAGTCCCTCGGTTTCGAAGAAGACATGCTGTTGTGTAGTTCATCTGTGAACACGGAGATGGCTCTGCAGTCCCAGTCTGAAAGCACAGAGTGTGGCACAGTGGGGGCACTGGAAGTCCATTTCTGTAGTAACCGTGGGTGTTATTCTGTGACGCCATTCACAGCTTTCCATCAGTTTTTGGCAGCGCCGGTCTTCAAAGCCAGTGGAGGCTGCATAGCACAGGGCTTCCAGTGGGTTCTGTCAGCAGCCGCAGCAGCTTCTAGTTCCCCTGGCTGAATGTCACAGAGCCGTAGGGTTTCATATGATCTTATGAAAAACCACATTATGGGGGTCTCTTCCTCTCTCCCTCTGTCTCTCAGACATACACACACACTCACTCTCTTTCTCTACCTTCATGCAGAACACAGCATTTACAGATGGAAACTACAAAGACTGGAATCTGGGTATGAGGCTGGAATCCTCTATTCCCTTACTTGGGAATAAATCCCTTTCAGTAGGCTTTGTTGTTCAGTCGTTTAGTCGTGTCCGACTCTTCGTGACCTCATGGACCATAGCACGCCAGGCCTTCCTGTCCTCCACTGTCTCTCGGAGTTTACTCAAATTCATGTTCATTACATCGGTGATGCTATCTAACCATCTCATCCTCTGCCGTCCCCTTCTCCTTTTGCCCTCAGTCTTTCCCAGCATCAGGGTCTTTTCCAGTGAGTCCTCTCTTCGCATTAGGTGGCCAAAGTATTTGAGCTTCAGCTTCAGCATCTGTCCTTCCAATGAGCAGTCAGGGTTGATTTCCTTTAGGATTGACTGGTTTGACCTCCTTGCAGTCCAAGGGACTCTCAAGAGTCTTCTCCAGCACCACAGTTCGAAAGCATCAATTCTTCGGCGCTCAGCCTTCCTTACGGTCCAACTCTCACAGCCATACATTACTACTGGGAAAACCATAGCTTCAACTATACGGACCTTTGTCGGCAAGGTGATGTCTCTGCTTTTTAATATGCTGTCTAGATTTGCCATAGCTTTCCTCCCAAGGAGCAAGCGTCTTTTAATTTCATGGCTGCAGTCACCGTCTGCGGTGATCTTGGAGCCCAAGAAAATAAAATCTGTCACTGCTTCCATTTCTTCCCCTTCTATTTGCCAGGAAGTGATGGGACCAGATGCCATGATCTGGGTTTTTTTAATGTTGAGTTTCAAGCCAGCTTTTGCACTCTCCTCTTTCACCCTCATCAAGAGGCTCTTTAGTTCCTCTTCACTTTCTGCCATTAGGGTGGTATCGTCTGCATATCTGAGGTTGTTGATATTTCTCCCGGCAATCTTAACTCCGGCTTGTGATTCATCCAGCCCGGCATTTCTCATGATGTACTCTGCATATAAGTTAAATAAGCAGGGTGATAATATACAGCCTTGTCGTACTCCTTTCCCAATTTTGAACCAGTCGGTTGTTCCATGTCCGGTTCTAACTGTTGCTTCTTGACCCACATACAGGTTTCTCAGGAGACAGGTAAGGTGGTCTGGTACTCCCATCTCTTTAAGAATTTGCCACAGTTTGTTGTGATCCACACAATCAAAGGCTTTAGCGTAGTCAATGAAGCAGAAGTAGATGTTTTTCTGGAACTCTCTTGCTTTTTCCATGATCCAGCGAATGTTGGCAATCTGATCTCTAGTTCCTCTGCCTCTTCGAAACCCAGCTTGCACTTCTGGTAGTTCTCGGTTCACATACTGCTGAAGCCTAGCTTGTAGGATTTTGAGCATAACCTTGCTAGCATGTGAAATGAGCGCAATTGTACGGTAGTTTGAACATTCTTTGGCATTGCCTTTCTTTGGAATTGGAACGTAAACTGACCTTTTCCAATCCTGTGGCCACTGTTGAGTTTTCCAAATTTGTTGACATATTGAGTGCAGCACTTTAACAGCATCATCTTTTAGGATTTTAAATAGCTCAGCTGGGATACTGTCTTCTCCGCTAGCTTTGTTGTTAGTAATGCTTCCTAAGACCCACTTGACTTCACTCTCTAGGATGTCCGGCTCAAGGTCAGTGACCACACCATCGTATTTATCAGGGATATTAAGATCTTTCTTGTATACAGTGGGGCAAAAAAGTATTTAGTCAGCCACCAATTGTGCAAGTTCTCCCACTTAAAAAGATGAGAGAGGCCTGTAATTGACATCATAGGTAGACCTCAACTATGAGAGACAAAATGAGAAAACAAATCCAGACAATCACATTGTCTGATTCGGAAAGAATTTATTTGCAAATTATGGTGGAAAATAAGTATTTGGTCACCTACAAACAAGCAAGATTTCTGGCTCTCACAGACCTGTAACTTCTTCTTTAAGAGGCTCCTCTGTCCTCCACTCATTACCTGTAGTAATGGCACCTGTTTGAACTTGTTATCAGTATAAAAGACACCTGTCCACAACCTCAAACAGTCACACTCCAAACTCCACTATGGTGAAGACCAAAGAGCTGTCAAAGGACACCAGAAACAAAATTGTAGACCTGCACCAGGCTGGGAAGACTGAATCTGCAATAGGCAAGCAGCTTGGTGTGAAGAAATCAACTGTGGGAGCAATAATTAGAAAATGGAAGACATACAAGACCACTGATAATCTCCCTCGATCTGGGGCTCCACGCAAGATCTCACCCCGTGGGGTCAAAATGATCACAAGAACGGTGAGCAAAAATCCCAGAACCACACGGGGGGACCTAGTGAATGACCTGCAGAGAGCTGGGACCAACGTAACAAAGGCTACCATCAGTAACACACTATGCCGCCAGGGACTCAGATCCTGCAGTGCCAGACGTGTCCCCCTGCTTAAGCCAGTACATGTCCGGGCCCGTCTGAAGTTTGCTAGAGAGCATTTGGATGATCCAGAAGAGGATTGGGAGAATGTCATATGGTCAGATGAAACCAAAGTAGAACTGTTTGGTAGAAACACAACTTGTCGTGTTTGGAGGAGAGAGAATGCTGAGTTGCATCCAAAGAACACCATACCTACTGTGAAGCATGGGGGTGGCAACATCATGCTTTGGGGCTGTTTCTCTGCAAAGGGACCAGGACGACTGTTCCGTGTACAGGAAAGAATGAATGGGGCCATGTATCGTGAGATTTTGAGTGCAAACCTCGTTCCATCAGCAAGGGCATTGAAGATGAAACATGGCTGGGTCTTTCAGCATGACAATGATCCCAAACACACCGCCCGGGCAACAAAGGAGTGGCTTCGTAAGAAGCATTTCAAGGTCCTGGAGTGGCCTAGCCAGTCTCCAGATCTCAACCCCATAGAAAACCTTTGGAGGGAGTTGAAAGTCCGTGTTGCCCAGCGACAGCCCCAAAACATCACTGCTCTAGAGGAGATCTGCATGGAGGAATGGGCCAACATACCAGCAACAGTGTGTGCCAACCTTGTGAAGACTTACAGAAAACGTTTGACCTCTGTCATTGCCAACAAAGGATATATAACAAAGTATTGAGATGAACTTTTGATATTGACCAAATACTTATTTTCCACCATAATTTGCAAATAAATTCTTTCCGAATCAGACAATGTGATTGTCTGGATTTGTTTTCTCATTTTGTCTCTCATAGTTGAGGACTACCTATGATGTCAATTACAGGCCTCTCTCATCTTTTTAAGTGGGAGAACTTGCACAATTGGTGGCTGACTAAATACTTTTTTACCCCACTGTAGTTCTTCTGTGTATTCTTGCCACCTCTTCTTAATCTCTTCTGCTTCTGTTAGGTCCCTGCCTTTTTTGTCCTTTATCATGCCCATCTTCGCACAAAACGTTTCCTTGATATCTCCGATTTTCTTGAAGAGATCTCTAGTCTTCCCCATTCTATTGTTTTCCTCGATTTCTTTGCATTGTTCATTTAAGAAGGCCTTCTTATCTCTCCTTGCTATTCTCTGGAATTCTGCATTCAGTTGTTTATATCTTTCCCTTTCTCCCTTGACTTTTGCTTCCCTTCTTTCCTCAGCTATTTGTAAAGCCTCATCAGTCAGCCACTTTGCTTTCTTGCATTTCTTTTTCTTTGGGATGGTTTTAGTTGCTGCCTCCTGTACAATGTTACGAACCTCCATCCATAGTTCTTCAGGCACTCTGTCTACCAGGTCTAATCCTTTAAATCTATTCCTCACCTCCACTGTATATTCATAAGGGATATGATTTAGGTCATACATGATTGGTCTAGTGGTTTTCTCTACGTTCTTCAATTTAAGCCTAAATTTTGCGATAAGAAGCTCATGATCTGAGCCACAGTCAGCTCCAGGTCTTGTTTTTGCTGATTGTATAGAGCTTCTCCATCTTTGGCTGCAAAGTATATAATCAATCTGATTTCGGTATTGACCATCTGGTGATGTCCATGTGTAGAGTCTTCTTTTGTGTTGTTGGAAAAGAGTGTTTGCTATGACCAGCGTGTTCTCTTGACAAAACTCTATTAGCCTTTGCCCTGCTTCATTTTGTACTCCGAGGCCGAACTTGCCTGTTATTCCGGTTATTTTTTGACTTCCTACCTTAGCATTCCAGTCCCCTATGATGAAAAGGACATCTTTTTTTGGTGTTAGTTCTAGAAGGTGTTGTAGGTCTTCATAGAACCGGTCAACTTCAGCTTCTTCGGCATCAGTGGTTGGGGCATAGACTTGGATCACTGTGATGTTGAATGGTTTGCCTTGGATTCGAACTGAAAGCATTCTGTCGTTTTTGAGGTTGTACCCCAGTACTGCCTTTCCCACTCTTTTATTGACTATGAGAGCTACTCCATTTCTTCTAAGGGATTCTTGCCCACAGTAGTATATATAATGGTCTCCTGAATTAAATTCGCCCATTCCTGTCCATTTTAGTTCGCTGATTCCCAAGATGTCGATGTTTAATCTTGTCATCTCATGTTTGACCACATCCAGCTTACCTTGATTCATAGATCTTACATTCCAGGTTCCTATGCAATATTGTTCTTTACAGCATCGGACTTTCCTTCCACTTCCAGACACATCCACAACTGAGCGTCCTTTCGGCTTTGGCCCAGCCGCTTCACTCTTTCTGGAGCTACTCGGAATTGCCCTCCGCTCTTCCCCAGTAGCATTTTGTACACCTTCCGACCTGAGGGGCTCATCTTCCGGCGTCATATCTTTTAGCCTTTTGATACTGTCCATGGGTTTTCTTGGCAAGGATACTGGAGTGGTTTGCCATTCCCTCCTCCAGTTTTGGACCACGTTTTGTCAGAACTCTCCGTCATGACCTGTTCTTCTTGACCTGACTTCATTGAGTTACGCAAGCCCCTTCGCCACGACAAGGCAGTGATCCATGAAGGGGATCAGTAGGGATCAGTAGGCTTACTTCTCACAAACATGGATAGAATAGTATCACTTGTTATAAGTGCCATATGTCAAGTATCATTAAAGTAGACATAAAATGTCAAAGAAAACTAGATTGCTGGGAAATTGGTTATGGAGTTGTTTAACAAATTGGGAGGATATAATACAGAAGTAAATAAAAACATAGCATTTGTGTATATATTCCTCATTTTTAGACACACAGGCCCTTATTCCTATCAATATTATGAGTACAATAAACTCTTGCCAGAGCATAGTTTAGCAGTTCCTGGATGCAAGGGACAAAATCCATGCATCATTTTACTCAAGCAAAAAAAACCAATCCCATTTTATTTATCTATAATGCTATTTTATGCATACATAAAATCCCATTCTGATTTCATGCATGTGCAATAATGAGTAAAGCATATAATACATGCATTTTGATTACGTGCCATCAAGTCACTGTTGGCTATTAGTGGCCACATAGATCACCTCCAGGATGATCTGTCCCCAACCCGGCTCTTCATGTCTTCCAACAGTGCACCCATTGCCATTGTAATGAAGTCCACCCACCTTGATGTTGGTCATCCTCTTTATAGACTTCGTTACAGAGCTGGGTCTTCGCATAATGTGTCCAAAATATGATAATTTAAGCCTGGTCATTTACGCCTCGAGCAAGAACTCTGGATACATTTGTTCTATGTTCCATTTGTTTGTTTTCTTGGCTATCCATGATATTCTCAAGAATCTTCAACACTCACTTCTTTATTACTTTTATCTTTTTTTTATTTTTCTTCCTTTTCTATTTCTTTTGCCTTATTTCTTTTTCACTTTCTTATTACTTTTCCCTATTCCTTTTGTCTTCAATTCAAAACTTGTATTGTTTTTATTTTGTTGAAAACTTATTTAATAAAAAATATTTTTTTAAAAAAGAATCTTCTCCAACATAAAGTTCAAAAGTGTACATATTCTTTCTACCCTGTTTCTTTCAAACCCAACTCTTGCTACCATAAAGTGTCTTAGGGAGAACCACTGTCTGCACAATTCTGATCTTTGTAGGTATAGACATGTCACAGCTTATGAATATCTTTTCCATTTTCATTGCTACACTACCAAGTGCTACTCTGAGGCATTTTTCTTGACTGCTGGTTCCTTTACTGTTGATAGTCAATCCTAAAAGGCAGAATCTATCCACCACTTCAATACCTTCCCTGTTAATTCTAAGGCTGGTTGCTGTACTTGTTGTCATTAGTTTGTCTTTTTTAATCTTAGTCCCACTTTTTTAATGAGGTCCTTGACTTTCATTACTAGAGCTTGCAGATCATTTTCAGCTATCAAAGTAGTATCTTCAGCATAGTGCAGGTTATTCCTCCTATTTTAAAACTACGCTCATCTTCTTTTAATCCAGCCTCACTCAATATATATTCATCATATAAACTGAATAAATAAGGAGAAAGTATACAGCCTTCTCTCACTCCTTTGCTGACCTGGAGCCAATCTGTTTTGTCACATTTTGTCCAGCACTTGCCATTTTACACATGCACAAAAATTCAATTCTAGAAGACACTTCCTCTCCCCATTAGTTCATTACATTAAATGCATAGCTTTCCAAACTGTGTGTCACGACACAGTACTGTGTCGCCTGCGGTGTGCAGGTGTGTTGCGTGAAAACCCGGAAGCGCTGATGGCAGCGCGCCAGCAGCGCTTCCGGGTTTCGCGCGACACACCTGCACGCCGCCACGCGCACCGCCGCCGCCGCCGTTGGTGTGTGTCACCAACAGGAAAAGTTTGGAAAGCTCTGAAATAATGTAATGTAATTTATTGCATTTGAACCAATCTTTTGATTCTAGTAAGCATGATAATCCATACCTTCAACAATACTGGATTTTGCAAGGAATCCAGAAGATGTCTTTAGGGCTCCATTGAACACTACAAAACTTGCACCTGTAACTGAATAGAGAGCATACATTTAATTGCTCATGCTAATGCAAAATATTATAAACATAATATTGTACATAGTAAGCTATATATGAAACACTCCTGACTCCTGTAGTTCTAGACAAGCGCACCAGGCTTCAATTACTTCTCCTCAGAGCATGCCTATTCAATTTAGAGTAAGTAACAAATGCCACTAAGTTAACATTTCTGAACATGGCCAAAGCTCAAATAGAAAGGAAATGTGATTTGCATGCAAAAGAGTCTACAAACAATAATCCCCAGCATCTTTTTATTGTAAATCAAGAATAAAAATATTGATCCTAAATGAGACAACAATCTGACTCAGTATACATCATCTTAATACTATTAGTATTAAGCAAAGTTTTAATGTTTATTTTATATTATGATGCTGAAGTTCCAAAGCTAAAGAAAGATAAAAATTTAAGAGCAAGAAAACTTTTTCCATAATAATCTACATATACCTTTTAGTATGGGACAAGATAATATATTTTGTAATATGCTGGGTATAAATATTTCTTTTCTACAGCCAAATTAAAAAAAAAGAATTGTACCACATCAGAAACTAGAAACCATGCGCTCAATATTGCATGACACTTACTTTTCCTAGGAAGTCCAGTGGCACTGTTTGCTTGTGTTTGATATATTCCATCATCATTTTGTACACAAACTAAGTGGGAATCTGCTTGAGAATTAAAACTTGCTCCAATGCTTATGACATGTTCATTAGAAGTGTTCATTACTTTCATCACCTAATGAAGAAAAAAATGTTAGATAATATATATTAAAATATGTCTAAGGCGGCAATAACATGAATACTTACTGGGAAATGAGTTCCATGGGAGCTTTTCCTGACAGAATTGCACAATATTAGGCTCAAAAGTAGATGTAACTGTTTCAATCAAATTGCCTTTTCCTCAAATTGAACCAGTGGCCCTTTTTAGCACGCCAGAATTCCTCCAGAAAACCAATGCTGCTACTTCTCTCTTGTACAATATTGATCAGTGCCTACACAGCAAATCCCTTTCCCCCATACCTGCTATGAATTTGGCTATAGAAGCATTATTTAGTTTCCTAATATTTGGGAAAATATTGTTAATAGAACAAGAGTAATATATGCTAGATTTTTCTCCAGTATCATGAAGCCCTGATTATTTTTTCCACTTAAATAAAATGTGCATTATCAAATAACAAAGTTTTCAATATTTCTGAAGGCAGAATATTTATAGGGCTAATAATTTACTACATTTTATCTCATCCATTCTCCAAGGAGGTCAGGACAACAGTACATGGTTCTCATCTGTCCAAACACCCTGAAAAATCACCTAGTGAGCCTGAGTGAGAATTTGAGCCTGAGTCTCTTCAGTCACATCATTGTTTAGTCTATAAATATTCTGCCTATCAAGAAAAAGCAAGAAATGCTAAAAGGAAGACATAGCTTTTACAAAAATCTCTGGTATGTCTCCACCAGAGCACAAAGTTGCCTCAAGTTCAAATCCTAGAATCTTGCATAAGTGTTAATAAGTATTGCAAAGGTGTTCATGCCACTTGGTTCTTTGTTGTTTTACTGCAAAAGAATACCCCACTTCAAATCCTAGATAATCCATGAAAGCTGCAGCTCATTCCTGAACCTTACTCATGATTCTTACATCTGGCACCAATCCTTACTAGAAATTATACTTACCTCATTGTATTTCCTCAGAGGTATTTTTATGTAAGTTCTACCCATTTCCATATGAATAAATAAATAATCTATAGTATGCAATGTATATTGATAGTTCCTAAGATCCTGCAATGCAATAAAAAATAGATTAATCTAGTTCTTTAATTTTGAACCACGTGAGTAACTCATTATTACTGTTCATAAAATAAAAAATCAGCACTCAAAATCCAGCACCACCACTGATTCACAAAAATCTTTGAGTGTTACTTGAGTAAGTGAATATCCTTCACACTGCAAAAGCTGACTATTAAGAGTCTGTGGAATGGCTGTAAAATACTTGGCAACCACAAATAACCCAAATTATGCAAGATGGTTTAAAGCGGGAAATAAATTCTAACTGCAGCCAAAGAAAATAAGATATTATTAAATTTATTTGTTAAGTACAGTGGTGCTTAATGGTTTGTAAACCCTTCTGAATTTTCAATATTTCTGCATAAATATGACCTAAAACGTGATCTGTTCCCCACACAAGTCCTAAAACTAGATAAAGAGAACCCAATTAAACAGATGTTTCAAAAACATTATACTTGTTCATTGATTTATTGAGGAAAATGATCCAACACTACATATTCGTGTGTGGCAAAACTTGGCCATTCCAAAACATTAACTTTTGCTTGAACCATTCTTTGGTCGTACAACTTGTGTGTTTTGGGTTGTTCTTGCTGCACGACCCACTTTCTTTGGAGCTTCAGTTCATGGACAGATACCCTGACATTTTCCTGTAGAATTTGCTGTTACAATGTTTTTGACTCATTTGTTTAATTGGGTTCTCTTTATCTAGTTTTAGGACTTGTGTGGAGAACAGATCACATTTTAGGTCATATTTATGCAAAAGTAGAAAGCATGCAAATACAAGTAGATAAATAGGTACCACTTCGGTGAGATGGTAACAGCGTTCCGCGTGCATCATGCCGGCCACATGACCACAGAAGCGTCTTCAGACAGTGCTGGCTCTTCGGCTAAGAAATGGAGATGAACACTGTCCCCTAGAGTCGGACACGACTGTACAGGGAAAAACTTTTACCTTTTTTTTAATTAAAATTTCAAAAGGGTTCACAAACTTTTAAACACCACTATAAATGAATATGCTGCCCATGCCTTAAAAAGCTGTAGATAGCTCACAAAACAGTCATAATCAAAACAGCATCATTAAAACAAATAAATGTAAAACACTAAAATCTAGAACATTTGGATATATATTTAATAAAGATTTAAAATATAGGTGATAGCCAAAAAAATTTCTAGTTTGTTTGTTGTTTATTCGTTCAGTCGCTTCCGACTCTTCGTGACTTCATGGACCAGCCCACGCCAGAGCTTCCTGTCGGCTGTCACCATCCCCAGCTCCCCCATGGTTGAGTCTGTCACCTCCAGAATATCATCCATCCATCTTGCCCTTGGTCGGCCCCTCTTCCTTTTGCCTTCCACTTTCCCTAGCATCAGCTTCTTCTCCAGGGTATCCTGTCTTCTCATTATGTGGCCAAAGTACTTCAGTTTTGCCTTTAATATCATTCCCTCAAGTGAGCAGTCTGGCTTTATTTCCTGGAGTATGGACTGGTTTGATCTTCTTGCAGTCCAAGGCACTCTCAGAATTTTCCTCCAACACCACAGTTCAAAAGCATCTATCTTCCTTCGCTCAGCCTTCCTTATGTTCCAGCTCTCACAGCCATAGGTTACTACAGGGAATACCATTGCTTTAACTATGCGGACCTTTGTTGTCAGTGTGATGTTTCTGCTCTTAACTATTTTATCAAGATTTGCCATTGCTCTCCTCCCAAAAAGTAGACGTCTTCTGATTTCCTGGCTGCAGTCAGCATCTGCAGTAATCTTTGCGCCTAGAAATACAAAGTCTGTCACTGCCTCCACTTTTTCTCCCTCTATTTGCCAGTTATTAATCAAGCTGGTTGCCATAATCTTGGTTTTTTTGAGGTTTAACTGCAACCCAGCTTTTGCACTTTCTTCTTTCACCTTCGTCATAAGGCTCCTCAACTCCTCCTCGCTTTCAGCCATCAAAGTGGTATCATCTGCATATCTAAGATTGTTAATGTTTCTTCCAGCGATTTTAACTCCAGCCTTGGATTCCTCTAGCCCAGCACATCGCATGATGTGTTCTGCGTACAGGTTGAATAGGTAGGGTGAGAGTATACAGCCCTGCTGTACTCCTTTCCCAATCTTAAACCAGTCCATTGTTCCGTGCTCTGTTCTTACCGTTGCTACTTGATCGTTATACAGATTCCTCAGGAGGCAGACAAGATGACTTGGTATCCCCATACCACCAAGAACTTGCCACAATTTGTTATGATCCACACAGTCAAAGGCTTTAGAATAGTCAATAAAACAAAAATAGATGTTTTTCTGAAACTCCCTGGCTTTCTCCATTATCCAGCGGATATTGGCAATTTGGTCTCTAGTTCCTCTGCCTTTTCTAAACCCAGCTTGTACATCTGTCAATTCTCGCTCCATGAATTGCTGGAGTCTACCTTGCAAGATCTTGAGCATTACCTTACTGGCATGTGAAATAAGTGCCACTGTTCGATAGTTTGAACATTCTTTAGTGCTTCCCTTTTTTGGTATGGGGATATAAGTTGATTTTTTCCAATCTGATGGCCATTCTTGTGTTTTCCAAATTTGCTGGCATATGGCATGCATCACCTTGACAGCATCATCTTGCAAGATTTTAAACAGTTCAGCTGGGATACCGTCGTCTCCTGCTGCCTTGTTATTAGCAATGCTTCTTAAGGCCCATTCAACCTCACTCTTCAGGATGTCTGGCTCTAACTCACTGACCACACCGTCAAAGCTATCTCCAATATTATTATCCTTCCTATACAGATCTTCTGTATATTCTTGCCACCTTTTCTTGATCTCTTCTGCTTCTGTTAGGTCCTTACCATCTTTGTTTTTGATCATACCCATTTTTGCCTGGAATTTTCCTCCAATGTTTCTAATTTTCTGGAAGAGGTCTCTTGTCCTTCCTATTCTATTGTCTTCTTCCACTTCCGCACATTGCTTGTTTAAAAATAATTCCTTATCTCTTCTGGCTAACCTCTGGAATTTTGCATTTAATTGGGCATATCTCCCCCTATCACTGTTGCCTTTTGCTTTCCTTCTTTCTTGGGCTACTTCCAGTGTCTCAGCAGACAGCCATCTTGCCTTCTTGGTTTTCTTTTTCTTTGGGACGTTTTTTGTTGCCGCCTCCTGAACAATGTTGCGAACTTCTGTCCATAGTTCTTCCAGGACCCTATCTACTAAATCTAGTCCCTTAAATCTATTCTTCACCTCCACTGCATATTCCTTAGGAATATTAGTGAGCTCATATCTAACTGATCTGTGGGTCTTCCCTATTCTCTTTAGTCTGATTCTAAATTTTGCAATAAGAAGTTCGTGATCTGAACTACAGTCAGCTCCAGGTCTTGTTTTTTCCGACTGTATAGATGTCCGCCACCTTTGGCTGCAAAGGATGTAGTCAATCTGATTTTGGTGTCGACCATCTGGTGAAGTCCATGTATAAAGTTGTCTTTTAGGTTGTTGGAAGAGAGTGTTTGTTATGCACAGTGAGTTGTCTTGGCAAAATTCTATCAGCCTATGTCCTGCTTCATTTTGTTCTCCCAGACCATGCTTGCCTGTAATTCCAGGTGTCTGACTACCCACCTTAGCATTCCAGTCTCCTGTAATGAAAATAACATCTCTTTTTGGTGTATTATCCAGTAGGTGCTGCAGATCCTCATAGAACTGATCTACTCCTGCTTCTTCAGCATCTGTAGTTGGGGCGTATATTTGGATCACTGTGATGTTAAATGGCTTACCCTGAATTCGAATTGAGATCATTCTATCATTTTTTGGATTGTATCCAAGCACTGCTTTAGCCACTTTATTATTAATTATGAAGGCTACTCCATTTCTTCTGTGGTCCTCTTGTCCACAGTAGTAGATCTGGTGGTCATCTGATGTGAAGTGGCCCATTCCAGTCCATTTCAGTTCACTGACACCTAAAATGTCTATATTTAATCTTGACATCTCACCAATAACCACATCCAATTTGCCCTGGCTCATAGATCTTGCATTCCAGGTTCCTATGGTGTGTTGATGTTTAGAACATCGGATTCGTCGTTCACCACCAGCACCGTCGGCCGCTAGCCGTCCTTTTGGCTTTGAGCTAGCTGCGTCATCACATCTGGGGCTAGTTGAACGTATCCTCTGTTCCTCCCCAGTAGCATTTTGACCATCTTCCGACCTGGGAGTCCCATCTTCCGATGGTATATCGACATATCTCTGGTTGTACTGATCCATTTAGTTTTCACGGCAAGAATACTGGGGTGGGTTGCCATTACCTTCCCCAGGGATCGTATTTAGTCTGACCTTTCTGCCACGACCTTCCCGTCTTGGGTGTCCCTTCACGGTTTAGCTCATGGTTTCATTGAGGTGCTCAAGCTCCAGCACCACGACAAGGTAACAATCTCCTTTGCTGGAGTTTTTCTAGTTTAGATACTGTTTATTTATTCATTTTGGAAGTTATGCTGCATCTTTATGTTTATTCCAACACTCAAAGTGGCTTACAGCAAGAAAAAATACAGAATATAAAACACAACAAAATTAAATTAAAATCAACTATTAAACTAATGTACAGTTAAAATCTTGATGAAAGGGATGCATTTTTGCCATTTTCCTAAACACTGGTGGGGAGAGACAATCACATCTGTTTACGGAGCACATTCCATAGTCTGGGAGCCACAGAAGAGAGGAGAGCTGGTTTGTTGTAGTGGCTAAGGTTAGAAACCAGGAGACTTTGAGTTCTAGTCCTGCCTTATTCATGAAACCTAGCTGGGTAATTTTGGACCAGTCACTGTCTCTCAGCCCAACCCACTTCACAGTGTTGTTCTTGTTGGGAAAACAGGAGGTGGGAGCATTAGGTACGTATGCCATTTTGAGTTGACCCAAAATAAAGATGGACTGATGGTGATGATTATGAAGATGATGATAATGGTGATGATGATTATATAGTTGAGCTTCTGGCAATGGGGGCATATTCAGAAGGGCATTTCCTGTTCATCTGAATAACTAGGCAGGTTCACACGATCAGAGGCAGCCCCATAGTTAAAAAGGCCCTTTAAAGTTCAACACCAAAGCCTTAAACTGTGCCCAGTAGGCAACTGACAACCAGTGCATATTTTTTAGTATAGACTGCCTATGATTACTGTATCTTGAATTAGTCAGGACCCTGCCATATTTGCACCAACTGCAATATCCAGATGCTTTTCATATAAAATATTTTGCAATAGACAAACAATTTGCAATGAAAGCATTAATAACTGTTGTTAAGTCTGACTGCTTCATGAAGGTTCGCAGTTGGAGCACCAGCTGTAATTGTGCAAAAGAGCTCCTCATCGCAATTGCCAACTGCAAATTCAATGACAGCTGAGAGTCACAGAGCACATCCAAAGTGCAAATCTGCTCCTTCTGGGGAAGTGCAACCCTATCCAGAAGACTGAGATACCTCAATCCCAGTGTCCAACTTTCTTCTTATCAACAGCACCTCCATCTTGTATGAATTTAATTTAAGATTGTTTTCCTTCATCCAGCCTATTAATGAGATTGGGTAGCACTTAAGGTACTGACTGCTTTCATGAAGTTATAAAATAGGGACTATAATGCGGAGTATCATTATTATGCTGATATCTACCCGCAGTAAATATTAAATAGCACAAGAGACAATGCCCTTGACATTGACCAGTAGTCCCCCAGTATCACCTTTTGGGCATCTTCTGATGGGAATGTCTGAAACTATTGCAAAACAATGCCCCAAAACTCAACCATGCCAGATAGGCCAAAAGCATACCATGGCTGAAAAGCCACCAAGAGGTCCAGGAGAACTAGCATGTTAAGCTACACTGTGACCAGTGTAGTTTCTGCATAAGCCATCTACCAAGGTGACCAACACAGTCTCAGTAGCATATCCCAGATAAGTCCTGACTGAAATAATCCAGAAAATCCGTTTCATGCAGATGCATCTGGAGTTATGCTCAAGCACTTTACCCAGTAGAGTACAGACTTTATTACAGTCACTTACCAGAATTCCATCACCCTACCTGAGAACCAAATATATAAGACTGGCCTACAACTGGAAAGGTCTTCTGGGTCGAGGTTGTATAGCTATAGCTACCTCCTTTAAGCATGCAGTAACACATCCTGTATTTAGTGAGGCATTAATCATCCATGAGACCAGTCCCAATTTGACAGATTTTATCAGCCAGGAAGAGCAAAGGTCAAGCAAACAAGCAAGCAGTGGTCCTTATCTCTCCACGTATCCATGATATCTATAAGCTGAAAAGAGTCCATTTGAACCTGGCCAGCAGATGTCAAGAGTTCACCTACCAAAATACCAGTCCAAATCAAGATGAATTTACTTTTTTTTGCAAAGGATGAAAAAATTGCTCACAGTGGGCCTCTGATTGGTCTGGCTCCTCTCCTATTCTATACTGCCACACAATGTGGAAAAGCATTGTTGGCCTGTTCTGTGCAGACAAAATGGAGACAAACAAACAAACCTTCTTTGCTGTACCCACTGTCATAAAACAGGTTTCAAATGGACCTGAAAAAGGCCTCTGCTCTGTTTGGTCTGATTCATCATGAGATTTCCTCCAGTTGCACTCCAGTCCTCTGCCTATCTGCTTCATTCCTCTCAGCTCTCCATAAACCAAAGTGCTGATTCAGCAATGCTAAACAGAAGGCAGTGTTTAGAAACAATAGTGTCAACTGCCCAGGCTATCTCTGTGTTCCACAGATTAGCCAGGGCATCAACAATATTGCTTACAACTGAGGCAGGAAATTCCCCAAGTACATTCAGAAAATCATCTGGATCCATCAAGCAACTGGACCGTTTTAACTGGTCCTCCACATACATAAAGGTCTATAGCAATTGCTAATCTAAAAATGAGCAGAAAACTATTTGTTGATGTCAATGGAGATACAGAAAGCTCCTCCATTTTCTGATCACCAGCATCAGATGAACTGAATCCAGTATATGCTTTGCTGCATGGACAGGACCAGATTATCAGCTGGGACAGGTGTATGGCTAGCATGGCAGACATGAAATCCTGAGCCACTGACTGGACAGCTTCAACACAAACTCTGGAATCCTCCAAGACAGGAAGTCAAAAATAATCTGGTCTAAAATAATCCAGAGATTAACTCACTATTGTCATGCAGTGGGGTGGACACTACAATATCCATATGCTGTCCTGGCTACCCAAACACAGCAGCCAACAGCAACTATCAGATGGAGCTTGTGGTCAGCAAGATGGAATTCCTATAAATTACAGCTATCCCACCCTCCAAATCCAGTCTGCTTCATGACTGAGTATTCCAGAAGATTACTAGAAAGATTAATTCTCCCTCCATTCTCAGTTAGGTCTCCAAAATACACGAGAAATAAGTGTTTTCAGTCAGGATTAGACCCTGGGTAATAGATGTTTTACCAGCCATTGATAAGGTAATCATGGAAGTAATAAACATGCTTCTCATTGTATTGTCGAAGGCTTTCATGGCCGGAGTTCGATGGCTGTTGTGGGTCTTCCGGGCTGTGTGGCCGTGTTCTGGAAGTTGTGGTTCCTAACGTTTCGCCAGCATCTGTGGCCGGCATCTTCAGAGGGCAGGAACACAGACAGAAGCGCTCTTTCTGTGCTCAGGTAGAATTCTACCTGGGAACAGAGAGTTTGCTTCTGTCTGTGCTCCTGCCCTCTGAAGATGCCGGCCACAGATGCTGGCGAAACGTTAGGAACCACAACTTCCAGAACACGGCCACACATCCCGGAAGACCCACAACAGCCATGCTTCTCATTAACTATACAGTTAATGAGCTAACGGAAGACATTTCTCTGTAAATATATAAATAGCATTTGTTTTTTTAACCCCATTAAAATTAACATCAAGGTATTATTTAACTATTTGAAACCTGTAAAAGAAGATTAATTAATAATAGTCTGGGCACAGTTTTATAGCAACAAGCTACACAGCTTTAAGAATATCATATTTGTTCATTCCACTCAATTAATATATATTATTTTTTTTTGGTTCATGCAGTTTACTGGTAGTTTCTATAATTGTATCTCACAGATATTTAAGCTGCATTAAATGTTTGATATAGCAAGCTTTATTTTCTGGTATTGCTATTTCAGTATCAGCAACAAGATATTAATGAAATACAAGCAACAGCATATACTCACAACAAGTAAGTCCATGACTGTATGGCCTATTTCTCCAAACAGTGGCTTTCTATGTCTGATACTTGTTAATGGAGTTGGATATACTAAGAAACAAACAAAAAACAAGAAATCAGAAAGTTTACTGATTCTCTTTAGAAGTTGAAACATATGAATCAGTATTTGCACTTAAACTAAATTGGCATGGATGAAAAGCAGTTAACAACATTTTATACACTAGCCTTAAATGCCACAAAGCAAACAACTTAGTCCTCTGAAAAAACTGCTTTAAGGAAATATTTTTTTTCAATAATACAGTAAGGATAATGGCAGAAAGTGACACCATAATGCCTGAGCCCTTGAATATCCTTCGTAAATGGGAAACCTTGAGTAACAAAATTTTAAACTATGGATCAATATAAATAACATGACATATTGTTTTCAGTCTCTGGTTTAGTAATTCCCAGCATTGAACATGCCTTTTATTGTCACAGCATGATGAGTTGCCACTTAAAAGTCATACTTTCATGAGTATCCCAGATCTTTCCAACAGCGTGTAACAAATCAATTTTAGGGCTCAGAGCATACATTAAAGGGATTTTGTCCCAATATACACTTTGCATTTATTCTAATTATTTGCCACCATTTTGTACCCAGTTTGATACAGTGGTTAGGGTGCTGAACTAGAAACTAGGAGGCTGTGAGTTTGAGGCCTCCCTTAGGCATGAAAGCCACCTGGTGACTTTGGCCCAGTCACTTTCTCTCAGCCCAAATTCACCTAACAGGGTTGTTGTTGTGGAGAAAATAGGAGGCAGGAGCATTATGTACGCCACCTTGAATTGTGGAAAATACAGGTAGGATATAAATCTAATAGTACATAATTAAATTCACCTACAGAAGCTTACATAAATGCCATTTCCCAAATTATATAGCAGCACTTTTGTTCTATAACAAATGCTACTTACTCTGAGTTCCAGATAACTGTATTCATAAACGAGATATCCAAGCAGAGATTCTTGGGGCACTGCACTATTTGCTTTTTATCCTTCTTTTTCTATTTTTTTAAACATATTATTATTTTGAAATGGGATCATGGGCTGTTTCCTCTTAAAGGAATATTTGCTGAGGGACTTTGTGAAGAGATTTTGCAAATCAAAGTACACACGTCTAAAACCTTGCTGACATCTTCACTGAATGCTGAAGGAAAGTTGGCAAGACAAGATTTGCCATTATACAGCATCGTGCATCACTGACCTTGTAACAGTCACCCAAAGAGATTGGATATCGGACAACCTTCATAGTCAATCATATCAACAAGATTGCAATTACATTAGCTCTGAACTGCACACACTATTTTAATCAACCATGCAAGAGTAAGAAAGAAATACTTGTAGAGCCATAAACTGCCCTGCCAAAATGACCAATGAAACTGCTGAGTAGTATTCTTCAGACTAAGAGAAAGTTGGGTATAAACCTCAGATCAACCAACAAAGGTTTATCTTTATATAAATACAGATTTTAAATATTTGAAATAAACCTACCCCCATATGCAGCACCTAATCTCAACATCAGGCGAATAGGAAAAACCTTTGCCCAAGGTACTTCCTGTTTATGAATAAGGATACCACATAAAAAGGGATTTGAAGGTAGCATGAGATCATCTAACTTCTGAAATGTGGGTGTAACAAATAGAAATCCACCATGCTCTTTGCTTCCAAGAAAGTCTTCGGTGAATATAATATTTTCCAAATTCCCTATAAATTTTCCTGAGAAGAAAAGAACACATGAAATCAAAGTTGTAACAAAAATACCCTTGATACAAAGAGATGGAATTAAACCAAATTTCTGATGCAAAAAATAAACAAATCAGATGGCTATTTTAAGGGCATTTATTTATCTATTTGATACTATGTATAATCTGTCCCTGTTGTGCTATCAGCTGATCCCAGACAACCGATAAATATCTAAGCGTCTCTCAGTTATGACCTTTAGTACATAGCAAGACAAGGCTGACATCTAGGCAGGAAGAAATTTTCCCCATCCTCTAAGTCTCAGAAAGCAGAGCTCCAGAGAAAATGGAAGAACATCTGGAACCCTCAGGAACCATTTAAGGAAGGGATGCAGGAAACAGATGGGGGAATCTGGTTCAGGCAACAATTATCTCAGTAGAAATAAATAAATATCTAATTAGCATTGTGCTAAGGTTTTATTTTCTCTTGTGGTTTTAATTTTAAATTTATGGTCCCTGAGATTATTATTTTTAGCATTTTTTTTCTCTCTGCATGTGTAGTAAATTGTGTAGTTACTTGTTTATTTACTTATCTAATTTATATCCCACCAAAATCATAAATAAACTCTTCGTAGCTAACAAAAAGGCAGTAAAAATAATTATCCATAATAAAAAACAAAAAAACCTCAAAGTTACTTATTACTACCATTTTGTGATTTGCCAAGAATTCCTACCATTCACTGCCTGTAATTTAAGCAGACGGTATTTCTAATTTTCCCTATCCTAATTGTTTTTTGCACTTGACTACCAAGATTAAAAAGAAAGTTTTACATTTAATTTTTTTAATAAAGTTAATTTGGAATTATAGATTGTGTTTTTGATCCAGCTTACTTATTTACTTATTTTCTTAGCTTTAGAAGACCATCCAACTCCCAAATGACTCTGAAGTTCTGAAGGCTAGGAAGTTGAACTATAGAGTTATTTATTATTACTGTTGTTGCTGATGCTGTTCTGTTATTCCCAGTGTACTGGCAAGTAAGTTCATTATGGAATGTGAGATCCTATCAATAAAAGGGAGGATGGCAAACATATAATCCACAATACCTATAATGTCCATCCATAATCAGGGCCAAAAGCAGAACTGCAACAATACCTATTTCATCAGTTCACTCGTTTTTGAAAATCAGGGTAGGGGCTACACACACGTCAAGCCGCAAAGTGTTCAATAGAGGGGGCGGAACCACCTCGAGGGTCTGTTGACTTATCCATGTCCTGTGAACCTCTCATGGGGATGGGACTTTCAACAAGCCCTCTTCAGGTGACCTGACTGGACAGGCAGATTCAATTCTAGCAAGGTGCTGCCTGATGTATCCCACTGTCATGCCTTGTAGGGCTTTAAAGCATTTTGAACTGGCACCAGAAGTCTACTGATATCAGTCCTATAAGATAGTCCAAACTAAGAAACAGACGTGTGAGCCTAAAGCTATTTTTATTAGAACAGCTATAGTAACAGAATCCTTCAAATCTGAATGTGCTTTCCCTCCTTTTTCTTTTATCTTCATGTGAATTGGGGAGGGGGCTGACTGAGGCATTTTCATAAATCTCTTTGTACAGGCTCAAGCCATATTTATCTGGTCATTGCCTTGGTGGCAGATCTTTCCTCTGTCTATCAAGACCATCCTCTATACTCTCTACAAGTGGTAACCAGTGCAGCAACTTTAAGTTCAGTGTCACTCTGCACTAATGAGGTAGTCAGGCCAACAATCTAGCCACCATGTTTTGTACCATGTTTTTCTAGCCACCATGTTTTGTCATGGCCAGGAGGGCCTTTGCACAGCTTCGAGTTGTGCGCCAGTTACGCCCTTTCCTGGATCTGGAGGCCCTCCGAACAGTCACTCACGCCCTTGTCATCTCCCGTATAGACTATTGTAATGCGCTCTATATGGGGCTACCCTTGAAGAGTATCCAGAAGCTTCAGCTGGTGCAGAATGCGGCGGCGCAAGCAGTTATGGGTGCCAGGAGATCGGCACATGTGACACCTCTGCTACACGAGCTGCATTGGGTGCCAGTTTGCTTCTGGGTCCAATTCAAGGTGTTGGTGATTACCTTTAAAGCCCTACATGGCATAGGGCCAGGGTACCTGAGGGACCGTCTCGTCCCGATGTCGGCCCGCCCCACCCGTGCATGCAGAGAGGGCATGCTTTGGACCCCCTCAACAAGAGAATTCCATCTAGCGGGGTCCAGGAGGCGTGCCTTCTCTGCGATAGCACCCGCCTTATGGAACATCTTGCCCCCGGAGGTGAGACTGGCCCCCTCCCTCCTGGCCTCTCGGAAGGCCCTTAAGACCTGGCTCTGCCACCTGGCCTGGGACGACGGAAGTGGTAGTGCCTCCTGGGGTTGGCTGGCCCCGTAGCCCCATGATCCATTCTGCGGGTCCTAATCCATCTTGGATTTTATTTTATTTATTTTACACTTGTGAGATATTTTGTATAGTTTTTAAATTTTATTTATTGTAACCCGCCCAGAGTCCCTTGCATGGGAGATGGGCGGGGAATAAATTTGAAAAATAAATAAATAAATAAATAAATAAACCAGTGCAGCAACTTTAAGTTCAGTGTCACTCTGCACTAATGAGGTAGTCAGGCCAACAATCTAGCCACCATGTTTTGTACCAGCTGCAGCTTCTGGATAATGTCCAAAGACAATCCCACATAGAATGTGTTGCACTAGTTTAACCAAGTAATGATCAGGGTGTGATCCACCCCATCCACCAGAGTAACCAATGCCATTTCTGTCCATGATTGGAAAGATCCAGAAAATGTTTCCTAGAGGACCCTATGTAGTTGATTTGCTACCAACTTCTCAACGATCTTTCCTAAAAAGGGAAGATTGAAGATCAGTCAAAAGTTATCAAACATGGTTTGGTTAGGGAACATTTCTTCAGAAAACGATATATAACCTCCTTGGAAGCAGGCATCATTATGGCCTTCCCCAGAGAAGTATTAGCTCCCAGATCCAACCTTTCATGTCCCACTTAGCCACCCAAAGGATCAGCAGGGTCTTGCAGGTGGCAGAACTCAAACTACAGAGAACCTATTCACCTCCTTGGGTTCCACAAACTCAAATACATCCTAGATTACTATATGAAACGCCACAGTCTCATCCAGAGTGGACTCTGTCTAACCGGCATCCAATCCAGAGTGGATAGAAACAACTTTATCTGCTAAGAAATCCATAAACAAATGGCATCCATCCCATATTGGATGTTCTCTTGATGTACTTACTAGTCTACAGTTCTCAACATTTTCAGTATCATGATGTTGTTTTGGATCCAGAGAAGCTGTCCTCTTCTCCTCAATACTTTAAGTATACTGTAGTTTAATACTTCCCTAACTCAAATGACATTTGAGGGACCATCCAAAATAGCGTTAGATGATATCACAGGAACTGCAATGTATCTGTACAAATTGTCTATGGGCAGAAGGTGGAGTGGGGATTATGCTTAGCTTCTGTGGATCAGGCCACAAATTTTTGGTCCAGCCACTTTCAGGAATTTAAGCATACTTCCCTGTATATATCAAGCTATCAATACTGAGGTTCCCCCTGCCCCACCCTACACATACGTAGAGGAAAAGCAGATGACTTATGGATCAGCATCATTTCTAGGCAGAACAGTTTAGAAAAACAATAAGTATGATTGAGCTCATAAATACCTCATGTAGCATCAATGCATGTCCTAATGCCTCAGAATACTAGTGTGCACTGGTGATACATGTTAGGCAAATCAACTTATTAAATAGAAAATCTAAAATGTCATTCAGCTTCTCTCTTTCTACTAATATCCAACACAAACTCCTTTTATACCAATATCCAACAAATATCCAATAATTTGCTTATTGGGGTAAGGGGTGGGGGTTATGCTTAAATATGGAAGCTCCCATATAAGTGAAGAGGGAATAAGTGACCTAAATCCATTCCTGAATGTACAATTATTTAGGAAGATTGACTTTCATAAAAGAAACAACCTATCATCATCTACAATATTTTTCCAATTTATAAAAAAAAATAATTAAAAAGTGCTGAGTAGGCATCCCCCTCCCATAAGTTTGCTATGAATGAATTAAACTTCTATCTCTGTGTGCATGTAGGATTAAGAGTAACACACCACATTTAAGCACAGGTTTAGAATATTCAAACAGTTCACATATATTATCTTTAATACATACTGGATTAGAAGTCTAGTGAAACTTCATACCTTTCGTGGCTTCTTTATATATGTTGATAAATAAGTTGAAAATTTCTTTAGGAATGTCACTTTCATTAGACAAACAATGTAATAATATGATAATTTCAGCTTGCCCCAAGCCATGCATTCCATTGGTGGAGAAATACCAACATCTTTCTGAATTATCTAAATGACAAAAAAGCATTGAGGCTTTTTTATTTATGTTGTTGTTAAGATAGAAACATTTAGAACTTTTATATCTTTTGCAATGTATCCAATAGAGAAATTCTGACCCAATCAAAAAAGAGAATCTGCCACAGAATTGTTATTAGCCCCACTTCCCAGAACCCTGCCAGAACACGTTATCACTGCCAAAAGTGAAATCATAACAGTCCCCACCCCCCACTGGTTTCAATGACAAGGAAAATAACTGCTTAAATTGAGTTTGGCATAAACCAACTCCTGGATATCATCTGAAATTGAGACACTATAATCCAATGGTTCCAAAGTCAATCTTCTCCAGCTGTGGAGTGTCCTATTCAGGGATCATTCCCTAGCTAACATACTGAAAAAATACCTTCCATATTTAGAGATATAGAGAAGGACTGCATTGTAGGGCCAATAGTTATTCTGTATCACATTGTTTATAAAAAAGTTTTTAGACAATCTTACGTTTGTATAGGACATTACCAGATGTCCTATACAAACGTAAACGTTCTAATACAAACGTAAACGTAAACGTTCTATACAAACGTAAACGTAAATGTTCTAATAAAATTAGAACCTTTTGTAGAATGTTTTGCATTCCAAGGCAATAGAGCAGAGCTTTCCAAACTTTTCATGTTGGTGACACACTTTTTAGACATGCATCATTTCGCGACACACTCTTACAGCAGGGCATCATTTCGCGACACTCTTACAGCAGGGCACAAGGCAGGCACTAGGACCTGCGCGGAATCACAGCAGGTTTGGAGGCAGCAAGGCACAAGGCAGGCACTAGGACCTGCGTGGAATTCTGGCAGGGCTCGGAGGCAGCAGCAGCTGCGACACACACTATAATTACAATAATATTTTACATGTTTGTTTTGATATACTAATACTTACAAGATAGTATCTTGACATTCACAAGTAAGTTTGCATTAAGGATGAATGTTAATGGATTAGATTCTTCAAGCAATAAGGCAACTTGCTCATTAGAAGGATTTTCTTCTACTAAGGATTCTGAAGAAAATATGAAAATATTGGTCCAAAATATAATACAGTAAAAAGACAGACAATTTGCAATTCTGAATCTTGGAAAAATTTTCTTAGTAACTAGAACTACATTGAGGTAACTGATGCTTAGAATGTAATCAAAATTAATGAAGCATGAATGAACCAAAGCTGGATCAAACCAATTTTTCATGTTTCCTCAGTTCTGGACCTTCTAAAAAATAGGTCTGTGAATACCTATTTCAGTGTTGGAAATGGTAAACCTGTTGTCTCTTGAAGTTTACCAACTGATGGGTGAATAGACTTCTTTTAACTTATCTAAAATTGAACATACATGGGACAACTACACTTCCCTTGAGAAACAATTCTATAATTGAGGTGGCCTAATCCATAAGACTCTATTGGGCCACACAGAGAGCTGTGACCATGAGTAAAGTCTCCTTTGGCAATCTCAATGCATAAATTTACTGGTATTGGAAAGGTATTAACCTTGAATCCAACTAATGCACTACTGTTAGGTTAAACATCACATTTCTCACTTAGCTGCTCCACTTAAACTAGCAACTGCATGTTGCATTACTGCAGCTTCTAGACAATCTTTAAGGGTAGCCCCATGCATACTTCAATAATGTAACCATGAAATTATTAAGATATAGATAACCCAAAACCAGGAAATCCCCAGCTCTCAAAGCCAAGCATGGGCACTAGATGCAGCAGCCATTGTGCATCTCTCTCTAGCTCTAGATTAGTCCCATCAAAAGAGCACAACCTCATCCAGAACATGCCATGTCCCACAGCACCTCATTTTGCCAGTTTTGAATTTCAATTTATACACCCTAATCTAGCAGAAATCTCTACTGACATCCAATTTTGTTTCATTATATCAACAAACAAAAATAAATATTATGCTACAAAATTTCTTTTCTGCACAGTGGCAGTATCACACCAGCTAATTTTAGTTCAAACCCTATTTCCAAAAATCGAATTCTTAGCCTAACAATCAGTATATATAAATCTATCTGTATTTCATATTATGCATTTACATTAAATGTATATTGATATTAATATCACAACTCTGGGTTTCCTCAGAAAGAAGTACAGTATAAAAACAAAATAATGGGGCGTGGTGGCTCAGCGGGTAAGACGCCAGGCTTGTCGATTGGAAGGTTGCAAGTTCGGAGGTTCGAATCCCTAGCCCCGCGTGACGGAGTGAGCTCCCGCACTAGCTCCAGCTCTTGCCAACCTAGCAATTCGAAAGCATGCAAATGAAAATAGATTAATAGGTACCACTTCAGTGGGTAGGTAACAGCGTTCCACGCGTGTCATGCGGCCACATGAGCGTGGAAGCGTCTTCGGACAACGTTGGCTCTTCGGCTAACGAACAGAGATGAGCACCGGCCCCTAGAGTTGGACACGACTGCACAAATGTGCGGGGGGGACCTTTACCTTTACTTTTTTTTAGATTTTTTTATCCCGCCTTTATTACTTTATAAGTAACACAAGGTGGCAAACATACCTAATACTCCTTCCTCCTCCTATTTTCCCCACAACAACCCTGTGAGGTAGGTTGGGCTGAGACAGAGTGTCTGGCCCAAAGTCACCCAGCCAGCTTTCATGGCTAAGGCTGGGTGACTTTGGGCCAGTCACTCTCTCAACCCAATCCACTTCACAGGGTTGTTGTTGTGGGGAAAAAAGAGGAGGAGGGAGTATTATGTATGTTCACCACGAGTTTTTTATACAGTAATAAAGGCAGGATAAAAAATCTAAAACAATAATTTAAAAATTTATTATTTTATATTTCTAAATTGAAAAATAATTTGGAAGAATAAGAAACAATCCTATTTTTTGCAACACCTTGAAAGCAAAACATTACCTTTGCCTTTTTCTCCTCTTGCAAGCAGAAGAGGTGGAAATCCATCATCCTCAGGAATAAGGCTGACCTCCTTGCTAACAGAGTTTTCAATACAACAAAGCATCCTATAGTCTAATGTACTAGTAGGTATATCATTTGCTTGATCAGTTGAGGCAGGAACAAGCTCCTTTGATAGTTCAGCAACAGTAGGAAATTCAGTTGCAGCTACAATCACAGAGTCAGAATCACATGGCACTTCAGTTTGTGTAATGGGCAGACAATCAGAATCACATGGTAAGTCAGGCCGCCCTTTACTAGGCAATAAGTCTTCTTGTGGAACAGAAGTAGAATACCATACAATCCCAGTTTGTTCAGCAACATGCATTTCATCTTCTGATTTGGTATCAGCTGCAGAGACAGTTTCATTTGTTGGACTTCCAACCTATGACAAAAGTTTTCCCATTAGATCTGGATTTCACTTGAGTTCAATACTGCAAAATTTGTATAAATACTTTAACTATTGGGTTAACCTTTGGGTTGAGAGAGCTTTTGCCCTGAAAAGAAAACAAATTAATAAAGAAAACAGGAAAACAAGATCAGGCAGCACTCTGCACACATACAAAAAAACCTTAAATGCAATCAAGCAGAACCTATTACTGTATTAATTTATTTGATTTATATAGCTGCCCATCTCACTTTTATGTGACTCTAGGTGGCTTATAATAAAACAAATTAAAACACAAAATACATAATATAAAACAAAAATAAAAACATATAGCAGCCGGGCACGATCTAATCCATTATCCATACAACCAGGGGACGTGCTCTAGTCCATGCCCAGGGCCCCAGGCTTGAGCACAAAGCCAGGTTTTCAAGGCCTTATGAAAGGCCAACAGGGACAGGGACAATCTAATCTCAGGGTGACTGATGTTTCAAAGGGCAGGCTCTAGGGCAGGAAAGTCTCTCCTTTTGGGCATCAGCCGACATTCTCTAGCTGAAGGTACCCGGAGCATGCCCTTCCTGCCAGATCGGATAGGATGAGTAGAAACAATTGGGGAGAGATGGCCCCATAAGTAACCCAGTCTTAAGCCTTGAAGGGCTTTAAAGGTGACAACCAACACCTTCAATTGCACCTGGAACCACACCGGAATACAATGCAGCTTGTGGAGCAGTGGTGTCACATGTGCCGAGTAACTGGCACCAGTAACAGCCGCTGCATTTTGCACCAGTTGAAGCTTCTGAATACTCTTCAAGGTCAGCCCCATGTAAAGCGTATTGCAGTTGTCCAATCTGGAGGTGACAAGGGCCCGTGAGCAGTCCAGGAATGGGCGCAACTGACGCACAGTCCTAAGCTGTGCAAAAGCCCTCCCAGTCACAGCTGTTACCTGCTCTTCGAGCAGGAGCCATGAGTCCAGGAAGACCCCAGATTGCACACCAGGTCTGTCTGGGGCAGCGCCACCCCATCTAGAACCAAAGATGGAAGGTCCCCAGAACAAGGAGGTCCAAAACCCCAGAGCCACTTGGTCTTGCTTCAGTTGAGCTGAAGCTGGTTATGCCCCATCCAGGCCCAATGCTAGTTTTGGGGAAGTCTTTAATTCACCTAAAGTGACCTTTAAAAAAAACAAAAAACTCCTCTACCCATGGTGTGAGGCAGCGGAGTAGATTTCTGGACTTGAAATGAAGTTCAACTACTCCTACTCAACAATTTAACCCATCTTAACTGGTTGAAATTAAAAAGTGAAACGGCTTTTCACTTCCGGGCGTTGATCGGAGCGCAGCGAAGAACCGAGGCTCTTAGCCTCGATTCCGCGGTTAGCTGTCTGCGGCGATTTGGAAGAAGAAAAATCGCCGAAAAATCACCCTTGAAGAGAGGGTGATCAGAAGATAAACCACAAGGGTCTCTGAAGTAGCTGCTCTCCCCCGACCCCTGTATTTCCACCATGGGGGAAGGGAGATTGAAGCGGTGAAAGGAGACTGGAAGAGAAGCAAAGCTCTACAGCAGCCGTGAATCTGAATAAGATAAGTAGCTACCCGATCAACCTTTTAGACACACTTTTTTACTTTTAAATATTATTTTTCCTATTAAGTGCTAAGATTTGTCTCTGGACTTGGTTTATAATTGCTGGTGTTTTATTCTCTTCTTGTTAAAGGAAGATTAAACGGTGGGAAAGAATGTTAATTCTTAATCATACAATCTTTAACTTTGTCATAAGTGAAAGTGACTTTCGTTATTATCTTCAGTTTGGTTTGAGTTTCCTACCTATGGACAATTATTGGTATTTTTCTTTTCGTTTTGTGGAAATATTATACTAGAGATTGGACATAAATGGAGTGATTAATACTTTATTTTTTAAGACTTTTATGTTGGGACTGCTGCCTAAAAGAAAAAAAACCTTATTATTTTTTTATATATATAAATTCCTCTTTTTTTTCTGAACTTTGAATTCTGTTTGGATTTGCTTTTTTGGAAAAAGTCAAGCTGTTTAATGTTCAATTTGGATTATTATTTGGAATGTAGAGGGTTTTTTTATATATTTCTAGAAATATTTTCCCTTTTTGACTTGTGGTGGGATTGAAGAATTACAAGTGGGAAGGTAAAACCCTGGGAATATTTACTATTCTTATCTTTGATTTTGACTTCAGGAGAACAAAAAGTCCCTACTGGCTTTTTATCTTGGATGTCTGAAATACCATGGATTTATATAAGGGATTATAAATGAACTAAGAGGAAAAAATTTTAAAGGAGCTTCCTTATTTTTTTTTTTTTACAACTTTTTGGATATTTGCTCCTTAACTTTTTTCCTTTTCCTTTTATTGTTTTTTTAATTTTTAATTTCTTTTAATTTTTTCCCTTTTTTAAACAATTATTGTTGTATTGTGTTTTCTTCCCTTTTTCTCCCTTTTTTCTTCTTTTTTGCAGGGCTATGGCGTCTTTGGGAACGAGACAGAGGGAGAAAGAGAAGAAGGAGACTGGAGGACTACCTATTGATTCTGCTACGCCTGCTACATCTGCCTCAGAAACTTTATTACCAGAAATGAAAAAGATACTAGAAGCTGTTGCAGCACTAAATAAGAAAATGGATGACTCCACGAAGCAGATGGAAGATCAAATTACATCATTAGACAAAAAGATGGATGACATGAAGAAAGAAATAACCCAAGAGATTAAGCAAGATTTCAAAAAAGAAATTCAAACAGTTAAGGAAGTGGTGAATTCTATGTCAGGAGAACTTAAAGATACACAAAACCAGATGCAAAAATTAGAAGTTAAATCAGAATATGCCATTAAAGAGATTGAATATAATTTAGATATCACAGCCTTAGCAGAAGTGAGAGAGAAAGAGTACTTTTTGAGGCTTAGAGCAGTTCCAGAACAAGTAGATGAAGATGTGAGAGAAAGGATGATTTTTGAATTGGCTAAATTTTTGGAGATAAGAGAACAAGACTTAGATTTGGAGATAGACAAGATATTTAGAGTAAACTCACATTATGCCAAGGAAAGAAAAGTTCCTAGAGAAAAGTGACAAAAGAGCAAATTCTGAGGAAACATTATAATACTAGATTAAATATAGAAGGGAAGGAAATAATTGTATTAAAAGAAATCCCCCTGAGAATATTAAGGAAAAGAAAAGACTATTTTTTCCTTATAGATAAAGCAACATAGTATTTCATTTAGATGGGAAAAATTGGAAGGCGTATCGTTTACGTTCAAAGGGCAGAGATTCAGAATAACTTCCATTTTAAAAGCAAAAGCTTTCTTAGAGAAATATAAGAAAGAAATGGGTTTCCCAGATGGAGAATTGGCAGAAGGAGGAGAAACATCGAAAGATAAAGAGAAGGCAGAAGACTTATCTGAGAAGGGAGCTACAGGTGTGGACTTGACAAAGGGATTTTAAAGAATAAAATGTCAATGGAATATAAATATTTGACATGGAACATTAATGGGGCTAATTCCCCACAGAAAAGAAGAAAGATATTTCATTTTCTGAAAAAACTGAAATTGGATATAAGTTGCCTACAAGAGACTCATATTTGCAAAAAAAAGACACTAAATATTTGATTCAAAAACAGCTTGGAGAAGAATTTATTTTGGCTGGATATAAAAAAACTAAGGGGGTAGTTCTATATGTACAACCAAAGTTAAATCCAAAATTGATATTAGCTGATGAAGAGGGTCGATATATTGTAGTAGAAATTAATATACAAGGAACTAAAACATTGATAGTTGGACTTTATGCACCGAATATGGACAAAGGAGTATTTTACAAAAATTTGATGGATAAACTCTTGGACTTAACTTATGACAATTGGTGTTTTATGGGGGATTGGAATGGGGTAATCTACCCCAGACTGGATAGACAGTCACAAAAAGAAATAAAACAAACACAGGGAAAATTGCTGCAAACATTTTTTGACCTGAAAGAGATGCTGGACTTACAAGATATTTGGAGATGCATGAATGGGACTTCCAGAGAATTCACATATTACTGAGAGAGATTTAAATCACATTCTAGAATAGACATGATTTTGATATCTAAAAACTTGATGATGGATATCAGTAAAGTTGATATATTACCTAAGACCCTTTCAGATCATAATCCAGTAATGTTGACTCTTAAAGGGAAACGGAATGTATTTAGATGGAGATTGAATGAGTCATTACTTCGGAATAATGATGTAGTTGATGTATGTAAAAAAAAGTTAAGAGAATATTTTCAATTTAATTTGAACAAAGGTACTAATATTCAAACCGTATGGGAAGCCAGTAAAGCATATATGAGGGGTTACTTTATTCAATACAATGCTCAAATGAGGAAGAAGAAACAAAAAAGAATTCAACTGATTTTAGATGAAATTAAGAGAAAAGAGATAGGTTTAAGAGATAAACCAATGGATGATACTTTGTTCACTCAAATTAAATTTTTACAAAAGCAAATATCAATGATATTAACTCAAGAGATAGAGACTCAAATGAAATTTACAAAACAAAAATATTTTGAACATGCAAATAAACCAGGTAGATGGCTAGCCTACAAATTGAGGAAACAAAGACAAAAGAATTTGATTACCAATATTCAACATGAAGGGAAAACTTTGGTGAACAATATGGACATTCAAAAAGCCTTTCATGACTACTATTCTAAATTATATAAAAAACAAGATGTCAATTTAGATGATATTGAAGAATATTTGAGTAAACAAAAACTAACTGTTCTTAATGATCAACAAAGATTGATACTAAACAATACCATAACAAAAGAAGAATTGGTAAAGGCTCTCAAGAAAATTAGTAGTGGAAAAGCTCCTGGACCGGATGGATTGTCAGCAGACTACTATAAATGCTTTGAGGATGATTTATGCCTACCTTTGCAGAAGACCATGAATTCTATTTTGGAAACAGGAACCATGCCAGAGACTTGGAAACAAGCACATATAACACTGATCCCCAAAGAACAACAGGATTTGACATTAACTAAGAATTACAGACCAATATCTTTATTGAATAATGACTATAAGATATTTACAACGATACTAACAGAAAGAATGAAAAATATTCTTAAGAATTATATTCATCAAGACCAAGCTGGATTTCTGCCCAAGAGGCAAATCCGAGACAATGTCCGAAATATATTAGATGTAATTGAATATTTGGAACAACATTATGATAAACAAGCTGCCTTGATATTTATTGATGCTGAAAAAGCCTTTGACAACTTAAATTGGCCTTTTATGTTCAAAGTACTGGAAAATATGAATTTTGGAGGAAACTTTATAAAATGGATTAAATCAATATATACTCCACAATTTGCCAAAATAATTGTTAATGGAGAATTTAGTAAGTCATGTGAAATTCAAAAAGGTACTAGACAAGGTTGTCCATTATCTCCACTTTTGTTTATATTGGTATTAGAGGTTTTACTGAGAGATATTAGACAGGATGATGGTATCCATGGTATCAAAGTTAAAAAAGAAGTTTATAAACTAAGAGCCTTTGCAGACGACCTAGTCATTACTTTGGAGAATCCACTAGATGGAATTGAAATTTTAATACAGAAATTAAAAGACATTGGGTCGCTAGCAGGGTTCAAAGTGAATTTACAGAAGACAAAAGTTTTGACTAAAAATATGGACCATCATCAACAAGAGAAATTGAAAGAAATAACAGGATATTCAATGGAAGAAAAAGTAAAATATTTGGGAGTATATTTAACAGCTAAAAATGTTAAGTTGTTTAAGAATAACTATATTCCACTTTGGATGGATATTAAAAAAGATTTGGACCATTGGGAAAAATTGCAATTATCATTATTAGGTAGAATTTCAGCAATTAAAATGAATGTTTTGCCAAGAATTTTATATCTTTTTCAAACACTACCTATATTGGCATCAGAAGAACCTTTTAAACAATGGCAGCGAGATATTTCCAAGTTCATTTGGCGAGGGAAAAAACCAAGAGTAAAATATAAAGTTTTGCAAGTCTCTAAAGAAAGAGGAGGACTAGGTCTGCCGGATTTGAAATTATATTATGCTGCCTGTTGCTTGGTTTGTATTAAAGAATGGATAGTTTTGAAAAATGAAAAATTATTGAATTTGGAGGGACATGAACTAAGATATGGATGGCATGGGTATTTGTGGTATGATAAAGTTAAAGTTAATGTAGATTTTAAAAATCACTATATTAGAAGATCCTTGTTAAGAATTTGGAATAAATATAAACTAACTTTATGTTATAAAAGACTTTTATGGATCTCTACGCAAGAAGCATTCTATAGAACAGAAGTAAGAATTAAAGATAAATGGTTAACCTATAAAGATTTTTTAAAGAAAGAACAAGGACAATATATAATTAAATCAATAGAAGAATTGGCATCAGAGGGATATACTTTTCAATGGCTTTCATATATGCAACTTGTAGAGAAATTTAAATCAGATAAGAAAGACTTGGAATTTGAACAAACCAAATCAGAATTCGAGATACAACTATGTGAAGCTGATGATCATCTAATTGCAAAAATGTATAAACTATTGTTAAAAGGTGAAATGGTAGAGGAACAAGTTAAAGATTGTATGATTAAATGGGCTAAAATATTGGTTATAATATTCAAATGCAACAATGGGAAGATATGTGGACTAAAGGACTAAAATTTACTTTGTGCTATAATTTAAAAGAAAATTTTTATAAGATGATTTACAGATGGTATATGACCCCACAAAAACTCTCTAAAATGTATAGGAATGTTTCCAACTTATGTTGGAAATGTAAAAAAAAAGAGGGGTCTTTTTACCATATGTGGTGGACATGTGAGATCGCAAAGAAATTTTGGACTCAAATACATTCATTGATGCAAAACATATTACAGATTCGAGTTCCATTTAAACCGGAATTTTTTTTGTTGGGAATAATTGATGGACAACTTGGGAAGCAATTTACAAGAATTATGCAATACATGATTACAGTGGCAAGACTTATATATGCACAAAATTGGAAAAACCAGATCTTGCCTACGATACAAGATTGGATGTTAAAATTGATGGATATGGCAGAGAATGATAAATTGACATGTTTATTAAAAGAAAATTCAAATTATTATTTTCTTAAAGAGTGGAAACCATTAACTGATTATTTACAAGATGCGGGAGGAGCAAAGCTTATATGGGGATTTGAAGATTAAAATATATATATTTTGATATAATAGACAATAAATGTTTTTTAATGTTTTATATAGACCTAGCATGTAAGATAAAATTGTTAAATTACTATGACCAGAGACAAATCGGAAGTTGACTAATTTCTATGTTTCATCTTTATCTTTTTTCTTTTTGCTTTACTACACTTTTTTACTCTCTTTCTTTCTTTGATTTGTATTTCCATTTTCTTTTCTGTTTCAAACTTTTATCTATGTAAATTGAAAAACTAATAAAATTTATATATATATAAAAAAAGTGAAACTATCCTCTGATTGTTGGTTTACACATGCATAAACTTAAGTAAGTTTCAACTTTGTATACTGGATCACTTTATTTTTTATTTTATTTTATTTATTTTATTTATTTTTTTATTTGCCATTCAATCATGTCCGATCACTTTATTTTTTATTTTATTTTTATTTATTTATTTATTTGCCATTCAATCGTGTCCAATCCTTGGCGACTGCCTGGACTAGTCCCTGCAGTTTTCTTGGCAAGATTTCAGAAGTGGTTTGCCACTGCCTCCTTCCTAGGGCTGGGAGAGAGTGACTGGCCCAAAGTCACCCAACCAGCTTTTATGCCTAAGGCGGGACTAGAACTCACGGTCTCCCGGTTTCTAGCCCGTTACCTTAACCACTACACTTAACACAAAACAAAAAGGTGTACAACATTCAAAAAATGAACTCCCCACAGCAGGAACAGAAATGTCTACTTTTAATTTTTGAAGCCAAAGAATAAGGTGTGAAGTCACTAGAAAAACAAAATTATTATATTACTATCTGTTGCTGTTCTGGTATAAAGGTTTTCCCCTGTTCAGAAGTTCTGGTATACACCAATATAAAAACAGGATACACAAATAAATAATATAAATTATGTTATTTGCTTGCAGGAGAAACATAGTCATAATATATGACTATAGTCACATAGTCATATTATATGCAGTTGTTGGATAAACACACACAGTAGATCAATGTATGCTGCAATTTATTGCAAATACAGAATTAGAGAAACCTGGCAATAACCTGGGAATGTAAGAATAGAAATGGGTCATCAATGCACTGGTTCCTTTGATCTTTTGTTACAATATCAGTCCTATCGTAAGTAATGAAAATATTCCTTCCTCAGTACCAACGCCCCAAACTATTATTATGATAAACAATTCCCAACAGAGTGGTATTCTAGCCTCCCATGAACTCACTGGCTGCAAGGTAATATGCAGATTCTAAACAAATTTGAGCAGTATATTTTCTGTATTAAAAAAGACAAAACACAGTTTTGCATGATGCACTTATCAGCTAGCTAATTGTATTCAGACATAAAATGACAATTTCAGATAAAGTAGGACTTACAGGATGTGGTTCTTGTGGGAATCGCCTGACTCCAGATAACAATTTTGTTGTGTCTGCAACTTCCCCATTAGGTAAAATTCCATCTGCAAACCAAACTCTTCTCTGTTCTTTAGGGAGCAGTCCTGTGGGAGAAGAAACAAATTAGTACCCCACAGGTTTTTGTTTAGCTAACACCAAAGTCACCTACCCTCTCTCCCCCATACAAAAATTCATTTAAAATCCACATGATGGCTCTGAAATCTCATAGTAGGTAAAAAGAAATGTGATGAACATTATGATATCCCAAGACACAGGATTTCTGCAGCTAGTAATGTCAAGCAACTCCTGTATAATAGTTTACATACAATTTCAAAATGCAGATGGATATGCAGATAGAATAATTTGCATAGGAGCTAGAAGAATTTACTTCTCAAGACTAGCTTATAGAGCTCCTTTTTCACTTTTTCCATCTCAGATATGGAAGTGTTATCTTAAAGGTGCTGAATAATTCCTTAGAGGAGTTGTGTTGTGTGGTTTTTTTTTTACAAGATCTCTCTCATGAAAGTTCACTTTTTTGGAGTGTTTCTGTTCAAATGAATTTCATGGCACTGGCAAAAGGAATACTTGCTATTTTCATCAGTGGGTTGTCAGAGTACAACCCAACTGACATTTATAGCATGAATGTAAATGCATATAGAATTAAGGTGCATCACAGGTGCACCTGACTTATAGTCTTCTTTTAAGTAAGTTTTAGTTTTAAGAACATCCCACACTCCACCAACAAATATCACAAGTTGTATGCTGAAGAAAAAATAATCACCAAAAAAGAAGTATTTCTTTGAAGAATTTACCCACCTAACAAAACAATGCAGTCTGCAAGTTTATTGTGCAACAATAAATGTCTAGGAATGCTTGGGCAGTAAATGAAGTTTAGCTTGGTTGATCTCTTTAATCAGTATGGATAATGTGCGATCTCTAGATGTTAAATCATAACTCCCATAATCCTTAACACTGTCCTCGCTAGCCAGTGCTGCTGTCAACTGGAATACAAATCTGGAGGGCCACTCATGGCCCATCCCTATTTTTTTTTAGCAAACCATTACTCTTTAGCTGTTAAAATAGAGCTGGATAATAACATAGAATAAGAGGTACCAGATGTCTGGGTTTCATGCAGAGATGGAACAGCTGAAGATTCAGAAAATACAGAATTAGGTGCTGGACCAGTTGGGCTCATCATTCTTTCTAATGCCTGTGCTAACAAACAAAATTTAAAAGAGTGTAAGTGTCAAAACTATATCCTAGAACAGAGCTTTCCAAACTGTGTGTCGCGACACAAAGTGTGTCGCCACACACAGCGTGGTGTGTCGCCACACCACCCGGAAGCGGCGGCGCGCGTAATCAGTGTTTCCGCGTTTTAGTGGAGGCTGCCGCCGTCGCCGTGCACGCATGCGCCGCCGCACGCCCCCCGCGCCGCCAACATGCACGCGCGCGCCGCCACCCTCCCCGCACCGCCACCGCCGCTGGTGTGTCGCCAGAGGTGGCACTTTGGAAAGCCCTGTCCTAGAATCTTTCACAAATGTCTGTTTGCGGGGTATCCATATGCCTAATAGTAATCAAGATGAGTTCAGGATATATCATATACAATTTCATTTTAACTACTCCTGCAATGTTTGAGCTTTTAATATATAACTTTTTAACACAATTTCTTTTTACAAAACATTTATTTAAAAAGCATTACTGTTTTATATCGATCTAAAGTTTGTTAAGTAAAATGCAATCTTTAAGTTTTATGTTCCTTCTTGGAAAGTTCTTTAAGATGATGACATTCCACAGCCATTGACATTTCTCATCTATGGCTTTTAAAAGGTCATATTTAAATTGCAGATCTAGCAGACAGTTGGGAGTTCACTAGGACTTCATGCTAACTGGGAAACTCAGATGGTGGTGGTGGCCAGGAATACTTTACCAGGAATAAAGGCAGGAATACTCCTGCAATCTTATCTGAAGAAAACACGTCTTCCTTCAGTTATTCTTGCTCTTGTGACATCTAGCTGGACTGGACTACTATTTTATTTTTTTATTTATTTATCAGATTTTATCACTGCCCATCTCCCCCCAAAGGGGGACTCTATATAATATATAATAATACTATACTGCATTATATATGGATCTTCCTTTAAGGACAGCTGAAAAATGTTAACTGGTGGAAAATGTAGCTCCTGAATACTGCTGGGAATGGGGCAGTTTGAACATTTGGCAACTAGATTATATAAATTAATATTCTTGAAGGGCCACCTTTACCTCTAGGACTCTTCGTGAACCCTGAGGTGCTACTTATATAGTCCATCTGTAAGACTATTTACAGGAGATGAGGCAGAATATCTCTTTGGCAATAAACACACAGGCCCCACCACTGGACAACGCGAAATGGCTCCAAAGACTTGTTTACTATTGCTTTCTCTTAAATAAAGATTTTCTTCAACTGCTTTGTAGATGATGATGTTATTATCATTATCATTTACATAACATTACACACACACACACAGTGTTATGTAAGATATATCTATGCTCCCACTTCCCCCCACAACAAAAGCCCTGAGAGATGGGTCAGACTGAGAGTGAGTCACTGGCCCTAAATAAAGTGAGCTTCCATAGCTAAGATTGGATTAACAGCTGGGTCTCCCTGGTGCTAGTCCAAGACTCTAATCACTACACCACACTTGCTCTTATCATCATGCTGTGCACAAAAATGAAATGGGAGATAATTATTGTTTATTTGGAAGAGGATAGTATGTGAGCTGCTTTAGTATTTGCTGGCTTTAAAAAAAACTTTTTAAAAACTTCATTATTTATATATTACAAGCGTATGTATATCAGAAAAGTTCCCTGTTGGGGGAGATGGGCGGTGATATAAATTTAAATAAATAAATAAATAATAAAAACAGCTTTGAGTTTTACCCTATTTTTTATTTTTCTAATAAATAAAAGCATTTGTGGAAGATACTTGTATTTATAGCTAAATGAAAACGCTAAATCGTTTTCAGAAACAGTTTCAATGAACATACTTCTACACCACAACTGCCTCACACTGGCACTTTGGGCACAGGGACTTATTTGAGAAGAACATGTGCAAATCCCATCCACTGCTGCTATAAACATAAAAACCAAGATCATACAGATGTAGCACAATCTTAATGATACCTTATCACTGAAGTGGAATACAGAAAAATGAATCGACACATTTAACCTCTTTCTCAGGAGAACAGCAGCAACTGTAGAATGAATATCATCTGATCCTTCCTGGGAAAATTTGCTAGGATATCTAATTGGCCATTGCCAGAATTAACAATGCATTAATTGCAGCATACCAAAGTATGGAACACCCATACATACACCAATGTAGTTATCATTCAACGTCATTTGGTAGAGAGCACTCTCCTAAATATATGGAGGTATACTTAGGGTGATCTGAAGCTTAGTTTGTGATACTTGACCGTAGTTGCTTATTAGTCTCCTTTTCTGTGTTTTATTGATATGGCATGCTTTCATGGCTGTCTGGATATACAACCTCGAAAGGTTCATACTTCCAAGTTTCTTATCTAAAGCTGTCACCTGAAATTTTCTGTAAGATTTATATTCACCTTTTTCTTCAGGAGCAAAAGATGGGATACGCAGTGGACTCTCCTCCCATCTCCCCACAACAAAAACTCATCTGGGAGATCAGGCCAAGAGAGTGTGACTGGCCCTAAGCCATCCAATGAGCTTCCATGGCTAAGGATGGACTAAAACCTCGGTCTCCATGGTGCACCACTACACCACTTTAGCTCTCATGGTTATTGTGTTTTGCACAAAAATGACATGGGAGGTAATTATTGCTTATTTTGAAGAGGACTGTACAGTATCTCAATCATAGACGTATATAATGCAGATTGAGGACTATTCTTATGCTTAATTTTAATGTAAGGTTATATACTTTTCAGGTGCATATTCAGATTTCTGACTGCACTTTGTTTAGAACTTTTGTGCAGGTAGAGAACTGCTAACCAGCCTTAACACAATAACTAAAAGGATAAGTACCATCTAATCAAGTGAAATAATTCATATTCTATTAGTAATTACAAGCAGCAAAGTAATCATTAAATTGAAATAATTTTAAAGAATACTCTTTTCAAATAGAACATATGGAAACAGCTATTAAAAGGTTTTCATATTTATTTCATCTTAAATATTTCACACCATGTTGTTCATATTGGGAAGACTTGTTCCAACATTCAAAAATTATTCTAGTTACTTTTTCTGTTTCTTCTAATTCTCTCCAACTAAATTTTACCTTTGTCAATTGACTCATAGCAGCTTATACAGACTCTTGCTTCTTTATCCAGATAGTGGAGTTTGCATTTTCGATTGCAACAGGGAGCACAAAATACCTAGATTAGCACAAAAGCTGCATTAAGATTTTATAGGTGTATGAATGTATGTATTTTGACGTAGCAACAGGTTAAGATCATACAGTACTAATTATAAAAATCATAAACTAGAGGAATAAAGGCAACACAGCTATTACATTTGTAATTTAGTACCAGCATAGACAAAAATCACTTAGATAACATAGATAGCTCAAATAAATTGATTCTACAGCATGAAATTGGCTTGAAGTAGTCAGTGAATATGGACTTTAGAAAAATCACAAAGCTTACAAAATTACAAAAGCTTATGTTTTAGCCAATAACCAGAAACATTTTCAATAAATCAGACCAAAAAGTTTACATGCTGATCAAAGTTGGTTTTAATGGAGTGAAGAAAAGCTATTAGTAAAAGGATTTTTTTTTGGCAGAGCAAAAAAAAGGCAACCCCCCCCCCCTTTCCTTAGTTACTAAATGGAGAGTTATAAGGATGAGCAGACAAGAAAAAATGGTTTATTTTACTTACTTTCCCACAGGCACGACAGTGGTGTCTTCTTTTTGTAAATGTGAATTTGGCTTGACAATTCATGCACTTTGGTGCTTCTGAGTCAGGAACCCAGGATGGTTGCATCTGTCCCAAGGCTACAGCTTGTCCCACTACTTTACTTGGCTCTGAAACCACAGGTTCCATGTTTCCCAAGCATCTTTGTCCATCAGCATTATTATAGCTGAAGTCTGATTCGGGGGAAATTTTACCATCTGAGAGGAAGGTACTTGCGTCTGTGGAGTTCATCATTTGTGATTCACTCCCAGATATATTTTTATTGCTAAACTCAGAAGGGATTGTGGCTTTTGGTTGAAGGTTTAGCAGCTGCTTCGGTCTTGCTCCTCCACTGTGCACTGTTGGCTGGCCGTTTATTGAATCTGAAACTTCACTTCCAATCTCATTTGTGTTATCTACAGTCTCTTGCTGAACCTGCTGTGTGTGTTTTTCCACTCGCATCCCTAAGCTAGATTCCGGAATACAGATACAATTATTTTCAATAGAAGCTTTTGCTTTCTTAAATTCCAGCTCTGCTTGTATGATATCACTTCTGACATTCAGATGGCTTATATCCAGCAAGTTGTCATTTATTACATCAGATTCCAAAAGTCCACTGCTAGTATCTTCTTTCAGAGGCTTTGAATTATTTGCTTCAAGACAATGTTCAGACAAAAAGGCATCAAGCTCAGTATCACTAATGAGCATGTTGCTTCCAATAATGTCTTCTTCTAAAGCTAGATCAACAAAAGGTCTTTCATCAACGTCAACAGGCAAAACACTGCTGCACATTTCAGTACCTGCAGCCAAAAAAGGACTAACAGTAGCAACAGCATCCTGATGTTGGAAAGGTTCACAATTACTTGAAACAACATACTCTCTACTTGTTAAGGAAGATTTTTCTATCCCATATTCATTGGTTTTATTTAGATTGCTCTCCTTTTCTAAAGTTTCTATTTTTCCAAAACATTCGCCTTTAGGAAGGCTATTTTCAGTGTGCGGAGCTATGTCGCTAATGACATCTTCTTTCGGAGTAATCTTTCCATTCGTGTCATCAGTATTAACTAATGATGCACATATAGAAACAGCAAGTGGAAGACAGGATAATGAAGTCTGTGTATCTTCAGAGATTTCTGGTACTGAAACTGTATTTAAAGTTGTATCAGTGTATTGTTGTGCATTACAAAACTTGTCAGTTGTGCTGTGCTCTTTATCGAAAGCTAGCACATTTTCTGTTTGAAGAGTAGAATCACACAAACGTTTTTTGTTACACATTATGTTGGGATTATTTACTTCATGGAACTTTGGCAAATTCAAGGCTTCCGATTCATTTACAGCTTCTGAAATGGCTTGCTTGTCACTCTCATCATGTATCATTTGACCTTTTGAATTATTTTCATCCACTAACGTCTCACAAGGCAGCTTTTCACATGTTGATTCATCTTTGGATCCAAGTGCAGCTGAAAGATGAGTTACTGAAGTTGATAACCTATCTATTCCTATCACTTGTTCTTTCTGGTCAGATACTTTATTATTGTTCAAACGTTTTGTTTTTTCTTGATCTTCACCAGAGTCTGCTATATTTGGTTCAAAAGGAGTGTCTGTCTTTAATTCCCATTGATTAAGTTCTCCTGCTGCATTATATTGTATTTTGTACAGTGTTTCATCAATCTGTTGCTGTGCACCAAAATCAGAAATGCGCTCAACCAATGAATTATTAGCTTTGGTTGATAGTAGTGCTAAATCAAAGCCATCAATAGAAAGACTACACTGAGAATCATCTGACTGCAACTTTTGAATGCATCCCAAATTACTTTTTAGTTGGCTCAAACCACCCGTGTCACTGATAAGATCACAGACAGGTATACCGCATCCCTTCAAGCCAGATGACTGATTTTTATCTGAAGAACCACCACCCACCATGGACAGAAGATCTAAACCAGTAACATTTTTCTCATTCTGGTCAGAGTTCAATTGTTCAACATTTGCTACTTTTGTAATTTGAGAAGATAATGAGAGTTCATTGGATATAACACAACTGACATTTTCTTCCACATTTGGCTCAAAGGGTTTTGGCTGCTGGTAAGATGAATCTGATAAAACTAAGTGGTGCTCAGAATTATGAAGATTTATAGTGCTGTTGTTTTCAAGTTCATCTAAAAAAAAATAAGAAGCATATTATTAAGAATTTCACCATACACTTGCTAAACACATTGTTCCCTCAATGATACTGTCTGCATTCTACCTTTCCTTGTATTTTCCCCCTGCCCCCTTATTTGTCCATTGTTGATTTAGATTTGTCTGAAAAACACTGTGTGCCAATGATGTGACATACCATAAGAATAGATTTTTATGAACTTTTATACTTGCTGCTCACATACACATAGAAGAAGACACAAAGAATGAACCAACCTGCATTCTGTTCAAATTCATCAAGTAGTTTGTCCAAATCAGAGACAGCTGCTTTAAAGTAATTGTCCATTCTAAGGCTTGATCTGCAAACTCTTTTCTCCTGTTGCACCTGTAGGGAACAATGTAATGAATTAAAGCAAAAAATAGATGTAGGATTACTAGTAGACCCTAGATGATGTACATTAAGCTAAAATTATTCTTAAACTCAATTCCCAATTCTGTAAGAGTGACTACTAATAAAAGATGAGAGCCAGTTTGGTGTAATGCAGGGCTTTCCAAAGTGCTGCTGCTGGCGACACACCAGCGGCGGCGCACGCGCGCACGGCAACGGCACGGGTGGGCGTGCGGCGGCGCGCGCACATGGCAGCGGCACGGGTGGGCGTGCGGCGGGGCGCGCGCATGGCAACGGCATGGGTGGGCGTGCGGCGGCGCACGCACGGCGGCGGCGCGGGGGGCGTGCGGCGGTGCGGGGGGCGTGCGGGGGGGTGCGGCGGCGCGCGCGTGCATGGCGGCCGCCGTGCACGCGCGCGACGCCGCTTCCGGGTGGTGTGGCGACACACCACAGTGTGTGTGGCGACACACTTTTGTGTCGCGACACAGTTTGGAAAGCTCTGGTGTAATGGTTAAGACACCAGGCTAGAAACTGGGAGACTGTTCTAGTCCCACCTTAGGCAAAAGCCAGCTGGGTGACCTTCGGCCAGTCACTTGCTCTCAACCCTAGGAAGGAGGCACTTCTGAAAAAAACCTTGCCAAGAAAACTGCAGGGACTTGTCCATGCAGTTTCTGGGTATCGGACATGATTGAATGGATTTAAAAAACAATAAAAGAGTTGTTGATTGTTCCGAGTTAAGCTGCTGAGAAGAACATTTGGAAATCAGGAATAAAGCTTAGCTTTAGCATTTAGAAAATCAGGGTACGTTCTCAGAAACATCTGAGCTTGTCTAAATATATTGCCTTACATTATAAGCAATGGAATGGTACTTTTTCATACCCTTCCCCCTCAAAACTGGGAGACAGAAAATACCATCCTTTCATTTCTATCCTGTTGCTTTGCAACAGGCAGGACTTCAGAAACTGCCACAATGTTCTAAGACTGGAGTACTCTAGTCCAAGGGTCGGAAATGGCGGCTCGCGAGCCAGATGCGGCTCTTTGGCCCCTTGAGTGTGGCTCTTCCGCAGCTGAACTCACCCCCGCCCCTTCCACGTGATTGGCCCCCGCCCGCAAACTCCGCCCCCGGGACGCGGCGCTGTCGGAGGCAGAGGCGAGGCGGGCGGCGGCGGCAGCGAAGAGGCCACGGGCGCAGGAAGCAGCAGCCGGAGGCTCGTCTGGCCCCGCGGCGCACCGAGGGCGAAGAGCCGCCTGCTCTCCCCTTGGCCGCCTCCGGTCACTACAGTCGCCCTGGCATCTCCCTTTGGCCTGCCGTCCGCGGCCCCCGCCCCAGCGCCCAGCCCTGTCCCCCCCGCCCCCCTCCCTGCAGGCGGCGGACAAACTCGGCGAGGAAGCCCGCGATGGCGGCTTCCCTCCCGCACGCACGCCCAGGCTCGGCTGCGGAGCTCAGCTCAGGAGAGGCGGCAGGAAGGAGGGAGCGTCGCGGAGCATGTGCAGAGGGCTCCGCTGGGCGCCGTGGCGTTCCCGGGCAGGCGCGCGTGGCCGGGTCAGGGATCGCGGCGCCGCTCATTTGGGAAGCGGCTACGACCGGAGGCGGCCAAGGGGAAAGCAGGCGGCTCTTCGCCCTCGGCGCGCCGCCGCCTCCCTGAAGCGCTCGCCAGGCAGGTAGGAGAGCATCGCCATGCCGGGCGCGCCCGGCCGCCCTCCTTCCTGGGCAGCCGCCCCGGATCGCTGCGGGCTGGGCAGTGGTCGCCCCCGGGCGCCTCTTGCCGGGGGAGTAGCGGGGGTGGGGGGGACGCCGGGTCCTGTTGGGCGGGCGGCGGGGTCGGGGGGCGAGGAGTACGACCCCACCCCCTCCGGGGTGCCTTCGCTCTTGCTGGAGCCAGCGGAGCCCAGAGGTGGAGGTGAACAACTTTCCCCATCTCTTTCCCTGGTCTGCTGCTGGGGGAAGAGGCGCTCGATCCGTAGCCGGGCGGCGAGGAAGAGGACGCTGCCGCCTCCTCCTCCGCCGGCGGGAGGGAAGGAGGAGCGGCTGCCCGCCTCCCTCCGCCCGCCCTGAGGGGACCCACCCGGCGGCGCCGGCGGCTCCCCTGAAGCGCGCCACTTGTCATCGCCGCCGCCCGCCTCGTTTCCCGCCCCCCATCATTTCCTTGGCCCGACGCGGGCGGGCGGAAGCGTTCTGGGGGGGAGACAACATGGAGGCGGAAGCGGCAGCCCCGCCCGCGCCGAGTGGCGGTAGCGCGGCCCCGCCGCCGCCCTTTCTCTCCGGCTCAGATCCCGGGAAGGCAGCGGGGGGCCTCGCGGAGGGAGGCAAGCAGGCAGGCAAGCGGGCGGGGCGGGCGGCCCGGACCTCCGCCGCCGGGCCCGCCCCCCTCGGCGCCTGTGCGGCTCGCCCACGCCCTCCCACCCGCCCCAATAAGCCACGTGATTGGCTCCCGCCCGCAAACCCGCCCCCTTCCACGTGATTGGCCCCCGCCCGCAAACCCCGCCCCTTCCATGTGATTGGCCCCCACCCGCAAACCCCGCCCCCTTCCACGTGATTGGCCCCCGCCCGCAAACCCCGCCCCCTGGCTCTCGAGCATTTCAAAATGTGCACGAGCATGTCAAAATGGCTCCCGGCATAAAAAGTTTGCCGACCCCTGCTCTAGTCAAACAACATGTTTATTACTTAATAATGTAATGATTATTAGTTTTTAATGTAATGTAATTAGTATTAGTTTTTATGTTAAAACTCCATGCTAATCCTCAGTGTAGTTCATTTGGTTTCATCTTAGCATGTTGTAAGACGCACATCTTAGCAAACCCATAAACTATGCTTTACAATGTGTGAACCCTGGCAATTTTGGCTTATTCAATAAGCCACAATTAAGCAAACCTTTGCTTAGTATGACTGATCTCAGACACTGTGGGAGATAGTTCTGAACATGAAAATTTTCTAGACTTTAAACTATAAATTCATTTTCCTAAGGTAGCTTTGACTCCTACATTAAACAAGCTATTTAAGACTAAAATAAGCTAAATACAGCAGTGCCCCAAAATGGCACAATAGCACGCTTCTTTCATCCAAATGAAATTCAGAATATGAAAGGAGAAAAAAATCTGTTTATTTCACTGACTATTCACTGACCACTCTTATCAATACATTGTAGTGACAGTTCCTATCCTCCAATAATTATTCAAATAAGCTACTTATTTTTATCTATTAAGGAATTCTGATCCATAGGATTTGTATTATGTACTGTTTAGATATACCTAAAATTATACCATTTTATAATACCTAAAATTATACCATTTTATAGTACTTGCTTTATCTTAAAAGCTATACAAACTTTAAATCACAGTTCCCCCCTTATATATCAGGAATAGATATGTAACAGGTTAGAAAGCAATTTTTTAAAGTTATCATCTACTATATAAGCAGACCTCCAGAAAACTAGGTGTATTTGATATATTGAAAAGGATAGCAGTGTACTCAAAATAATGCATATTGAAAAGAACACCAATAGTTGAAACATTATAGTGAAAAGATAGCAACAACTTAATTTTCCTCAAACATATATTGTTTACAATATTCTAGAAAGCTGAAACATGTTGCCATGTTGTCATTGATCAAACAAGCCACTCTGAAAATCTTATATTAAGCAGTATGATCAATATACTGTAAATGAATCAACTTCATGGATCATTGCCTTGTAGTGGTAAAGGGGTCTGTGGATCCCAATAATGCTATGCATCAGGAATGTTCACTCCCAGAAGGATCACCCATCATGGGTAAGTCACCAAAGAGAAGTCGAACTAAATAAATTGACTGAATAAGAAATAACCCATTCCAATATTCTCCCAAGAAAACCAAATGGAATTTACAATCAGGACAACAATATCAACATGATACCGGAAGATGAGCCCACAGATCAGAGGGTATTAGATGCGCTGGTGCTTATAATGTAGCTGGATTAAACCTAAAAGGATTTCAGTTCCTGATGTGGCTAGAGTCAATGTTGCAAAGATATCTATACTACTGGTATGTGGAATGGCAGAACCATGAACCAAGGCAAACTTGATGTTGTTAAGAACAGAAATGTCAAGACTAATGCTGACATCATGGGAATCAGCAAACAAAAATGGAATGGAATGAGATCTTCTACTCCGGACAAGAAAATCATAGAACAGAATAGACATTATTAATAAAAGGGTGTCAAAGTCAGTGCTTGTATACAACCCCCCAAATGACAACACTACAGGTAGAAGTGAAGTAGCATCTAATATAACAGAATTTTTTTTACCTTGGTGTATGAAATGAAGCAGAAAAGAGACTAATGGAAAAAGAAAATATAAAGAAGACATGGTACAAATAGACAGAAAAACTGTACTAAACAATCCCAAAATTGATGATACACACAATTCTTTGATTACTGAACCAAAGCCAACCATTCTTGATAGTGAAGTTAAATAGCTCCTGGAAAATATTGCTAACAAAACTGCAGGACTTTGATGAAATATGAGATGAACTGTTTAACTACATCAACTTGTAATATTTTAAAGTGCTACTTGTGGTTTGTAAGCATGTTTGAAAATGCAGCAACAGCCAAGGGACTCGAAAAGATATGTTTATATTCCAATTTCAAAAATGGGCAGTGCTAAATAATGTTGAAACTATGAACTATTGTGCCTCTCTCAGATGCTAGTATGATAATGCTCAAGACTTTGAAGTCAACTCTTCAACAAAACATGGCACAAGCTGGACTTACAATCTGGATTCAGAAGAGGAAATCTAAGATCACATTGCTGATGGATAATGAAAAAGGCAAGGGAGTTCCAAACCAACACTGTTTTTACTTTATTTATTAAACTAAGGCTTTTGACTGTGCAGATCACAACTAAATGTCACTAGCCTTTAAAAACATGGGTGCCTATTGAAGAATTTGTATGATGATCAGGAAGCAACAATTACGACAAAGCAGAGAGCAATTAAATAATTTAAATCAAGAAAAGTGGTGTGTTTTTAATTCTACTTGTTGACTGTATCATGAGAATTTCTGGATTAAACAGATTGAAATTAAAACTGCTGGGAGAATCATCAATAAGCCGAGATATTTTAATGATAAGCTTTGATGGCTATCGGTAAGGAAGACATAAGAAATCTCCTGTCAAAGGCTAAAGAAAAGACTTAAAATTCCCCCCAAAAAATTATGTCAGTGGGTTGGTAGTTAACAGACTTTAACTCTCTAGTCTCAAATTCAATATTAGATAAACTCAAGTCAGACACCTCACTAATTAAGAAGCAAGAGTTATTGGAAAAGACATTGATGCTTGGAAAAACAGAAAGCAATCAAAACCAGGCCACAGATAACAGCCAGATATCAGCAGCCGGCTAGGTATTATCACTGCTGACACACGCATGCACTTAGAAGAACTTTAAAGAGCACTCACTGACCATCATGGTGAAATGGTTCCCATATGGTCATAAAGAATAGGAAGAGACTGAACAGTAACAACAGTAAAAATGAATAATAATGACAGCCAGTGTGGTATAGTGCTAAGGTGTTGGACCAGGAATGGGGAGACCCAGATTTTAGTCTGTCTTCAGCTTTAGGATGGTCACTCTCACTCAGCTTGACCTACCACATAAGGTCATTGTTGTGGGGATAAAAAGGTCTTATACTAAACTTATATCTAAGCACACACCAAATAAAAATGCTAATTCTCACTGTAGTAATATGCATGGACAAAAGTGCTTCTAAAAAGTATTTTTAATCAAGGAATTGTCTTATCTCATTTATCAAATTTCACACGTTGCTATATACTATTTGTAATCCTGCCATGTTCTCATTTTCTCTCTCAAAAAAATCAATGTGATAAAAAGATGGAATAATTGCCCAATACATTTCAAGTGGTAGTTGTTGGAACTGCTCTCTCCCCTCATCCCAAGAATGAAACTACCTTTAATTGCACAAAGTTGCAGTAACATATTTTTATAGTGAATAAAATATTCCCAATCCCTAGTTGGCCAAGTAACCAAGTGTTTGGGCTTTTTCTAATCATAGTATGAGGGCTACCTTAAGTGCACCACAAAGTATTTCTTTGCTGAGCTCATTATAAGCACTACAATTTTTGTTGTTGTTGACCCAGTACTGGCTCAACATTTTTAATGAAAAGTCTGCCTACTGAAAAGTGCAGGTTTGGGTGCAATACAACCATCATTTCAGGCAGATATTCTACACTTATGTTGGGTTAACAGTACATCATCCACAATCAACATAGCCCAATGATGAGTTGAAGTTGGGGAAAACTGCCCTATGTATTATACTTACTTTCTTTACCTTGCAGAAAGAAAATGCTTTTAAATGTAAAAACAGGTGTTTCCTGTTATTTTAACCCTGTGCCTGATCACCCTACACTGTCACCGAGCCTCTGTGATTTGGCTCCAGGGATCCCTGGTCTGGCTTCCAAGCAGGAGTAAATAAAACTTCTAAAGAGGGATGACTGAGTAATTCCAGGCAAAGCTGGGGCTGGGTTTATACACACGAAGCTGGAGCCCAGCTGAGGAAGAGAAAAGACAAGGGGGAGAAAGACAAGAGAAAGAACAGGGACTTCGATTCGAGGAAAGAGAGGATAGAGGCGGAGAGACCCTCCGTGGGGTTTAGATAGGAGGTTAGGCTCCATCAGTGACAGCCGGGTCGGTCTTTCCAGCCCCACCTTCGGTTCTGCAGCCAACCCGCTCTTTTTTCCTCACCGCGACGGCTCCATCCTCGCCTCAGTTCGCGGAGGGGAAAACAACACCAGGCGGAGGCTCCCCGAGGTCACAGCCGCGTCTCTCCCCCCGCCCGCCTGCCTGCCTCGCAACGCGTCAGAGAAAGGCGCCCAGCCTTTCCAGGATCTCCCCCCCCCCCCCACGAAGGTGGCTGAAGGGCACAAAGGGGTGCGCGCGAGCCTCTTGTAAGACTGACACCTCGGCCGGACACGCCCCCTCCTTACCTCCCCTCTGCGCGGAAGCCAGACCTACTCCGAGCAGCCCCCGATCCGGACTAGGTCCCCGCCTGGGCGCCGGCTGCAAGTCATTCTCCGGGCCCCGAGCGCGAAGGCGTCCGCGGCACTTTTTCCAGACTTCAGTCTTTCGCGAACAGGATCTCCTTCTCGTTCCTGGCCTTCCCACGCAAGCGCGCAGGAAGGCGGCCAGGCCACCACCCACTTGAAGCAGACGTCTGCTACCAATCTCCGGGATGGACCCATCTGCGGCTGCGCAGTTGCCATGCAAGGTTCTTCAACCCGCCCGCCACCCCTCCCATCCGGAGGGTGTGTTCGGGAGAGTCTCGGGGGTTAACTGCAGGCGGCGGCGTGCCCGGGAGGAGTTGCGTTTCGGACGCTCGTTACGGTGGTACAGATTGACGAGCAGGTGTGATTGTCTTCCTTGCTCCCCGAACTTTTTGGGAAACGGACCTTAGAGTTTACAGGTGGAAGGAAATCTGGGGCTGATTTGTCAGCCGCAAGTATTATTCCATGTAATTGCAATTTATAATAACAAACGGGTTACATCGTGGACTGGCAGGAGAAGAAAGACGGGCGCTCTCCCTAGCCTAAAATGTGGCTGGCTCACCCAAGGTTCCGTGTGCCGCGCGTATCTAGGCAGTGTTGTTGAGAAAAGTAAGGGATACTGATAGATTGGAAAGCGCCCTGAACCTTGGGACTGAAGCGAGGTGTAAAAAGAAAAATGCCTTTGTGCAAAGTATTTTACTTACTAATTTCTGAGATAACATAATACATAATGCCGTGTCATATAAGTATGTAGTTCCAATAGAAGAGAATAGTTCACACATAGGCTGCGTTTTTGCAACACACTGAACACAAGCCACCCACATGTGAGTCTCTAGCTGGCCGGGCTTGGGGATGGAACCGAAGAGGGTCGGGCTACACTAGACTAAGAGAAGATTGTCAGGGAGGCAAAGCACTTCTGTCCATTGCCAAGAAAACGGCATAGTCAAGCTCTCCCAGGGGGAGTCTTAAATAGCGGGCAAACAGGCTTTGTAGCTGTTTTCGTTTTTCATGGTATATGAAGTCTGACCTCTAGGTCATCATAGGTAAGGATGTTGTGTGAACACAGCCAAAGATTTGTAGCCATTTACTTGTATTTAGGGTTTTTCCCATTTTGTACCTAACCACAGCACAAAGATGTCCTGCCAACATCTTCTTTTCTACCATGACCCCATGACTTTGCCTTCATCTCATCTCCAGCCCATGAGTGAGACAGGTGAAGTCATCCTTAGCTGTCTAGGTGTGAAGTGGGTTTTTCTCCCTTATTCTGATGCTGTGAATGAATGGAAACAGAGGCAGGATAGGATTTGGAAGTTTTCTACCAACCCAAGAATGCTAGGTAGCACTGCTGCAATTCAGCAGTGGGGAAGGACCATTAATTCCAACTTTAATATGCTATAGTTGGGGCTCTGTGTCCTCTTCAGCTATAAGCATGAAGTACTGTATATAGCCTAATAAAGTAAAACTGGTAAGAATGGCATATTAAAGACAAACATGTTTATTATGTTAGTAGCTTTCATGGTCCACACTCCATATGTGCTATGACAGTACCAGTAATTTACCTTGCACCTATTCAAGGCCATACTGTGTGTACAGTATGTTTTTGGGTAGCACAATTAATGCTGTACAGTAACTTGATTTTAATCTCTGAAAGATGCTCTAGAGCAGCCTTTCTCAACGGGGGTCCACAGAACCCCACAAGAGGTCTCTAGGGGTTCAACGAGAGATTGTGATTTGAAAACAATAAACATTTTTTAAATTTGCCCGCTGTGCAAACTTGCAGTGGTGGGAATTTTTATGCGCTGTGACTTGGCTTCTGTCCTGCCACTTTGCTGTTGTTGCAAATATTGTAAAATGTGGATTTTGTAGGCTAGAAGTGAATTGTATTATGAAGTTTTCATATTTGTTGTGATTTTTACACAGATGTTTCCCGAGACCTGAAAATTATTTCAGAAATTCCTCCAGGGTAAAAAGGTTGAGAAAGGCTTCTCTAAAGTATCAGTCTGGGGAAAAATACAGATGCTTTAAGGTGTTGCAGGTAGGTGCTATGTTTGCACTCCTGAATTCTCCAAAGCAACTTTCAGAGATCTAAATCTGAAGTGTCTCATAGGCCCACTACATATTTCCAAACATTTATCTGGTTAACCATGGATAAAGCTGATTCAAAGAAATACATGCTTGAAAACAAAGAAACTTTGTGGAGTACACAAATAAAAGCAACTTTTTCTTGCTATATACATTGTTTCTAATGTTATTGAGTTAATATGACAATTGCCTTTTAAGATATCCAGATAGTAATGAGAGTCATAACCCATAACTGCACTAGTCAAGCTGAAATTTCTACAATTCAAATAAAAAAATTTTTAATACTGTAGTCAGTATTTCAAAAGTTCACTAATCAGTTTCAGATAGTATTCACTTAGAGGTAATGAATTTTTCACGAGTTCAGGCTTCAGAAGTTAATTTTGTGGGGGAATTAATGCTGTTAAAGTAGTGTGTGAAGTGGGAACTATGGGCACATATTTAAATTTGCTTCAATTGGAGAATGAAGTATTTGTCCAAGAAATATTCTTTAAATAGCTGGGAATTTATTAATTTTCAACAGAAAAGGCTACTGAAAAAAATCTGTTCTCAAATATGATGGAGTTAACAGAGGCCCAAAAGACTGCTAGTTTGTATGTACCAGTCTCAGTGAAGTCAGATCATTACTCATTCAAGTGCTGAGTTTGATCTGAATGTATGTCCTAAAAGAAATTCTACAATTCAGAGGGTCCCTTCAGTTACCATTGGAATTGAAAGCTGAGAAATATTGTGCTACATTTAAGATATTTCATTTTCAGGATCTGTTTCACAGAAAGTTAAAATGGTAGTGGCTATGGCCCAGTGTTTTATTCTGAAATAGTGTTTGAAGAGTGAGATGATGGGGCTACAGGAAGTATCATAAAATATCTGCAGCAAATAGCCTCTCAGTATTTATTTTTGGTCATGCTTACCATGGGATATATTTTGTGAATGGGCAAGCCCTAGAGTGACAATCATTTTATGAGAATGCCCACCATATACTCAAAAATTTTTAGGTATGTCCACTGTTCCAAAAAAAATTATAATAGCTTATCTTACAGATTTTGGAGATATTTCTATATAAAGTTAAAGCTATTCAATTTACAGAAAATATTTAAGAAGTATTACAATAGAAATTCAAATTACTGTGGCAACATATACATGCAACATAACTATTAACAGGCAAGACTTCCAAATAAAAAATCAGTGATGACAGAAAAAGGCTGGGTTTACATATCTGTTTTATGTGGATTGGCATTAGCTTAGTGTGTTATATGAACCTAGTCACTATGGTTTGTAAACTGTGGACTTACTAAAAATATGCCTAAAAGTAAACCATGGCTTAATGCAGTATGTGAACCTACTCACTGGAACAAAATATAGACTGTGTTTCCATAAATTTGATATTTTCAGCAAAAGAAACCCTATATCATATCACCCAATCACTCATACATGCAGCATTTGTCTGTATGCACTTAACAGATACCCAATGTGAACATGACACGAATTTATATTGTGCACACATTTCTAAGTTAGCTACTATTGTGCTCCAACTTTCTGATATGGAAATCTGGTGAAGAAATGGTCATATGCAGTGTTTTTTTACATATGTAGTTTGTACATATATAGTGTACAGATTAATATTTTCCACAAATGTGGGTTAATGTATAAAAGACTTCCGCATTTCATAAGACAAATCAAATGATTTCATTTGATCATAAAATCATTCTTTCAAATATATACCTGCACAAGGCAGGGAACTTTCTATGGAGATCAGGTTGAATCCCATTATGCCTCCTTTTGATCAATGAAAAGTCTACATGAACAGAGGAAGAGGAGATGCAATTTGTAGCAATTTTGCCTATCTGAATCCTATGAAAATGTGGTCCAGAAGAAATGGAAATCAATAAGCAGGCATTTATCCAAGTGAAAAATATCTCAGCAATCATTCATTGCTGCAAAGAAATTAGTAAATGATTGAATTTTAATGAAAATTCTAGAATGTTCCTTCATACTTTCAAAAAGAAAGTTACTTGAGCTATAAAATATGTTCAAGGGTGAGAAACTGCAGCCCTTAATTCCCATCACATACAGATATAGTCTGTTATGTCTGGAGTTGACAGGACTTGGGAGTCTAACTACATCTGGAAAGTGAAAGGTTTCCCTTTCATGCTACATAATAGCAAGGAGAAACAGTTTAAGAGGGAATTAGCAAGCCTTGATTAAGGCAAAAAGCTTCTTTCTAGTGTTCTGCCAGTGAGGAACAGCATAGATACAAGAAGCTAATATAAAAAGAAAGAAAAAACAGCAAAAGAAAACTTTCAGAGCTGCATCAGGCAGGTCTGAAAAAGGAGAAAATGTCCTCTGCTGAAAAGAAAACAGCATGCAAAAGAATGAACGCACACACAAAAATGGTTTCTAGCCTGTGGAAAGAGTCTTGACAAGGAACTAAATGAAAGGGCCAGCTTAGAAAAGAGACAGAGGAGAAAAGAATTAAAAATGTCTGTCTTGTTTTCAGGGAACAGAGAAAGCACGCAGCAGGAGAGTGGTAGATGGGGCAGAGGGGGCATTAGTAAGTTCTGCTAGCAAAGCACTCTATGAGATCAGAAACTGCAAGAAGTCTTTAGAAAAATGGAATGCCTTTTGTTCACAGATGGAGACTTCTGGATACAATCCATCTACAATAAATTATACATTTACTTATTTTCTATACTGAAATTATAAGTTACTTAAATAGTAAAATGCACTTAAAGTGATTTTATGGTTAGTTTCCTGAATTATGGCAGAACTACAGTTCAGTGCAGGTGTTCCAGAGATACACAAACCCTTGCATATTTTCAGCTTTTTCTTCTGCCTTCCATTTAATGAGTTTTGCATTTGTGTTTATAGGCCTGTCCCTGATACGGAAGTCATGAAGAAGTCCACTCCTTTAAAAGTTCCATATGTCCAGTGGACCACAGATGGAGTTTTAAGAGTCCTAAATTATGAAGGAAAATGTTAAGGAAGTTCTTGTCATCTTTTTCCTCCTAGATCTACATTTTCCTAAAAATCACTATCTATCTTCATATTAGCAGTTTCTTTGAAGTTGCAATGTTTATTTTCTTTAGATCCTGTGGAATGAGAACTTGGCATTCTGTTGGGGTATGTATTAGAAGCCGAAGAAAAGCCATCCCGAGCAGTATACGTTTGACAACATGAACATTCAGGAAAAATCTGTTCTTGGGGTTTTAACTCTTTTTTGCACTGGTTGTTCTTAAAAGTAAACTTTTCCTCTGAAAATGTATTTTCTTTCTTTTGCTGTAAAGTATCTTCTTTATCTTCCAATGCACGAGCAAGCATATAACTAACCTTCCTTTGATGAGCCAACATCTCCTCCTTATCATTCAGCTATATCGACAAGAAAATAAAAATAAGAAATATTGCAGTCAAATATGGCAGTATATACATACATTTGTTCAGACATATATACTACTATTAATATAGCCTCTGAAACCATGTAAGAGATACCAACCACGTCTATTAGCGTCCTAATGATCTCCAGTGGGTTATCTAGTTCTTCTACTTTCTTACTATCAGTGCCAGAAGCAAGCATACCCATCAGCTTTTCTCCCAGGCTTTTTCTTTTTTCTTGAAACAAGGAAACACCAGAAAAAAATGTGGAGGTGAATATGGTATCATATTAAAAAAAAATTAGGTATTGAAAAGTTTATATATTTATTTATTTAATTTGTATTGATTTATATGGCTGCCCATCTCACCAATGTGACTTTAGATCAGAGCTTTCCAAACTGTGTGTCGGGACACGTTAGTGTGTCGGCTGCAGTGTCTGGGTGTATCACGGCTGCGGCTGCCTCCAAACCTGCCCTGCCAGGATTCTGCGCAGGTCCTAGTGCCTGCCTTGTGCCTTGCTGCCTCCAAACCTGCTGTGATTCCGTGCAGGTCCTAGTGCCTGCCTAGTGCCTTGCTGCCTCCAAACCTGCCCTGCCAGGATTCTGCGCAAGTCCTAGTGCCTGCCTTGTGCCCTGCTGTAAGAGTGTGTCGCAAAATGATGCCCTGCTGTAAGAGTGTGTCGCGAAATGATGCATGTCTAAAAAGTGTGTCACCAACATGAAAAGTTTGGAAAGCTCTGCTCTAGATGGCTAACAGGAATTAAAATACAATATAAATGCAATATATATTTAAAAGAAAAATTACCATTCCCAATCAACTAGCACAAAGTGGCTTCTGAAAACACCTTTCACCAATAGTGTGCCCCCATATGAAGAAAACAGCCAAGTCTTCAAGGCCTTCCGAAAGCTGAGCAGAGTTGGGGCCAGCCGAGCCTCGGGTGGTATGGTGTTCCAGAGGGCAGCTATGGAAAAGGCATTCTTCCTGGGCCACCCTAGATAGGAATCCCTAATAGATGGGGCCCAGAGCATGCCCTCCTGCCTGACTTAATGGGATGGGTAGAAACGATGGGAGAAAGGCAGTCCCTCCAATACCCTGGCCCCATGCCAGGTAGGGCTTTATAGGTAATAATTCAATTCATCTTGAATTGAACTTGGAAGCAAACTGGAAGCCAGGGCAGCTTGCAGAGCAAAGGTGTAACTGGGTCATAGCGAGGCACACCCATAATTGCCCATGTGGGTACATTCTGGACCGACTGAAGTTTCTGGATGTTCTTCAAGGGCAGCCCCATGTAGAGCACATTACTATAACGTACTCAGGAAGTTGACAAAGCATGGTCCAAATTCCAAATAAAATTGAAACTACCATAATTTATATCATTAAAAATGGTATATAACTCACATATAGCTTTCAAAAGCATTTTTCATTTTTGTGATTATTACATTTTTAATGCCCAAAATAAAAATCGGAAAATACATTTCAAAGAGCAGGGCAAGAATTTCTGCACTCTTAAGAAATGCATAATTACAACACAGAGGTGCATAAGATGAAGACAATATGTCTAGATCTTAGACAAGTTATTGAATTGTTATTTAATAATAATTTATTGTATGTATTTGTTACTAACTCTACACTTTAAACTCCTGCCACTTTAAAAAAAAGAAAAAAGAAAGAGAGAGAGAGAAGATCTATTAAAAGAATTAATACTATCATATCACATAACTTTATATTTGCAAGCAACCATCCCTAGAAAAATTAAAGTTACTGGAAAAAAGGAACCTGGAGGTTAAAAGGCATAACATGTACATAAACTGAGAACAAGATCTACACAAAAAACCCTCCCCACATTAATTAAATAGCAGTGGATCTTTTAAAAGATGCCTTAAGAAACCAACTATGTGATTACACATTTCATAATATACAAGCTTTACAATATTCTCACAGACCACCAAGTAAAAATTATACGTGTGTGTGAAAACACTTCCCTCTGTGCTTTTAATTTAATTTTAAAATGTATTTTAGCAGTAGCTCTTTGGCCTATAGTTATGTTTCACCTTTTCCATAATATTTTATAATTAATTCTCCAAACAGCCTTTTGCTCCAGATTATAAATGTTATACTGAGCAAATCTTGGAAGATAATATTGCAATATATTTATCACTTTTAATACAGTTTTAGAATTTGGCCAGCTAATCTGTTTGGTACAATACTGAGTTAATCCTCTCTAGGAATTTTCCAGTCTATACTGATGTTTACTGTGCTAAAAAAATCGGAGACAAACAAAAAAATTATATTTAGGTACCAACAATATAAAAATTGTCCAAATAAATCCATTTACAGATAGTCATGTGAATCCAATTTTTGCAAATACTAATTGTTGCTATGCAAAAGTTGTGACATTATAGGTAACAAAACTTTATTTGATAAAAGTCAGTATAATATTAGTCTAATTGACATGGGATGTCTAATCATGAGGGAAAAATGAAGCTTCATCAGCTGTCATTACAAAATAAAAACTGTACCAACACATGAACAATGGATTCAACAATGCCAGAGCTACAAGATCAAGTTTGACAAGCTACAAGGACTTTGTTAAACTTCCCATACATAAATGCTGAGCGTAAGATGTTAACCTGGCTTTAAAGAAGAATCTTTGTTGAAAGAGTGAATAGTGAAGGAAGTGATATAATGCCATCTAGGCTGTTCTGATGGGCTTTGCGATCAGCTAGTCACATTTTGATACTCATTATCCAAAAGCTTTTCTCTGATTATTTTCTTAGCCTAAGAAATTCTAAGAAATGTAGAAAGTCTACAGAGAGGGCACAATAATGGTTTTTCCAAAACTCCATGAAGGATGAAAACTTTCCAGGCAAGAAGAGGAGTCGGCCTTGAAGGGAAATAAAGGCATTTACTTCAATCTTCACCATATTATTCTCTAATCCAGGGCTTTCCAAAGTGCCACCGCTGGCGACACACCAGCAGCGGTGGCAGCGTGGCGGCAGCGCGTGTGGCAGCAGCACAGGGGAGGCGCGCGTGCACGGCGGCGGCGCGGGGGGGTGTGCGGCGGCGCACGTGTGCGCGGCGGCAGCAGCCTCCACTAAAACACGGAAGGACTGATACCGCGCCGCTGCCGCCGTGCACATGCGCGCCGCCACTTCCTGGTGGTGTGGCGACACACCACGCTGTGTGTGGCGACACATTTGTGTCGCCACACACAGTTTGGAAAGCTCTGCTCTAATCTCTCGCATGGCATGCATATTTTGGTGCTTGAAACATCTATTATTAACTTAGTTTGCACTGTATCCAGTTACTTATATTTAGGATGAGGACTCATCTGTGAACCCTAGAGCAACTGATCTAAACATCTAGTGGCAAATAATTTCAAAGCTGCAGGAAAAAACCCTTTTTTTTCTTTTTCTGTTTTTTTTTTGTGGAAGATTTGAGAATTGCTTAAGACCTTCTTTGAGCCTGTGATACCACAAAATCTATGTGCTTTCCATGACCCTGAAGCCTGGAACACTACACCACCTCGATCACCTCGATTGACCAGACTGTCGCTGGACAGAATCCTGCTGGTTGCAACTCGCTTTCCATTCGTCTCGATTCCTGGCTTTTCTTCTCCAGGTTCGGCCAAAGTTCTTGACTATTAGGTCTTCCCATCTCTTTGGAGGTCAGCCAAGGGGTCTTTTTACTTCTCTTGGATACCATTCTGCAACTGTTGTCCAACAGCCATCCGACATGTGCGCGGTGTGTCCTGCCCAGCGTAGCTTCCATTTGCGATATTCGACTACATCATCATTTATTCCACTTCGTGCTCTAGTCTGACTACTTGGGATGTGGTCTCGGAGAGAAACTTTCAGCATGGATCTTTCCATAGCCCTTACTGCTCTTGAAAGCTCTTCCTCTTCTGCCTTTGTTAGCGACCTTGTTTCACTTCCATATAGCACCGCCAGTAAGACAGTCAAATTAAAAAGATTAGCACGCAGTTTTCCGTCAATTTTCTCATTTTGTAAGACTTCTCTAATGGAGTTATATCTAGCCCATCCAGCTTTCTTTCCTCTGACCAGTTCTTCTCTTTGATCGTTGTTCATTCTGATTAGCCATCCCAGGTAGACATAATGGTCAACCTCTTCGATGAGTTCGTTCTGAATCCTTATTTGGAATTTTGGAAGGTTCCCTGTCTGCATATATTTTGTTTTAGTGCGATTCATCTTTAGACCCACCTTTCTGCTTTTGGTGTCAAGTTGTCGAAGCATTTTTTGCAGCTTTCGACACTACACCAAGATATTTAAAACTACTCACTTGCTCAATCTCCTATCTTCCTATAGTCCAACTCCATTTCTTAGGATTTTCTGGCAAAAGCCATCATTGGTCTTGATTACCAGTTGCATTGCCCTACAGTATTGCACTAAGCTTTTGAGAACTTGTCTGAGGCCAGCTGGAGTCTTCAAAATAATTGCTATATTTTCTGCATACAGCAAGACTGGGACAGTCACATCCATTATTTTGGGCAGATGAAATTTGCTGAAATTTGAGTTTCTTTACAAATGAGCTTGTATATACTGTAAATTGATCAAGGAAGGAGCTTGATGAAATCAAGACCTTCTTAACAATCACTTACATCAGGGCTCTTAATCTTTTTGTGCCATGGATCCGTTTGAGAGTCTGGTGATCTATGGACCCCTTCTCAGCTAAATTTCAGTTGAAGGTTAGTGAAAATAAAGGTATACTTTTTTTTCCCCATCCAAGATGACAGACCTCCTGAAATCTATCACCAAGTTAAGAACCCCTGACTTAGATGAAACTTTTGTGAGTCACCTAGATTCTATGCACCATCTCTCCCTCTCCAGATGCATGCTATATTCTTAAACATATCCCCAATCCTAGTATCTGCCTAAGAGGAAGCTATGAGTCACCCTGAGTGGGGGTATAGGGCACCATTTTACTTTTTAATCATCCACAATCAAAGCAATGGCCTAAAAAATTATATGATGGCTCTATTGATCACTTACCATATCTACAGCAGTGCTTGGCAAAAAGTTGTAGTGCACCTCCAAGGCAAAAAAGGCTGCCATTCTTACACTAATGCTAGAGAATGACAGCTGACAATTCTGAGGCACACCCTGATAACTAATCTACAGGTTGGCCATGTTATCTGAATTAATTCATTGTCTTTTGAGGTGATTATTAAAGTTATATCTGTGCTATTCTGCCTGGGATGCCTCTCCAACAAATCAGTCATTGGTAGACCCTTTAACAATCAGATGACATGCATATGTGAATCAGCTCTAAGCTCTCTTAGTAGGACTACTGTATGTCACCTTGTTGCTGCTGTATTCAGTAGAGTGAACACTAATACATACTTATTTCTAGATTGCCTTGGGAGGGTTTTTGTCCTAAAAAAAACTTGCCAAATAAAATTGGTGGTAGTTATATGAATCCTTTGGATAATGAAGGGAATGGTTTAAAACAAAAGTTTAAATGCTAAACAATATTGCCAATACCAAGTTATTTTCAGGATCACTGAAAAATATGTATAATGGAAAGAATTACCATCTTCTTTGGTGCTTTTCCACTTTACTGTTTTAGTTTCTTTTCTGCAGTTCTTACTCATCTGTGCGAGCCTGAAAGCCTGGTCCTTCCTCCGCATCAGCTGCTGCTCAAAAGCTATTCTGAAGGCATCTGCCATTATATAAGCTTCTTCTTTACTCTTCTTCAGAAGTTCAAACTGTTATTTTTTCAATTAAGATAAGTTTTAGATTGCATTTTTAAAATAAGGATAAAATCCACATGTCTATGGTTACTGGAAAACAATATGGCTATTGCTTCCTCAGCTTAAGCAGAAATCCACATAGTATAATCTGCCCCAAGAATGACATTTTTTTAAAAAAAGTGGTTGACAATACAGAGGAGACAAGGTCATTTTTACAGGTCATTTTTGTTTGCAATGTGAATCAATAGCAGAAAGCAGAGTTTCTACAAACATGAATATCACTTACTAATCCTCCCATAAGAACCTCTTCCTGGGCAACATGTTTAGAAAAACTTTCTTTCCCCTCTAGAATAGAATCAAGAAAACAGAAAGATTTGCTGGCTACTCAAAGGTTAGTTACCTACTAAATCTAACTAATGTCTCTGCACCCTGATCTTCAATTCTATTCTCTGTTGATTCCTAATTAATTTTCTTAGTAAAGCTGGAATTGATGGATATATATATTTCATTACATGGCCAGGAGTAAATCTAAAACATAACTTGGTGGAGTAAAGGGGTAGCAAAGCAAAGAACATTATTAGGGGAAAAGGATTTTGTTATGTACTATGTACTTATAAAATTATTGTTATTTTATTGATCTTCTTAATGACGCTGAATACATTTTAGGGCTAAGAAACCTTTTTTTTTTACATATCAAGTAAATCTGACAACTCTCTAACTCCAAATCCCACCAATAGCCATGACAGTCAAATCCCTGAGCTAATCCTTTATCATGCTGCACTTGATAAGTATTAGCAGAACACTCTTCTCCTGCACTTTCTAAGGCATTTCATCTTACATATCTGTACTTCTCACTGATTATTCATTCAGAAAACAGGCAAAATGCTTCTTAGAAACTATTGGATTACTCCAAACTTTCTAGTCTACTTCTCATGCAATTTTTAAATTTCTGTTCAGAACTATATGGCAGGGGACTGTGGTAAAAGAAAGAGATGTCAAATCTGCAGGAGAGGTGTCCCTATACTTCCTGTAGACAGTGTCACTCAGCCCATCTTCTGGAAAGGATTGAAGCTAAGCAAGGGGCCGATTGCTGAGATACATTTCCTACAAAACTAGTTGAACTAGCTTCTGCTGGCAAAGAAACTGAGTGGATGAAAGTTTCTTAACATACTTTGATTGAACTATAGAATTGTGGCTGTATTAACTGATACTAATTCTGTTGGGTGACTGGGGAAACAGAGAAGTTTGAGTAGGGAGTATCCTTTGGCCTGAAAGAGGGCTAAAAAGTAGATGCACAAAGAAAGGAGGAAATGTATTGGTGAGATGAATGGAAATCGGTTATATTGGGATGAAGCCAGAGGAGCTCCCTCCATCAGAACTCAACATGTTACATTTTCATGGGTCACCCCATCTAAAACATAATGTTTAAAAAATACTTTTTAAATAAATAGACCTGCCATTATTTATATATCTATTCTACTTGCAATTTGAAGTATCTGTCAGTAAACAAGAAAAAAGAAAAGAAAAACATATTGATATACCAGCTGCCTAACTATTACATTTTTACAACAGCAACATTTGACATTATTTCTCACATGGCAAAGCTTTCCACCTGACCCGTTAGCAAAATAATGCTTTTAACCGAAGTTCAAATACCTCTTGCTTATGTTGAAGAAGTTGCTTTCGAGTTGCTGCTGACATCTTGGCACAGGAACAGGGTTCTCCTTCGGGGCCATTGCAAGCGCAGGCTCCAAGTACTGCCAACTTCCAATTCAAATGAATTCCAGCAGTTATTTTAAAATCCAGCTCATTGACAAATACACACACAGGCTGGTTCACATAAACTGCTTAGCTATCAAATGATTTATTTGGAGCTTAATAGGATGTACAAACCATCTATCGTGACTTTGCATGAATTAATCTTTGCAGGACACTTAAGTTTTATTTAAGTGGAATGACAGTTCTTTATTATCAGATTAGACTGCATCCAGAAGAGCTCCTTCATGCTTGGCAAGGTTTTCTGTTACAGAAGAGACCTTCAAAATGGTTACTGCAAGTCATGCTAAGCCACATCTTAGTGAAATATGGAGTAACATCTTTCAGTTCCATTTTCTTCCACCTCTTACAGTTCAAAAGAGGAATTTAGTGGTTTCTATGATTAACGATAGCTGGCTATGTTATCCAGATGACAATTCTGGATACATGTGATACAATAAGTCTCTGTTATTCAAAGCTACCAGCCACATGGGAGTAGATAAGAAGATCCCAAGGCTCCTTAGTGCACATAGCTGCCTCTTCATAATGCATGAAAAGAAAACCACAGTTACTAGCTTCTCAGTTCATTATGTGCACTGAAAAGCTCATATCAAAATAAATCTGTGTCTTTTAAAAAACATTCTTGCTCTTAGTACAGATGTTCTGGAATGATTCATAAGATGTTGGCAAAAGAAGTAAGACCATTTAAAAATACATACTTCAAGTCCTGTAACCTCAGTAACACCACTCTTGCTAAGAGACATATTATCTTGAACAAACTTCTGCTGTTTTACATCAAGCATCGCAATCATCTCCAAATGCTGTTGCTCTAAAACTGAAAATGGTTGAGAAAAAAAGTTTGCTTGTGGCTTACATGGCATATCTAAAATAAAAATCCAAAAAGTAGAACTTTAATTTGTCCAGAGGCTGCATTATCTGACTTGAAAATATCCTTATTTTGTAAAGCTGGATAAGGATATACAAGGAAAGAAACGGTTGTTGTTTGTGTTATGATTGCTCATCATGGACGGAACACAGACATTGTTCAGTTAAGCCTTTTCTTATGAAAGGCAATATTATCAATGCACACTATGAGAGCCAGTACTGCATAATGGTTATTGCCTAAGACCAGGATTGGGGAAGTTCAAGTTCCCCCTCTGAGCCATATATGCAAAGCACCAGCCATAATCTTTACATTCCAAGAATGCTGCTGGGCTCTGTGTCTATCCCAGAAGCATTCTTAGACAATAAAAGGATAGAGAACTGCAACTCAGTGCTTTATTTGGAAGTATGCCCAGAAAAAAAAGACAATTAAGCTGAGTCAATAGAAAGCATCTTGTGAAACTAGATGGTGTGTGGTGGGAACAAAACTATCTATTTGCCTTCTGGTAAATCAGTGGTTTTTTTTTACTGGTCTTGCCCTCCATGGCACTTCTTTTGTGGAAGTGTCTAAAACATGGTAACAGAATTCCAAATTTGCTCACTGCCTCAAAAAAGCTGTGACCCCCTGGATAATAGTTCTACTTGCTTGTTAAGTCACAGGCTTTACTTCAAATAACTATCTGAGTTCAGAGTGGTATAATTACTAGAGACTTCGATAGGTCTGTGGAGACTCAATGTCTAATCCATACTCAACTATGAAACTTATTGGGATACTTTGGCCCAAATACTACCTCTCTGTGTAATATAATTTACAAGATCATTCCTATAGGAATAAAATTGAAAGAAGAGTATTATGTATACTGCACTGAGCTCCTTGGAGCAAAGATGGGATATAAATGCAAACAAAGAGATTCATACTAATGGTATTTCTCTCAAATAAATAAAAAGTTATGTTAATGAAATATAAACAATAGGGCTTAGTTTCAGGTAAGAATGCATAGGATTTTAATCTTCTAACATTGTATTATAAGATATGCCTTGCATTCTCTTCAAAAGCAACGTGACAGTATTACATATTGCACTGAGCATTCATCTACGGCAGAGCTTTCCAAACTGTGTGTCACGACACAAAAGTGTGTCGCCACACACAGTCTGGTGTGTTGCCACACAACCCGGAAGCGCTGATCATCATCAGCGCTTCCGGGTTTTCCCACGGCGACACACCAACTGCAGCGCGCAAAACCCGAAAGCAGCAGCAGCGCTTCCGGGTTTTTGCACGCTGCCGCACTTCCGGGTTTTCCCGCGGCGACACACCAACGCCGGTTGGTGTGTCGCCGTGGGAAAAACTTTGGAAAGCCCTGATCTACGGTATGACCAGTCTACCACTGGAACATCCCTGAATGACAAACTTGAGTCAAACATGCTTCAAGTGTTTAGCAGAGCACAATATTAAATTGGACATGGATTTCCCAATACGTTTTTTAGATGTTGACCACCTACATCTAAGCCAAGCGATTCACATTTTAAAAATGAAAACACTGAGAAAGCAGAGCTTACTTACGTTCATTTTCAGACTTCAGTAGTTTAATTTCTTCAGTTTTCAATTTAAGTGTTTCTTTAAATGCAGCATTTTCATAATAAATTCTGTTGACATGGGAAATATATGAATATTTCAATCATACCTTTAATATGCTTTCTGCCTAGTGGATTATTAAAATAACATATTTTAATTTACCTCTCATATTTCTCTGCCCAGGTCTCGTCTACATTTTTAAATTTTTCCTCATTAATTCTGATCTCCCACTGCAGAACATTTATTTCCTATAAACATAAAAGAATTTTTTTTTGTATTTTAAACATTACATTGTTAGTGAAACAGGATTCAGTTACCTCAAATATGTATTTTTCAGGATCACGATATTGCTTTTGCTTTGCAAGAAAAGAATAGCAATGCATAATGGAAGATATTTGGAATGTTTTTAACTACAGCCAATTGCCTGGCAGAACAAGCAAACTGCAAAAGGGTTTCTAAATAATTCTGGTTATATGCTCAATTTTCTCCCCATTATGATTCCTAAAGCAATTTAGGATTGCCGTTTAAAATACCTAAACTTTTTGGCAATTCCTTAAAAATATCACACTATTCAATATAACAGGTTTAAAATTACTGAATTCGGCACTTCCACACCACTACCTCTCATCTAAATCCTTCCAACGTGACCATCTTTGCATCTGCCAACTGTAAAAGGCTGTGAATTTGCAGAGATCACCACAACCCTATCTGTGTTCCCTCCAGCTCACCAGAAATATAATTAAATCGGCGCCAAATCTGCTGCCACTTCTTGAGTAACAAAAATCCTCTCATACTCCAACTCTATACAAAAAGGAAATAAAATAATATTATTTTTATAATATTATAATAAAATAAAATAAAATAAATTATAACATCCCCCTATCCTCATGTGTAGTTCATGTTGCATGCATTTGTCTGGATCTTTGCAAAAAAGTTCTGAGCAGTTGCTATGAAGGGAAGCTTTCAACCACAAAATTGGTCTTCCCCCTGCATTTAAGAGCCTCTTGTGACCTATGATGGTGAAATGATAGTATACTGGTTATTTTGCAACTTGCATTTTCTGTGGCATACTTCTGTGAAGGCTAGAAGAGTGAGGAAGTGAAGAGATGCATTTAGGCAGGCACCAGGAAAAACTGATGGGTGTCCAGGAGCAAAAGTTCCTGTCAATAGGAAAACAGACCACGCACAAACTGAGGAGATGAATGCTGCCAAGAAAACAGTAGTTTTTCTCCAGTTTGAAGTAAACTGCAGCAGAGCCAGAAAAAAAATGCCTCAACTCTCAGAGCCAGCTGATTTTGTGTGATCACACAGGTTCCAAACTAGTGTCAAACTCATACATGGAGGTTGCCTCAGTAACTCTAGTTAATTATGACAAAAGGCAAAAATATTTAATAAAATTCCTGAACCACCTCAACAGCATCCACCCAAATATACAATTCACCATAGAAAAAGAAATGGAAGGCAAACTACCATTTTTAGATGTCATGGTCATACGCAAACCGGACCTGCAATTAGGACACAAAATCTACAGAAAACCCACCCACACAGACCGGTATCTACCCAAAAATTCCAATCACCACCCACGACAAAAAAGAGGCATCATCAAAACACTAGTGGATCGCGCAAATCAAAACTATGAAGCTTAATTTCTCAATTCTGAACTCAACCATTTGGATTGGTCCCTACAGGCGAATGGCTACTCCAAGAATGAAATCAGGAGAGCTATCAAACCAAAAAAACAGCACTCAACTGAAGAAAAACAGCCCCCCACAAGCAAAATATTTCTGCCCTACATTAAAGGAGTCACGGACTGCATGGAAAAACTAATGAAAAAACATAACCTCCAAATAGTCTTCAAACCCACCAGAAAAATACAACAAATGTTAAAATCAGCAAAAGACAAAAGGGACCCCCTCACTGCTGCAGGAGTTTACCACATACCCTGCAGCTGTGGACAAGTATACATTGGGACCACAAAACGCAGCATCCACACCAGGATAAAAGAACATGAAAGACACTGCAGACTACAGCAACCTGAAAAATCTGCAATAGCTGAACATGTTCTCAAACAAACTGGTCACCAAATCTTATTTGAGAAAACAGAAATACTGGACAACACCAACAGCCACTATGTTAGACTATACAGAGAAGCCATTGAAATACATAAACACCAACACAGTTTCAATAAAAAAGAAGAAAGCCTAAGGATCAGCAAAACCTGGCTGCCAGTCCTGAAAAACACAGCTTGCAAAAGGTCAACGAACTCTACTCAACCACAGAAATATACAAACAACTCACACAATAGATGTGCTAATCCCACACACGACAGCACCACACCCCCTAATCACCACAAAGAACCCTCTCCTAATCTCTTGTAAATGACCCACAGAAGACACACACCCTCTCAGCAACTATAAACACCAGCAGGAACACACACCGTCCACTTGGGCACAGAGAGAATCTTCTAGCTGTGCTCCTGTCCTCTGAAGATGCCAGCCACAGCTACTGGCAAAATGTTAGGAACCAAATCTGCCAGAACACGGCCACACAGCCCAGAAAACCCACAACCACCAATGGTCATTCTGTTTATCTGTTTAGGTAAGTAAATATTGACTTATTATTGAAGTTTGTTTGCCACTACAATTATTTTTCTATTTATGATATATACTCTTCTTAGATGATCACGGGACTGTCCAGCATTGGGGTAAAAAAAATATGGTCAGCCTAAAATTTAATGTTCATTCTGACTGCACTACCTTTCTCTCAAAGGATGACCCAACAGGTCACAGGGTTGTCTATTGGCTTCTGGCTGATGCTGGATTGCACATTAATTGTTGGAGAGATCCTATCTGATTCAGAATCTTCTAGATGATCTCAACATGGTGCATTCAATGTTACCTGAGGATTCATGGCCCCTGCAGCTAGAGTCAATAACTGTTGTCTATGTGCCAGCAGTGGTCCTCCTGAGGTTGTTAGATCTCAGCTGGTCAGGCTCCAAGATCCCTCCCAACATTCTGATTTTTTCAAGTAGTTGGATACACACAATTTCCCTTCCTACATTTGCCAGTCCTCCAAAATCCTTTAAAGCACAAAAGCTTAGTAATGAGAATATTCATCACTTGGATCTCTTCCATGAGATCTATATTCCCATGTACAAAGCCCCCAAAATAAATATTAGTCTGCTCAAGTGAGATGCCCAGTCCTTCTCACTGCCACAGCCAAAGTGCTCTTGGAGGAACAGAGTCCAGCAGCTGCAAAGGAGAGGGCAGTCCCACAGCAGACCGGCCATAACTGGAGCTGAGCAGAGGGCTGGTTCTGAACATGTCCTCCAAAGGCTCCTCCTCCACATACCTAGAATGTCTGCATGGGAAGTCTGGTGTTGAGGTAATCGGGAAGACACTACTTTCACACTAGAACACTTTAGACTGATTTCAGCCTGTTTTCACAGCATGCCAACTAAGAGATGGAGGCTATGTCATGAGCACATGTCCTCAACAAATGGTTAGCAGGGCTCATGCTGTGGTAAGCTGGATGTACTGATAAGCCCTCCAGCAAAGTATATAAATAGAAAGATCTGGGCCATAACATGTAAAAATGCAACATAGTTCTCTGATGTACCCAAAAGTACATCAGAACATTCAGTGGAGCCAACTGCTTCAGAAGAGTACCAGCCCACTGAAATAAATGTGTTAAGCAGGCCTAAACTATGTTGGTTTGTAATTTAGTGCTACAGTCTCGTGCAACACCACATTTCTCTTTTTCAGGGACAGTATAAGATACATTCTTACCTTTTCTAAAGCTCGTTTTTGTTGCTCTGTTTTTATAAATACTGCTTTAGTATGAGTAGTAGCTTTGTCCAAAACAGCCTGAGAAATATATAAAACAAAAAGTAGAAATACTCCATATCACAGATCATCTTAAATTTGAAATCAGTGCATATAAATTAAGACAATCGACAAAAGCTGCTGCTCTACAATAAAATGAAAATGTACATAAAAAGAATCAAAATGTGCTGCTGCAAGTGCAATATCACAAGCTATATAAAGAACAAAAATACAATTCTTGCTTTGAAATAAAAAGTATTATCTACCAGAAAAAAGAAAACAATGATGGTAACTTTTTGTGGGGGGGTGCCAAGGAGATCCTAAAAGTGAAAGGATATAAAAAAACAAGGGATATCACTAATTTGTCTTCTGGCAAATGTGTGCTTTGTGACTATCTATGCCTCTCTGTGACAGTCACCTTGTGAGAGCAGTGAAGACATGCTCCCAAAATTCCAGATGTCTTCACTGCCCCCAAAAGGTTGCCTAGTTTGCTCTATATCAGGGTTTTTCAAACTGTATTCTGCCAAACCCTAGTGTTCTGTGAGAACTTGATGAGGTTCTATAAGAGAGTAAGAGGGAAAAAAAAAGTTCACTCAAACACAGGCTCCAGGGGTGCCCATAGCCATTTTTCTAAGGTACAATGGAAAAGGCAGGGCTTGTAAGGTGACATTCAGAATCACTGCCCCCCCAGGAGCATTTTTCTGTCTGAGAGACAATTTCCACAGCCTTAAAAAGCTTGAAATCACCTGCTCTACGTAACAGATTTATTTATTTATTTATTTATTTATTTATTTATTTATTTATTTATTAATTATTTATTTGGATTTATCCCCGCCCATCTCTACCATGGTAGACTCTGGGCGGTTATCCTGATCCTAAATTCATTACTTGAAACATCAGCAGATCTCCCATTGCTCAATTGTCAAGTCTGTTGTAATACTCTAACACTACACATATGCCCAAATAAGGCTAAAAAGATAGGGCTTAAATTAAACATAGATGAAACAAGCATTAGGGAGAATCCACTCCTTTGTGTACACCTCTGTCTGCAAGGTACGTGCATATGGGTGGATAACACACATAACATTTAAGCTTATATAATTTAGACATAATATATTAAAAATTTATAATGTTACCTTTTCATCCTCATATAGAGAAAATAAACTCTAATATACTGTATTACGTGTTAGTTATAAATACTAACCTAGTTGTTACAACATTTTAAACTTTTATTTAAGTTACCATGCTCTGCAGAATTTTTAAAGCTTGCTCTTTTCCTTCAAGTTGTCTTTGAGATGCTTCCAATTCCACTCTTAAAATTTCTACTTCCTGGAAAGAAAAAAAAATTAAGATGGGTAAACAAAATCTTAGATATAAAGTATGGAGTCCCTTACATTTGTGGAAACTACTTTTGATTGTGGAAGTTGAGGGATTTAACTTTTATTAATTAAAAGGTATACTGCTGCAATACACCCAGGTGCATCTGCTCATTCTCTACAGCAGGGCTTTCCAAAGTGCCGCCGCTGGTGACAGACCAGCGGCGGCGGCAGCAGCGCGTGCGCGCATGGCGGCGGCACGAGGAGGCGTGTGGGCGGCGGCAGCCTCCGCTAAAACGCGGAAGCACTGATCCCGCGCCGCTGCCATGCACGCACGCGCCGCCGCTTCCGGGTGGTGTGGCGACACACCACGCTGTGTGTTGCGACACACTTTTGTGTCGCGACACACAGTTTGGAAAGCTCTGCTCTACAGGTTATAGAGTGTAGTTTTGTTATAGATGCCCCTGGGAATTACCATCACAAACCTGAGGTTAAATTTACCAAAGGTTTCTGTCTCAAATTTCACCTCAAGCTGTAACTCATTTATATCTCACACCATTCAGAGTATTTACTGGGCCTGAAGAGTGTTTACTCAAAGTACTATGCAAGAAAGAAGCTAGGAAGAAGGACTATATAAAAAAACATTTGATTTATAGAATCCTACTAATTAAGCATTCAAGGTTTTGTGACCCATTCTTAGGCCCCTGATCAAATAAAACATTTTGGATGCCACTTCATGTTCAACCATGCTCTGAACAAATACAAAAACATACAAAGGCCTTCTTTGAAACACATTGTTCCTCTTTAATTTAATTTCTGTTGGAGTTTTACATTCACAGTATATATTCTTAAACCCTGAGTAAAGGAATATATTGGTAAATATAACTTTTTTACAAACTGAACATAAATCAGATCAAGAGCTATAATTTAGTTATAGGTAGGCTGACCATATTTCCTTGAGACAAAAACGGGACCCTAACCTACCCACAGCTTGCCAAAGTGTGCGTGTGTGCGTGCGCACACACTTCAACAAAGCCTCGCCGGCAGCGCGGTCCCTGCGGCGCCCCGTCAAACGGGGTGGGTGGGCACTCTCTCATTGTTCCCCTCACCACCTCCAGCCCCGCAGCCCTCTGCTGCAGCAGGCGCGGGGGGTCATCCAATGCAGGCAGAAGGGTGCCGGGGGCAGCGTGAGCTCGCCCCTCCTCGGCCAGGGCCGCGGCCCCAGGAGGAGGGCACACTCAGACCATTCGCAGTCACTGCCCAGCCGGCAGGGCAGAGGCAAGGCGAGCCATGCCGGCGGGCAAGCGGGAGGGCCGGGGAGCCCCCTTCGCTCCAACCGCAGGTGAGTCTGGCTCGGCCAGCCAATCGCACCTCCCGTTGTTCAGCCCGCCTCTCAGCTCGCCTAACGCGTGCGCTGATAGGCGGTGGAGGTTCCGGCCCGACTTTCTCCAATTGGAGGCTCTGGCTCCGATTTGAATTTCGTGCCTTCACCATCCGTCGTAAGCAGCTCTTCCTCTTCCGACTCGGCCTGCATCCCGACAGACAGGTTCACGGGAACTTTCAAATTTTTAAAAAAACGGGACAAAATGGACATTTTTATTAAAACAATGGGACAGTCGGGAATTGTTTAAAAAACGGGACTGTCCCATTCAAAACGGGACGTATGGTCAGCCTAGTTATAGGAAATCCACCGTTAAAATTTTACCTTTGGAAGACAATCTTACTCGGCTACGAGTGATCGACAATGATGATGAGGAAATGAAGCAGTAACACCACTTTATAAAGAGCAAAAATATTTAAAATACCTGACAAAAAAGGCTAGGAATTCTAATTCTATTCAGAAACCCTATTCTATGCCAGAATAATATGTCCAACAGAAAGAAACAGAAATCTCCTTAGAAGGAATTTAAGGGGATTTATATATATATTAAAGATACTGTACTGGGTAGATGTTAACATTGACACTGGAATGAAGTTTCCCAAAGATGCTGTGTTATCAGTGAAGTCAGAAGTTCATCCTAATCACTTTCAGGCCATTCTGGTTCAAAAACCAATTATGGACCTCATCCTTTTGACAATCAAATATATTAAAACAGATCCTCTATTTTCTAGTCATTAGCTGTTCTTGAATCAAAGTGGTTTCCTGTAGTCCTCTAAAATGGTCAGTTCTTGGGTGTATCCATAAATCTAGTTCTAAACCATATCTAAAAATGATTTATTTATGACATTTTGTTATACAAGAATCTTCTTTGTAGACCACAGCACCCAGAATACAGGAGCTTTTCCACCTCATGAAAGGCTGAAATGAAAAAAAGCAAATAGAGTCTGTGGATTCAGGTTGAAATTGTGAACAACCCTGGGACTTTGGAGATAGGCTGGGATACTTGCATAACTCCTTTCATAAAGCAGTTGGGAAAGCTTCAATTTAGCAGAGGAAGTGGAAGGAAAATTAAAGGAATTTTCTCTGCTTAAGCAGTCATGTCAAATAATAATTTATGTTTTTCTATAAGGAAAATCCACCACCAGCAAGACCTATTACTGGAAACAAACTTTATGTTTCAAGTCACTTATCAGATAATACTGTATGCCATTATCTATTATAACAATACATACAATAGCTGCACTTTAGGAAGCAGAAAACACCACAAATCTGGCATTCCAGTAAAATCACATATGAATTATTACTGCATATAACATTTCTTTACATACAACTCTAAGTTCATAACTTAATATTTTAAAAATAATACACACAACAGCTCTATTCAAAATTCATACATTATAAAATCATGACTATGTTTTTAACTTTACAGCAACCATTACTTTCATTTTCTATTTATTATTCCAGACTCTACAGGCCATCTGTATTGTCTCTTTATTTTTTCCTTCTGGGAGAAGAGGAAGATATTTTTCATGTATAAGGAAAGGAAACTTTTAGAGGCAGCTGAATATTTTAAATTAATTTCAGCATTTAATTTAAAATATTTAAAATTAAATTCTTAATTTATAAAACAAAACTGTGTTTGATTTTTTTGCTTCCAGATTATGATATATAAAACTCAGGTCACCCAAAAACTAAATATAACATTTTTTCATATATACATATACATACACACACTCTGTGTGTGTGTGTGTGTGTGTGTGTGTATATGTATATGTGTATGTGTATGTGTATGTGTATGTGTATGTATATGTATATGTATATGTATATGTATATGTATATGTATATGTATATGTATATGTATATGTAAATGAGATTCAAAAATCTAATACAGTAGTGGTACTTACCTCTAAAATTTCTTGCAGACGTTGCTTTAATTCTTCATTTGACACCTCAGAATTAGACTCTGAATTCACAACAGAAAACAAAACTGTTTATGTTTCTTTGTTTGGAGAGACAGGATATCAGTTATGTTTAACTTTACCTTACATGAACATTAATTAGTAGTTGGGAGGAAAAACATAAGCCTACTTAACTGTTTCAGATGGCAGAAGGAAAAAAGCTATGAATAAAAGGCATAGTAAAGCAACAGGGGACCTCTTAAGAATAGCCATATTTGCTTACCATAACTGATAATATTTGCTGGTAGCTACTGTATACTGTCAAGATCAAACACAAAGGACACAGGCACTCCAATGCTTGAGGCCGATATCCCTAGTTTTATTTTTAATATTAAAACATGATAATAGCATAACAGGCAGTACTTAATCTCTGAACATGAAATAAATATTAAGATTGAAAAAGTAATGCTTGCTATGAGTGCATTTCAGAATAACTCCCTGTAAAATGTGCATGACCACAGTTCAGACAAAACACTATCAGGAAGAAGAAAACTGTATGTTCCCAAAATTCTGAAAATACTGAGTACTGGGAAAATGTGAATTTCCAAATTCTGCATCAGGCAAAATTATTGCATATTCCCTAATAGTACAATTGTCCAGATAGGCTTATTAAACTCTATTCATGGTATCATCCAAATGTGATACCTTTATATTACCACATAGACAGCGTTAAACTCTTGGGTGCTTTACAAATTTGTCCGTATTTATTGGAGTCTTGCATCTAACTGGTTGAGTCAGCAAAAAGAAACTGAAGATTATCTATTGCAGTGCTTTCCAATCTGCCGCTGTTGGCGACACACTAACGGCGGCAGCAGCAGAGGCGTGCACAGCGGCAGTGCGGGGGGCGTGGCGGCGGCAGGCACGGCGGTGGCAGTGGCCTCTGCTAAAACGCGGAAGTGCTGATGGCGCGCCGCTGCTGCCACCGCCACTTCCAGGTTGTATGGCGACACACCAAACTGTGTGTTGCGACACACTAAAGTGTCGCGACACACAGTTTGGAAAGCTGTGATCTACTGACATGCCAGACCTGAGCCCTGTGTTACATTTTTTATTACCATCTCCTCTCTTACGATCCATTGCCATGAAGGATACTTTGGGAGGGGGGGTTCAAACTAAAAGCCCCTTACCTAAATATATCTTCCCAGGGAAACTAAACTGTCAGCTCAGCCATAAAACATTTAGAAGGCCAAGAAATGCTGATAAACTAGGAAAAGATGCTGGGAAGGGAGCAGAGCTGTGGGAAAGCAAAAAAAGTAACACCCCCCCCAAGAAAGAAACTATGTTCATGGAATAAGGCCTCTCTGTTTTTTCAAAACTCCTACGGTATTGTCTTTGTAGCCCTGCCCCATTACCTCTATTTACATCGCAATTCTCGCTGACCTCAGCGCTGTAGATGCATGCTGTGCTATTTCCAATCAAATACTTTGCTATTGTGTATACCCAAGTACCTTGCTGCTGTACGCAATCACCTGTATATTCAAATTTGCATGAGTCTATAAAGAGGGACTGTAACCCCTCCCCTCTTTAAGCCTCTCTGTGTTTTCAGCACTGTCTATGAACCAATTTGTGCTTCAATGTAATTGTGTCCAGGTCTCAGGTTCAAATGTTCCCCTGGGAAAATTCTCCTATAGTCATCTCTTACTTTTAAAGGTACAAGAACAAATTCATTCAAATATTATTTAATTTAATTGTATTTTTGTCCAAAATATTTTTTTATTTCTTAAAAGAAAATCACTTGGCGTGCTCCCATGTACATATAAAATGATGCAGGACCAAATATTTATAATCCAACTATCATAGCATCAATATAAACCAAAATGGTACCTTCTTTTAAAGAAGGTCAAAATTATTTATGAGACTGACTAATATATTATTTATTTTGCTTTGAATGTATCTATCTGGAAGAATTTGTAATTAAACTTCCAGCCACCATCTTTAATCATAGTGGTCTAATGAATGGAATTTCTTCTGCATTTGATGTCTTATTGGATCAAAAAAGTTTATCAACGTTAATCTTGTAAAACTTTATGGCTTTCATCACTTAATAAAATTTGTTAAAAGGCTTACCAGAACTGGCTTGTCGTCTGCAGTGAACATATCCATTCATTCCAATATTTTTGACTGGCACGTCATTCAAACTGTTACATTTTGAGCAATGAAAAAACACTGCACAATATTCTTCTCCATCGCTTGGCAAACTCTTCCTTGCAGAACCACTTCTAGACCTAACTGTATATTTGTGGAAGCCTTCTGGTTCATAAATATCACTATGTTTTTTAAATCCATTTCCCAAATCTCCGTATATCATGTCATCTTCACCTTCTGAGGCGTCACCCAGTTTGTTCTGCATTAGGGCTGCTTCACACATTGGCAACATAAATTATTTCTTATTCCCGGCTTCCACACTTTCTCAAAATCTTCAGGCAAAGGTATACTGGAAAACAAATTCATGAAAATTTAGAATCATGTTCAGATTTAAGATGCGTCCATTTTTTAATACTTGTTCTAATATGCTTACAGATGTTTTAGCCAGTATCTTTTTTATAATCGTGTTTCCTAATTGATCCAAGCCTTCCATCCTTAAAATTATCTAGTTATGTGAAACATTTTGTTTTTACTGCATACAAAACAAAAATGATTACAAAATTAGATTACAAAAGCCCATCACTGTAAAACTGTGCCTTGCTGGTATAAACACATCGAGGTGCTTTGTTTATTTAAATCAGAGAAAAAAGAAAGCATTGTTTAACTTAATAATTCACCAATTGTAGAAGGTGCACCAAGTTATATGCAGTACCTAGTTATGCTACAAACCATCCAATTCTCCATTTAAGTGCTTTCCAAGTTTTCTCTGATAGAATATAGTCATTAATAATATTCTTACAAATGAACTCTGAGTAATTATTATTCTTTGCAAGCAATATTTTAAATGAAAATTAACTATATTACAATACAGTACCAATTCACCAAAAGATGCATCACCCAAATAGGTAACTGCTCAAAACATTACTCACTAGATACTGAAATTTATATAATAAAGACAAGGTTCCAAGAACCAATATCCTCAGTGTACAGAAGGTAAATTAAATGAAGCATATGTTTATTTGTTTTCATATAAAATGTCTATGTTGTTTTTACTATCAGAAGTACTGTCAGCAATATGACCTAAAATCACAAACTAGAAACACCCAATAATTTTACTTTCTGATACTTGTAATTTTTTTAATCTGCAAACCAATCATCACCATCTCCCCAAAATTTAATTTAGTAAAGGGAAAGTATCCTTTTTCTACAAGCAATCATTATAGGAACCCAAACCATTATTAACAGCATGTATGCATTCATCCTCTTCAGATTACCCCATACTTCTGTACAACTTACATTAAAAGTTTGATCCTATGCAAATTTCAGCACAATTAAATATAGATGGATTGGTTAACAGATATTATTCATATATTACACAAAATAATAACCCACTATTTATTAAGTTGCACATTCACCGTACATGTCAACAACCCATTTTACCGTTTGATGGACCACTTATCTAACATTAGAAGAGATCCATTACTAGCACAACATATATTGTCACTTATGTAAAGTGGAATATATGTTGCAACCCGTGCTTTGTATGCCTATTTTACAGGTATCAAGAACCTTATTTGTTAAGCACAGTGGCTCTCCATTTGTTCGGAGGAGGGCTCCCCTGTGTCTTATAAGCACCTTGCAACCAAGCATTCAACAGGTGCAGCTCTGTCCACGTTGACCAGAACTAAGCCTCTTCCTTGTTGGATTACTTGGTAGGGAAAGCCAGCCAAACGCCCGCTGCTCCAACGCAGCAGTAACCTCTGAGAGGCATGCAGACCCGTGGGCATCTGAAGCCCTCCAGCAGTCACTCCCAGGGAACACGACACGCAAACCCTTCCACAAACTCCCTCAGCAGGCCTCCCCGAGGTTCTTCTATTAGAAACGAAGGGCAGGTTTCCACAGAGCCAAAACCCGGGACTTCTGCCGCAATGTGCTCCTCGCCTTCCTTCCCTTCCCTCGACGAACCCGGCGTCCCAGAGCCACCCGTCGCGGCTCCCACGCGAAACTTCGCGATCCAGCGGGGAGACCCCGCTCTCTCTCCCCCACCTGGCTGGCACGGCTGTCTCCACTTCCTCCTTGGCCAGCCCAGTTCTGGTTTGCTTGGCCGGGCCCTCCCTTCCTCCCGCAGGGCAGAGCTCAGCTTTCCCCCGGCGCTTGACCTCAACCCCGCCTTCTCCGCACTCAAAAGGAGGAACGCGGCTCCGTTGGCTGAGCGAACAGAGACGGAAGTGGGTTCCTGCTTCAAAGTCAGGGCCAGTCCTCTGCCACAAGCCACGTCGGGACACGGAACCAAAGCAAACAAATTTCTGAGGGTCGAAGGTTATTCCAGTCCGATGGGCTGCATGACGAGGGGAATTCGGGGGATAACCTTAAAACAACTTAATAAGTCTTTTAAGATTATTGTTAAACTGCCTTCTATTGATTCAGATAACTGATTTAGCTCACCGATTTGCCAGCGGCAATTTTTCCTATTCTACCCAGAGATGCTCCGGATTTTTCCTAGAAACCTTGCACCGAGTTTTTGTATTTCCCCTGTATGGTTTATCAGTTTTAAAACAGTTTGCAAATAAAGAATGCAAGGCTTTATTTTCCGATTCAGGAATAAAAAAGCAAAAACCTTACAAGATTTCCACCAGGAGAAAAAAAAATTAACAAAAGCTACAAGCTTAAAAACGTCTAAACTGAATTTTTACTAACACCTATGTAATAGGCTATCTGAAATTACTTTCATATAGGGTAAAGGTAAAGGTTCCTCCCGCACATTTGTGCAGTCGTGTCCGACTCTAGGAGCCGGTGCTCATCTCCGTTTGTTAGCCGAAGAGCCAGCGTTGTCCAAAGACGCTTCCGCAGTCATGTGGCCGGCATGACGCGCGTGGAACGCTGTTACCTATTTGCATGCTTTCGAATTGCTAGGTTGGCAATTCATATAGGGTAGCTTACTGAAATCTCTTACAAAAACGTTCCGTTAAACAAAGAATATACTAGTACTGCACAAGCGTACAAGAAATAATACAGGTTCAGGCAGATGTCTGTGAAATACTGATTCTGTAATTAAGCCATAGTTCTAAATTAGTCGTAGTTTGAATTTGTTTTCTATTATGTAAGCCACTGATTGTTGGAATGGAAATGAAATAAACAGTTCTTATTATGTTTGCCTTTAGTGTCCTCATTCATTTTCAAACTTATTTAAATATTTGTCCTTAATTACATACAGAAAAATGTGATATTAAAGAATTAATCTAAGAATTATTTTGAAAATTAACTATATTACAATACAGGTCCAATTCACCAAAAGATGCATCATCCAAATAGATAATTGCTCAAAACATTACTCACTAGATCAGAGCTTTCCAAACTGTGTGTTGCGACACAAAAGTGTGTTGCCACACAGTCTGGTGTGTCGCCACACAACCCGGAAGTGCTGATCATCATCAGCGCTTCCGGGTTTTCCTGCGGCGACACACCAACGGTGGCGCGCAAAAACTGAAAGCGGCAGCAGCACTTCCAGGTTTTCCTGCGGTGACACACCAACAGCGATTGGTGTGTCGCCGCGGGAAAACTTTGGAAAGCCCTGCACTAGATACTGCAATTCTTATAATAATCAAAGACAAGGTTCTAAGAACCAATATCCTCAATGCACAGAAGGTAAATTAAACCTTGAAATTGGCCAAGCATCTGCTTTTCAGATATTAAATGACTATTTTCAGTGAGATTAGTTCAGTTGCAATACTAGAAACATATAACAATTTTTAACAAAATGTAACTTTTTCTATGAGAACTTTAGTTTCTGACAAATGAAGTAATACTTTTGGCAAAGAGTGACTAAAAATTGTGCTTCTTTATGACAGACTTTCTAAAAGGTATCTTTTTACAGGTAGACCACAATTGGGACCAGCAACTCAGTCACTAAGTGAAGTGGTTGCTAAGTGAAACCGCAACTGTGCTTATGATCTTACTTCCTTTGCTTTACAGACCTGCAAAGGTCCTAAATGTGAGAACTAGTTGTAAAGTTACTTTCATCACTTCAGTCACTAAACAAGGACTACCTGTACTACCACCATAGGAATACTGTAAAGTAGTACCATTGATCCCATTTATGAATAGAAGGAAGGATTTGTTACCCAATTTTAAAGCCATTGTGTTGATTCAATTTAAGGGGGATTTGTAACCATTTTCCTTTCTTTTCCTACAAAAGGTAACCAAAATAGAAAACAGAAGGCAATGGTGCTTATCATCAATGAAAGTCATTTAAATAATGCTACAAGGGGCAGAAGAGTCTACATCCCTGTAGCTCCTCCTATCCAATCAAAATCTGCTTTGGATCTTGCAGGCATTAAAGGTTGTGGGAAGAGAGAAGGAAATCTGAACATGCACTTCTTCTGTTCATACTCTGGATGGAATCCAATGATGTATCATTAAGGTTAAAATCTTAGTTTATCAAATTTATTATCAAACTTGAGAGCTGCTAACAAAAATGTTTTATGTACCTTATATATGTATTTTGACATGACAAAATAAAATGCACACTTTCTCACCAGTTTTATCACCTTTTCGCTATAGGAAGCCAATGCCATCAAAACAGATCTTCATGTTGCTTTCTGAAACTATTATGTATTTGCCACACTGCATGTACGTTATTGTGAAGTTAATGCAATTTTGTTCACAAAATTGTTCACAAAATGTAGGAATAGCACATGAAGAAGCACTAAGCATGTCAGTACAAGAAAACTGAATAAGTATTTCAGGTTGCACTGCGGGTGGTCAGTGTATTTGTCTTTTCATTGTAAAGGATGTTTCTATATGCAGACAGGACTGCAAATAACTTCACTTTAATTAATATTAGAAAAAAAATAGGATAATGAATTCTGATAGCATTTATTATGAACCAGGCTAGTGCAGAGAATAGAAAAACATGATACAAGCAACAGCATCAGACACTTCTTGAATCATTGTAATTATGGGCACATACAACCTATTCACTTGCTTCAAAAATCCTGCAAAATGCCATCAGCATTCCCATACAGAGAGATGAGTTCATGAATCTGAGGGTGAGGATGCCTTCTATTTAACAAGAAATAAGCTGAGCAAAAAGTATGTTTCTACTAAGCTGCAACAAATCTTGCTTACAAATAACAAAAACACGCATACAAACTCACCTAGGTATTTATAGCATGTCAATAAGTTAATCACTCAAGTTATTTTCATCTATTAAGTTACATGGTCCCATGTTTAGAAATGATTCTCAGAAGATCCACTGCATTAATAAAACTTTGTACAGGAATTAGGTTTTGGCAGCCATAATATCTAGAGAACTATTATTGTCCACCTTTTCAAATATTTTTACTTACAGTATCGGATACCCAATTTAGTATAATGTCAGATTTTTAAGTTCCTAACTCTTTAATATCTGACTCCTGCTTTCAAAGAGTCTAAATGAAGAGCACAGTATAAAAGTGAACACTTGGTGGCCTCCTTGACTTAATTTCCATCCTGAATGAAACAACTATTACTGTTTCTTCAATGAATGAAAGCACAAGTTCTATTTATCACTCTTCTATTTCTTAATTTTTTTTTTCAAAAATTAGTTGTTGTCTTTTATCCACTGTTCAATCCACTGTATAATTTGATCTAAATTCCGCTCCATATCTTCTGGAGTATTACTGGACAACTGATGTACAATTTCTTCTTTATAGGATGACATGGCCTCTTCATAAATCGTCTGAAAGATTTCACACTGAATATTGTCTTGAAGTTTTTTTCCTTTGTAACCTCTAGAAAAATATAAAAATGACATAAATCATTTAGATCATTTAGGTAAAAATACTGAAGTTTGATATTATGCACTAATAAGCTTTGCTTTAAGCTGAATCTTAACAATATTTAGTTTTGCATCACTGACCTACCTGTTTTCTAATCTGTCATACAGAAAAGAGTTTTCAGTGCGAAGCACAAACACTATGTTAAACCAGCGTTCAGGAAAGAAGTCACAGCTGTGATAATCAACTATGACACCTCCATCCTTCATCTTATCTTCCATTTCATCAATAACCTATACAGAAAATAATGCAAAGAAAACTTTACAATGGATTCTTAGCTATAAAAACAGAATGCATAATTACATTCATCTTTCAGCTGAGACTCACCCTGTCTTCATCTAATATTGGGCATTCATATTCTTCATCAAAGCCTTCATATAGTTCTCCTGAATAATTAAAAAAACCAAAGCCCATGATTATTAAATCATAAGGTAAAGGTTCCCCCCGCACATTTGTGCAGTCGTGTCCGACTCTAGGGGCCGGTGCTCATCTCCGTTTGTTAGCCAAAGAGCCAGCGTTGTCCGAAGACGCTTCCGCGGTCATGTGGCCGGCATGACGGGTGCGGAACGCTGTTACCTACCCACTGAAGTGGTACCTATTCATCTACTTGCATTTGCATGCTTCCGAATTGCTAGGTTGGCAAGAGCTGGGGCTAGTGCGGGAGCTCACTCCGTCACGCGGGACTAGGGATTCGAACCTCCGAACTTGCAATCTTCCGATCGACAAGCCTGGTGTCTTACCCGATGAGCCACCACTTTTTTATGATTTATTAAATCATAAAAAGCTATTACCATTATTTATTTAAACAGTTTATTCTCAGAAATCTTCATGCTGCTTCATCAAATGAGGGTCCTGGAAATAAGCTTCAATGAATATCAGGTTCACTTCAGATGTATTTTATGCTGTTAGTATGTTCTAGATCAGTGTTTTTCAAACTTGGCAACTTTAAGAAGTGTGTACTTCAACTCCTAGAACTCCCCAGGCAGCATCGAAGCATTGCAATTTACAATAGTAAACTATTTAAATAAGCAATGAATTTCTCATTCATTGCTCTTGAGAGAAGATCTTGAGGAAGATCTTCCCCTCATCTATTAGATGGCATCTGCTTGGTTTTTGGGAAAAGAGTTAACAATAATTACTTCAGTTTGGCTGTTTCTGATTATTTTAATGGTGTTTTACAGTTGCTTTTCATATTTTGTTTTTATGTAATTTGTTGTACAGTACTCCATTTTGGAAATGCTTCTGGAATGTCAATATTATTAAAATATATATATAGTAAAACTAATTATAGATACAGTTTATATTAAATATAAAATTTATCCATCCTGAGTGGTGCATATACATTAGAAGAGAGGGATATAAATGTTAATAAAATGCTAGATACTGTAAAATTTTAAAAATTACCTTCTTTAGCCAAATCCCCCACATTAATGTATGTAAAATCTGTTTTCAGAGCTATCTCTTTGCCTAGTGTAGTTTTCCCAACACCAGGCGTCCCTACAAAAATATAAGGCATAAAGAAACAATCAGGATAGTACTAAATATTAATATATAATGAGCTTCTATTGCAAAATTGGTTTGAAAGGCTAAACAATATATTTACTGCAACATGTGCTTCTTGGTCCTTAAAAATGTTATCACTTTAGCCCTCTGGTATACATACACACACAGAGAGAGACAAGCATTTATACAAGAAAAGACCCACTGGTTAGCCCGGGCCTTCACATGCAAGAGGTGCTAAATGGTTAAGGAATAATAACACCACTTCCAATTTCAAGTAGGTAATCGCATTTTCTTTTTTTCCCCTTGTCTAATAAGAACTTTATTCAATTTCAACATATATAGTTAAAATACAATGTAAAAAAATATAGGAAGGCAAGTAAATATAGCAGTACAATTTGAGATATAATCTCTTACCCGTAATTAAACCATATTAACATTGTTTCTTTCAAAGCAAACAAGTCACTAAAACCCCCAATTAAAGCTTCATTTTTTTCCATCGCACACAAGTAGTCCAAAAGTGGTTGCCAAATAGCGACGAATCCGGTAATCGCATTTTCGAATGCTTCTATATATTAAATTTCATGCAATCAGAAAAGCAACATGAAAAGGGTAATTTTTACCTGCTGTTGAGAGAGAAATGCATTCTAAAACGTAGGGAAGCGTGAAAGCGAAAACAGAGCACCCAGCATAATGCAGAGCAAATGAAGCTACCTTTTGCTGTCCCATAATGGATTTTGACCGCGGCAGCATTAGGATCTGTGTTATTACTAAACCCTTGCACGAGACTGAATCGGAGATTTGCTTATGCTCTTCCAAACTCTCTATTTGTTTCTTTCTTTCCGGAAAGTGCGACTGCGCTCGATCTAAAGCTATACTGACCCGAACTACCTCCCGCTTCTTCTCCTGTTTACGGACCCTCCCGCTGTTTTCCTCCTACCTGTGAGTAAAATGTTAGGCCTCTTCATATCCGCTCTATTGCTCCTGCAGCCCCTGTGCAAATTGCCATCAAGAAGACAGACACGTGTAGCAGCTCGCGGGGACCTGAACTGCCCTGCTCGGATGGCAGCAGACTAAGACGTCAGTCCGGCTCTCCTTCCTCTCTACGGTCCAACGGTGGGTGGATAAGCGCCGAAGCGGAAAGCCGTGTAATTGGTTTTTCCCCTTAAACTTTCCCGGTCATATTTACTTCTTCTCCCAGAGTGCGACTGAAAGGGAGGGGGGAAGCAGTCGCCGCATCAGGCGCCTGGCGAACAGCTAAGCGCCAAGGAGCGTGCAAGGCCCCAGTCGGAATGGAGCTGGCCTGAGAGAGGGTAGGGAGAAAGAGGGGAGTGTGAAGGGCTGGGTGTGGTTTTTAGTGACGGAAACAAGTGTGGGTTGCAGCCTGGCAGGGCTAAAGAGTGCCCGCATATGACAGCTGGATGAGGCCCCTTTCCTGGGGACGAGGCCGGGCTTCGTGTGCGTGCAATGGAATCCTCAACACGTTGGCTGAGCGCAGTCGGGAGATTTCTTTCGAAAGTGCATGGCGGCTGAAGCTTTCTTCCACCTTGGAGGTGTCCCCTGTAGAATAACACAGATTCCCGCCTTGCTGGCTGGCTTATTTTTTTAATTTATACAGCCGCCCATCCCTAATATGTGACTCTTGCTTATAAATCCTACCTCATGTCTTTTTCATAGGAAATGGGGGAGGGGGGGAGGCTAGAGAAGCGCACCCACCCCGGTCCTCTAAGGGCAGTCATTGAATCTTAAAGACTTCAAAAAGTACCGGGTCGATATTTGAGGGCAATTGGTTAAATCAGTATGTGCTCATTACAGTATAATGTGTGACCTGAGTGCTATTTTGTTGCTTCTTTGCGACGCTTCTCATTTGATAGCATAAATGTCTCTTTTGCAAGTAATCACAATTTTTCACTTTCCTGATCTCACTTTCACTTGTAAACTTTAAGATGTGCAGACTTCAACTCCCAGAATTCTGGCTGGGGAATTCATGCTGGCTAGGAAATTCTGGGAGTTGAAGTCCACACATCTTAAAGTTTACAAGTTTCAAAAACACTGCTATAAACTCTTCAACATAATGCTTATGCACTGCGTTTGTCAGGGAAGGCAAATATCTTCATTTCAGAAGTGTATCTGAATATAGAAATTGTTAGAAGCTTTTTCTCACTACCTCAGGTGAAATGTACAATTATCTGTACAGTATTTATTGTGGGCTTACTTAGGTGTATAAATATGTAATGTTGTTGCTGCAAGAAGCTGGGAAATCTTGGGCTGTTCTACTTTTGAATTATTAGTATTCTCTTTTTGACAGTAAAGCCCAATAACCAGTTTTGCAGATACATTGTCAGTCTACTTTTCACTTTTTCTCAAAAGCTGGGAATTTATAATTTGATCAAATAGGGTACAATGAGGTATCTTGATTAGGAGCATGTTTAGATTAGTATTCTCTTGGCTGATTTGCTTCAAAATAAAAATAGCTTAATGTACATGTAGTCCTTGTTTAGCAACTGCCTCAGACAGCAACCATTCACAATTACGACGGTGATAAAAAAGTAGCTTTGCAACCAGTGCCCGCATTTACGACCTTCACAGGTCTGTAAAGCAAAGGAAAGCTGAAGTAAGATTGTAAGCAAAGTTGTGGTTTCACTTAGTGACCGCATCGCTTAACGATCGAGTTGCTGGTACCAATTGTGGTTGTTAAGTGCAGGACTATCTGTATTTAAATTGTTGGTTGAAGTACATTCAGAATTACAGGTGGAGTTCATAGCCAGTTTGGTCTAGTGGTTAAGGTGCTGGGCTAGAAACCAGGAGACGGTGAGTTCTAGTCCCACCTTAGGCATGAAAGCCGGCTGGGTGACCTTGGGCCAATCTCTGTCTCTCAGCCCTAGGAAGGAGCCAATGGCAAACCAGGAGACTGTGAGTTCTAGTCCCGCCTTAGGCATGAAAGCCGGCTGGGTGACATTGAGCTAGTCACTCTCTCTCAGCCCAACTCACCTCACAGGGTTGTTGTTGTGGGGAAAACAGGAGGAGGAAGGAGTATTAGGTATGTTAGCCACCTTGAGTTATTTATAAAAATAATAAAGGCGGGATAAAAATAAATAAATAAATATTTTGTATAAGGGGAATAAATTAAATATATATATATATATATATATATATATATATTAAATATATATAAATATATATAAATATATATATATATATATATATATATATATATATAATAAATATATAAGATATTTATTTATTTGTTTGTTTGTTTGTCACATTTATATGCAATTCCAATTTCCTTATGGCACCTAGCAGTTTCCTTCATGTGTGTAAATTATTATACACACCAAGACATTAAATCTTTGTGAAAAGTTAAATATGCAGGTTCTCTCATGCTGCATGTGTTAAAGTATCATCATAACATTATATACATTATTATATTTCTGGGGCTAAACAGATGTTGCTATAATTGAAAATTTTAGAACTATGCTTAATAGTCAGAAACGTGTTCTCTTCAATAGAAGACAGAACTGCAGAGACTTTCGAGGTGGTGTATTCCTGTTCTCTAGCCATAAAGAGTAGCTTTTTTAAAAATAAAAAAAAATAAAAGTGACAAGTGGAAGAAGAAAAAGGAGCTATACAGTTGAGAAAAGCAGATGTGAGCTAGTCCTCTCTTAGTAATTATTTGCAGGGCTTCAGACTTTATTTATGTAAATGTTTCCTCACCTTTTAGGTACTTTATTTTTAAAGGCATCTAGTCATATACTTCGGATGGAAACTGCAAAGGTGGATGATGTCAAAAAAACCTTCAAAAAGTAAGACAGCTCCAACTAAGGTAAGTGATTGTTTATTTGATTGAATCAATGGTCAAGAAACAAGTAAAATAATATTTTGTGAAACTGATAAAATGGATTAAGTGAAAGAACAAATGAGATAAAATAATAGGTAAAATAGACTAAAATCCAATAATATAGATTAAGATTAATAAACAGCAATAAAATGGTAAATATCATTAGGCAGATACTTCTGTAATCTGCATTAGCATATAGTAATATAGGGATGGGTCTGTGTGGTAGCCCTATTTTACCTGGGAAGTAAAATAGAGCCTGAATGCTATAATTAAATAGTAAAGGGGCAAGGATATAGCCCTGTTTAATCCCAGTGTGGTGAGGATTAGCTATTGGCACTATATTTTATTTGCATATAAGTATTCTTGTGGAATAAGAGGTGGTCAGTCAAGGTCACTACTAATTTCCTCTACGGTCTTTCTTTTGAGATTGTATACTGTATTTAAAGTGCTGCATTAAGGCTGATGCAGGTACATCGAGACCCTCATGGCCATGTGGAATATTTTGAAGTCATTATAACTTTAAACTTTTAATAAAAAGACTGGATTGTATAATTCTGGGTATGAAGAAAAAAATCTCATTATTTTTCTTTAAATTGAATTCAGCCACTGACTTTAAAAATTGCACTAATTTTTTTAAACTAAACAAGATTGAAAAGTAAGAACTGTTAAACATAAGATACGTGAAATGTTAATAAATGTTTAGAAGTGCTTTGTTTGTGTTTAAATTGTTTTGTTTATGTTCAGTAAATGATTGCACACATATTACATATTGTATGATAGTTTTCTTCGTGTTCATTTTACTAACTACTACAATATTGGTTACACTACTGTAAATAAAAGGAGTAATTAAATACTAACTGGTTTAAGAATTGATAATTAATTTCTATGCTGCAATAATTTCTATATGCTTATATTTGATCAGGAAATTGACTGGGTGGAACCATCTTTTATTGATTTTTGTAAGACTACAAAACTGTCATCTATCAGTCTTAATAAAAAATCACCTACAGATATTGACAATTATCACAAGAGCAAAGAGCATTTTCCTCTGCTTGAAAATTACAAGTGTGGGAGAAAAAAAAGAAAACCACTTTCTGTAGATGAGAAATATAAACTCTTCAAACAAAATCACAGCCAAATTGAACCATGGGTAGATAAATACAAACCAAAAACTCAGGTACAGTTTAATACAGAATTCTGTTAAAACCAACAATAAGTAGCTGTATTACTTGTTAAAACAGCATGTCTAAAGAAGTAGAAAAAGTACTAAATGAAAGATACTGAATTATAAAAATGTACGGTATGTGTCCTGGTCATAAGTGTTCAGTGAACCTGTAATGTAATGAACCAGTTGTGGAGAGAAAGATCTGTTATTCCCAATAATCTGTTAAATTAGAGAGTACATAATTGTAGCAATTTACATCATTTGCACAATGGTTGGTTGGTTGGTTGGTTGATTGATTAATTGATTGATTGATTGATTATGTGCCATCAAGTCATTTTTGACTCCTAGCAACCACATAGATAGATTTTCTCATGATGATCTATCTGTAATGTGTTCTTTCAGGTCTCCCAACAGTGCAATCAACACCACTGTAACTGAATCCATCCACCATGCTGCTGGTCATCCTCTTCTTCTCTTTCCTTCCAACATTTCCAGCATTAGAGTCTTCTCCAGAGACCTAGGTAGACCTAGGTCTTTGCATAATGTGTCCAGAGTAGGATAATTTGAGCCTGGTCATTTTTGCCTCAAGTGACAACTCTGGGTTGATTTGTTCAATGATCCATTGGTTTCTTTTCTTGGATGTCCATGGTATTCTCAGGAATCTTCTCCAACACCAAAGTTCAAAGGCATCAATACTCTTCATATCTTGCTTCTTCAAAGTCCAACTTTCGCCTCCATAGAGTGTCACAGGGAATGCCATAGCTTGCACGATTCTGATCTTTGTAGGTATAGACACATCATGGCATTTGGATATTTTTTCAAAACCTTCATGGCTGCTCTACCAAGTGCTAGTCTGCGGTGTATTTCTTGACTGCTTGTTGTTGATGGTTGATCCTAAAAGGCAGAAGCTATCCTCCACTTCAATACCTTCATTGCCAATTCTAAGGCTGGTTGTTCTTTAATTATAGGTAAGGTAAGGGTTCCCCCTGCACATTTGTGCAGTCGTGTCCGACTCTAGGGGCTGGTGCTCATCTCCGTTTGTTAGCCGAAGAGCCAGCGTTGTCCGAAGACACTTCCACGGTCATGTGGCCGGCATGATGCACGCGGAATGCTGTTACCTACCCACTGAAGTGGTACCTATTAATCTACTTGCATTTGCATGCTTTCGAATTGCTAGGTTGGCAAGAGCTGAAGCTAGTGTGGGAGCTCACTCCGCACGCAGGGCTAGGGATTCGAACCTCCGAACTTGCGATCTTCCGATCTACAAGCCTGGCGTCTTACCTGCTGAGCCACCATGCCCCTTCTGTGCTTGAGACAGCATAGGCCACAGCTGCATAATGGGTGGGGCAAGAGGCTCAGAAGGGACCCTCCCTAGTTTTTCGGGCTGTAAAGGAGACGGAGGGAGAATTGTACTTTCAGACTTGCAAGATTCTGTTAATGTAGCTTTACAATAAAGTAGAATTAGCTTATCTGGTCGTGTTTCCTGTCTGGTCTACCTGGTAAGACAGATAGCCATCCACAAGGAAAGAAGGGGAGCAAATTTGCATGATGACATTGTGCAGTTTGTTATGAATGCTGCTGAGTGTAGATCAGCTTGATGCACTGGATTGCAACTCTTTAATTCTAAGACAACTCTTTAATTCCAAAATCAATACTCACAGTGCTTTTGCAGTAATTTGCACACATGTGCAAAGTAGCAAAAAGTTTGAGTCTGACGCACACATTCCCAGCTGAGTTTGAACAAGGTGACGCTCTGCCTTCTTGTTTCAGCGCTCATACTATAAACAAATGTCCTGTATTTACTCTAGAAACAATGGTTCAGTATTTGCTAATTCAGTGTTTTGGTGACTTTATAGAAAATAACTACCGCGAATAACGAGAATTGACTGTAGTTGGCTATACTTTCCCTAATATTTTAGTTTGTTTACACTTTGATTCTAGTGTATACACTAGGAGAATTCTAATATAAACAATGGAAGATTTAATAATTTGCTAGATAATTATGTCTTTTATTATATGTATATTTTTAATTGTTAGAGTGACCTTGCCGTACACAAGAAAAAAATTGAAGAAGTTGAAAGATGGTTAAAAGATCACATATTTCGAAATCAGTCAAGACAGGTAATATTATATACCTAAGATGTTTACCTGCCAGTTTGCTTGTTTTGAAGCTTTTGTTTAACTTAAATCAATAGTTTTATTTTTTATTTATTTATTTATTTTTATTTTACCAATTTTATTTTGCTGAATAATTAATGAGGTGATTAGAATATTATCAAAATCATATGTGATATTTAATTTTACAGCAACATTTATTTACTAGAATAAAATAAATTGATTTGTGGAAAATAGCATATTTACTTAAATATAAAGCAAATTACAATTGATTTATACAAGGACTGCCTTGAGATAAAACTATTCAATTGTTTGTTTCTTTTTTCTGAATATGCTGAGGTTTTGTGTCACTAAAGGGGTATGCAGGATGGGATTAATCTGTGCCCTAGTTTCCAGTAAGGAATTCCTGCTTCCATTTGGAGAACATTTGACACACACTAGGCCATCAGGAATGCAGTCCAAAAAATTTGTCTGAATTATCTTTAAGCCTGCAACAGGTATTAAGTTGTAACAGGAATTAACTTGCGCAGCATAAAGAAAGTGGGTTACTGTAATGAAATACTGAGTTATTGAGAAAATAACTATGGCTTTTGTACTTACTGGAAATATAAAAATGGAGGAGAATACTGAAATCAAAGTTCTATTATGTTTTACTCAGAAGCCCATATTGTTTTCTCCTTCAAATATTGTAAACTCAGCTTATGATACAGTATCTTGTTTTAGGGAGGCTCCATTCTAGTGTTAACTGGCCCTCCAGGATGTGGAAAGTCTGCAACTGTGGAAATATTAGCCAAGGACCTTGGCATTCAGATACAAGAATGGATAAATCCGGTATCGCTAGACTTCAAGAAATATGACGAGTTTCGAGTTGCTTTGAATCATGGTAAAATTTAATTTTAAAATGTTCACTTCTTCATTGTTGAGCAGTTAGAATATATTTAATAGGAATATCTATTTCTGGCAAGAAGACCATTAGATGGTAGCAAATTTCATTAACATAAATGGGACTCACTTCTAATTAGTAGATTCTAAAGTAGATTGCTGGGGAAATTCCAAAGGGTTTGCACATCTTCATAGTCTTCAAGGCATTCTTTACTCTCAGCTTCCTCTGTATTATGATTTCCTTTGTTTTAAAACTGCTACACTTTAGAGTGGTAGGAGAGTTCAGTCAAGTTTAAAATACAAGCCGAGACATGCAAAACTGTAACTGCAGCTGGTGGCCAGGACTACTCACAACAAGCCCTGGACTCATGTGCTCCCTGTTTTGCTATCGCTTCTGCTAGTGTGACTGCAAGGAAGTTCTAGATGAACCACAGTATAGCATTATGTCTGAACTATAATTTGTCCTCACCTATATTTAGTGGAAAAATCCAGCTCTGAGGACAGGGGGTTAAACTTGGTTTGCGTTTATTAAACGTGTTTAAGATTAATTGCAGTTTATTTGATTTCATTTGGGTGATAAACTGCATTTTGTCTAAAACCCAAATGAAAGCTCTGTTCCACTCTTGCCAGGGAGTGGAGGCATTTGAGACCAGGGATCACTGCAGTTCATCTTTGTTCTGCTAGTTAATGTTTCAGTCAGTCATAATACTTGGGATTAAATTCTTGGTCTTCAAACCCCCTCCATAGATGCACCACGTGGTGCTCCTGGTTAGCCATCGCTGCGGCAGCGAGCTTGTGCAGGACTCCTCACGAGTCGCGAGCCTAGAGTTTTGTGGTGATTGGTGAATAAATGTATTATTGCTTGGTTTTTAAATGTAATATTATTTATGTTGTATTGACTTTTTATTTTATTTTCTTAAATATTTCCCAATTGCATTTTAATCTGGTTCGGGCCACACTCAGGAGTGTTGTGAGCCGCATGCGGCCTGTGGGCCGCTTGTTTGACACCTTTGATCTAGATAATATGACTGTTATTTCACTGATGATTAATTTTCAGTGCAGTGTGTTTTTCAGTAGATTAGTTTTTAAACTTTCAAATAAAATTCAGGCCACTTTTTCTGTATAGCTATTGGCTTGCCCAGAACTGTTGCATTAAAATGATGGACAGGCCTTCAGTGCTAAAGCACATCTGACATTTTGAAAGAAGGTATAACTTGAACTCAGTAATTGGTTTGTCTGTTCCATTGTTTGAAAATATATATTAAGATCAATACATGTACATCCCATCTAGTTCCTGTAATTTACATGTTTGGTACAATTCAATTTGTCTTGGACCAGTAACAATCCATGCAAATGATTATAAGCATAAAATTCAAAACAATAGGCCATAGCGTTCTGTAACTTTGTGTTCGTATTACTTTCTTAGTACTTAATGCATATTGTAAAATAAGTATTCCTATTTAGAATCAGATTTTCAGATACTTCCTTATCAGAGCCAGACAGCCATCTTTCAAGAATTTCTGCTAAGAGCAAACAAGTATATCAAGCTTCAGATGGTTGGAGAGTCCATGGAAACTGACAAAAGACTTATTCTTGTGGAAGTAAGTTGAAATAGCTGAATAACTCCGTTAAGGTGTTTTAATAATTAAAATTAAATGTTCTGTTATTTTCCTCAATTTTTAAAAATAGCAGTTTAAGTTCGTTTTCCAAATTTAGTTTCTCAGTAGTAAAATCTCATTTTTCTACAATAATAATAATAACTAATAGCTCATTTCAAACAGACCCACTGATAATCAGTGATAGAAATTGCTCATAAATATAGGACAAATATTTGAATTTTTTCAGTTAATCGATTTTAACACTGCAGTTTTCAGAAAGTGCAAAAATAATGGCTTGAAATCTTCATTTCATTCTGTTGAGCTTTATTTTACTTTATTTTACTGGGAAAATGCTGTAGTCTAATGGTAGAGCACCAACTGTGAATGCAGGGTCCTAGATTCAATCACCAACATTTCTTCGTGCCCAAAATACCAAAGAGCAGCATGTCAATTAAATTATAGATTTAATTGTTTTTGAACAATTAAATAAGGATATTCATAACAATGGTGTTCAGATTCTTTTCTGTTCTAAAGCTAGTCAAAATCAATCCCATAACTATTGTGTTGGACTTCTCTCTTAGGCATGCAATAAATCCCAGCTCTCCAGAATCTGTCATAAATAGATAAGCCCAAAGCATATACTGTCATGAATAGATAAGTAGTTTAATGCAGATCTGTCTCTTAAGGTTCACATCACTGTCTAAGCTCCTGGTCTTAAATCTAGGCTTTTTACTTACACTTTTCCACTCTTCTCTACAAGGCAATGGAAAACAGCTACAGCTCTTTGTTTACATAACAACTTTTTCTGGCTTGAGAGTTGTAGCTTTCTGCCTCTCCAGCTTCAGCCTTGGCACCATATTGCATTGGGTTCATCTCAAGTAATTATTCCATGTTTGTAACATATTTATAAATGTAAAGTAAAATACCCTGAACATGCCATTTTAGTGAGTCCAACAGATTTTAGTTCATTAACTAAACAGTTAATTAACTAAATTAACTAAATAGTTAAGCAGCAGGCATGTTATGTCTATGAAGGTTCTCAGTCATCCAGGTGGAATTGTCTGTAGCTTGAATCATGTCAACTGGATTTCTATTTTCTTAGTGGAAACGTTTCGCTCCTTATCCAAGGAGCTTCTTCAGTCTGAGCAAAGTTGGTAAGGGAATCCTAAAAATTTTTAGGATTCCCTTACCAACTTTGCTCAGACTGAAGAAGCTCCTTGGATAAGGAGCGAAACGTTTCCACTAAGAAAATAGAAATCCAGTTGACATGATTCAAGCTACAGCAGGCATGTTAGAATAACAACATTGTATTTGCTTTTCAACAGGATATGCCAAACCACTTTTATCATGACCCTAGCAGTTTACATGACATTCTGAGGTATGTTCAGTATCTCATTTTTCCAAAGGACCACTTAGAGAAATTAATGGGTATGGCTGGACCAAGGCTCATGTTCTCCAGTGCAGAATGGTCTGCTCCAAAATACAAAGTTCCATCTTCTCCTTTTGATGCTAAGTTGGGGGTGGTGAATAAGAAGATGGCAGGTTGTGAGTTACGTAGCTTTTGTATTTTTGCTAGTATAATTTTACTTATTGCTGGCCAGAATTAATGCTGTTAAGTTTGAGCTGCTGACTTTCTTCCTTTTTTTCATCTTTCATTGTAGGAGGTTTTTGCGGACAGGCAGATGTCCTCTTGTGTTTATAATATCAGATGCTTTCAGTTCAGGCAGCAGCCAAAGGTCTCTATTCCCAAAGGCAATTCAGGAAGAGCTATGTATAGCTACCATTAGGTAAATAAATTGACAGCTACATTGGCCATGATGAAAGGTTCATGATGAAATATACCTTGACCATTTCCTTTTTCCAATTTTCTCAGTTTTAACCCAGTGGCACCAACAATGATGATGAAAGCCCTAAGTCGAATAACCACAGGGGAGATCAGTACGGTGAGATAAATTAAATTGCAATGTTGTCATGCTGTAAGAGATACAGAAAGTAAAGGTTGAAGATAGGGACATTTTTATTATATTCCTTCTGAAGGATAACTTAGAACTTTAAAAACTGTGTTGTAAAATAATGGTTGACAGCATTGATCTTAAAAACCTTTGCTCAGTCCCAAACATTACTGAGGGACTCATTCATAGTTATCATTGCTCAGCCAACTTTAATATAAAATGGTTGTGAGAATAAAATAGGGATAAATCTTGGACAGAACTTTGAATGATTCTGTAGAAGTAGTAAAAAATAAAAATGACAAGCGATAAATGTTCATTCCAGGGTGGGTAGGGAGCCTTTAGAGCTTTTGAACCAAAGGAAAGATAGAAATGGAAGCAGGAGGCATCTGGGAAGTATTGGTTTTTGAATGCTTTGTGCAGGTTTACTACAAATTAGCTTTGCAATGTTTTCAATTTTCCTTGTAGAGAAGAGAGAAAGTTGATGTCCCTGACAAAGCCTTATTGGAACTGATTTGCAGTGGATGTTCAGGTGACATTAGAAGTGCAATAAACACCCTTCAGTTTTCTCTAAAAGGTAAGCTCATATTTTCATTAATTTAAAATGTGTTAAGGGTTAGCACTAACATTTGAAAATAATAATATTTTTTCTTTCCTGAGGAAGAATTTGTTTGCTTTTGAGCTTGTCAGAAAAACATTTTATTATACAATACAGGAAAACCAAAGTATTATCTTTTTAGCATTACTAATACTTAAGTGTGGGAAATAGCAGTGGATGAAAAAACAACAACAGTTTTGAAGAGTAGCTCAGTTAAGGAATGTTTAATTTATATTTAGTTAGTTTTTAATTATGTTATTGACAAACTATCCTAATTGTCTTTCTGAATAAAAATTCTGAATATGGCTAGTTAAGTTGATTGAATTCTTCTTAAAATTAGAGTATTAATACTAGAATATTAACTCAGACTGATTTTTTTAATGTTTTCCTTTTTTGCTATCATTTTTTTCTTTTATCGCTTTTCTTGTTTATAGTTGATGTTTTCATTCTGTTTTTTAACTTATTGGGGGAGGTATTGGTTTCTCCCCTGTCAGATCACTTCCTGGTGAGCCTCCAGTTCTCTGGCACCACCACCCCCCGCAGGGAGGCTGTGCCTATTAGATCGGCCCGCCCCAGGCAACTGATGGACCCAACTGGGTTTCAGAGGGAGCTTGGGGTTGTTCCAGAAAGTCTGCTTCACAGTCCGGCCAAGGCCTTGGTAGCCACCTGGAATGGGAGGGTGGCCATGGCTTTGGACCGGATCACGCCTGAGCGGCCTCTTCGTGCCCATGGTTCCTGTAACTCCCCATGGTATAAGCTTAGCTTAAGAGGGCTAAGAGACGCCTTGAGCGCCACTGGTGGACAACAAAGAGTGAAGACAATCGAACACGAGCTAGAGCTGCGATTAGAGCCTATCTTGTGGCAGTAAGGGCGACAAAACGTAATTATTTCTCCGCCCTTATTGCGTCTGTGGATAGCCACCCAGCGGCCCTGTTTCGGGTGACCCGGACCCTCCTTGGAGGGAGTAATTTGGGGGTCTACCTTCAGGACCGTTGTGAGGAATATGCTGAGCATCTGGCGGATAAAGTTGCTCACATCCGCTCTGCGTTGAATTCCAGCCTTGATGCAGGGCCAGTGGGAGCAATGGGGCTGAGTCTTGCATGGTTATCTTGGAGGAGTTCGAGTCTGTTGAACCTGAGGAAGTGGGCAGGGTTCTTGTAGCTGGCCACTTCAGTGTTAGATCCGTGCCCTCCTGGCTGGTCAAGGCTGCCTAGGAGAGGACACGTGATTGGGTCTGGGCGGTGGTTAATTCCTCTTTGAGGGAGGGGGTGGTCCCGCTGGCCCTTGCGGCAGCGGTGGTGCACCCCCTCCTCAAGGAGCCATCGCTCGACCCAACCAATCTGGATAGTTTCGATCCAGTCTCCAACCTCCCCTTTTTAGGGAAGGTTGTTGAGAAAGTGGTCGCATGGCAGCTTCAAAGGGCTCTGGATGAAGCGGATTATCTGGACCCCTTTCAGTCAGGATTCAGGCTGGGATATGGGACTGAGACAGCATTGATCGCGCTCTTGGATGACCTCTGGTGGGAGCGGGATGGGGGCAGTGCATCCATCCTTGCTCTTCTTGACCTCTCGACAGCCTTCGATACCATTGAGCAAGGTATCCTTCTGGACCGGCTTCGGGAGTTGGGGGTGGGCGGCACTGTGTTGCGCTGGTTCTCCTCCTTCCTCCGGGGTCGGTTCCAGTCGGTGTTGATAGGAGGGTAGAGGTCCAGTCCATGACCCCTACTTTGTGGAGTGCCGCAGGGCTCAGTTCTTTCACCCCTCTTGTTTAACATCTACATGAGGCCGCTGGGTAAGGTGATCTGACAGTTTGGGGTCAAGTATCATCAGTATGCCGATGATGCTCAGCTTTATATCTCCACCCCGGGCTGTTTGAGTGATGCTGTGGATGTCCTATCTCAGTGCCTGGAGGCTGTAGGGGCCGGATGGGGCGCAATGAGCTCCGGCTCAACCCAAGCAAGACTGAGTGGCTTTGGGTGTTTGGGCCTCCCAGTACCAAGATTTTTCCATCTTTCATCCTGGATGGGGTGGCACTGCCCCAGATGGACCTGGTGCCCAATCTGGGGGTCCTCTTGGACTCATGGCTCCTGCTGGAAGAGCAGGTGGCAGCTGTGGCTAAGAGGGCCTTTGCACACCTTCGGGTTGTGCGCCAGTTGTGCCCATTCCTGGACCAGGATGCTCTACTCACTGTCACTCATGCCCTTGTGACCTCCTGTTTGGACTATTGCTCTACATGGGGCTGCCCTTAAAGAGCATTTGGAAGCTTCAGCTGGTACAGAATGCAGCTACCCGGGTTGTAAATAGTGTCGGCTACTCGGCACATGTAACACCACTGCTTCGGGAGCTGCATTGGTTGGCAGTGTGTTTCCAGGTGCAATTCGAGGTGCTGGTTGTCACCTTTAAAGCCCTTCATGGCTTGGGACCGGGTTACCTGAGGGACAGTCTTTTCCCAGTTGTTTCTACCCATCAAATCCAGTCTGGCAGGATGGGCATGCTCCAGGTCCCATCAGCCAAGGAATGTCGGCTGGCGGGAACCAGGAGACGCACCTTTTCTGCCGTGGTGCCTGCCCTCTGGAACATCCTCCCTCCTAAGATTAGGATGGCCCTGACCCTTCTGGCTTTTCAGAAGGCCTTGAAGACCTGGCTTTTTGCCTGGGCCTGTAATTAATACAATTAATTGTATATTAATTGTTTCATGGTTGTGCTGACACCGACGGATTTTAATATCTCTTTGCTGTATTTATATTTAATTTTCTGTATTGTTTTAATTGTTTGACTGTTTTTTATTATTGTTAGCCACCCAGAGTCACTGGTCTGAGATGGGCGGCTAAATTGATTGATTGATTGATTGATTGATTGAATGAATGAATGAATGAATGAATAGTTCCCTCATTGTATATTAATTGTAGGCTTCCAGTATTTTACCCCTATTGTATACCAATGTCTTTTGGATATCACAAATTAGAATGTTTTTCTATTTGCTGTAAGATTGTTAATAGCACCATGCAAGTATGTTAGCAGGTTGCTATTAATATTATTAATTATAATAAAATAAATAATGCAAATAATATAAGAAAGCATCAAACAAGACTTTTTAATTATTTCCAATTTTAAAAAAACCTCTTCACATATATAAAACTGTAAATAATCAAAACAATTAAAGAAACAAATACTCAGAATAGAAACAGTTACCCTTTGGAAGAATTTCAAACTTTTTAAAAATTAAAAGCATTTTAAAAATAATATTTACCTCCTTAGTACTTTTTTTGTAGTCTCAAAATGTGCATGCATTTTTACACACAATGGAATTAAATAAACAAACAATAAAATAATTCAAGTTCTTTCTAGACAGAACTTTGCTGTAAAAGTGTGTTGTATCTTACTATTGGAGTCAAAGTTTTCCATTCTTCCAATTTATTAATTCTTCTGTTATTTGTTTTATTATTTCCAGAGTGGCCATCAGACAAGAGCTTATGGTCACAAAGGAAGAAAAATTCTGTATTAAAATATGATACATCATCTAAAATAAAGAAGAAAAAACTATTCAATAATTTTTTAGAAGACCAAGAAATACCAACTATTGGTAGCAAAGATGCTTCCATCTTCCTTTTTCATGCTTTGGGGAAAATACTTTACTGCAAAAGTAAGAGAATCTGCTCATCCTTGTTATATTGCCATGTCTGTGTAAAAATGTAACATGTTTTCATTAATTTCTGTATTTGACTGTAACTGAACATATCTATATATCTGTTATAACATTTTTTTTAAAATTAGCATTTTCAGTAATAATTTTTGTCCTTAACTTGGGCTGTCACTGTAGTGAAAACCATGTAGTTTGTATGGGTGGGTATACTGTACTGTATTGTACTGGTGGCCTCACCAGTCAAGGCTTCCTATCAGGTACAGCAATTAAACTCTTCCCCACTCTGCATTCCTGAGTAGATGCAGGAAGACTAGATAAGTAGATTCATTATATAGAACTAGGAAGTGATACATTTGAAGAAGCTCTCCATCTAACAGCATCCTGAAATCATGCCATCTATGTATGTTAGTCCCCATTTTTAAGTCCCCGGCTCCTCCTTCCTACCTTTTTGAGTCCACAGCCTGAAGCTGCTCATTTTGTGGCTTTGAAGATTTCTGGCATCTGTCCCTGATTTACAAAGCAATTTTCACTGATATTACAGATTGTTTCCTCACCAGCTTCAAACCTTATAGCACCTGCAGATATCCATAAGTTAGCACATATACTCTCTGTACTAACAAGGCTTTCCATGCAGTCAGGACAATGAGAAGCTTCATAAGACTTCTTCAGTACATACAGCCCACCCCAACACGTGGACATCTTGGAGCAGGATGTTGTCTAATTACTTTGTGAAGCTAATAGAGAACCAAAACCTATGGAAATGTAATAGTGAAAATCTCCAACAAAACAGAGGTGCTGCCTTTTTGATACAGGCTAATTCACTATTATATCACTTAGAATTCAGATAACGGTATACATATTAAACAGTGCAAACCATGTGAGCCAATATTGCCAGGATTGAACTATAAACTATTTTTTATTTCTGTCCCCATTTGCCAAGATTCTGTTCTTCAGACATCTGATGTTTGATGAAACTGCAGTGTTTTTAAACTCATTTTATAGGAGAACCAGCTACAGAGGTGGACATTCCTCAGTTACCTCGTCATTTATCAGAATATGAACGAAATCCCTTGCTCGTTCAGCCTGAGGTAAAAGTGTTTGCTATTAAATAATAAAAATGTATGCATATACAGTAGGCAAAATTCTTAATTTAAAGGAATGCTAATAATTGTTTCCACGCGGTATGATATTCTGTGTATATTTTCTTTTATTAGGATGTCATAGAAAAATCACATATGCCTGGGGACTTATTTAATGTATACCTTCACCAGAATTATTTGGAGTTCTTCTCTGATATCGATGACATTGTAAGAGCCAGTGAATATTTAAGTACCGCAGATTTCCTTTGCAGTAACTGGGATGTAAGTTTTTTTAAAAAAATATATCAATATCACCAATCTTGTGACATACATTCTGTAATTTTCACAATTTGGAATCTTATGGAGGGTGAATAACATAACACTAACTACATTTACTGTTTATACACTTACTGTTTTATAACTCAAGCAAGACACAGTTGCTGTTTGTTCACTAGTCTTCTCTGACATTTCTGACATTATCTCTTGATGGGGTAGCACTTCCTCTGGAAGAACAGGTCCACAGCTTGGAGGTCCTCCTGGATTAACAGGCAGATGGAGGCTGTGGCCAGGTGAGCCAGTTGTGGCCTACCTGGAGCACAAGGATTTTCTAACAGTAACTCCTGCCTTTATCATCACTAAACCAGACTACTACAATTAACTGTACATGAAGCTACTTTTAAAGACTACCCATAAGTTTAAGTTGTTCCAGGATATTTATTTATTTATTTATTATTCAAATTTATCACTGCCCATCTCCACGACAGTAGACTCTGGGCAGTTTACAAACATTAAAATTAATATTAAAAAAGCTATAAAAATACAGTATAATAATAAATAGATGAGATAAAAATCCAGAGGATGGGAAGATCTTAAAAAGGAGGATATTACTGGGCTAACCATCCCCAGGAGGAACTACTGCCTCCTTTGTCCCAAGCAAGGCAGCAGAACCAGGTCTTTAAAGACTTTCTGAAGGCCAGGAGCGAAGGTGCCTTCCTCACCTCCGGGGGCAAGGTATTCCACAAGGCGGGTGCCATCACAGAGAAGGCACGTCTCCTGGACCCCGACAAATGAAATTCCTTCACTGATGGGGTCCGAAGCATGCCCTCTCTGCATGGCCGGGTGGGGCGGGTAGATGTAATCGGGATGAGACGGTCCCTCAGGTATCCTGGCCCCATGCCATGTAGGGCTTTAAAGGTGATAACCAACACCTTGAATTGGACCCGGAAGCAAACTGGTACCCAATGCAGCTCGCGCAGCAGTAGTGTTACATGAGCTGATCTTATCGCACCCGTAACTGCCCGCGCGGCCGCATTCTGGACCAGCTGAAGCTTCCGGATACTCTTCAAGGGTAGCCCCATGTAGAGCGCACTGCAATAATCTATATGGGAGATGACAAGGGCATGAGTGACTGTTCGGAGGGCCTCCCGATCCAGGAAGGGGCGTAACTGATGCACAACCCGAAGTTGTGCAAAGGCCCTCCTGGCCACGACTGCCACCTGCTCTTCGAGCAGGAGTCGTGAGTCCAAGAGGACCCCCAAGTTCCGCACTGAATCTGAATGGGGCAGTGCCACCCCATCCAGAGTCAGAGATGACAACTTCCTGGAAATCGAGAGGCCATCAATCTACAGCCACTCCGTCTTACCAGGGTTCAGCTGAAGCCTGTTGTTCCCCATCCAGGCCCTTACAGCCCCCAGGCACTGAGACAGAGTGTCGATATGGCCTTTGGGGTAGGCCGTCGGGGTTCCGGCTGTTATGAGCGCACAATATCTGTGCTCTGGGCCCTGTACTGGCTCCCTCTTTGCTTCTGAATGCAATTCAGATCGCTGATTTTAACCTTTAAAGCCATATATAGCTTGACACTAATATATTTGCAGGACTGCCTTTATCAACTAGCCATGTCATTCACAACATATAACATCCTGGGAGAGACAGATAGCGATCCTCCACTTTTGCAAAGTGAGGAGGGTAGAGGCTCATATGTGTTGTTTTCCAATAGGTGCACCTGCATTTTAGAACAGCTTTCCTCCAGGCTGCTTTATTGTGTTATTTTCTTTATTTGTTTACTATGATGTTTTATTATTTGTAATGATGGAAATTGTAATTTACCAAGAATATATTTGATAATGGTAGGAAGACATCCAATAAATAAATAAATAAATAAATAAATAAATAAATAAAAATCATTTTATCCATGATTTGATTTCCAGATAGATTTTTGTCATCTTCATTTGGCAAGTAATTTGTTCCTGCATATTCCATTGTGGTAGAACCAGAAAAAAACCCACTGGAATGCACAGAAGTATATAGTAATTAATGGATAAAGATTAATATTCATCATATGAATAATTTGGAAGATATTGTAATGATTTCTACTATATATCTAAAAAATATTTTGCCTCATAATATTTATCCCACAGAAAAGCCCAGAGTTTATCAGTATACCTTTGATTATAGACAGGAAGTAGGTTTAGCTATGCCATCTATACTTTTGTACATTTGGAGGTGAGCTATTTTTCCATCACACAGTGTAAATCTACTTACTTACTTACTTATTTATTTATTTATTTATTTATTTATTTGATTTATCTAACCATCTGAAACCAGCTAGACTTTACACAGCTTACAGTGTTAAGTATTAAGTACAGCGAACTAGTGAGCGTCACTAGTGATTCTTGGACCTCTAGCATCTCCCTGTCCCTCAAACAGGCCTTGACTGCAGACCTCATCCAACTCCTAGTCCTCTTCCTTGCTGCTTTGGTTAGATGTGGGGCATGGGTCCAGTCCTCAAGTGGCTGAGCTGAAATTGCAAAGGACTCTGTCTACCTCATTGGGATCCACAAGCTCAAAAGCCTCACAGATAATACTACAAGACATCACCTCTGTCTTCTGAGTAGATTCTGTCTATCCAGCTTGGAGTGAATGCAAGCAATTTCTCCATGAAATTGTCATGGTTCGCATGGAGAAGTGTTTATTGGGGCATTGAAGTCGGGTTCATTACAGAAATGCTTGGCCAGGTGATCACAGCTTACATTGATTGGGTCTTCCAGCCCATCCTTCCCCAAAAGGATCCAGGACATTTTATACAGTGTAGTTGGCCAGGACTCTGGAGACACAGTAAGTGCAGTGCAGTGATTATGCTTCACTGTGTTTTATTACCACAAAATAGACTCAAACCTGGACTCTTATTTGTGTCCGGTTGCATTCGCTTCTTGTTTTCAGCCAGCATCCCTCCAGGCTTTTCATGAAGATCCTCAGTAAACCAAATAGCTGCATGGGATCCATCGGCAGAGAGAGAGGCTGTTCTGGTGATTTTTTCAAGTGCCTAGTTGCCTCTGTATTCCAGTAGTCAATAAGATGCCATACAAGAGCATCCTCAAAATTGCTGGGAAAGTCCAAAAACTCCATGAGGAAACTTGCTGGATCCATCAGATATCTAGGGTGGATAATCTTAGTAGGCCCCTCCTCCCTGCAGAGGTTGGTGCCCCAGTTAACCCCACTGTTATGGGAAAGTGGTCTGTCCCTGTTGGACTGATAGAAAACTTCCCTGGAACCAGATCACAATAGATCTGCTCCAAGATGAATACTAGATCTAACACATGGCCAGCCATGTGTGTTTTAGCCTGGGACACACCCATGATTTCATGGCAGTCCTGAACTCCTGAGCTGCCCCCAATCCCAAGGAGGGGATGGTGAAATCTACCAGTACTAATAGTCAAACTTTTTTATGCCAGGAGCCATTTTGACAGTTATAAAATTTATAATATCACTCGAGGGCCAGGGGGCGGGGTTTGCGGGCGGGAGCCAATCGCGTGGAAGGGGGCGGGGGAGGTTTGGAAGAAGGAGAAGGGAAAGAGGCTTGATGCTCCAGTCACTTCTCTTCTGGTAAAGCTGGTGGGGAATCCAGCGCGGGAGCGGGGTTTGCGGGCGGGAGTTTGCGGGCCAATCGTGCACACTTAGGGCCTGCTGCCACCATGCCCGCTGCCGCGCCTGCCCCCACCACACCCGCCACGCCTGCCTGGGGAAGAGCCACACTCAAGGGGCCAAAGAGCCGCATGTGGCTCGCGAGCCGCGGTTTGCCAACCCCTGGTCTGGGTAAACCTACAGCTAGTCCTGCAATGACATTGAGCAGCTTGATGAGGAATGCTGCTATACAGCTGCAATGATGGTGCAGTTGCAGCACCCCCAGCTTGTTCTTTAGCCCAGCATCATAAGCAATGTCTCACATCTGCCACCTATGAAGCAGCACTCTTCGCAACAGCTAGGGTCTCCTGGTATACAATTGTCATACCACTTCCCCTGCCCTGGGGTCAGGACAGATACAAAACAATCCTTCCTTCTCTCCTTCCAAATCGTAATTACTAACATCAACTATAACAATGAGTATTAGCCATAGTGAAATAACTCCACAGTCCAAGTGATTCCATATTTTAAGAGCTTTTAGCCTTTGCATTTAAAGAAAATGTGGGCAGTATCATCCAAGAAGTTTTGCCAGGCAGCGTTCTGTTCACCATCTTGACATACAGTATATCAATTTCGTTCTGTTTTAAAAATAATCTCAGCAAAATGTTCAGAGCTTGTTAATAAAATTTAGTAGAAAATTGACTGATTTTGTTTACTAATTCTAAATACTACACCAGAGCTTTCCAAACTTTTCATGTTGGTGACACACTTTTTAGACATGCATCAGTTTGCGACACACTCTTACAGCAGGGCACAAGGCAGGCACTAGGACATGCGCAGAATCCTGGCAGGGCTCGGAGGCAGGCAGCAGCCGCAACACACCCAGACACTGCAGCTGACACACTAACGTGTCCCGACACACAGTATGGAAAGCTCTGTGCTACACCGTACACAGTTTTTAATGACAAAGTAGAAGTTTGGTTTTTATATTAACGGAACAAACTTTTCCTAATAATGGGTTTCCTAGGATTGTGTTCAAATGGGAAAAAAACTTGATTTTTATATAGTCAAGCACATTTATAGAACCAAGATTTTGACTGCTTTATGGGATGTACAATTTGGTATTTCAACAAGTATTAATATATACCTGTAATATACTAGTAATTTACATCTGGTCCTCTGTACCTTGCTTTTAAGTCTGTTATGGAACTCATATACAGTATTTTAATTCTGCCGCTTCCTATAGGCACGAGCTACACTTCAAACGTATAGTGCCTCTGTAGCCACAAGGGGTATGATGCACTCAAACCGAGCCAGAGCCTTTGCACAGTGCAAAGGAGGAATGGGCTTTAGACCTCTTCATAAACCACAATGGATCCTAATAAATAGAAAGGTAATTATGTTGATGTTGAATCAGTTTACTTTTTTTCAGCCTATTGATGTTATTTGCATCATTAGAAATAACAATCTAAAAAAGAATCACACAAGATTCTAATTTCTTATTATTGCTCTCATGGTGGAGTTAATAGTGAAGTAACATTGACTTAACTTCTGTATTTGTGATAAGCATTATTACAAGATAAGGATTAATAGAAAGGTTTAGGCTTCAGTTAGAAATAGCCCTGCCCTTACTAGCAAAGTAAGATACTTTAGATGAGTCAGTAAATATACCACTAACTTGACTACAAAACCATGTTAGAGAAAATATCTTTATGGATCACCATGAAGCATCCTTTGATATGGGAAATATATCTATTCCAATATCCTCTGAGACACTGAAATGATGTTAAAGAAGGTCTTTTAGATTATAATCCCTTTAAGTAAAAATGAGTTTTATCAAAGTTGGGGTGCCCCATTTAAGTGATATCTAGAAAACTAAATAGTAAGGTCAGACTGAAAATAAATAATTTGAAGATTTAGGATCTTGCAATTAATTATTTGTTACATCATATTGCAGCAGCTATTTTACAGAGCAATCTAATAGAATAATACTGAAATTAGATAAATACAGATGATTAGGAAAAAGACTTAAGTAGTAGTTTAATGGATAAAACTGAAAAAAAGTGTTTTACATATTAGATTTGTATGTTCTGATTCCTTATAGTATCAAGAAAACTGCTTTGCTGCAAAATCCCTCTTTTCAAGTTTCTGTTTATCACCATTGTGTCTTCAGACTGAGCTAATACCTTATCTTACCATGCTGACTAATCCAATGAGAAACCAAGGTATATTTAAACAGATGCAAAGTTTTATATTTCTGTTTGTGCTTTAGAACCAAGGGCAGTTAGTCAGAGTACAGAATATTTTTCAATGCAATTGTATACTATCTACTTAGAAGTAAGTCCTAGTGACATATATTTTATTTATTTATTTATTTATTTATTTATTCATTCATTCATTCATTCATTCATTCATTCATTCATTCCCCGCCCATCTCCCATACAAGGGACTCTGGGCAGGTTACAATAATTAAATGGGATGTATCAAATATTTATGTTACTTGTATGCTTCACATTCCTGCAAGCTCTAGGCTGCTAACAATAGAAACATATAAAATACTCCAAGAAATCCCATATACATGTAAGCATTTAAAGAAAAACACTAACCAAGCTCATTTTGGATTTAAGCAGTTCTGTCCACCAAATTCTGTAAAAATTCTTCACGGCAGCCTTTCAGAGGGCCTTGGTTAAAAAGGAATAAGTCACCTTAATAAGGCCACTATGTAGGCTTAAGCTTAAACTTGTACCGGTATCTTGTCAGACTCATGATGGGCCTTCCTTCAATGGTGCTCCAAGCATCTACCTAAGTTCCTCAACAAACCAGGGGGCTATAGTAGATCTACAAACAGGGAGAGGTCCAGAACAACCTGGTATAGATGTCCTTTCTCCCTCCTCAGGTTACAGTAATACAGGTCAGGTCTCTGTATTACTCTTCCTCTCATTCATCAAACCTTGGATGAGGAAGATCTTACTACAGATAGACCAGGCATTAAGTTGCAGCAGTTGGAACCCTTGGGTTGCACAGATGTTAAACCCATTTTCCCTGAATGAGGCTCACTTTCAGTCTCCTGCCATACCTCCCTTTGCCATTCACAATTGTGATCCGATCCCCAATGATGCCTCCTCCTCCTTCCAACCAGTGTCCGCCCCCTGCTCAGGAAGAGCCTAAACCATCTAATTCTAAATACTAAAAATACACAGAATTATTTACGAAGTGAGGCCCAATTTGCACGTAACAATTGGCCAACATTATTTAGAAATCTGCCTTGTAATTGAACAAAAAAGCTGAAGTCAATCACCCTGTTCAGTTTTTCTTGCCAGTGGAATATGATCTAGGATTCCAGGTCTAAAATATTTGTTGTTTCACATTCCTGGCATATTTGGGAGCGACAATCCAAGGATTTGACTTTGCATGTCATGCCAAAACTATAGATACGGCTTCCTGAATTGTTCAACTGCTTCTGTTGTAGGAAAAAACAAGCAAGCAGCATACACTAATCTCTTGGCTTGATCACAGTAGCCCAGAATTTTAAATAATTCTGCCTTGTTAGGTGTGAACTGGACTGCTTCTGTTATTTGCTTGTGTAACCATAGTGCTTAAAAAGTTTTATCAACAGCATTTTCAGCACTCATGTCAGAAAGTATGAAACGTTTTGGATTTGATAGTCTGGCAGTATGATACAGCAGCTAGAATTTGGATCTCAAACCCCAGCTCAGCCTTGAAACACGGGCAAATCAATTTTACCTTCCAAGCTTATCTCACCTCTTACAGTTGCTTGGAAAAAAGAGTGGTATCTTTTTTGCAAAATGTTTACCCCTGAAAGAGGGGGAAAAAAAGGATATTCATTTATATTTCCAGACTGCTTTTCTTTCTAGAGGAAGAAAGAGGAGATGGCACTGAATGTATTAAATGTGTCTCTGCTTAGAGAGAAGTAAAGTACCGTGTTATCATATCCTCAGTTATTAACATTTTGAAATGAATGTGTTGGCTAGGTGGCTAGGATCTCATCTGAATTTTTTTTTAAATGCTGCCCAGTTTCCTTTTCCAGCCCCAGCTCCTCACCCTCTTCAAGCTGTCTGAGAGCTCGCTGCTAGAAGAAAACAGCTTCTTTGCTTCCTGCAGCTGCCTAAGCACTTTCCACCTCCCTGGGTGGATGGGTGGGGGGGTGGGATTGGCTTAGATCCCAGCAGGAACAACTAAGTACATTTGAAAAAAAGGCTTTAGGTTTCAATGCTGTATCAACTTACTTGAGAGAGTAAAACACACTGAGCTCAATGGGACCATGCTCAGATATTGATATGTATATAATTACTCTGCAAATGTTACTTTACAACTTTCCCTGAAATAACAATGTATTGGGTTGTTTTGTGAACATATGCTACGAAGCTAGATAACAATTCAACGGTATGTTTTGTATACTAATTATTACCTTTTTTTAAAAAGTGTGACTTACGGTTCTAATGAAGCCTTTTATTGATTCCAAAATGATTTAGATTTTAAAGTCTAAACCAGTTTCTGTGGTATATTATCATATGTTGACTTTATATGTATAGGATCAGTTGTCGGGTCAAACTGGAAAGGAAATGGTTTTTTATTTAAAAATAGGTATAAAATGCATTCTAGATACAGGTTGAAATTACTTTTAGGAATAATTTTTGTTTGTGCTTTTTCAGCTCAGATTACCTTTATTCAGGATGTTGGAAAACTTCCTTTAAGGAAACACTTTGGAAGGTAACCTTGATGTTATTGATAAAGGTTTATTGAATCCAGCCCCCTGCTATCATTCTTTACCTCTCAAGGAAATAAAGATCAAAATGGTCCCTAACATTGTTTCTTGTTGTGAAGTCCTGTGTATTTGTTTATATCTGTATACTGTCATAACTTAAAGGTATAAAGCATTTGTTTGCTTGTTTTTTCCTTTTCCTACTGCAATCTGTCTTCCTATAGAAAAGGCCCAGCTGAACTTATTTTAAGAAACACCGCTTTTGAATTTAACTCCTGGGCTCTGGCCTGATTTGCACAACACACTCCAGTTAAATGTGGGCTCTCTGAGAGCCATTATTTCACCTGTCATTTCAGTTCCCACGTGGATCCATGGGGTGGAAAATGAGTGGGGCAATAGATACCCCTCCCGCAAACTATCCACTGATACTGACATAGATGGGCCCAATAGGGGAGCTTATTTTTTTCTCTCTAGATTTTTTTTAAAGGAAGTGGAATAGGAAGCACCAACCTCTCTCACAATGGCTAGGAATGTAAAAATGGTTGAAGCTCAGAAGACTCAGCCGTCCCATGTTGGGATATCATATGTTGCTGGCACACACAAGTGATTGAACTGATCGGCAGAGGGAATTGCCAGGCAGAAGGAGGGAAATATGCTAGTAACTCTTTTGATCTTCATGTATTTACACGGAAAAGAATAGATAGATTCCAACAGATACCAAGGTTGTAATTTTCTCAGCACTCTGCCCTACTCTACTGTTCCCCCCTGAGTAATACAGCTTTTAACAGTTAGTTGCTAGAGCCCTAATAACACGAATTGTCTGAGCACTCAGCAGTGACTAGGATGCATTATTTTACAAACATCCAGTGTGAAAGAGAGAATTATTATGCCAGGGTTTGGTGTCTTAGTTCACTCCGTGGAAGAATAATATTTCTGATGCTGTATTGCTGTTCACAGGTTGAAACTTGAAACTCTCACTGATAAGGATTCTGCAGTACAAATCCTGGACAGTGATGATGAAGGGGAGTCTGGTGAGATGCAGCCCACAAATCTACATATCCAAGGAGAGAAAATAAAAACCAGTGAGGAAAATGAACTGGATGAATTCCTCCTTACTTCCAGTCAGTATAGTGGAAATGAACTCCCAGCCAGTCAACCTCAACCTGTCGCAGCACAAGCAATAATGGAAGCAGATGATCTAGATATAGAAGAGTATGACAGTGAATAACATTTATAAAGTAGCGATTCCAAGGCTGTGATAATGTTTAAATTATAATTTTACTTTTGTTTCATATTTTGTATCCTAATGTACAGAAAAGGTAGAAATAACTTGATTAGTTATTTTTTGCAGGCCGTTACATATTTGTCATGAGTAACAATATGGAGGGAAATGGGTGCAAAGCCTTCGTATTTCTATCTGAAAAGCTTCAGTTAAAACTCAAGGTTTTCCTTCTCATCCATAAGGAAGCATGGAAATCAGTAAGAGGAAATACATTTACTTTAGCTTTTTATACTTGCATTTATCTTGCAGATATTGAAGGCATTGTCACTATTTTGTTAATGTTTCACAAGTTTAGACCTAACCTGGGGTGATGAAACATTGTACAAAACGTTTAACCTGGGCTGTGTACTATTTAATATGTAAATAAATCTCTGGGTGCCTTATTAATAAATTGTATCGTTTTAGTTTTAGATATTTTTGGACAATTCTATCTTGAGAAGTATTGCTAATACAAGACTGAGAGAATAACATGAGAGTTCTCAGGATTTTAAAGAGTTAATTCTTGAACTTGTATTTTCAAATGGTTCTTCATTTTTACTGATAAACAGTTATTTTTTAATAATTTTATTAAAGATTATAATTGCAATAGTAAAAACTAATACAAACTAAAAGAAAGAAGAGTAGAAAGGAAAAGTGCAAAGGAAAAGAAAACAGAAAAAGAAAGAAAAGCAAATATAGCAAAGAAAAACAAAAGAAATACATAAAGTGACTTCCAACCTTCATCACAAGTATAAACAATTTTAGTAAATTTTCACCTCCTCTTAATTTACAACCAGTGATCTCTTCATCCCATGTCCCATAAACAAATCTATAAACAAATCCATAAAACATTGTCATTTCAGTCCTGGTGTCAGCAAAAGTCCATTAAAGGTTGCCAAAAATAACAACATAGCTATTTTAACCTTGATCAAATAAGCCAACTTTATATTCCTTCCTTTTACTTCTAGCAATCTTAATATTTAGTCCATTCAAGTAATGTCGTAGAACTTGATTTCTTTTCATTTCTTTTTTATCCCCTTCTCACAAGATTCATCCAAGCTTTAACAAACCTGTTTTGTAAATCCAATATAAAATAATTATCTAGGTCACCCTCTTGGTTTATTATTTGTAATTCCCTTTTGATTTTTAAAGCATCAACAGATTTCTTTTGTATGTCCAATGAAACATCTTTTTCCATGTAATTCTTGTAGCCTTTCATTTGTAGATCCACTTTCAGTGTCAACTCTGTCTCTGTCTTATCAGATAAAAATGTGTCAGATAAAACTTGTCCCTCTTCTGCCATTTCTTCCAAAACATCTTTTGGACAGTCTATCCATAGAAGCAAACATGGCTATTGACATTGTTAATATTAACATCTGATTCCATTTTTCAAAAGTATCCTTCAGTATTTCCAATGTTATAATATTTTGCGTCATTCTGTAGATGGTAATCAGGTTTAAAATCCTTTAAAATCTTTTTTTGTTGTTCAGTCGTTTAGTCGTGTTCCGCCAGGCCTTCCTGTCCTCCACTGTCTCCCGGAGTTTACTCAAATTCATGTTCATTACATCGGTGATGCTATCTAACCATCTCATCCTCTGCCGTCCCCTTCTCCTTTTGCCTTCAGTCTTTCCCAGCATCAGGGTCTTTTCCAGTGAGTCCTCTCTTCGCATTAGGTGGCCAAAGTATTTGAGCTTCAGCTTCAGCATCTGTCTTTCCAATGAGCAGTCAGGGTTGATTTCCTTTAGGATTGACTGATTTTACCTCCTTGCAGTCCAAATTTAAAATCTTTAAAATTTAAAATCTTTAAAATTTAAAATCTTTAGTTCTCTCTAATGTCTAATTTTTGAAATTTTTAATCTCTTTTATGTTGAAAACAAAGTCAACTTTCCCACGGGAAGGATTCTTATAATTAATTCCAAAATCTTATTTCAAATTTATCTGGACCCTTCATCTGTTTATAACTTTATAAAATCAAAGTCTTAATTAGCTTTTTGCTGTTTATTTCAATTTTTTAAAGATCTTAAACTTGTAGTTAAAATTTTATTTCATTAAGGATTGAAGGCAGACTTACCTTATCGACAAGTTTTCAGACTTGTCGATCCAAAGGTTTCTAATAGCTGAAAAGTAGTTAATAAGCAATTTTCGAATGTGATTAGAAAAGGAAGTATGCAAACTTAGTGTCCTTTTAAAAGTGCCAACCGCCGTTGGAGCAAGATGGCTATTTCCTCGTTTCCCAGTGCTCAAAACCCACTGGAGAGCGCTGTCTTGCAGTCTCCTCATGAGGAACAACTGCCTGGAGCACTTGTGGGTCGTCTCCCATCCTCTCTGTCTGGAGAGGTTTGAACAGGTGGTCTACTCACCGGCTCCTCATTCTTTGCAGCGGTCAAAGAATGGCTCTCCTTTTTGCGGAGCCATCTTCAGTCTGCCATTTCTTCCTCCAGAAGTCCTGATGAACAGTTATTTTAGCTAGGTTATGTAAGCAGGGAAACCTTCGACCCAACTCCTGCAGATATAGGACGGATGATTTCCTAGCGAAGTTTTAGTTGAAATGTTTCTTCTTCAAAGTGAAACTGTTCAGGACTGCTGCTGTGCTCATGTTGAAAATAGATTCCGGCTTTCAGTTACAAATTAGGAACCTATCCATGCTAAATTAGTAACCTATACTAAGGCTACTAGGGGCGTGGTGGCTCAGCGGGTAAGACGCCAGGCTTGTCGATCGGAAGATCGCAAGTTCGGAGGTTCGAATCCCTAGTCCCGCGTGACGGAGTGAGCTCCCGCACTCGCCCCAGCTCTTGCCAACCTAGCAATTCGAAAGCATGCAAATGCAAGTAGATGAATAGGTACCACTTCGGTGGGATGGTAACAGCATTCCGTGTGCGTCATGCTGGCCACATGACCGCGGAAGCGTCTTCAGACAGTGCTGGCTCTTCGGCTAACAAACAGAGATGAGCACCGGCCCCTAGAGTCGGACACGACTGCACAAATGTGCGGGGGGAACCTTTACCTTTACCTACTAAGGCTACTAACCTATACCTGGAGGTAAGCTTCGTTTAACTCAATGGGATTTTGCTTCTGAATGGATGTACAGAAGATGGTTCCAAGCCCCACAATGTCTTCTATGTAAGCGGATTAGTACTGACATTTTAATTTTACAGCCTGTAACACTTATTTATGGTACTTCATTCTTTATAGCCTACAATATACATATTTTAATTCCAGTTGCTCATTTTCATCCAACTGAACCAGAGCACTTTGAAGTCAGTTTCTCCCTCCCAGTTGCTCCAGAGATAGGGCTAAAAAGGCTTCTGAAGTTGGTCTCATGGGAGGGATAGCCTTCATCCCAAGTTCAGGCTCTGCATTGCTGCAGAAAACACGTCTGACCACCTGCCTGCAAGCTCTGATGACCTTTTGTGTGAATAGGACCACCATGATAATAGATTTCCTCCTTTTTCTTTTACTTTGACTTGGTTTTGCCTTCCTATTTGGAAGATAATGCTCTGTCTAGGGCAGGGTTTCTCAACCAGGGTTCCATGGAACCCTAGGGTTCCACGAGAGGTCACTAGGGGACTCCTGGGCGATCACAATTTATTTTAAAAATTATTTCAAATTGGAGCAACTTCATATTAAAGAGGTAGGTTTCATTCTTTATTTTTAGTTTAAGAACACTGTTAATGTATATACACAGGCCTACACATGAAACCAATATAATTAATTTTGTAACTTCTGGCCTATATTTGAGCCTGAATGTGCAGGGGCTCCCCGAGGCCTGAAAAATATTTCAAGGGTTCCTCCAGAGTCTAAAGTTGAGAGAGGCTGGCATAGGGATTCCTTGAGAGTGTTCTGATAAAAGGAACTGAACAGTGTTCAGCTCCAGCTACACCCTCACCTCCCTACTGCAATCCCCTCAAGAAGGCATGACCGGAACAGCAGCTCTCAAGCCGGCCCTCAGCTGCACACCTCTTCCAGTTGCCACAGGGCTTAATGCCAGGCCTTTGGGGAGTTGGACAGCCTGGGCCCTGGAGGAAGCAGATGCTAATGACGACAGACAGCTGAACCCTCTATCACCTTTGCCAACTGATTGGCAGTACTCCAGTTTCTACACAGGCTTCACTAAGTAATATGTCCTTCTGAAGCCCCACTTATTTCCCATTCCCCAGAGTTTGCAGGGAAAGGCCAATCAGGCTTCAGTTCTGAAAGAACAGGCCCAGAACCAAACACTCCGGGAAGAGTAGGAAACGCGTGGGGCCTCCAGCCAGGATGAGTCACAGGAGAAAGCAGTGTCAAGGATCTCTTTCTCCGAGGGTTTCTCTCTACACTCCACCATAAAAGGCAAAAGCCAGGCTGTCTTTCCATGCAGAAGAGACCAGCCATTCATGATCTTTAAGTGAATCGACTCTGTTGCCCCTTTTATGTATCAGTATGTAAGAATTTTGGGGCGCAATGGCTCATCGGGTAAGACACCAGGCTTGTCGATCAGAAGGTTGCAAGTTCGGAGGTTCGAGACCCTAGCCCTGCATGACGGAGTGAGCTCCCGCACTCGCCCCAGCTCTTGCTAACCTAGCAATTTGAAAGCATGCAAATGCAAGTAGATGAATAGGTACCACTTCGGTGGGATGGTAACAGCGTTCCGCGTGCGTTATGCCGGCCACATGACCGCGGAAGCGTCTTCAGACAACACTGGCTCTTCAGCTAACAAACGGAGATGAGCACCGGCCCCTAGAGTCAAACACAACTGTGCAGGGGAAAACCTTTACTATGTAAGAATTTAACTTCAAACAAGGGTTCTGTATGGATCTAACCGTGACTCTCCTAGGCACTCACAAATGCCATTGTGCTATTAGGCTCCAGGCTCCACCACTTTTTATTCAGAATATTTTAAATTAAATAGGAAAAGTCTGGTAGCACTTTTTCTGACTAACAAATTTTATTAAAAGACAAACTTTTGTGTGCTGCATCTCACTTCATCATTTGCACAGAGTGAGTAGACTGATACTAAGATTTAAATTGGGGTGAGGTGTAGAGAGGTTATGCAGATGCAGATTACATGTGAGACAGATTACAAGTACCTTATCAACTAATAATTGTAATGTGTTAAAAACCCATTGTGTTTGTTGAGACCTGAGATGCCTGAAACCTTTTGATGGAGGGAGTTCAAAGATTTCTCCCTTGATGGTACTGTTGAAGTCCTGCTTTTCCAGACATTTTGATGTCTGCCTTGGAAGTATTGGGAGGTTGAAATGTTCTGGTATTATTTATTTATGTCTATTAATTCTTTTGCACAAAGTTTGTCCCATTTGTCCTATGTAGAATCCAGAGGGCATTGCTGGCAGATGATGGCATATATCATATTGGAGGAAGAGCACTTGAATACACCTCTAATCTTGTTTGTGTATTTGTTGGGGCCTGTGATGGTGCTGATGGTGTAGATGTGGGGGCAAAGTAGACATCTGGGTTTGTTGCCACCATAGACTAAGACAGCTCTATAGTGTGTAAAGGAAAGTACCAGCCTCAATTGTAATCTTACCAAGAATACTTTCGGATCCACTAATCGCCTAGTTTTACCAGTTTGCACTCTGCAAAACATGTATTTTATGACTGGTTGCTAGGTCTGTGCAATGCCTAGACAGGGCATTGCATTTCGATCTAGCCTTTGACAAAGCACTTCTTTAACCTTGCTCCATAAAGTGAACTGTAAGTGATGCAGCAGAGATGTCATAGTACCATACCAAAGCAGCCACATCACCAAAACAGCCAGATCACAGGCTATCATCTGTGCCCATGCACAGAAGACTTCTCTTGAAGAGTCAAGTAAAGCCAGCCTATCTTCTTTGACACCTAGGAGAAATGTCTTACTTTTTTCTGTGGCATGTATTGCTTTGCCCTAACAATCAGCATCAAGGCAGCTCTTCTTGGTTCAAAACCTCATAGTAATCTTTAGTCTTTTAAAGACATATTATAGTCTATAATTCTTAACAATTAATGATAGATTGGAAAATGGTAATCTCCATTACATTTTCTTGGTTTACGTATTAAACTCTTGTTCTTTTTATTTGTCTTTTATTTTGTTTATACTCTTTCTCTAAAATACTTTATTTTAATTAAAATAAAGAGGAGCTCTGTTTCACACAACCATGCCAGCTGGATCTGCAATGGCATCCATTTAAATAACATGCTTTAACAAGTTGGAGACACTTGGGTGAGACTATTCTGCCCACCTCATTCTATGCCACTTTGCATTTCTTGCCAGTTGCTATTACTTCTGGCTATAGTAACCCAAGTCTTTATCTGCATCTGCCCAGTTAGCTCCTCCTGCCCTAATACACAACAGTCGAGGTTTTTTTTCTTTTGAAACTTGGATGACGTCCTTTGAAGCAGAAGCGCAAGACTCGTTTCCCGCGGTGTAAAGTCGGAATCAAAAAACCAATTACGATTTGGAAGGGACGGGAGGGGGCAAAGGCTCGGCGCAGAAAGCGGAAGCAACCCACCTGTCGTCCTGCGCAGGTCTACCTGGGGCGGGCGAGGCAGGTAGGCGGGCAGCGTTGCGGCCAGAAGGACTTCGCGCATGACTAGATGGGCGGGATGGTTGTCTGCGGCTGAGCCGCCCCCGAAAGAAACGCCTCCGGGAAAGCGAGACGGAAGCGGGATTGTTCCTCTCGCCGTTGTTCCTCCGTCGGTAGCGGGATATTTCTGCCCGCCCTTTTGTCTGAAAGAGTGAGTGGGGATGTTATTACCGGGGTGGGAAGATCCGGTCTGAGCAGCGGAGCGGGCGGGGCTGGCACGGTCGTGGCAGAAAGGCGCCGCGGTCCATCCAGCTCGGGGCTTTGGGGAGAGGGCGGAGCGGGTGCAAGGTGTGGTAGCGGGAATACGTGCAGTTGCGCGATTTGTGCGGACCAACGGAGGGGAAAATGGGAAGCAGTTCGGAATTGGGTGGGAATTCGACTTTCTGAGACGCTTCTGGTGAAATCCTGTGGACATTTCCTTGGAAGTAAGGCCCGCTAAGTTTAATGGGATATACTCAAAGGTAAGCGGGTATAGGATTGCAGATTGAAACGCGTACTTTAATGCTGGCAACTAGTAAGTATGCGTGGGATATGTCAAGTCTTCCCTCTCTCCCCCCTTTCTCTAGGCAGCACAAAGTTTGCCCAACCACCTGTGGACTGGGGCAGGGGTTCTCAAACTTTTTTGCTCATTTACCTCTGTGAAACCCTCATAGTCGCCGTTAGCTGGAAAAGGGGTTCTTTGCCATCCACAATGCTGGCTGGGGAATCCTGGGAGTTGAAGTCCACACACCTTAAAAGTTCCCAAGGTTGAGAAACACTCATCTAAACTATCGTATAAAGACTGCGTGGCCCTCTAGAAATATGGCATGGCCTCTGGGGAGGGTGTCATTAGCTCACATTGAGAACCGAAGGAATAGGGAATACCGGGGAAAGGAGTGAGGTATTAGCAGCGTTAGCTGACATTGTTTTCTTCGCTATCTAAATTATGGTCTCTGTGCTGCTCTTTCCTGTGTACATATTTTGGATTCTCTCAAGCTATCCAGGCGTCTTGCTGTTCCCTAAATTGGGCCTCCTGTTGTGGTAGACTGGAATTTGAACTTGCACGTGAGGCAAGTTTAATGTTTTTTGCTTATCCATTGCCATCTTTACTGTTGTAGGCCCTGGAAGAGGTTCAAGCATTAAACGCAATCTCAAACCCAATGCAGTCCAAGTTACCTGGCACTTCTGAGCTGCCTTACTATGGGAGGGGACTTGGGTCTCAGAGATTGCATATTGGATTTTTGCTGGCTCTGAGTGCAGGAATTCAGTTGGCTTTCCTTTTTAAGGCTTCATTTGAACTATTTATCCCCTGCTCAGAAAAAAAGGTGGTAATTTTCAGGGTTTTTTAAATTACTATTATTATTTCTGAAACAGGGAAAAGGTCACAAATGTCTTCAAGGAATACATCACTGGAGCACAGAGCAGGGCAGCACAGTCGTTCTGTCCATTATGATAAAGTATATGTGGATTCCCCTTCACCAGAAGATACTAATGAGATCTTGAACTCGGATCCTTTGCCACCACCTCTTCCATTGCAGCCACCGTTTGGGCCTGAATTTTATCCAAGTGACAATGAAGAGTCAGCTGACATCCCTGATATCAAGCCAGTGAGAAAATTCATTCCAGATTCATGGAAAAACTTCTTCAGAGGAAAAAGAGATGATCCAGAATGGAATAAGCCACCATCGGCCATTTCAGATGGAATTCAATGCTCTCCACCGTCATCTCCAACACTTACTCCAGTGAAACCAGGCCATACTTCAGCACCAAGCTCTTATCAGGATCCATATGGAGGATCAGGGGGAACTTATACTTCGCAAAAAGAAGCTGAAGCCATTCTTCCTCCGGATCCATATGGCTCTCTGGGAAGGCATACTCAGGCTATGACATATAGTGAGAAAGTAGAAGCTTTTAACCTGAGATATTCCTACATGAAATCTTGGGCAGGATTGCTTAGGATTTTGGGTGTTGTTGAATTGCTCTTAGGTGCAGCTGTATTTGCCTGTATCACGGCTTACATTCACAAGGACAGTGAGTGGTACAACATGTATGGTTTTTCACAACCATATGGCTATGGTGCAAACAGCATGTATGGCGGTTATTATTACAGTGGACCCAAAACTCCTTTTGTTCTCGTTGTAGCAGCACTTGTTTGGATAGTGACTATTATACTTCTGGTACTTGGTATGTCAATGTACTACAGAACTATTCTTCTGGATTCCCACTGGTGGCCTTTAACTGAATTTGGAATCAATGTGGCTTTGTTTATTTTATATATGTCAGCTGCTATTGTCTATGTCAATGATGCAAACAGAGGAGGACTTTGCTCCTATCAATTATTTAACACACCAATGAATGCCGCTTTTTGTCGAATAGAAGGGGGACAGACAGCTGGAATTATTTTTTTGTTTGTAACAGTGATTATATATCTCGTTGGTGCAATAGTTTGCCTAAAACTATGGAGACATGAAACTGCCCGCAGACACAGAGAATTCATGGAAGAGCAGGTAAGTTTTCAAGAACATACAGGCACAAAGCTGTATTTTTGTGTATGTTTTTTAATGAAAGATGGAGTATATTGCTTCCATAAAGGTTCTTTCCTTCATTTTTTTTCTTAAGATTGTGTCAAACTCAAAGACAGATAAGGAGAAACAGAAAGTTTAGAAAGTTAAGGGGCATTTTCAATCATTGCAGATTACCAAAGAAGTTTCAAGAAAGGGGTAGAAACTTATTCTTTGTAATGCTTGGATTTAGGGAGAGGCAGAAAATATCTCCTTTGTAACTGCTCCTTCCCCCAACAGTTCTTCAAATCTTATTTTAGGGTAATCTGTAAAAAAAAGTATATTGAATTCTCTGCATTGATAGATGAAAGCAATACACAGTAAGTATCTTCTAAACAAAATAGATAATTACCTGGATTTTCTTACTAGTAAAATTGTCACTCTTGCTTTTTATATGAATTCTTAGCCAAGAGTTGTAATATAAACCAAGCTTTAGAAGGAATGTTTTAGAGTAAAATTAAAAATATAAACCTTATGTATAGATTATATCAGGGGCGGGGTGGCTCAGCGGGTAAGACGCCAGGCTTGTCAATCGGAAGATCGCAAGTTCGGAGGTTCGAATCCCTAGCCCCGCATGATGGAGTGAGCTCCTGCACTAGCCCCAGCTCTTGCCAACCTACCAATTCGAAAGCATGCAAATGCAAGTAGATGAATAGGTACCACTTTGGTGGGAAGGTAACAGCGTTCCGTGCGCGTCATGCTGGCCACATGACTGTGGAAGTGTCTTCGGACAACGCTGGCTCTTTGGCTAACAAACGGAGATGAGCACCGGCCCCTAGAGTCGGACACGACTGCACAAATGTGCGGGGGGAACCTTTACCTTTATAGATTATATCATGTGAGTCATCATGTAGTGTCTTACAACTTGTTTTTTTTTCTGAATTGCTCTCTAGTTTTAGAAAATGACATGCACAGGCTTGCTATCAAAAAACTTTTTCAACCATTTTAATTTCCGTGTACAAACATTTATTATAATGTAAAGATACTCATTTCCTATGTAGATAAAATTTTGTTGAAATCACTCCTTATCCCATCAGTCACTGAATGCAGCTGGCTAATAAAAATAAAAAATAGAAAGTTTGTTGTTAAAATAAAATAGGCATTAAAACAACAATAAAACTGGAAAAAAAACAGTTAAAATTCTAAAAGTCTGCCTAAATAAAAAACATATTTTTCTGGTGGACAGACTACCATCTGTTTTTGGAAGATGCTTAATTTTGCTTTCAGTACCAAATTCTCTGCACAGGTTAAAAAAAAGGCATATACACCACCAAAACCTATATTCTGTAAGTACAAAATGAAATGAATTTGCTATTTTCATTCCATAATAACATTACCAGGCAGTTGCAGTTTGAATGTATACATTTAATACTGTTATCTCTGCTTCTTTTATTAGATGAAGTCACAATCATTTGCCCCCAAAAGAATGGTAAGAACAAAAACTGCATATGCTCTTTTTAATTTATAGTTACAGAATTTGGGCTACCTTAGTTGCAAAAAGACATGCAAAAAATAATGATTCTTACAAAAAAAAAATCTGTTTTAGTGAAAATCCACAAATTTTGGTTTGATGTTCTACTACCATCACCACCTTATCCCCCAGGAAATGATTTCCCTCTCTGATGTTGAACTTTTACAGCAGTATCTTGTTGTAGCTATTGCAGCCTGCAAAAACCCAGTGGAAAAGGGGTGAAATGTTTGCTCTTTTTATGGGTTTTACGAGGCAACATGAATGTTTTCAAAAGTTAAAGTACCATTTGTTCCCCAGCTCCTACAAATGGGATGGTTTGGGGTAGGGCGATTGAGGGCTACAACAAGCCTCTGTAACAACAGAATTGTACCACAAAAGATGTCAGTACTAGTTTTTTGCCTGCAAAACCTTCTTGTCCAAATTAGTTTACAGAGGGTAGCAGAAGAGTACCTCTAACACAATTGTTCATTCCAGCAAACAAGCACCAGAGGTTGTACTTAGTCACTTAATGCCAATCTAAGCAGGAGTAAGACTTTTTTTATCCTTTTTACATAGTATGAAGATCATGAAAACAACACATCCAAAGTAGCAATAAAGAAACTGAAGGGTGCAGAAATGAAACCTGAAGTGCTTAATGGCCATATACCAGCAGGACATATTCCTAAACCTATAGTGATGCCAGATTACTTAGCGTGAGTATAAGTATTTTAGCATGCAAAGTAGTATTTAAGATCACCATTATGTTAAGCCCTAAACTACAGTTTACAACTCCAGCAAAGGAGATCGTTACCTTGTCGTGGTGCTGGAGCTTGAGCACCTCAATGAAACCATGAGCTAAACCGTGAAGGGACACCCAAGACGGGAAGGTCGTGGCAGAGAGGTCAGACTAAATACGATCCCTGGGGAAGGTAATGGCAACCCACCCCAGTATTCTTGCCATGAAAACTAAATGGATCAGTACAACCAAAGATATGTCGGTATACCATCGGAAGATGGGACTCCCAGGTCGGAAGATGGTCAAAATGCTACTGGGGAGGAACAGAGGATACGTTCAACTAGCCCCAGATGTGATGACGCAGCTAGCTCAAAGCCGAAAGGACGGCTAGCGGCCGACGGTGCTGGTGGTGAACGACGAATCCGATGTTCTAAAGATCAACACACCATAGGAACCTGGAATGTAAGATCTATGAGCCAGGGCAAATTGGATGTGGTTATTGGTGAGATGTCAAGATTAAATATAGACATTTTAGGTGTCAGTGAACTGAAATGGACTGGGATGGGCCACTTCACATCAGATGACCACCAGATCTACTACTGTGGACAAGAGGACCACAGAAGAAATGGAGTAGCCTTCATAATTAATAATAAAGTGGCTAAAGCAGTGCTTGGATACAATCCAAAAAACGATAGAATGATCTCAATTCGAATTCAGGGTAAGCCATTTAACATCACAGTGATCCAAATATATGCCCCAACCACAGATGCTGAAGAAGCAGAAGTAGATCAGTTCTATGAGGATCTGCAGCACCTACTAGATAATACACCAAAAAGAGATGTTATTTTCATTACAGGAGACTGGAATGCTAAGGTGGGTAGTCAGACGACACCTGGAATTACAGGCAAGCATGGTCTGGGAGAACAAAATGAAGCAGGACATAGGCTGGTAGAATTTTGCCAAGACAACTCACTGTGCATAACAAACACTCTCTTCCAACAACCTAAAAGACGACTTTATACATGGACTTCACCAGATGGTCGACACCGAAATCAGATTGACTACATCCTTTGCAGCCAAAGGTGGCGGACATCTATACAGTCGGTAAAAACAAGACCTGGAGCTGACTGTAGTTCAGATCACGAACTTCTTATTGCAAAATTTAGAATCAGACTAAAGAGAATAGGGAAGACCCACAGATCAGTTAGATATGAGCTCACTAATATTCCTAAGGAATATGCAGTGGAGGTGAAGAATAGATTTAAGGGACTAGATTTAGTAGATAGGGTCCCAGAAGAACTATGGACAGAAGTTCGCAACATTGTTCAGGAGGCGGCAACAAAAAACGTCCCAAAGAAAAAGAAAACCAAGAAGGCAAGATGGCTGTCTGCTGAAACACTGGAAGTAGCCCAAGAAAGAAGGAAAGCAAAAGGCAACAGTGATAGGGGGAGATATGCCCAATTAAATGCAAAATTCCAGAGGTTAGCCAGAAGAGATAAGGAATTATTTTTAAACAAGCAATGTGCGGAAGTGGAAGAAGACAATAGAATAGGAAGGACAAGAGACCTCTTCCAGAAAATTAGAAACATCGGAGGTAAATTCCAGGCAAAAATGGGTATGATCAAAAACAAAGATGGTAAGGACCTAACAGAAGCAGAAGAGATCAAGAAAAGGTGGCAAGAATATACGGAAGATCTGTATAGGAAGGATAATAATATTGGAGATAGCTTTGACGGTGTGGTCAGTGAGTTAGAGCCAGACATCCTGAAGAGTGAGGTTGAATGGGCCTTAAGAAGCATTGCTAATAACAAGGCAGCAGGAGACGACGGTATCCCAGCTGAACTGTTTAAAATCTTGCAAGATGATGCTGTCAAGGTGATGCATGCCATATGCCAGCAAATTTGGAAAACACAAGAATGGCCATCAGATTGGAAAAAATCAACTTATATCCCCATACCAAAAAAGGGAAGCACTAAAGAATGTTCAAACTATCGAACAGTGGCACTTATTTCACATGCCAGTAAGGTAATGCTCAAGATCTTGCAAGGTAGACTCCAGCAATTCATGGAGCGAGAATTGCCAGATGTACAAGCTGGGTTTAGAAAAGGCAGAGGAACTAGAGACCAAATTGCCAATATCCGCTGGATAATGGAAAAATCCAGGGAATTTCAGAAAAACATCTATTTCTGTTTTATTGACTATTCTAAAGCCTTTGACTGTGTGGATCATAACAAATTGTGGCAAGTTCTTGGTGGTATGGGGATAGCAAGTCATCTTGTCTGCCTCCTAAGGAATCTGTATAACAACCAAGTAGCAACGGTAAGAACAGAGCACGGAACAACGGACTGGTTTAAGATTGGGAAAGGAGTACGGCAGGGTTGTATACTCTCACCCTACCTATTCAACCTGTACGCAGAACACATCATGCGACATGCTGGGCTTGAGGAATCCAAGGCTGGAGTTAAAATCGCTGGAAGAAACATTAACAATCTCAGATATGCAGATGATACCACTTTGATGGCTGAAAGCGAGGAGGAGTTGAGGAGCCTTATGACGAAGGTGAAAGAAGAAAGTGCAAAAGCTGGGTTGCAGTTAAACCTCAAAAAAACCAAGATTATGGCAACCAGCTTGATTGATGACTGGCAAATAGAGGGAGAAAAAGTGGAGGCAGTGACAGACTTTGTATTTCTAGGCGCAAAGATTACTGCAGATGCTGACTGCAGCCAGGAAATCAGAAGACGTCTACTTCTTGGGAGGAGAGCAATGGCAAATCTTGATAAAATAGTTAAGAGCAGAGACATCACACTGACAACAAAGGTCCGCATAGTTAAAGCAATGGTATTTCCTGTAGTAACCTATGGCTGCGAGAGCTGGACCATAAGGAAGGCTGAGCGAAGGAAGATAGATGCTTTTGAACTGTGGTGTTGGAGGAAAATTCTGAGAGTGCCTTGGACTGCAAGAAGATCAAACCAGTCCATACTCCAGGAAATAAAGCCAGACTGCTCACTTGAGGGAATGATATTAAAGGCAAAACTGAAGTACTTTGGCCACATAATGAGAAGACAGGATACCCTGGAGAAGAAGCTGATGCTAGGAAAAGTGGAAGGCAAAAGGAAGAGGGGCCGACCAAGGGCAAGATGGATGGATGGTATTCTGGAGGCGACGGACTCAACCATTGGGGAGCTGGGGATGGTGACGGCCGACAGAAAGGTCTGGCGTGGGCTGGTCCATGAAGTCACGAAGAGTCGGAAACGACTGAACGAATAAACAACAAAACAGTTTACAAACCATGCTGGCTGGGTTACAATAATATACTAAACTAAAAACAAATAAGGCACATTATAATATTTAAAAATGCAGTATATAAATCCAAGAAATGTAGTTTACTAAGTTGAGAAGGTTAGTCTGTTATTCACACTTCCTAAAAAGTTTGCTGCATAAGCTGTAAAGCCACATCATGGGAAGAAGACTTCCCAATCTTTTTAAAATAGAAAAGTACACTTGAGATTTTGAATTTTAATTTTTATTAAGCTTTAGGAAATAATATTCATATATTATTTTACATATTAAACTGTAATGTGGCTTGTTTGGATTTGGCTTAGTGTTTATGTGAACTCAGCTATTACACTGTAATTGTCTTAGGGTTATAAAGAAACCTAACCAATGGTCCCTTGTCAAATCATACTTTAACCATGTGATGTGTGAATTTAGTCAACTTGTTGGAATGTTCAAAGTATTATCTGGTCCAGCCCATTCCACCAAATGTTTTCCAGATAAGTGATTGTCCTGATTTTTGCAGTCCAAATAATGTATCCTAAGGGAAACAATGGTCCTAGTTCTTGTTGATGCAATTTTTAATCTGTATAGAATTTTCCATGCTATATATTTTAAAGGTAAATTTTCAAAATTCTATAACAGACAGATTTACAATTTACTTTATTGCTGACATACCGATTGTAAGCTTTTTACTTATAGAAAATACCCAGCAATTCGGACAGATGAGGAAAGAGACCGTTATAAAGCTGTATTTAATGATCAGTTTTCTGAATATAAAGAGCTGTCTTCTGAAGTTCAGGCAGTTTTGAAGAAGTTTGATGAGTTAGATGCACTTATGAGGAAGCTTCCTCAGCATCCTGGAAATACTCTTGTAAGTATGGATTTAAAGTTTGTATTTATAAGTAGATATCGATAGACGGGTTACATGAAGAGTGGCCTAATCATGGTAATCCCATATTTTATATTTGTTGCTAAGATCCATTACTTGTTAGAGAAGAGGCAAAGAAGGTCTTGGCAGTTTACCTACACCAGTTATCTAACAGTTAAATTATTGGAGCTAGTAATCACCATATGCTTGGTCTACTTCTTCCTTGGTGTTTCTGACTGAAGATGCATCTGTCAGAGAGACCAGCTTCTAACAGGGCTTGGTGGCTATGCAACTCTTACCAAGGTTGATCCAGCAAGCAAGTGATCTCTTTATGGTGACATTCAAGTTTTGCCATGATCAGTTAAATGTTCTGTTCTAACACATGTGGCGTTGAGAATTATTATTTTACAGCCACTCCTCATTTAGCAGCTATCTTGTTTAGCGACCATTTGCAAATACGACGGTAATTTTTTAAAAAATCATTTTCCAACCAATGCACACACTTGTGACCAAATTACGTGCACCTGACAACAACGCATGCCGGAGTGAGAGTAAAGGCTGGCGTAGCTGTACGAGAAAACTTTATCTAAATGAGGCAGCAGCAATCAGTGATCTTTGCAGCGTCTCTCTCTCTCAGTCACGTGTTCTCTTAGCGACCACTTCGCTTCCAATTTAAGGAATGAATTGTGGTTGCTAAATGAGGAGAGGGTGTATTGCTCTTTCTGGACATCTGTCATTCTTTTTTGTTGGTTATAAAGTTTTTGATTGTTTATAATATTGTGCACTGCCCAGAGTCAATATGGGGTCAGACGGCAGCAATATTAAAAATTTGAGAAATAAATAAATAGGAAAACGTTAATAGAACAAAACATTGTACATAGTAGAAAATAAAACAAGTTATATAGAACATGGCTATATAAATTTAATTAATTAATTAATTAATTAAACATATGTTGATGTTTCACATTTTTTCCTTTTTTAGGAACATGACCGAATCGCCAATGTTCTCCAACAGTATAAAAAGAAAAAGAATGTGAGTATTGTCTTTGATTAGTATTCTCTTCCATTAGTATTGTCTTATTTATGGATTTATTGCTGTCAATGACTTTGATCTTCAGAGCAATAATAAAAACACCACCAGGGGTGCCCTGGACCCCTGAGCTTCCAGGATTTCCATCAGTTTGTTGATACTAAAAGACCTGTTATTGCAAAGAAAATCAGCAGTGACAGACTGCAAGATTACAGCTCTGTGTGTGTGTGTGTGTGTGTGTATACACACACACACACACCACATTCAAACCTTATGTATCTTTCTGCCACATGTACATCTTACATGCTAAGAGCTACTTGATGCTCGCAGGAGGAACAGTTGCACTGTACATTGCTATTGTAACAGATAGCTCTCCTCTCAGTCCTTTTGCCTGATCTAATCCTCACATCTCCCTACTCTGGTGTAAAACCCTTATCTTGAATGTAGCAGTTCCCAAATTAAGTTCTTTATATCTTCAAAGAAGTTTGCAAAAATGCCTCTCTGTAATTCTATTGCTAATACTGGACCAGATAGACTCATTGTCTTACTCAGTGTAAAGTGGCTTTTACAAATTTCTATGTTCTCTCACACTGAAATCAATAGAGTGATTAGTCTTCACTCCTTTTATCTCTTTTTAACATAGATAAATGAGGGGTATGGAGACAGGATTTCAGTATTGGAGGCAATTTCCCCAGTTGTTTAATAATGGCTTGGCTGCCCTGCCCAAGACCAAAGAATCACATAGGAATATGTTTTATATCAAACCAAACCACTGAATATTTTAAGTATTTTCTACAGTGGCTGCCAATGGCTGCCAGGATTTCATATTGGAGCCAGGATTGAGCCTTCCTATAAATCAAGTGCTCTATCAATAAAATAGGGATTCCATATGCATAAAATTAAATAATAGTACTTGTATGTATAAAACAAATGAAAGACATGAACATCAGTGAAAAAGAACTATAAGGACAAATTCCTAAGACAAATGATCCTTCAGAGCAAACTTTTGCTTACATTTTATTTTTCATTCATCTTTTATTCAGGATATAAAAATACTAATTTCATCAATTAGATGTATTGCTTATACCATTCCAAATGACAAAAGATTAAAGCATGCAAACAAAAAACATAAAGTAAATGAAGTTCATATATTTTATGACTTAACCCAGCTAATCCAAAGGCATGAACATTGTAAGATTTACTTACTGAATCATTTGTATTTCAGGATCCCACGTTTCTAGAGAAAAAAGAACGATGTGAATACCTAAAGAACAAACTTTCTCACATAAAACAAAGGATTCAGGAATATGACAAAATTATGAATTGGAATACTTAAAATGACTTTAACTTTACCAGCAAGATTTTTTTACCATTTTAAAATATTTATTGTCATTACTGTATATTTTTTTCCTGTAAAATTAGTAACTAAAAAGTAGTATGTATGTCTTGTGAATTAAGGAAAAGCTTTATGTACTGTAAGATACTGTAAAACTTTCTAAGAATTTAGTTGAACCATATGCACTGCTGATGATCCTATTCTGCAATAGTAGATAAAATTGGTATCTTTTTACTTTTTAAATTCAAAATATTTGTATTTCTGTCACTGAGATATTTTCCTTAATATGAATATGTTGTATACATTCAAGTATGACTGCTTAATTCCATGTGTAGCTCAGTTACATGAAATGCAGTCTTTCAGAGATACATATGTAATTGAGCTACATAGAATGACAGGGAGCCAGAATCTAGCCATCTCCTCCTCTGGCAGACAGGAACTTGGATTCAGGTTCTCCACAACCCACACCAGGTATTTGCTGATCTCAGAGCCAGCAACACTAATTCTTAATTCTCTCTGAACAATTCCTAATGAAGTGTTGCACATTTTGTGTTTAGGACAAAGATTCATATCCATGGAACATTGGATTGAGCCCTATTTTGCATAGGTGGTTTACAAATCCTTTTGCTTGCCTTATTTTTTTTTCTGGGGAAATACATCTTTAGTTTATATGAACTAATAAATATTTTAGTAATATAGCAAAGTTAACTTTCTATACAGTACAATCATCTTGTTCAGCAATTTTCCTTATAGCTTTAAATGAAGTAAATAATTTTTAAAACTAAAGAATTTTGAAAGTTTAATATATGTAAATCTTGACATTCTAAGCAAAAATTGTAGTTGTATTTTTGTGACCTGTGTCTATATTGCAACAAAATAGGTATATTAGATTCCATCTGACTGTGCTGTGGCATTTGAAAATATCTAAGTGATGCAAGTATAACCTGTTTGTTGGAGAGGCAGTTACTTTCACATTTTCTCAGTGGACCATATGGATCTGGAAACAGAAGCTTTGGAATGATTTACCATCCTTTTAAAATTGATTCTGATGCAGAAAGGGACCTAAATCCAGGTGTTTAGATACCTGTAATTTTAGTTGAAGACCCATTCCAACTTTATTTCATAGGTAATACATTTTGAGTATACAGTATAACCTTTCTCAGAGAAAGTCATTAGCTTTGCGTGGAAGTATATCATTAGGGAATTAAGTGTTAAAAGAGAATGTGAATACGATCTAAGAAAAGCAACATTCAACCCAAATATCTTCAGACTGAAGTACTGAATCCTACTTCTCCTGCTGAAATATAGCCTGTTATGTATATATCACTCAATTATCAATTACTGTAGTCTTGTTATCTCTTAAAAGCAGATTGGAGGAGTGATTATAGCTGACTTTTTCTAAGAAGGAACTTAATATTGATTGGAATGGCACGTTCAGAAAAATTATTTGGGGTATTAAATAGCCACAGTTTTTTAATAACAGCTCTCAGAAAACAGAAATCCCACAAACTCTACCTTTATGAGTGAGGAGCGGTGGGGAAGATCTTGCTAGTAAATTCATATACATTTCTATATTGTATCATATCTCAATTTTTGCAGAAGAATCCTAGCATATTGCAGTGAATTTTTACTTGGTGTGTGACTTTCAAAACAAATTTCAAATAACATGCACTGGAATGCAAGTCACATTCCTTTGATTTCTTTATAGTGTTAATGTTTCATAATGAACCTTCTGAAATACTGAACTGTACATTTTTATAAAAGTATGAGTAAAACATATAATATATCCCTCAGAGTTTATTTTAATATTAGCAGTCCTTGGGAACAGTATATTTTCTGTCGAGCAAATATTTCAAATTCACATTTTAGCAGAAGTTATAATCTAGAAGTGCAGAACTGTAAGAACATTTGTATCATAAGTGTGTTTTATAAGCATTGAAGATGTTAAAAAAAACAATAAATTCTAACATACTGTATGTTATGTATAGTGTAACATTTCTATTTTCTTCACAGTTATCTCTGGGCATTTGAATTTCTTAAAATTTGTCATTTGAAAAAAAATACGAAAACTTGTGTTAGTGAAAATGCTGTACATAAAATTATTACAGTGAAGAAAATTCCTTGCACAAATGTGCATGCTAAGCAATGGTGTATACCCTGAACATATAAACTGTCCAGATTAGCTCTAGACCTGCTGTTCCCTGAAACGTCAGCTAATTTTAAGGGCTGAATTGGCATTTTTCTTTCTTGTCCTGGTGGATCTCAAACTAAAGCAAAACTGGGTCTTTTTTGCACCTCTGAAACGTGCAGGCTTTCTGTTTTTCAATTGGCTTTACAGCATTGCTGTTACTTCACCGTATTTCCAAAACGCTAGTTATAAGCAACTCTGCCATGGGATCTGCTGCAACATACTAGGGATGGAGGAATACTGGCAGCCTAATCTATGAATCTAACCCTGCTGGGCAGTTTCACAATCCTTAATGTTAAATAGCCTGGCTTGATTTTTTTTGCTTATATAAGCAATGTACGCCAAACTCTTGTCTCACCCCAGGCTGTTAATTAATCCATCTCTTATTTTTCGCATGCAGGTTTCAGTATAGAGCTTGCGGTGTCTGTATGTGTGTGAGAGGGGGTGTGTGGAGGGGGGGAACTGTAGAGTAGTTGCAGAAATTTATTTTTTTGTTTTATTTTATTATTATCCCGCCTTTATTACTTTTATAAATAACTCAAGGCGGCGAACATACCTAATACTCCTTCCTCCTCCTATTTTCCCCACAACAACCCTGTGAGGTGAGTTAGGCTGAGAGAGGGGGACTGGCCCAAGGTCACCCAGCCGGCTTTCATGCCTAAGGCGGGACTAGAACTCTCAGTCTCCTGGTTTCTAGCCCGTTGCCTTAACCACTAGACCAAACTGGCTCTCAAATGTTGCCACTTTATCCTTTTAGTATCAGCCAGCAAAGGCTTTTTTGTAAGAACAGAATGTCATCTTCACAGCAAGGTGACTTCCTCAGCATAATGCGTGTTTCTTTCTTTTGCAAACAACCAGATTCTCACAATTTGTACTGAATATGTGGAAGGGGTGCTAGCAATTCATTTTCGTGTGTGTGTGTGTATGTATGAAGTGGGCATGAGAGATTTTTTATTATTATTCCTGGTGCTGTGGCAGCCCAAGGAACGGATACTGCTGGAGTCCCATTGTTCTACTGGTCAGCTACATGAAGAAGTGACTAACCTAGGGTTTTCCCTGAATGTCCCTGGCATTTTGAAATGTAGATTGGCTTACTTCAATGTGGTTTATGAGGAAAGAGTATCATGTGAAAAAGCCCTTAGTATCAGACAAAGAAAGATAGGAGGGAAAGTTTTAAAAGAAAACCAAGGCATTTTACCCAATGGAGTCCATCCTCAAGTGGATCTGAACTGTTGATGGAATGGATTCTTACTTCCTCTACATGCTTAAATCATCTGTTGAGGTAGCTTCCATTTCATCGGGTACATGAAGTGATCTTAAGTTGGCAGATACAGATGACACCTAAGTGTTTATGAAAAAAGTGAAGGTATCCGGGTGAAGGAAATAAGACAAATATTCTTAGATCGATATGCTAGTCAACATGTGCCAATTGCCTTATCAACACCAAGATGTTAAACTGACATTTACTAGTAGTTACTAATGATTTTATTTAGAAAAAATAATAATTAGCCTAATCTGTATTCTTGTATCCCTCTGACCTTATTACTGCTCCTCCATGCCCATGTGTTATATGTGTAAATGCATCACAACTGCTTTGTACGGTCAGCCATTTACATGTGCTTTTACACAGTTAGTAGATTTCTACCACCACCTCCTTTTTTTCTCTAATTGAAATAAACTAGGTATCTCCCTGATAGTAACCATGATTTGTTCAGTAAATCACAATGGCTTGGTCCACTCAGCATGTTAAGCTCAGCAAATAAACCACATAATGCCTTAGCACATTGTGTGAATGCAGTCACTGAGTATTTTCACATGAAATCTCATTCTGGTTACATACTTGGAAGTGACAGCTGCTTCAGATTGGAACAACATGCTTAAGGAAAGCTACAGGGTGTTGTTAACAAAAGGTGCAGAACAGTTGTAAGATGTATGACTTAGCACAGGGCTTTCCAAACTGTGTGTCGCGACACAATACTGTCGCCTGGGGGCCCCAAGTGTGTCGCGTGACAACCCGGAAGCACTGATGAAAATGCCCTTGGTTCCGGCAGGGAGGTGAAAATCGCACGCGCGCACTGCTGGGCCGCTTCCCTGCTGCACAGCTGATCGGCGCAGGGGAGGGCTGGGGTGGAAATTCTCCGTGCTGGGGAGTCTTTGGTGCTCTCTGAGCCTTGTTGTTTTCATGCAGACGTTTCATTGCCAGACTAGGCAACATCTTCAGTGCGAAAAGGGAGTGGAACTTGCTGTCTGTTTATATACCCTGGCTTGTCCTGCCTGTGTTGGTGGGGGTCTTGTACTCTCCTTGGTAGTTCCTTGATTGGGCTGTTGTGTGCTGTTTGGGTGATTGACTGAGTTAATAGTTCCTTGATTAAGGTCTATTGTGTTGTTTGATTGCTCCTCTGCTGCTAATCTTGCTGTTAATCTTTGCCTATCTTGTTGATTGCTGGCCCAGGGGTGTTCTGGTCTTCTGGCTATTCTATTGTCTCTTATGAATGGTATGTAAATGTTGTTAATCTCTATGTGTCTGTTGATGGCTGCTTTGTCTGAGTGCCAAGCTTCTAGGAATTCTCTAGCATTTTTGGATTTGGCCTGGTCTAATATGCTCACAGTTTCCCAGTTGAAAGTATGGTTAAGTCTGTCCATGTGTTGTGAGATTAAGATTCTCGGTGCTGATCAGCTGTGTGGCGGGAAGCAGTCCGGCAGCGTGCGTGCGCGGTGAGGCTTTTCACCTCCCTGCTGGAACCGAGGGCATTTTCGGGGTCCCCGGAGCCTGCCCTTTCGAAGGGGCAGCAGCAGTGGCGGTGGCTAGCCATCAGCACTTCAGGGTTCCAGCAACATTTTTGTGCGCAGGCCGTCACCAATGGCAAAAGTTTGGAAAGCCCTGGCTTAGCATGTAGTGCAATCATGCTAATTAACTAGTGAAAAACATCACTACTCTACTGTGCCTCTACTTTTCTGTTGTGTATAACTAGGTGAATTTAAGCAACGTGGCAGGTATGTATAGTGCTTTGCCAAATATGGGGGATCACAAATGGTAACTGCATTTTGCAATGGCTTAGTATAATACATTCAGCTTGTTTCTTTTGCAAACTGATCCTACTACACTGCTTTTAAATTCAAAAGCTACAGGTGTTTTGAAGTGATTATATTCTAACCACCACTAAATTAAGTATTAATAAAACCTCCATACGTTTGAGGTTTGTATCCTGGGGCAGCAAGTAGCTTTGTTTTATATTCTACCATTTGCCAAATGTTAATCTTTGTGTTAGCAGCTAATTTAAATGCTTGACATCTGCTTTTTCAAGATAATTGGTTCAGAGAAAGATACTTAGGACATTATTCCACTGCAAGGCAGTGAAATGTGAAGTAAAGGGAAAAGATTTAAATAGAAGGACACAGCAACCTGAACCTCTCTATAATCCCTGGGATGTATCAGTCTCTTTAATTGATTATTTTTAATATATGAATCACAGAATGGATAAAGTACTTTATTTATTTATTTGTCATATTTATTTACCGCCCATCTCATGTACGACTCTGGGTGGTTTGCTAAATTGCTAAATGTACACAGTATGTATGTACACATATATTTGTGTAAAAAGCTTCTTCACTGATGTACAGTATAGTTTATTAAAAGTGCCTCAGTATTGCCCAGGAAGTAACAGTGTTAATTGCAAGTAACCAGAATATTTCATATGAAAATACTCTGTGACTGCATTCACATAATGTGCTAAGACATAATATGGTTTATTTGGTATAGGCTTAACATGCCTGAATTAGCCCAGTCATTGTGTATTTAATATATTACTGCAAATATAGTATAATTTTATTCAATAATTTCGTAAAACTCTTATTTTGAGAGATAGCGTCCCAATTTAATGTTAGTTAATAGCCAGTGGATTTGTTGACTGTTGACTCCCAAATAGGGAAGTAATAAAACAATAGGGAGTAACGAAATACCCACGTTACCCAGTGACATTACTATAACATCTAGAACAGGGTGTCTATGAAGGTTCTCAGTCATCCAGGTGGAATTGTCTGTAGCTTGAATCATGTCAACTGGATTTCTATTTTCTCAGTGGAAACGTCTCCACGGAGCGAAACGTTTCCACTGAGAAAATAGAAATCCAGTTGACATGATTCAAGCTACAGATCTAGAACAGGGCTTTCCAAACTGTGTGTCGCGACACAATCGGCGCGGGGGGGGGGGGGGCGGGTGGAAATTCTCTGTGCCGATCAGCTGTGCGGCGGGAAGCGGCCCAGCAGCTGCGCATGCGCATGCGCAGTGAAGCTTTTCGCCTCCCTGCCGGAACCGAGGGCATTTTCGGGGTCCCCAGAACCTGCCCTTTCGAAGGGGCAGCGGTGGTGGCGGGCCATCAGCGCTTCTGGGTTCCAGGACGCTGCTGCTGCCGCGGCAACCCGGAAGCGCCACCGCCGGCGCTTCCAGGTTTTTGCGTGCCGCAGCGGTGGCAGCGCTTCCAGGTTTTTGTGCGCCGGCCGTTGGTGTGTCGCCAACGGCAAAAGTTTGGAAAGCCCTGATCTAGAAGCAGAGTATTTCAACAGAATGCACAGAGTAGTCTATGAGTGATGATTACTCTTGATATGATAGCTAGAAACAAAACCCTATGCATATTCCTCAGAACTAATTCCCTTCTTACATACAGTGAGATTTCATTTAATAATTCTCCAGTGCACAATAAAAGGTGACATAGCTAATAGCAGCTGTTCACTGTTCTCTATGATTATATTGCCTTCAACTCAGATTTAACTCCTGGTGACTACACAGACAGGTCCAGGGAGCATTTTCAGAAATGGTTTGCCACTGCCCTCTTCCTAGAGCTGAGAGAGAGCGCAACTGGCCCAAGGTAACCAGCTGGCTTCTGTGCCTAAGGTAGGACTAGAACTCAGATTTCCCAACTCTTAGCCCACCACCTTAACCACTAGACCAGTGGTTTTTTTGTTTTGCATATACAAAAATGCCATGCAAAATCTAGCAGGGGAATTGGCTGAGACTGTTACACTGATGGAAAACTGTCTAATACTTCTTGATGGGATGGCATGCTTGAATGCTTGAATGCTAACTCCTATTTTTTGATAAATGAATACTCTTTGGCTTATGGCAATTAGAAGCAAGATAAATTTTGGGATAAAAGGATCCTATTCACCATTTGCTAATTTCGCCACTGGCTAAACCTCCTTTCCCTTTGCTGGACAGCACTGGATTCTAACTGCCACCCAAAATATTGTATCTTTTTTTCACTGTCTGGAAACATTAAGTAATAGATCTAATAATGGTTCTAATGTTGTTGTTGTTATTTATCATGGTTGTATGAATACTGCAGTGTAAAAAGTATCCTTGAAATCCAGAAGACTGCTACACTGAAATCAGAAAATAGTCTTGTTGCTATGCAGTTCACCTGATTTTGCCACAGATTGTGCCTGCCTTGTGGGCAGAGCAGGTAATTAGTACTAATTGGGCTGCACAATGCTTTGTATTCAGTGCCAAATTCATTTGCCAGTTCTGGGCAAAACAGAAAGTGCATGTCATTATCTTTAAAGCCCTACATTGCTTAGGTCCAGGCCATTTGAGAGAACAGCGCTTTCCATATGCACTTCCATGCTTACTGAGATCATCTGAGTGTTGCCTACAGCTGCTCTGGGGTCATTTGGTAACAACTGCTGTGATCAAGCCTTCTCTATTGCCATCCAAGCTGTTTGGAATGCATGCCCTGCAGAATCTGTGTGTTTATGAGTTTTGTTTACTGCTGTAATTCCTAATGACTCCTGGTGGTATAGGAGCTGAAGTACCTAAGATCTTTATTAGCTTTTTAAAAACCTTCAAAACGCATCTTTTTGTACAGGCTTTCAACCGCTAATTTGAACAGTTAATTATTAACTTCTCTTGTTTGTTTTAGTTATTTAGTTATTTGTTATTTTACCTGCTCCATTATAAATGGCTAAGACTCTTCAACAGTTGGCAGGCAGTATAGCAAGTTAAATAAGTATAAATAAATAAGATGCTTTGGAGCACCTGGAATGTATGAATGCAGCATATCCTTGGAACTTTTTAAAGTAGCTACCTCTTTTCCCAGAACCACAGAGCTGCCCTCATACACTTTGAAATGCCTTTTTGGAATAAAATCCAAAGTGCTACACAGCCCTGTTGCTACTACGAAGCTAGAACAATGTTAGAGTTCCCAAGAGTATATATCCCAACATCTCAAATGCTCTTTAGAATAATGATTTTCAACCTGTAGCCTTGGAGGATGCTGAATACTGCAAGTGTTCCCTGATCTGGGCCAACATTTATTTATTTAAATATTTATACAGCTGCCCATCTCACATGCCAGTAAGGTAATGCTCAAGATCTTGCAAGGTAGACTCCAGCAATTCATGGAGCGAGAATTGACAGATGTACAAGCTGGGTTTAGAAAAGGCAGAGGAACTAGAGACCAAATTGCCAATATCCGCTGGATAATGGAAAAAGCCAGGGAGTTTCAGAAAAACATCTATTTCTGTTTTATTGACTATTCTAAAGCCTTTGACTGTGTGAATCATAACAAATTGTGGCAAGTTCTTGGTGGTATGGGGATACCAAGTCATCTTGTCTGCCTCCTGAGGAATCTGTATAAAGACCAAGTAGCAACGGTAAGAAAAGACCACGGAACAACGGACTGGTTTAAGATTGGGAAAGGAGTACGGCAGGGCTGTATACTCTCACCCTACCTATTCAACCTGTACGCAGAACACATCATGCGACGTGCTGGGCTTGAGGAATCCAAGGCTGGAGTTAAAATCGCTGGAAGAAACATTAACAATCTCAGATATGCAGATGATACCACTTTGATGGCTGAAAGCGAGGAGGAGTTGAGAAGCCTTATGATGAAGGTGAAAGAAGACAGTGCAAAAGCTGGGTTGCAGTTAAACCTCAAAAAAACCAAGATTATGGCAACCAGCTTGATTGATAACTGGCAAATAGAGGGAGAAAAAGTGGAGGCAGTGACATACTTTGTATTTCTAGGCGCAAAGATTACTGCAGACGCTGACTGCAGCCAGGAAATCAGAAGACGTCTACTTCTTGGGAGGAGAGCAATGGGAAATCTTGATAAAATAGTTAAGAGCAGAGACATCACACTGACAACAAAGGTCCGCATAGTTAAAGCAATGGTATTCCCTGTAGTAACCTATGGCTGCGAGAGCTGGACCATAAGGAAGGCTGAGCGAAGGAAGATAGATGCTTTTGAACTGTGGTGTTGGAGGAAAATCCTGAGAGTGCCTTGGACTGAAAGAAGATCAAACCAGTCCATACTCCAGACTGCTCACTTGAGGGAATGATATTAAAGGCAAAACTCAAGTACTTTGCCCACATAATGAGAAGACAGGATACCCTGGAGAAGATGCTGATGCTAGGGAAAGTAGAAGGCAAAAGGAAGAGGGGCTGACCAAGGGCAAGATGGATGGATGATATTCTGGAGGTGACGGACTCAACCATGGGGGAGCTGGGGATGGTGACGGCCAACAGGAAGCTCTGGCGTGGGCTGGTCCATGAAGTCACGAAGAGTCGGAAGCGACTGAACGAATAAACAACAAACAGCTGCCCATCATGTATCATAACACTGGGCGGTTTACAAACAATAAAACAATAAAAAGCATAAAACCAAAATTAAAAAAAAACCCCTCCTGGTGCCCCCAAAGACAACACACCGCTCACATTCAACAGACAACTTTTCGGGGTTCCAGCTAACACATTACTCCAATGCTTGCGGGAAGAGCCAGCTCTTCAAGGCTTTCCAGAAGGCTAGGAGGTTAGGGGCCTGCCGGATCTCAGAGGTAGGGTATTCCAAAGGGCAGGGGCTGCTATCGAGAAGGCGCGCTGCCTAGGTACCACTAGATGGCAACATATAAGGGAAGGGACCTGGAGTGCACCTACCCTATTGGACCTGGTAGAGTGGGCAGATACCCTCAAGGAGGGCAGTCTCACAAATAACCTGGTCCTGTGGCATTCCGGGCTTTAAAGGTGATAACCAGCAACTTGAATTGCACCTGGAAAAGAACTGGAAGCTTGCGCAGCAGTGTTGTAACATGGGCAAACCATGGTTTACCCAAAACTGTGTGCGTTGCTACACTCTGCACCACTTGCAATTTCCAGATGGTTTTCAAGGGCAGCCCCATGTAGAGCATGTTGCAGTAATCCAACCAAGAAGTGACCAGGGTGTGAGTGGCTGTGAGCAAAAGCCTCCTGATCTAGGAATGGGCACAGTTGGTACACAGGATGAGTCTGTGTGAAGCCCCCCCTAGCCATGGCTGCAACCTTGGCAAGAGTCAGATGATACCTCACCAGACCCAGGGGGACCAAAAACCCAGAGCCACTCCATCTTGCCAGGTTGAGTCAAAGCCAGTTCCTCCCCCTTCAAACCCTTACAGCCTCCAGTCACTGGGCCAACACTGGGACAGTGTTGCTTGATCAGCCATACCCAGGTATACAATTGGGTATCATCAACATACTGATGATATTGCACCAGTGCCATTGGATGACCTCTCCCAACAGCCTCATGTAGATGTTAAATAGAAGGGGTGAAAGACCTGAGCCCTAAGGCACTCCACATTGCAGGGGCCTAGGGTTCGACCTATCCCCCCACCCACAACTGACTGGAACCTGCTACAGAGGAAGGAAGAAAACCACTGTAAAACAGTGCCTTCCACTCCTAGCCCATAGAGTTAGTCCAGAAGGATACCATGGTCAATGGTATTGAATGCTACTAAGAGATCCAGGAGGGCCAGGACAGATGGACCACCACTGTCCTGAACCTGTCTTCCACAAACCTGGGTAACCTTGTCTCAGTGCTGTATCCCAGCCTGAACCCTGACTGAAAAGGGTCCTCTTCATCCAGGGCCTCTGAAGCTGAGTGCCCACCACCTGCTCAACCACCTTTCCTAAAAAGAGTTGAAAACTGGACAAAAGTTGTGTAAGACGGTTGGGCCCAAGGTTGGCCTCTTAAGAGCTCATGAGATCACCAAGTCTTGTAAGATTTATTTATTTATTTATTTATTTATTTATTTATTTATTTATTTATTAAATTTATATCACCGCCCATCTCCCCCAACTGGGGGACTCTGGGCGGTTTACAATAAAATCAAAGTTAAAAATATACCAAGAAATTACAATAAATATTATAAATAGAATAGAATCTAGATCTTGGCATTCTTACATATTTTTTTCTTAAAAATTCATTCTCATTACATTCTCATGTCATTTGGTATCTCACAAGATTTGGACTTCTGCAGCTACCATCAGAGGCAATCACATTCCATGGTGCCCACAGGCAGCACTTTGCTAACCTCTGGTCTATGTGATAATCACCAAAAGCCTTCAAATGATAATGTAGGGATCCACACAAAGGTTGGGAACTACAGTTCTAGAGCAAGGGTACACATTTTTTTCTTGTCTAGGACTGCACATGGCTTTTGAATGGCATGCTGAGGGCTATTTTTGAGGGACCACCTCTTCACGGTTACATCTACCTATCCCATCAGGTCTGGCAGAAGAGACATGCTACAGGTCCCGTCTATGAAGGAGTGTCACCGGACAGGATCTAGGAAGACTGCTTTTTCTTTTGTGGCGCCCACCCTTTGGAAAATCATTCCCCTGACCCTTCTGGACTTCAGGAAGGCTCTGAAGATGTGGTTGTGCCATTGCGCTGGGAGTCTAGTAATGGTGGGGAGCTTTTATAATGTCTGTATTGAATGTGAATAAGGGGCACGATAGCTCAGCGGTTAAGACACCAGGCTTGTTGATCGGAAGGTTGGTGGTTCGAGACCCGAGCGCCGCATGATGGAGTGAGCTCCCACACTCGCCCCAGCTCTTGCCAACCTAGCAATTCGAAAGCATGCAAATGCAAGTAGATAAATAGGTGCCACTTCGGTGGGATGGTAACAGCGTTCCGCATGCGTCATGCCGGCCACATGACCGCGGAAGCATCTTTGGACAACGCTGGCTCTTCAGCTAAGAAGCGGAGATGAGCACCGGCCCCTAGAGTCGGACACGACTGTGCAGGGGAAACCTTTACCTTTACTTATTGAATGTATGAAGTATTGATTGGATTTGCTGATGTCTATGTCTATGGTTATTTTTGTGTGTTTTAATGTGGTTTTTATTGATGGTTTGTTTTTTATGATTGTTTTATTCATTTGTTTTGCTTTTGGTGCTTTTTTTATTGTTGTGAACCGCCCAGAGTTACTTCGTTGAGTTGGGCGGCTATACAAATCAAATAAATAACTCCAGAAAGGGCTGGGTGATGCCACAAAAAGCACTCAAATTGTTTTCTTTCATTTATATTTAAATTTAGACATAGTTATTATTCAGCCATGTATTTTAATATTTCTCTTCTGTCACACTAAACAATTACAGTTTGGTAACAACATTTGGTGTGTCTGTCTGAGGGCCACTTCCAACATTTCTCCAGGTTGCCTGATGTGCACCTCCAGTTTAGAGCAGTTTCTCATGCTGGGTGGGGAATTCTGGGAGTTGAAGGCCACACATCTTAAAATGCTACGGTTGAAAAACACTGCTTTAGAATACTTCCTATCCTATATCTCTGAGATGGGGGACTGTTTCCCTGAAGACGAATATTCCTTTCCAATAAAACCTTTTTTGTGCAGTGTACATTCATGCATCACGTCTCCAATGATAATTACAAATGAGATATACCAATCGAAGAGAATATCGAAGCGATATGAACCCCTTCAAAAACTTTCGATCACCCAAAAGGGCATATAGTATCAGCTCTTCCGAAGGGGCTGCCCCGAGCGCCTGTCCTGTCTTTGCTCCCACCTCCCTGGAAGACAGGCGGGAAAATAAACTGCTTTCACCGGAGGGGTTTGCTATCTAGGTGGCTACAGTAAGAAGAAAACGCTGTACTGGAAAAGCCTTAGTCTGATGATTATCCGGGCTCCTAGTCCTTGTGGTTGAAACTGTGAGGCGACAGCGAAACAATCGCTGGAAAGAAACCCTCCTTGCGTTAAAACGGAGTCTCCCGCCCTGAAGGACTCATCAAACCAACCTACAGGTTGCCCGCGGGCGAGTTTCAGGTCTTCAGTCACACACAGACAAATGCACTTCTCTTCGCATCTCAGCCTCCTGGGTGCCTCCGAGCCCCGCCCTGAATTGGCCTGGAAGAAGGCGCTCGGCCAATGGAGGTGAGCAGGGCGAAGGCGCCTCTCCCCTCCCTTTGCTCAGGTATGTAGGTATTGCGCATGCCCTGTCCTTGCTTGGGTGTGGTGCGCGCGGCAGGCTGCCTTGGTTGCTCGAGGAGGCGATGCACCTCTTAAGGAGAGCGAAACCTCAACAGGTGGTTGGAGCTAAGTGAAGGCGAGGTAAGATTGCCTTTCTGTGGAGCTGGGGTTCAGAGCGGGGCAGCGTTAGAGGCATTCAGAGCAGAGGACTTTAAAGGGGAGCAGGGGAGGCATTATTTCCCTAATTGTTTTTTTCTGAATTGACTGTGATTTGAGATGGTATCCTCTGTACTTGTCACAGTCACGCTAGTTTTAGGTCTTGAAAAGTATTTAGGTCCCATGGCCTCTGAGCTGGACAGCTCTGATCTCTCTGGCTGAAACTAGTTCGTTCAGCTTCTCCTAAAGCTGGTCTTGATTGAGCAATGTTGGCCGGAGGAGGGGGGGAGCCGAAAGGAACGCAGGAAATGGGGGAAAAGATGTCCCCTGTTTTCCTCTTTTGTGTTTCTCCTTAAGTTTCAAGGGATATACTAGGTGACTATCAACCTTATACTGATGAGGTTTAGGCTGAGCCTCAAACAAGCAAACTACATTTTGACTTGGCTTGATGTGTGTGCTAAGCCTTAATCTGTCTACTTTTCCTCTCCAAAGTATTTCTGGTAAGTACACCTTCATTTATCATGACTTATTAGGTTTCCACATAACAGCTAGCTGTGCTACTTAATTGTAGCAAAAATAGCTAGAGCTTCCAGATCAGGGTTTTTCAACCAGGGTTCCCTGAGAGTCACTAGGGCATAGCTTTCCAAACTGTGTGTCGCAACACTTTAGTGTGTCGCAACACACAGTTTAGTGTGTTGCGAAGTGGCGGCGCGGGGGCGCGCGGCGGCATCAGTGTGGACGGCAGCGGCGGCAGTTTGGAAAGCACTGCACTAGGGATTCCCTGGGAGATCACGATTTATTTAAAAAAATATTTCAAATTTGGGCAACTTCACATTAAAGAGGTAAGTTTCATTCTTTATTTTTAGTTTAAGAACACTGTTAATGCATATATACAGACCTACACATGAAACGAATATAATAATTTTGTAACTTCTGGCCTATATTTGAGCCTGAATGTGCAGGGGTTCCCTGAGGCCTGAAAATTATTTCAAGGGTTCCTCCAGGGCCAAAAGGTTGAGAAAGGCTGGTTTAAGCATTTGATAAGCATAGTACCTACAAGCTGATTCCATAGCCAGTTTATTAAGTTTTTAAAGTGCCACTAGACTGTTTTCTTGATGTATGTACTGATAGATTGGAAAGCAACTTCTAGTAGGGTTAATGCCTATTTTCCAGTAGTATTAATTTGACATACAAACGTGTACAATTTAAATACATCTGATAGGCACTTAGATCTTTTTGTTCTTTGCAAAAAAAATTCATTTTACACTGAGCTGTTTGTGGAGTCCTTGGTGCTTTCTGAGCCTTGTTGTTTTCTTGCAGACGTTTCATTGCCAGGCTAGGCAACATCTTCAGTGCAAAAAGGGAGTGGTACTTGCTCTCTGTTTATATACCTTGGCTTGTCCTTCTCTTCGATTGGTACTGAGCTGTTTTTTCCAATATATGGTTTTGAATAGGCCTGCTCTTAAAGAACTAAAGACAAGAAATCTTCAAGAAGTCTGGTAAAAAACTGAAGTCTTTAGTATTAGGCTGTTTTACCTATAAACACAATACCAGCTTCTTGCAATGTTGCCATTCTGTCCATGATAATCTTTATTTTTAGTTCTTTCAGATGTCTGCTTTAAATAATACATTAATGGTATTAATACATTGGTGCATTAATGTAATAAAGCAATTTATATATTACTATCATTCTGGCACGTATTTATAACATATTCTGCACAGCATCCTTCTTTGCTACATTTCACTATTAAGAAAACAAGACAGGTAGTTGTCTGTGGATTATAAAGGCAAATGATACAACTAAAAATTGCTAATTAAAACTAGCTGATTGTGATATAGAGTATTAATAATTTAACTCATGAATCCAGGCATTCTTGGCTAAAAGATTTGTGTTGTGCCCTGAATTTAATCTTGAAAATTAGTATTTCACATAGTTATTGCCATTTTGTTTCAATTAACTTAAAATATTAAATAGTTTATTCAAATATTTTTCTTTATAGGTAAAAAAGTTACAACCCAAAGTTCCACTATGTCATCCAGACCTTTTGAAAGTCCTCCGCCTTATCGACCAGATGAATTGTAAATACCCATTTTCATTTACTATAGATAAGTAAGGTACACTATTAAGATATGGATTCTGGTAGTTTACTCCGTTGCTGATATAAACTTTAGGTTCAACTACATGGTTTCACCAAGCCAATGCAGGTTTCGAAAGTGAAATTACCCAATGAGGTAAAGCAATTCAAATTTAAATCTGAAAACATATTTTGTGCACTAGCTTTCACCTGCTGCCTTCTAGATGTCTTGAATTTCAACAAATTCCTTTTGCCCAATTTGGATAGCCATTTTGGGTAAGAATTTCAGAAGCTGCAGTCCAACAAATTTGGAAGGCGTTAGGTTAAAGAAAGTTGGCTTTTAAGACTCAAGGGCATAAGAGAATAGACCATTCTGGGTCTTACTGCTTTGAATAATAGCATTACAGAATGCATAAGTTGGAAGAGATTTTGTAGATCATCTAGTCCCACCTTGCAAGAATGCAGGAATCATTAAAGCATACCTGCCGTTCAGCTTCTGTTTGAAAAGATATGATTGGCCCCCGCCTTGCTCCTTTTCCGGAAGACATGGCTTTGTCAGCGGGCCTGGGGACCCCAGGTCGATTCAGAGCCGATCAAGTGGTTAGTTTGAGTGTGTTGCTGCTGTGAGGGGTGGGGGTTTATTTATTTATTTGGATTTTAATCTTGTAAGCCGCCCGGATTCACTGTATGTGAGTTGGGTGGCTATATAAATTTGTTTAATAAATCAATCAATAAATCTGCAGCAGGCAGAAAGCCACTGTTTCTGCAGCAGGCAGAAAGCCATGCATGTGAACTTACATGCATGCACATGTTTTTTCATTTTGATTGGCTATAATAGAGATTTTGCACAACTGCACAACTGTTGATTGTGGATTTTGTTTTTTCTTGTGAATTAACATAATGATCGTTGGCTTTTATATATGCAGTGACTTCAAAATGGCTGCAAGGATATGATGGCAGCAGGGAAGGCTATTAGTATAAAGGAAGGAAACTTTTTTTTAGAGAGCAGGTTTATGGATTTGCATTTCACAGCAAACAAAGATCTTGGTGAAATTTAGTCCATGGCCAAATATTTACTACCTGCACATCAATACTAAGTTATGAAGCTGGGTAACTTTTTTTAAAAAAATGTTAAATTATGTAATCCATCTGTATGAAATTGCTTTCTTCATATGCTGTTTATAACCGGACTTGCCATTATGAAGGCTTATTAGCCATTGATCTCTGTTAGCACTGCTACTAAGGATCTGAAAGTCCTAACTGAAAACAAATCTTGTATCCCAATCAATTTTATTTCATGTAAGAGGATCAAGGTGTCATTTCTTAATGTAATGTCAGAGCTGTTAAAACATATGTACAATTATTAGTGTATTATATTATGACTAAAGATTAGGTATGCTATAGCCCCTGTTCATTTTGTTAAAAACTTTGTATGCTTCCCAAATAGCTGAGTATTTAACAGCAGGCACACAAGTGTTTGGGAGCTTTGCACCTCGTGAAATATAAGTTTGAGCTGAAAGGCAGGTAAAATGTACTTGCCCAGTGACTGGAATATCACAATAACTGACTCCTCTTTTGGGGGGAGATGGGCGATGGCAAAATTTGAAAAATAAATAAATAAATGACAAAAGCCCCATTTAACCATGGTACTTATAACTATGGAAGAGATATTCACTGCTATTTCAGACTGAGGGCTCAACTAAATGAATATGTGAATGAAATATATTTTCCATCTCATTGTTTCCATCTCCTTTTCTTTCACACTTCTAAAAAGTACTCTTAAGCTTATGGGCTTTCTACATACACATTGTATTTTGATCATGGCAGATTATACATGTGAATATGTAGCATATATGAATATGTTTTGGAGGACTATAAAGAAGTAAACTTGATATTTAATGTTATTAGCTTTCATAAATAATAGTGTCTAATAGTTTCTTTAATCTTTGTAGCAAACCTTCACACTATGCACCAAGCAACAATACATATGGCGGTGAATTCCATTCTCAGCCTATGTTCTCTCAACCGGCATATTCCTATTATCCGGAAGAAGAAGTGCAACGTTTCTACAAATGGTCATCCCCCCCAGGAATAATCAAAATTATGTCAGTTCTCATGCTGGTCATGTGTATTGGTGTCTTTGCTTGTGTTGCTTCCACTTTGGCTTGGGATATGGACTTGTATGGAGGTCCACTAGGAACTGGTGTGGGGTACCCTAGCTATGGAAGTTTTGGAACCAACTATGCTGGATACGGTGGCAGTGGTTTTGGTGGCTATAATGGTGCATATGGCCTTGGAGGAAATTATATTGATCCACGAGCAGCAAAAGGCTTTATACTTGCAATGGCAGCTTTTTGCTTTATTGCTGGATTGGTGGTTTTTGTGACTGGTGTTACAAAGACTAAGATAGCCAGGACAAGGAAATATTACCTCTTTGTGATAATAGCAAGTGCTATCTTGCTCTTCTTGATGTTCATTGCTACAATTGTATATATACTAGCAGTCAACCCAACTGCACAAGCTTCTGGATCAGTGTTCTACAATCAGATCTATATGTTGTGCAGCCAGTTTTACACACCCACAACCACTGGGCTCTTTGTGAATCAATACTTATATCACTACTGTGTGGTGGAACCTCAGGAGGTATGTAAATAATTTAGTAGTATCATTCCAAATGCAAAATATTAGTTGTATTTGAAATCAAAAGTACAATTAAATAGCTATATTAAAACTTAAGTTTTATAAGAAAATTATTTCATTAGTCTGTGTGGGACAGTGAACGTTAGCTACCCTTTTTGCAACTGTGATTTTTTTTTGTTCTTAATATAAGGAAACAAGAAAAATGGAGATGTCTTGATTCTCCTTCCTTTGAGACAGATTCTGATATAGTGCTCACTAGATGTTTTGGGCTACAACATTCCTTTATTCTATCATATAAGTGCAGGATTCCAACACTGTGGCTTGACTGCATTTGTATACCATTATCTGCTTGTACCTGTAAATTTTCAGTCCAAGTGTATGCCCCCTGATTAAAGTTCTACTTAATATATAAAACCTTTTGCTAAATATATTGGCTGCAGTTGCTGCTATTTGACTAGACTAACTTGTGTTATTGGCAGGGGAAATTCTGTAAATGGATAAGAACTCTAGAAACATGGAATGTGTTTGTGAAAACTTCATTCTTTATAAACCAATACGAATGGGTAATCTGGAGTTGTACTGATCATTAAGAAGATTTTTATATTTTTATTGAAAAAAAAGCTAAGCCTTATATATATATATTATGACTATATCCAGTCATACAAGTATGTGTTTGCCTGGTAAAATTATAGATTAAACATGGAGAAGATTGGATTTTGTTTCCAAAAGCAGTGTTCCATCAGACTAAATTCAGTAAAGTTTGCCCACGATAAATGAGAGGGACCTATTTATGTACTGCATAAGTATTATTTTTAAAATAATGCATGTCTGCATGCATGCATTATTTGGCCACTGAAACACATGCAAATAAGAATGCCTACTTCTATATTTAAGAAGTTCCCCTCCCCCCATTTGTTTAATCTTAGGTATAAATCAGAATATCTCAACCTGAAATTCTGACTTCTGGCAACTTCTAGATTGTGTGGACTTCAGTTGCCAGAAGTCTGAGCAATGGCTATGCTACCTGGGAAATTCTGGGAATTGAAGTCTGAATATCTGGAAATTAAAGGGTTAAATCAGTGCATACTAGAAAAAATGTCTAATGCCTCCCTTTCCAATGCTGCTAAAATTTCAACTTCTAGAAATGGAACATGGTAATTTGTGGGATAATATGGTCGTAGGTCCTTGTACTGAGCTGCTGATTGGTTTTAGGATTAGCTTACAACAATCTCGAGAAGCGGACTGTTAATTTTGCTAGTGGTTATTGGCCAATTACAGTTAAAGTAAATATAGTTGAAACAGTAGGTTAAGTATATTTTTGAATCTATTTTTGAGACTTTCTATGTAAGATTTTTTGTGGTGGATTTTAAAAGCAGTAGTCTGAACATACTGATCTGTTCTTTTCCTAGGCTATTGCCATTATATTAGGCTTCCTGGTTGTCGCGGCTTTGGCTATAATAATATTTTTTGCAGTAAAGATCCGAAGTAAAATGGATTACTATGGTAAAATGAATATACTGTGGGATAACACAAAAGATGTTGATAAAGCTCCTAATGTAGAAGAATGGGTAAGTTAACTATTTAATATTTGTTTGTTGACTGATGCAGGGTTTATATTTGTTTTATAAATGTGTGCCATGCTGAAATATGCTTTGCAATAATGTGCAGGTAATCATGTCACTCATGACATGAAATGAGGCAGAAATATACCTTTTCCCTCCTTTCCCACATTACACTTATTGTGAATAGTTATTGATGTCAGTGTTTCTTAGCCTCAGCAACTTTAAGAAGTGTGGACTTCAGCTCCCAGAATTCCCTAGCCAGTTGACTGGGGAATCTGGGAGTTGAAGTCCACACTTCTTAGAGTTGCTGAGGTTGAGAAGCACTGATCTCTGTAATAGTTCCCCCCCCAATAATTAGTTGTGAATTGTTGGAAGGAGGAGGTGTCTAGAGAAATAAACAAGGGTGAAAACATGAGAATGGGTAAATACGCAAACAGCTGCAAAGATTGCTGCAGAAAAAACATGATGCCTTTAAGATTAGTCTGAGGATCAGCTGTCATTTTGGAGGGGCGTATGTGCTGGCTGCCTCCTTGCTGATTTTAGTCCTTTTTACAATGGCTAAATCAAGGCTCTCTCCTTTCCTTCTCTGCCAATTACTCCTTAGTGCATCTCCATTCTTTTCTGCTGGAAGGTGGTTGAGAATGTCTCTACATAAACGAGCTTGTATGAGAGAAAAAGGAATAGTATATGAATGAATGAATTTTTATTATGGCCTTTGGCCAATCAAGATAATATATGCAAATAAGGAATTACTTTTATAAGTAGAGAATGTTATTTTATAGGCAATTCATTTTAATAAGAAGCTATTTAATTTATCTTATGTCTTGCCTTGCCCCTTTTGGGGGGAGGAATGTGGGTTTTGGCGTCTGTCCGTCCGTCTGTCCGTCCATCCATCCATCCATCCAATTGCATGCAAATGTTTAGGCACATTTGGTCAAATTGTGTGTTTCAATGGATCCCTGAGTGAAAAGAAGTTGATACAACCCCCACATGACACAAAGTTAAACAGCACATGTTTTATTTACTATTTATGTACAGTTTATGAACCCAAAATAAGAAAACAATTAATATGACAGAACCCTTTATCCATTTCATTGTTTTATTCTCCCATGAAGCATTAAAACGGTAACAGTCACAGAGAATGCTGCTCATTTGGATGTTTCATATAGGAAGCCACTTTTGCAATTTAAAACAAAATGCCGAACTGGTGGGTGAGGGCCTGCATTTCAGTGATCCACCTGTGAAGTTCTTAAAGAGAAAAACACTTCAAGGAACCAACTGGTAGTACTGGGTGTTGACCACGTGTTAGGGTGAGGGGCATTCCTGGCACTTTGTGCTGAAACCAATAAAGTGATGGGGTTAGCCTCGAACAAACTCAAGTACACCAACCAAACAGACTACAGCACTTGAAGCAACATAGGCAGGAAAACGGAGCAGGAAAATGTGCCTGGAGGTTGCACTAATGGTACCCCAGGGATAGAAATAGGGCAATGTCTTCCATTCCTGCTCTCCAAAAATGGTGGTTGGCCTAAATGAGGCGAACTGCCAGTGTGGAGAAGCTCTTGGGTGAATCCATTTTCCTTCCACCAACATGTTGTTTCCTGTGCCACTGGCTGCCCCCCAACCTCAAAACATAATAGCCCCCCCCTCCCTGGGCTTAAAGGTTGGCATTGCAATATGTCCTGTACTTTTAATGCTTCAACCTTTTTCATCTAAAAACAAATAGGCATTATAGATGCAAATCAAATTTTTCAATGAAGTAATTCACCTCCTTAAATGTCCACTGCTTAGAGGGCTTGGAAACTGAAATTAGTAGCATAAATCTTGTATATAGCTTGCTTGTTTGTGTTTATACTATTCATTGCACCCTAGTACTTTATGACTTGCCTGCAACATTGCTTTGTGTTGACCTTTATCCAGAAGCTTATTGTAAAGACTCTGATTACTTCATTTAGTGCTTCAAATAAGACAAAGTGAATGTTTCGGTGAGACAGTTTCAGGGTGTGTTCTTTATTAGCTAATGAGCGTGTTTACTCATGTTTCACCTGGTAGAGGAGAGAGTAAAACCTAGCTGCAAATCAAATCCCAGTGAATAAGTTGTACCTGTGGTTTTTGTGTTTAACACAGATCAGTAATTTGTATTTGTCCTCGAATAGGACAAATGGGCATAGGTATAGTCTCTCGTTTAGTTCTCCCTCCCCCCCTTATCATTTTGGGCTTGTTAGTAGTTTTCACTTTATTTATTTATTTTATTTATTAAATTTATATGGCCACCCAACTCACACACAGTGACCCTGGATGGCTTACAAAATTAAAATCCACAATATAAAAACCTGTCAACCCCCCACCCCCCTGCGGCGGCCACAAACACAATCAGATCAGCCACTTGACCAGCTCCATCTCAACCTGGGATCCCCAGGCCCGCTGACAGAACCACGCCTTCAGGGCCTTTCATAAAAGCATCAAGGTGGGGGCCAGTCTAATCTCCGGGGGAATGATGTTCCACAGGGAGGGAGCCACCACAGAGAAGGCCCTTTTTCATGGTCCCACTAGATGAACTCCCCTCATAGAAGGGACCCGTAACATACCCTGCCTCTCCGCTCTGGTGGGCCCGGTAGATGTAACTGAGAAAAGGTGCTCCTTCAAATAACCAGGCCCCGAGCAATGTAGGGCTTTAAAGGTGATAACCAGCACCTTGAATTGGACCCGGAAGCAAATCGGCAACCAATGCAGCTCCCGCAAAAGAGGTGACACATGCACAAATCTAGACTTGTGCAAAACTGTGTGGGCCACTGCATTTTGAACCAACTGAAGCTTCTGGATACTCTTCAAGGGTAGCCCCATGTAAAGCACATTATAATAGTCCAAACAGGAGGTGACTAGGGCATAGGTGACTGTGAGAAGGGCACGTTGCTCTAGGAATGGGCACAAATGGTGCACAACTTGCAGTTATGCGACTGCATAACTAATCTAAGACTGCAGCTACGACTGCCACCTGCTCCTCGAGCAAGAGTCGTGAGTCCAGGAGAACCCCCAGATTACACACTGGGTCTGTCTGGGGCAGTGCAACCCCATCCATGACCAAAGATGGTAATTCTCCAAGAACCAAGGAACCCCGAACCCAAAGCCACTCTGTCTTGCCAGGGTTCAGCTTCAGCCTGTTTCTCCCCATCCAGACCTCAACAGCCTCCAGGCATTGAGAAAGGGTGGTTGCGGCATCGCTTAACTCACCATGGGCAGAGATGTACGAGTATCCGCATATTGATGATATCTCACCCCATGGTGACGGATGATCTCGCCCAGCAGCTTCATGTAGATGTTAAACAGGAGCGGAGAAAGTACCGACCCCTGCGGAACTCTGCAAAGCAGGGGCCGCGGGTTGGACCTCTCGCTCCCAATCAACACCAACTGAAAACAGCCTTGGATGAAGGAATTGAACCAGGACAACACAGTGCCCCCTACTCCCAATCCCTGGAGCCGTTCCAGAAGGATACCATGGTCGATGGTATTGAAAGCCACCGAGAGGTCAAGCAGAGCAAGGATGGTCGCACTGCCCCCATCCCACTCCTGCCAGAGATCATCAAAAAGCACAACCAGTACTGTTTCCATCCCATATCTGGGCCTGAATCCTGACTGAAAGGGGGGGGTCCAAATACTCCATTTCATCCAGGATCCTCTGGAGCTGCAGTGCGACCACCTTCTCAACAACCTTCCCCAGAAAGGGAAGGTTGGAGACAGGATGAAAATTGTCTTAATCCGTTTCATCCCTCTCAGTTCCTCCGTATACCACGGAGCACGACGAGGTCCATGGGTTGGGAGAGGTCGCTCAGGTGCCATCCTATCTAAAGCCTCAGTCCCCCTCCTGTTCCAGGCGGCAACTAGGGTCTCGGCAGGACCACGCAGCACATCCTTGGTTATAACCCCCAGCTCCCTCTGAAGCCTATCGGGGTCCATCAGTCGCCGGGGGCGGACTGATCTAATAGGTCCTGCCTCCCTGCGAACGATTGTGGCCCTAGAGAAGCTCATAGCCTTTAACTCTGCCAACAGTGTTTTGTTCTAGTTGTTTTGCTTTCTATCTTGCAAAATAAATAGGGAAGAAAACCACATTCCAGTGAATAACTTTTACTTGCGGCTTTTGTGTTTGTCATGGACCAGCAATCTTTAGTAGAAGATCATAGCAAAGGCTGTATGTAAATAAATGCTTTGGAGAAAATCTGTGGTTGTCAGTGCAGGAGGCATGATAGAGGGGTGGGAGGAGCACTACTACTTCTGTGCACTTGTGTTATTGTTTTTTTCCTCTGTTTCTTGGAGAACTTTTAGATGTACATAACAACTTGCTCAGAATTACTCAGTATGCAGAGCCATTTATAGTACATTAATCCATTTATCTCAGATTATAATTGCTAACCAAAGTTGCCTGAGGATTAAGCAGAAGACCTCAATATTGATGTTGTCTTCTTTGTGTCCTCAAAATGGCCGTGGTTATAGAGACTAAATACAGTCATCGCAACTGAGCAAAATGTTAAATGGCTTCAGCAGTGCTGAGGGTGCTGAGCTGTAAAACCTGGGTAGGATTTGCAGTGGAGATGGTCAAATCATATACAATAGTAGGTAAAGTGCTTTATGTACATATGTACGAAGGTTCTTTCCCACAATTTGGGGGTGATTATTCCCTCCCAGTTGTCCAGCCCAAAAGCAACTGAGACAGAGCTATGGCTGCCACGAAGATCTGAGTCATGCAGGCTGAGTCTGCATGTTGAGGTCCCTGAGAAGTCTGTGGTTCTGAAGCACCAAGATATTTGGGGGGTCACAATCTGTTTTCCTTTCCTCATAAGGAACATGGTACACTTGGGACCCAGACTGTGTTCCCTTTATGCTTCAACTCTGTGAAGCTGCTGGAAGTTGATTTGGGACATTTCAGAAGCATGTGTGAGCCCCTTGAGCAGGCTGGGCTTTCTGGACACTGGAATTTCTCTGTAGCATTTGCAAAGCAGAATTGTGTATCATTTAAAAACAAATGGAACAGTTCTCTCATTGAGATGTGTCAAGCACTGTTAATTGCCATAGTTCAAATAAGAATTGAGTAGTTGCTTTCACTTGGAAAGGAAAAAAGGTGTCTTTGAGGACAAGAATAAAGAGCATATTCTTCTATTTTTTTTTCCTTCCCTCAAATGATGGTTATGCCTTAGTTTCTCCCTTGGTGCTGAGAAGTACCATGTGAGAGTGAGTCTGTTATCTTTGTTTGGATTTACTATGTCCGCAGACATTTAATACTGTGCCTATACCATATGAAGAAGAAGGTACATACCAAAAAAAGGCTATGCAATCTAGGCTCTGCCCCCAGTGTTATTTCTTAGATATTGTTCTGTCTGCAGCTATGCCAGAATTAGTGAGTGACTATAATGCTAAATCATACAGGGCCATTGTGGTGTAGCACGTAAAGTATTAGATTAGGACCAGGGAGATCTAGGTTCAGATTCTCTCTCAAGCATGCACTCTTGCACTCTTTCTGTCAGCTATTATATACATCACCTTTGAGTTCCTGGGGGGAAACAACAGGATTGAAATGTAAAAATAAGTAGTCTAGCATTAAACTAAGATACCTTCTTTATCCTACTACTTATTCTTCTTGTATGGCACAATTAATTAACACTTCCTGGTTTGTGACCAACTATAGTTGGTGACGGCATATTTAACAGTAAAGTGTCATTCACCATATGACAGGAAATGTAATTAAGAGCTCTGAGAGGAGATTAGTGTGTAAGTACTAGGTTCATTCCTGGATTGCTAAACCATGGCTTAGTTTATACTATATATGAATTGGCCTTATATTATTTGGGAACAATATGAAGACATCCACAATTGTTGATTCAGTGTTCCATAAACACCCCCAAAATAATTTAGCTAGAATTATTTCATAGATGATGGATAAACTTGCACCTGAGCATATAGATAGATCAAGTATACTTACAGTATATGACATCGTGTTAATATTCAGATTTCATATTTTAAAGTCTTATGTTAAAATGTAGACTACCACATTCTTTATTTACATGTTTAGTTTTCCTCTTTTAAACACATTGTATACCATTTTATTATATATTTTATTACATAAGGGGCGTGGTGGCTCAGTGGATAAGATGCCAGGCTTGTCGATCGGAAGATCGCAAGTTCAGAGGTTCGAATCCCTAGCCCTGCGTGCGGAGTGAGCTCCCGCACTAGCTTCAGCTCTTGCCAACCTAGCAATTTGAAAGCATGCAAATGCAAGTAGATTAATAGGTACCACTTCGGTGGGTAGGTAACAGTGTTCCGCGCGTGTCATGCGGCCACATGACCGTGGAAGCGTCTGCGGACAACGCTGGCTCTTCGGCTAACAAACGGAGATGAGCACCGGCCCCTAGAGTCGGACACGACTGCACAAATGTGCGGGGGGAACCTTTACCTTACCTTTATACCATTTTATACCATTAGAGTATCATTTGTATGGTTACTAATGGAAAAAGATTGACTTTTTCAGAATAATTTGGAGTTTGGGCTATCTCCTTAGTTATAGTGCTCCCACCACAAAGAACAACAACAACACACACTTATATATTCTGCTGTTATTCACTGCAATGCTGCTGGGAACATGGGGAAGGGTTGCATTGCTAGAATATGGAATTCTTTACATTAGAGTAGTTTTTCCCAGCATTGTCTACCAGTTGCATTGGATTATAATTCTTATAAATCCCAGAGCACCTAGCTATTTGGGACTTTAATAGTACAATACAAGTGAAAGGTATTGGTTGAAAAAAGTGCCCTAAGTGATCTACTTAGTCCCCTCTCTGATTTGAAATGTCCTTCCTATCATGAATTATTCACTGTTTTATTGTTTTTTCCTATCATAGTACAACTATTCTTTAATTGATTATTGATCACAATTGTCACTGCGAATCCAAGTTTGAAAAGCAGGGCAGAAAATTAATAATAAATGTAAGTTAGTTGTCCTTTGGAGTAATTTCATTTTCACAAAACAGAAAAGGTAAACCTATGTAGTGTGATTTTTCTTTCCCCCCACCCCAGTTGGGTGCACTTATCTTGTTAAGATATTGTTTGTTTGAACCATAGTTTATTGAACCATAGTGAGCTGATTCACATATAATGCTAAGCCATAAACTACAATTTGCAGACCACATAGCTTGTTTTATACATCACACTAAGCCAGAATCAAACCAAGCCTGGTATGCTTTAGCACAATACAAGATCTCAGCCAGAGGTGGCTGCTTCTCTTGCTGTGCTCTGGAAAACTGATGTACTTTCCTATGCCTGTGAAACCTGTAGGCCAGTGCTTTCCAAACTGTGTGTTGCGACACAACCCGGAAGTGGCGATGGCGCATCGCTGGCGTGCCATCAGCGCTTCCGGGTTTTACCGCAAAACACGAGGCCACTGCCGCCGCGCCCACCGCCGCCGTTGGTGTGTCGCCAACGGCGGGAGTTTGGAAAGCACTGTTGTAGGCTGTTAGCAATTCCTTTTCAGGTTTTTAGGCTTTAAATTCTGTCTCAAAGCTTTTTGAGATGGTAATGTCCTAATGGAAAAATCAGGGAAGAATGTCAAACACTTAAAAATACCTTCCCCTTTTTTTTGAAAAAATATTTCTACAAAGCCCGAAAAACAGCTTGAAAAACCAGTTACACTACTCCTTTTTGTTTTGCCTTTCTGTTAGAGGAAATCCTAAACTGAACACAGACCGGTAAGTATTTGAGAGCTAAGACTATATAACGCTGAGTATTACAGTAGCTGCAGTCTGGAAATACGGTTTTGTGGTATATGGTTATGCTCATAATATACACCAGTTTACAAAACATATTAGACTCCAGCCATGAGCTTAATGGTCTCTTAAGTCCATGTTCATATTAACGAGCTCTTGAATAATCTTAACCTAAATACTGTTGCCAGCAAGAAATGTTTTGCCCTGTTTACAATGTGGGAACACTTAACTGTTAACTCCAGTTACAGTATCTACCTTGGAAAGATCCATGCTCTTCTAAAGCAACTATAGAAAGGTACGGTAGTCAAGGTGTCGCTATACAGTAAATAAATAGACACCTGGCAATATGTTTTTGCTTAAAATATTTGGCATGGTGCACAAAAACGCTAAGACATAATGTGATTTGTAGTTTATTAATCATGTTTTTATAGCTGTGTTTTCTGAACTTTGCCAGTTGTGATTTATTCAACAAATAATTATTAACAATGGCTTACATGATATGTGAACTATAGCTCCTTCTTCATGGAGAGAATATTTTGCTTTTAGAGTTTTGTGATAAATTGTTCTGTATTAGGAGAAAAAACAGCATGTAAAGGCTTCAGGATTATAATTTGCAGACCACATAGCTTGTTTAATACATCACACTAAGCCAGAATCAAACCAAGCCTGGTATGCTTTAGCACAATACAAGATTTCAGGCAGAGTTGGCTGCTTCTATTGCTGTGCTCTGGAAAACTGATGTGCTTTCCTATGTGGCAAAGGTACGTGAACCTTTGCTTTCAGTAACTGGTGTGCTTCTCCCTCCCCTTGCGCAGCAATAACTACAACTCAACATTTCCAATAACTGTTGATCAGTCCTGCACATCAGCTTGGAGGAATTTTAGCCCATTCCTTCCTACAGAACAGCTTCAACTCAGGGATATTGGTGGGCTTCTTCACATGAACTGCATGCTTCAGGTCCTTCCACAACATTTCTATAGAATTAAGGTCAGGACATTGACTTGGCCATTCCAAGATATTAACTTCTTTTGCTTTAACCATTATTTGGTCATACGACTTGTGTGTTTTGGGTCGTTGTCTTAGTACATGACCCACTTTCTCTTGAGCTTCAGATCATAGACAGATACCCTGACATTTTCCTATAGAATTTGCTGGTACAATGTTTTTGACTCATTTGTTTAATTGGGTTCTCTTCATCTAGTTTTAGGACAAGGGTGGAGATCATGTTTTAGGTCATATTTATGCAGAAATATTGAACATTCAGAAGGGTTCACAAACTTTTAAGCACCACTGTACTTTGAAGGAATGTATGGATTGTTGTCTTTAGACAGCAGACATTGCTTCACCCACAAATACCATGGTCGTCTTAGCATGAAGTCATATCAGGTTATTTATCTGACCAACTCTATTTCTGTGACATCTTGCCTTGCAGTTAGAATTGTTAGTAATTTTTGTTAACAAACTAGTACTTTGGGCTGAACATTCCTGAGTATATAAGGAATGTTATATACACTCTCACATTTGCCTGGAAACTGTTCTGGAATATGGCTGATTGATACATGAAAACCATCTGTCCAATCCCCATAAATACTCTGGAGCTGGGCCTGTAGGTGGAAGGGAAAAGCCCTCAAATTCTATTTTGAGCAGTGAGTGAGGTTAAAACAGGTGCAGAATTGAGTCTTCTCTGTAGAATGCATTTCCTAGGATGGGCCTGTTTCCTCTCTTTTTGTTGAAAAATGTGGCTGCTCTTGAGAGTTTTTTTTTTCAACTGGCTGATTGGCATGTGTGTTAAGCTTTTAATTAGCATGTGTGTCCTGGAGGACTGAGCTTTTGTTGGATTGCTGCTTTCTTACACTAGCATGATAATTGTTTAGACTGGTTTAATTGACTGGTTTAAATGAGTTTAGTTGTTGCTGCTTCACATGCTGTTATGTGGTAAAGAATGAGAGTAACTGTCTGTATCTGCTCCTTTTTACCTGATGAGGTAAGAAGAAAGCTTCCTAGCAAAACTTCTCTTTTTAGTGTGAGCAGCTGCATGCAAGGGTCACTGCTGGGGGATCCAGTGACACACTCAAATATTGCTTAAGTAAAACTCACACCATCCTCACCACTGGTCATGCTGTCATGGTGGCTGGGCATTATGATTCAGCAGTGCCTGGAGAGCCACAGATTTCCTACCTCTGCTCTATTATAGGATCTATTGCGTGTGTTGGTATGATGTACTTAAAAAAGGTAAAGGTTCCCCCGCACAGTCATATCCGATTCTAGGGGGCGGTGCTCATCTCCATTTGTTAGCTGAAGAGCCAGCGTTGTCCGAAGACGCTTCCACGGTCATGTGGCCGCATGACGCGCGTGGAACGTTGTTACCTTCCCACCGAAGTGGTACCTATTCATCTACTTGCATTTGCATGCTTTCGAATTGCTAGGTTGGCAAGAGCTGGGGCGAGTGCGGGAGCTCACTCTGTCATGCGGGGCTAGGGATTCAAACCTCCGAACTTGCGACCTTCCGATCAACATGCCTGGCGTCTTAACTGCTGGAACCATCGCACCCCCTACATGATGTACTTACACATGATTAATTTACACGGTGCATTCAGCTACCCAATCTCTGGGTTCATTCAAAGCTCTGATCCAGAAACAAATTGTACAAGCATTGGATAGAATAGGGTTGGCTGGCTTGTTTAGTGTAGCATGCAGATACAGCCCTTGCATTCTTCCAGGATTATGCTTTTTTCTAATTGTAGCCCATATGAACTTTCCTAAGATGACATCAGTAAGTGCTGCTTCTCCTAGAAGAAATGGTCATGATAAGGTGAAGGGAAAAGTTTGGTCTAGTGGTTAAGGTGCTGGGCTAGAAACCAGGAAACTCTGAGTTCTAGTCCTGCCTTAGGCATGAAAACTGGCTGGGTGGCTTTGGGCTTGTCACTCTCTCTCAGCCCAGCTCACCTCACAGGGTTGTTGTTGTGGGGAAAAATAAGAGGAGGAAGGAGTATTAGATATGTTCCCTGCCTTGAGTTATTTATAAAAATAATAAAGGTGGGATAAAAAAAATCTAAAAAAAAAGCCCATCCAGTTTGTCACAGCATCCCATCAGATGGAAATTAGAAAGCACACAAGCAGGTTATGGAAACACTAGTCCTTACCAATGTTCTCCTGTGGCTAGTATTCAGAGCTATGCCACTTCTGATCCTAGAGGTAGGATGTATAGCCATTATGACTGAAGTCATTGTTAGTCTTATTCTGCATGAAGGTTGAAGCTCCATTGGTGGCCAACTCCATTTAAAGTCATGTAAAAGGGAGATGGGTGGCTATATTAAATAAATAAATCTTGTTTTTATTTCAACTGTTAAACTGCAGTCATTCCTGTTTGTTCCTGCACTACTGAGGAAAGCTTAGTACAAATTTTTGGCAATGGAAACACTTCATAATTACATTTGGAGTACAGTGGGCTATTATGTGTCCCTACAAACAGATCGCTGGAACCCAGTGTCTTTGTTAGTAGTGTGCTTTTATTGCAGAAGCTATTGCCTTCCCTGCATTCCAACAAGGTTATTTTTTTTTCCTGACAGTGTTATGTAACATTTAAACATAGGAAATTAACCAGTTAAAATCTGAAGTACTGGAATGATAGTATCCTGTTCAATGATAAACATTTATTTCATGCATGTTCTTCCAGGTTAAGAATGTAAATGCAGAACCAGGGGCAGCTGCACCAGGTGCAGACTATCCAGATCAAGTTGCCAGTTCTATGGGATACTCTGTTTCCAACACTCCTGCACATCAGATTCCCAACAACAATTACACAGCTACTCCGTGAGTAATCATTCCCATTTTTTTTATTGAATGAACGCAATGTACTTGAAAGTCAGTGCAAAACCATGGATGCAAACTATATTAGAATTTGCTCCTTCCTAGTACAATTTTAGAGACCATGAATCCTCATTATATTGCTGCTGGTGAAACTTTTAAAATCAGTATTATTCATCCTGTCTTTCAGTCCTTTCAGAGAATTTTTTTTGCTACCGATTGGTTTATATGTATCAAGTTTATTTTTGCTCTGGTTTAATTCTAATTTTGTAAATCATCCTGTTCTTCCTTTATAAGAGCATATAAATCCGTTAAATATTAATATGCCAGCACATGACCAACCCAGATACTTTAAAACAATGTTTTTTAACGGTTGGCACTATTGATCCTAATAAATGTCATTGCTAGATACTTGTGTATTAATTGGGCCTCATTAATTCTAGAATAAGAGGCTTCCAAGGTTTGCCCGACTGTAGGCTAGACTGGGAAGTTGAAAAACCAACCCAAAGAAGGCAGACTACTTCCTAATGACTTCTAAGGAGAAAACATGGGCATTGTCCTGACTTCGAGTGAAAGAACATGCTGAGACTTGGTGTTGAGGCTCTAGTGCTTTATTGTCCTACTCTACTAGACAGAATCCAGCTAAACTAAAATGAAATAGTAATGCTCAGAGAAAGGGCCCAAGAAACCAAGGTGGGGCCTTCTTTAGCCTCTTGGGAGGAAAGCAAATCGATGCAGTACTGCACATGCGTTTATCCCCCTGGAGGGAGCCCCCTCCTTCTTCACCAGTTATCTCCCTGACACGCATCTCCATACTCACCAGGAATCAAGCTTGACCTGAAGACTTGACATTTTTTTTTTGTTTTAATCATGCACTTGTACAGTATTTATTAACTACGGTACTTATAATTATTTGAGTCCATATATTAAACTGTGCATGGTACTCTAAAAGCACATTTCAACATACTGAAAAGTTATAGATTATGCAGACCTAATGACCAAAAATTCAAAGAAGTTCTAAAATGACCTAGGGGATGGGGAACTACAGTATGTTCAAATGTAGTTTCATATTAAAGAAATGATTGTCTTATATGTATGTTCCAGAACTAATCCATATTTGTATAAGATAGCCATTGTTTGGATAAGAATAGTCAATTTACCTTTTGATAATGTAGCATATAAATACACAGCTATACTGAACCCTGTGCTCTGTGAGACGGTGTCAGGGAGATAACTGGCGGAGAAGGAGGGGGCTCCCTCCAGGGGGAGAAACGCATGCGTAGATTTTCTCTGTGCCCAAGTGGAGGGTGTGTGTTCCTGCTGGTGTTTATAGCTGCTGAGAGGTCATTGACAAGAGATTGGGAGAGGGCTTTTTGTGGTGACTAGGGGTGTGTGGTGCTGTCGTATGTGGGATTAGCACATCTATTGTGTGAGTTGTTTTATACATCTACTGGCGAAACGTTAGGAACAAAAACTGCCAGAACACAGCCACACAGCCCGGAAAACCCACAACAACCATCTCTTAGTTTTAGTTCATTTTCTCCCATGTTTTTAATCTAGTAGTATTTTTGGAAGAGCATTTTTTAAAATTTATTTTCTATCCCTTTATTATTTTTATAAATAACTCAAGGTGGCGAACATACAGTACTTAATACTCCTTCCTCCTCCTATTTTCCCCACAACAACCACCCTGTGAGGTGAGTTGGGCTGAGAGAGAGGGACTGGCCCAAGGTCACCCAGCCAGCTTTAATGCCTAAGGCGGGACTAGAACTCTCAGTCTCCTGGTTTCTAGCCCAGTGCCTTAACCACTAGACCAAACTGGCTTAAATGAGAACCATCAATTTAGGATTGTTGGAGAAATGCAGACATGGTTATTTTGTATTTCAAACAGGAATATTGAGATATTTCCTTTTGTTTACAAGACTGGCTTGCTTTCTCTTATTTTCCATTATCAACTTCCCAGGGAGACACTTGTTCATCATGTCTATGAAGGTTCTCAGTCATCCAGGTGGAATTGTCTGTAGCTTGAATCATGTCAACTGGATTTCTATTTTCTTAATGGAAACGTTTCGCTCCTTATCCAAGGGGCTTCTTCAGTCTGAGCAAAGTTGGTAAGGGAATCCTAAATATGTTCCTAGGTAGCTGTGTGACCTTACACCTGGGGCTAGGTCATGGTTATATTGAGATGTAATTTTTAAGTCCTTTTATCATCTAATGGAGGGTCGTTAAAAACACCATGCTGCTGTTGAGCTTCTGAAATGGTCTTAATCTTCCTAGGCACAGAAGACAACACGGGGAGGAAGATGGGGGAGAGTTTGTGCCTGAGGCCCCCACCTCTATTCAAGGAAGGATTTTCCAAGTTGGCATAAATGGATTCCTTGACCCCTCTCTCAAACCACCTATCTTCTCTGTCTAAAATGTGAACATTAATGTCCTCAAATGAGTGTCCTTTTTCTTTTAGATGAAGATAAACTGCTGACTCTGGTCCTGTGGTGTTATTTCTCCTGTGTTGTGCCATCCTCCTGTACATAGGTTGTTTGGTTTCTCCAATGTAGAGTTCAGAGCACTCCTCACTGCACTGGATTGCATAAACTACATTGCTTTTCTTATGTTTTGGAGTTTGATCTTTGGGGTGTACAAGCCTCTGTCTCAGTGTGTTGGTGGGTTTGAAATATACAGGTATGTGGTGTTTGCCAAATATCCGTTTTATCTTTTCAGACACGCCAGCCATGTAGGGAATGACCAGGTTCTTTCGTTTACTCTGAGTCTCAGCCCTATCTGTCGCTGTTTTAGGTCTGGTAGATTTAGATTTGGTGAAGGCCCAATTTGGATATCCACAGGCCTTCAGGGCTGTTCTCAGGTGCTGATTTTCATTCTTTTTGGAATCCATGGAGGTGGGGATGGTTTCTGCTCTGTGTGACAATGTCCTGATGACTCCTAGTTTGTGCTGCAGTGGATGGTGGGAGTCAAACATCAGATATTGATCTGTGTGTGTGGGTTTCCTGTAGATCCCTATTTCTAGCTTGCCACCGGTCCCAATGAGGACTTCACAGTCTAGGAATGCCAGTCTGTTGTCCTTGGTGTCTTCTCTGGTGAAGCTAATGTTGGCATCTATAGTGTTTATATGGTCCGTGAAGGCCTGTACTTCCTGGGCCTTGATTTTGACCCAGGTGTCATCCACATACCTAAACCAGTGGGTGGGCACCGTTCCCTGGAATGTGTTGAGTGCTTTCTTCTCCACTTCTTCCATGTATAAATTGGCCACAATGGGTGACACAGGAGAACCCATGGCACAGCCGTGTTTTTGTCTGTAAAAGTCACCTCTGTATGTGAAATAAGTGGTGTTAAGACACAGGTCCAGAAGATGGCAGATCTGGTTTGGGTTGAGATGGCTTCTCCTTTCCAGGGTGCTGTCCTCTTCTAGTCTCTTCCTGACAGCGGATAGAGCATGAGTGGTGGGGATGCTGGTGAAAAGGGAGGACACATCAAAGGAGACCATAGTTTCATCTGTATCCAGTTTCAGGATCTTTGCTTTGGAAACAAATTCTTCCGAATTATGGATGTGGTGTTCAGAGTGTCCAACTAGAGGTGCTAGTATGGTAGAGAGGTGTTTGGCAATGTTGTATGTTACCGAATTGATGCTGCTGACTATGGGTCGGAGGGGTGTTCCTTCCTTGTGGATCTTAGGAAGTCCGTAGATGCAGGGGATGGCAACACCAACACACTGAGACAGAGGCTTGTACACCCCAAAGATCAAACTCCAAAACATAAGAAAAGCAATGTAGTTTATGCAATCCAGTGCAGTGAGGAGTGCTCTGAACTCTACATTGGAGAAACCAAACAACCTATGTACAGGAGGATGGCACAACACAGGAGAAATAACACCACAGGACCAGAGTCAGCAGTTTATCTTCATCTAAAAGAAAAAGGACACTCATTTGAGGACATTAATGTTCACATTTTAGACAGAGAAGATAGGTGGTTTGAGAGAGGGGTCAAGGAATCCATTTATGCCAACTTGGAAAATCCTTCCTTGAATAGAGGTGGGGGCCTCAGGCACAAACTCTCCCCCATCTTCCTCCCCGTGTTGTCTTCTGTGCCTAGGAAGATTAAGACCATTTCAGAAGCTCAACAGCAGCATGGTGTTTTTAACGACCCTCCATTAGATGATAAAAGGACTTAAAAATTACATCTCAATATAACCATGACCTAGCCCCAGGTGTAAGGTCACACAGCTACCTAGGAACATATTTAGGATTCCCTTACCAACTTTGCTCAGACTGAAGAAGCCCCTTGGATAAGGAGCGAAACGTTTCCATTAAGAAAATAGAAATCCAGTTGACATGATTCAAGCTACAGACAATTCCACCTGGATGACTGAGAACCTTCATAGACATATTGCCATACATTTTGGGGATGAAACCCTGAAGTTGGTAAGGAAATTCGAGAAGACAGCAAGAAAGGTGGCAGACTATAGAAACCACCTACGTTTTAACCTCAGATGCAGACAACAGAGACTCATCCCGACAAGCCTACGCCTGCAATCTACAGTTAAGGGTCACAGAGCAGATCAGATCCTGCAGCAGGCACAAAGACATCTTCTAAATGAAAGAATAAGGCAAGTCCACTTCACCGTTGATGCCCTGCAATACAATTTTGAAAACCTTCACCAGGAACTCACAGCCACCCTTCCTGACCCAATCCTGGATAGAGTTATTCAGCTTGGCAATAAAGTACAGCTGGCCCAGCATCACAAGACAAAGGAGAGGCAAACTAAGAAATTTGACATTCTTCTTTCTCGCAGCAAGCAGAAACAAGGAACTGGAGAAACCACTGGGAGGAACAACAACAACAGGACCACAGAAGACAAAAAGAACATGTGGGTGAAAAATCTCTCAGACAGAGAACTTACCCAACCAGAGAGAGATGTCCTAGCCAAAGGTCTTAATTTTGCCATCACTCCCAAGCAAGTTCCGGTTGTGGAGCTCATTACAGCCACAGAATCTGCCATCCACAACAACCACCTACCTTTTGAAGAAGCAGAACAACTCCGGCTTAAAATATCTGCAGCTCTGTCCAGTGCTCAACCTCCTCCCCCCAACCTTACCGTCCAAGAGAGGAGAGCCCTGACAGCCCTCAGCAAAGATGAAACCATCACCATTTTACCTGCTGACAAAGGAAGATGTACAGTGGTTCTAAACACTGCAGACTACCACAATAAAATTACCTCACTTTTGGAGGATCACCATACATATGAAAAACTGAAAAGAGACCCCACCAACAATTACAAGAAAAAGGCAATAGACAGTTTGAAACAATTGGAACATGATGGCTCCATCGATAGGATTACCTACCACCGTCTGTATCCTGGAGAAGCCATCCCCTGCATCTACGGACTTCCTAAGATCCACAAGGAAGGAACACCCCTCCGACCCATAGTCAGCAGCATCAATTCGGTAACATACAACATTGCCAAACACCTCTCTACCATACTAGCACCTCTAGTTGGACACTCTGAACACCACATCCATAATTCGGAAGAATTTGTTTCCAAAGCAAAGATCCTGAAACTGGATACAGATGAAACTATGGTCTCCTTTGATGTGTCCTCCCTTTTCACCAGCATCCCCACCACTCATGCTCTATCCGCTGTCAGGAAGAGACTAGAAGAGGACAGCACCCTGGAAAGGAGAAGCCATCTCAACCCAAACCAGATCTGCCATCTTCTGGACCTGTGTCTTAACACCACTTATTTCACATACAGAGGTGACTTTTACAGACAAAAACACGGCTGTGCCATGGGTTCTCCTGTGTCACCCATTGTGGCCAATTTATACATGGAAGAAGTGGAGAAGAAAGCACTCAACACATTCCAGGGAACGGTGCCCACCCACTGGTTTAGGTATGTGGATGACACCTGGGTCAAAATCAAGGCCCAGGAAGTACAGGCCTTCACGGACCATATAAACACTATAGATGCCAACATTAGCTTCACCAGAGAAGACACCAAGGACAACAGACTGGCATTCCTAGACTGTGAAGTCCTCATTGGGACCGGTGGCAAGCTAGAAATAGGGATCTACAGGAAACCCACACACACAGATCAATATCTGATGTTTGACTCCCACCATCCACTGCAGCACAAACTAGGAGTCATCAGGACATTGTCACACAGAGCAGAAACCATCCCCACCTCCATGGATTCCAAAAAGAATGAAAATCAGCACCTGAGAACAGCCCTGAAGGCCTGTGGATATCCAAATTGGGCCTTCACCAAATCTAAATCTACCAGACCTAAAACAGCGACAGATAGGGCTGAGACTCAGAGTAAACGAAAGAACCTGGTCATTCCCTACATGGCTGGCGTGTCTGAAAAGATAAAACGGATATTTGGCAAACACCACATACCTGTATATTTCAAACCCACCAACACACTGAGACAGAGGCTTGTACACCCCAAAGATCAAACTCCAAAACATAAGAAAAGCAATGTAGTTTATGCAATCCAGTGCAGTGAGGAGTGCTCTGAACTCTACATTGGAGAAACCAAACAACCTATGTACAGGAGGATGGCACAACACAGGAGAAATAACACCACAGGACCAGAGTCAGCAGTTTATCTTCATCTAAAAGAAAAAGGACACTCATTTGAGGACATTAATGTTCACATTTTAGACAGAGAAGATAGGTGGTTTGAGAGAGGGGTCAAGGAATCCATTTATGCCAACTTGGAAAATCCTTCCTTGAATAGAGGTGGGGGCCTCAGGCACAAACTCTCCCCCATCTTCCTCCCCGTGTTGTCTTCTGTGCCTAGGAAGATTAAGACCATTTCAGAAGCTCAACAGCAGCATGGTGTTTTTAACGACCCTCCATTAGATGATAAAAGGACTTAAAAATTACATCTCAATATAACCATGACCTAGCCCCAGGTGTAAGGTCACACAGCTACCTAGGAACATATTTAGGATTCCCTTACCAACTTTGCTCAGACTGAAGAAGCCCCTTGGATAAGGAGCGAAACGTTTCCATTAAGAAAATAGAAATCCAGTTGACATGATTCAAGCTACAGACTTGTTCATCATGTATCCTATATTGCCAAGAGGCATCTATACCAGTTGCCTTCTGATAAAGAAGTATTTTGAGACCACCGTGGAGCATAATCCCCTACTACCTGCCCTACCAGTTTTTAGAGTGTCCTTCAACCAAATGTTTCAGATTTGCCTACTGATCCCAAATTTGAAGATTCCTGGTTTGTTGCACCATTTACATCATGGATATGTTACTTACATCAGTTCAAGATTTATATCTTGGGTATATTTGTCAGGCCTTTTCTAGTTGGTATAGCCAATGTCCATTTTGGGAGGGGTTTTATGGGATGAAATAGATACCCTAAGCACATGAAAGTTTTAAAGCACCCAATTTGCTTCTTCAAACCCACCAAGAGGCTCCAAATATTTGATGCACATGGTTACATTCTAGGGGCCACAGAAAGGATGTAGCTGCTAGACCATACTTTTTGCCTCCCTGATCTACATGATACAGGGGAAGACTGAGGCTGGCTCTTCAGTGGTCCAAGACACTTGGATAGTTTTACTTGAACAATGCAAAATAAACAATACTTCCCTTTCCTTAGCTTTTACAGTGTGAATCTAGACAAAGAAGCATTATCTTTGTTTCCCTAGAGAAAGAGAAAAAGATCAGGGACTAACTAACCTGAGTTTACAATGAAACTATTTTTCAAGTAAGCATTAAGGTGCACTAAAAGGTCTGTGACCTGGGGACCACACGTTTTGCTTGGCTACCAAAGCTAATACATATGACTTCTTGTATCTCACTCTTATTTTAGTATATGAAGACTAGGTTTATTATTTACCTTGATTGTGGATATACCAGGATAGTGGATGGTGGAAGCATGACCACTTAATGTGTACACATTGTTTCTAATAGGAGAATACAGATAATATAAACCTTTCATTCTTGAACCTGACAAATTTATGTGAGCTATTCTGAGAGTTCACAAATCCTTGGTCCATGTGGCTCATCAGCTTATAAATAACACATAAAGACAACAAAAGAAAGGGAGAAAGGTGGTAATGGGGAGAGTATGCAATTATTTAACTTATTAGCCCCAAGAAGTGGTCATTGTAGGCCAGTGTTTTCCAAACTTGGCAACTTTAAGGTGTGTGGACTTCAACTCCCAGAACTGAATTATTGCAATTATTTAACTTATTAGCCCCAAGTCATTGTAGGCCAGTGTTTTCCAAACTTGGCAATTTTAAGGTGTGTGGACTTCAACTTCCAGAATTCTGGGAGTTGAAGTCCACACATCTTAAAGTTGCCAAGTCTGAAAAACACACTTGTAGGCCGTAGACTATGCAGACTGGCCATTGTGTAAAGGGCAACAACAGTATTTATCCATTCAGATTCTGGAAGTGATTTATCCAGTCATTAATGCCAAGTAATTATGTTTTAATTTTGTAGAAGCCTATATGACCAGACACCTAGTGCTTCTTCATTCTATTTCAATGTTCTAAGATATAAATATTAAATATAAATTCAGTAAACTTTCATTTCCTTAACTTTTTATCATTAGGTAATTCAAAATAGAGAAATAACTTAAGGTCTATTGGCTGAGGTAGAATTGCAATTTTAAATTATTAGATATGCAACTAATAATTTGTTTATTATTTGTATATTTGGAAAAGGATATTGGCTTTTACCACAAAACAGAATATAGGATATAAACAATACAGATAACAAGAATGTTATGCTGATTGTTACTGAAGACTGCCATGTTGTCCATCTGTAAATCCATCTAACATAGTTCTTATATAACAATTTATTTCTGCATAATATAGAATAAAATCCCATCAATTGCCCCCTGCATTGCTGGTGTTTTGGTATGAACCTGAGAACTAATTATATTTACTTTTTAACAGGGTACCTGAAGTTGTAGCTCCCTTAACAAAAGGCCTAAAGCAATCCCAGTATGTGAACACCAGCAGTTACAATGGGTCAGCTAAGGAGCCGCCACAGAAAAAGAAAAGAGGAAGAACTAGGAGAGCCAACAATGATAATTACGATGGCGATTACACCACTGGTGGCGAGTCTTGTGATGAACTGGAGGAGAACTGGGATAGGTATTGGTAACTCCACCTATTTGGCTGTTGTTATAACACTAATAGCCAGTGAGGTCTATATGGGAGTGGAGGATCCTAGTTCTAGCAATGTCTAGGAGTGTATGACAGATGATGATGATTTAAATGTATATGCTGCCCAATTCCCAGCAATTCTGGGATATGTCTGTGTGTTATGGAAAGAGGAGGGAATAAGAATTGGGGTTCAGTCTCACAGTAGTGATTAGGAGTCATCAGCCAGTATTTTGACAAGAAATGGATGAAATACCTTTCCTGTTACCAAGAAAAACACCACTCTTACCTGTGATTGAGATGAAGCTCAAGTCTTTTATGAAAGTATATGTACAATAATGTAAGGTTATGGAATTCAGTAGAAGTGAAAAATCAGTAGGCATAGTCTCTGTATTAGTAGTGTAGTAATGATTTGTGTGTAAGGGTAGAACAGTGAAGAGAGATGCAGCCAAATATTATGTGTTGAAGTGCAGTCTCTGAAACTGCAAAAACATCAACTTTATTTTGAGATGCTACTTGTATGTTTCAACATTTGATTATAGGATTAGGGTAAGGACTTTGTTGGTGATTCTAGCAGCATGAAATTCCCTCCCCTGACATTTCAGTCTGCCTCTTCTTTGGCTTTTTTTTAAAATCTAAATTTTTATACCATAGTTTGTCCTGCACAGAGTCTGCATTTTTTAAATCTACTAACTGGCTTGCAATGTTTACACCATGTTTTCATGTTCTTTGTTATTATAATTATGTGTTTTTTTCTTTCTGACTATATAATTTTTTTAATGATATTTGACATATTATGTCTGGAGTTGTTTGTTAATGATTGGATTTTATTAGAAACTACTGCAGGCTGGGTCTGCTGGGAATGTGCAGTATATAAATATGATAAATAAATAAATAAAAGAAATGAAACAAATTGTGTAAGCCAAAAAATAATAAGCTTCATATCAGAAACATCAGTCTTTCTAAAGGAAAGCCATAACTGCTGTACATGTTGGAAATATATCTGTCCATATTTTTACAACTTGCTCAGTACCACTTGTACTGAAATCTGCAATAGTATGTTCATTCATAAATAATTTACTCAGCTATTTATCTAGTTCATTTTCATTCGTACATTTTAAAACAATATCACCCACAGGAGGATTTAAAAATGTGACTATAAAAATAGAAACTTGCTTAAGGAAACCCTTGTGTTAGCCATTTCATCAGACTGAATTAGCCCACATGTCAACATTTTAAAAAATGTTCCTTGGGTTGGGTAAGAGAGTGCAATCTGAGTGTAAAGTGTTGCTTTATTTTGTAGAAATCATTTTCAACCACAAATACCTACACCAAGTTGAGAATTGCCTGTAGAAAATCAAATTAGTCATTACATTTTGCTGTCAATATATTAATCATTGTGTATAATTTAATATTAGTACATCTGAAATAAAGATGCAGAAAATACAGCCTGTAGAGTACCGCATTTCAAGAATTGGGGGTATTTGGGGCAAAGTTGAAGTGTTTAGGGACAAACAAGACACTAATTTCTTCCTTTAAAATCCCAGTGCTATCTCCCAAGTTTTCCCTTATTGCAGTATGGCCCTCAAGCTAACAGAAGCTACATGCCCCCACTATAATGTGCTATTTAAAGATGTGGAATTGCAGGTTTTTATTATAAAACTCCACATTCATACATACGTGAGTTCTAACAGAAAAGCGTATTCAACTAAGTGTTTATACATAGGTTAAAGAGTAAAAGTGAAAGGTGAATTTAGCTCCTGTGTTAAATATCCTTTTCTTTATGCTAATGCAAATCCAGCTTGTTTTTAGCATAATCTGACCATAATTATGAACCCAAACCTTTTTCACAAGATCTACTTTAAATTACTTCTCATGTAGAGAGTATCCCCCTGTATTATCGGACCAGCAAAGACAAGCATACAAGCGAGACTTTGATGCAGGATTACAAGAATACAAACAATTGCAAGCAGAACTTGATGAGATCAGCAGAGAACTCTCTCGTCTTGACAAAGAACTAGATGACTATATTGAAGGCAGTGAAGAATATAAGGTAGTGGTTTTACTTAAACTATTCTAAACAGATAATTCATGTAATTGCCACTTTAAGCTATATAAGGGAAGGGATTATTGTGTTTTTAGTTAATGTTGGTCCTAGAGTTAAGGATATTAAAGGTAAAGGTTCCGCCCGCACATTTGTGCAGTCGTGTCCAACTCTAGGGGCCGGTGCTCATCTCCGTTTGTTAGCCGAAGAGCCAGCGTTGTCCAAAGACGCTTCCACGGTCATGTGGCTGGCATGACGCGCGCGGAACGCTGTTACCTACCCACCGAAGTGGTACCTATTCATCTACTTGCATTTGCATGCTTTCGAATTGCTAGGTTGGCAAGAGCTGGGGTGAGTGTGGGAGCTCACTCCGTCAGGCGGAGCTAGGGATTCGAACCTCCGAACTTGCGACCTTCCGATTGACAAGCCTGGCGTCTTACCCGCTGAGCCACCACGCCCCCTATAGTTAAGGATATTGCAACTGCTTTTTATTAGGTCAGATGAATAAAGAAAATAGGCTGAAGTAATTTGCAGTAATTACCCAGATATTTTTCAGCAATGTCTCACTGTTTTACTCAGAGAGTGAATCACTGTCAGGCTCATTTAACATGGTTAGGATTACTTCACACTTCCTATTTTTGTTTTTTGAAATGTTCTAAAACATGAAGCAACGCATACATTTGCAAAATCAATAATAGAGATGAAGACTATTACATTATTTTGTTCTAGATGTTTATAGGATACTGAAGAATTAAGATGGCAGAGTTCCATTTAAAGACAAGACCTGGGGAAAAGTACATTAGCAGGTTTATAATCAATGTAATTTTGTTTCCTAGAAGTTAGTCTGATCATACTTTTCCCAGCTAAATGGCTACAAGCATTTTTCTGCTTATGAACTTCACAGAATAATGGAGTTTATCTAACAAATAAGACTGCCTGTGATTAAAAGGCCTTTAGTTTTTGAGCAGGGGAATGGGTAGTCCAACCCCCCAGCAATCTCTGATCCCTAGGTGACTGGAGCTGATGGGAGTTGTAGTCCAACAACATTTGAAGGGCTACAAATTCTACATCCCTGATTTAGAGGAAATAGCATTTTAAGGGAACTTTTAAAACTTGTTCAGACAACAAGGTTGTACATGTGTTATGGGAGTTAACAAAGTAAGAAGTATTCAGTAGGTCAGCTTTCACATGAGGAAGGTTCGTATCTCTACAGTCATTGCTTGCTTCTTCCTCACACATTAAAATCTTACCTTCTTAAGGATCAACTTCATACTCTGAGATTACTCAGAGAATAGTGAAAAGTTCTCTTTTCACTACTTTCCTGGTTCAGACATCCTTCCAGACTGTTCAACAATGGCTATAAAGGAAGATGCTTTGGGCTCCTTTTAGAAGTCAAATATCTTTCTACAAGTGCAGTTTTTCTTGTTCCTTTCCTGGTGTTGCTCTCCATAACTCCCTACATTTCTGTAGTAAGTCTTTTTGTATTTTTTGACCACTGGCCCATCCAATCCAGTGCTGATTGTTCTTATTGCCAGCAGCTTGTAGGTAATTGGAATAAAGCCTGCTTTTGAGTGAGTCAGAGCATTGGTCTGTCTCGTTCAACATGGCTTATATCAGCCGTATGCAAGATTTGGATAGCCAGGAGTTACACTTCAACATGGAAGAGGGCTGCTGTGGATGGAGTGATAATATGGAGTAAGGTTACACAAGTGGGTGGGGCAAGCATTTTCTTTTTCTTTCTTTTAAGAAGAGAGCTTGAGGCCTTTTTAAAAGAACTATGTTAGCTCTGTTTTAGATTTTACACTACCATAACCATATTTCCCACTTCAGAATAAGAGGAGACGAAACCATTGGAAAGGCTTCTGCAATTTTTTAAAAATTGAGGGGTTGTAAATGGGGTTTCAGATTACTCATTCTTAGCATGCACTAACAGCTCTTCAGCATTTTAACTCAAGGCGTATTTGGAATTGATAGTGATTGAATTTAGAACTTTGTAAATATAAAACTTGATCTCTGCCACTGAGCTAAGCCTTGTACTTCATCCTTTTGAAGAGCATACTGTCCATAATCCTGAGAAATCAGTATAGAGAAGTCTACTCTTTTTTTCTATGAAAAATATTTATTTAATAAATAGGACTGTGCATACTTCAGAATTGATTAAGAAAAGGTGTTTCAGAATATATGGGAATATGAGTGCAGTATTGCTTTATATCTGCTTCATCTTTGTTTAAGCATTCTTGAAAACCAGAAGAAAGATGTGGCTGCTTTTATGATTCAGCTCATTAAGATGGCCGTATCTTCAATCTTTAAATAGCACCGGCTTCTTTTAGGCTTGCAAGAAAGCCTGAAAAAAAGATATGTCTGTTTTAAAGAGGTGCTCATGTACTGCATGTTTTGAAGTATCTGTGCATATTTCAAAAATCATTTCAAAGTATGTACAGATTTAGCAGTAATTTACCTTTTAATGCATTGAGTTTCAACTACATGGTTGTCTAATTTGACACTGAGTCTTTTTTTGTCACAGGCTGCAGCTGATGAATACAACAGATTGAAGGATATCAAATCAGTAAGTGGTTTTAAGAACTGTGGTGGCAAAACTCAGTTTAAGAAATAATGTTACATGTTCATTCAGAGTCTCCCATTTACATTTCAAATTGTTTAGTTTATTTTCTTCTTTCCATACTCATTCTTCTCTAGCCTGTGGCTGAACTCATCTGTAGCTCTTGGTTTTTTGTTTTTTTTTATAACACTAGCAGCTTCCCATTTCCCAAACACCCCAGATAGATAGGATAATCTTGGGGAAAGAGTCATCGGACCTGCCAAAGAAGGCAGAGGCGCCTTCCTCAGAGCCAATTCAGGGCTTTGTGACACCAAACTGTGCTGGCAAAAATTTACCTTAAGAAATAAGTCAAAGTGATGGGAGAGGTTCAGACCATTTTCTTTATTAGATTAGTCAAGTTTACACTGATCACTGTAATTCAAGAGCTAAGAGCAGAGACTGATCAGAACAAATCTTACATGGGATTCAGAGAGAAATGAAAAGGCACAACGAGCCTCGTGTGGCGCAGAGTGGTAGGCGGCAGTACTGCAGTACTGCAGCCAAAACTTTCCCCACAACCTGAGTTCGATCCCAGCGGAAGCTGGTTCTCAGGTAGCCGGCTCAGGTCGACTCAGCCTTCCATCCTTCCGAGGTCAGTAAAACATTCTGTATTCCTAGGGCACTGTGCTTAACAATAACAGAAATGTCATGCTAATTGCTGTTTGTTGTTATTTTAACAGTTGGCCCTCAACCCACCTGGACAGGGAAAGTTGGAAGGGCATTCCTTATCTGCATCCTTGAGGGGATGGTGGTTGTAAAGACCATCAAAGCCTTTTATGGTTCAGGGAGGACATGCCTAAGGGAGATGGCTCAAATATATAGAAAAAGCTGCCACAGTTAAAGCTATTATGATTGACCTTGTATCAACAGGAACAGAAGACAGGAAATAAAACAAATTCAGAGGTTCACTGAATACAAGTTATTGAACTAATACTAATAAATGCATAGAAATACAGGATCACTTTTGTGGACTAACTTAAAAAATTAAAAAGGGCTCAACTTGCCTCCGCATAATGCTAAATGTAAAAATAGTTCTCTTGTTCAGTGGTTAATAGTGTAGTCTTCCTTGAAGGTATCAGCATAACTTGGTCTTCTCAATTTCTGATATCAGAACCACAGCAAACATAATAATCCCTAATAAGCAATGATAGTTCTTGATGCCTGGCCTGGCCAAGAAAACACATGTCAGTTCATACGTATATGTAACAGGAGTAAGCAGATTTCAGGCTTCTAAGATCCATCAGAGCCAGATGTCACGGACATAAATTAAAACGTGAGGAATTATCAGAACTGGATGGCACTTACAATTATTCCGAACACAAATTCAATCCTGATTACCCCAAGTCTTCCTTATTTCAGCAGTATAATTTAAAGGATTCCATTTGTTGTTATTCTAAAACTAGTAGTGTGGAGTCCATGGTGCTCTCTGAGCCTTGTTGTTTTCTTGCAGACATTTCATTGCCAGGCTAGGCAACATCTTCAGTGCAAAAAGGGAGTGGAACTTGCTCTCTGTTTATATACCCTGGCTTGTCCTGCCTGTGTTGGTGGGGGTGTTGTACTCTCCTTGGTAGTACCTTGATTGGGTTGCTGTTTGCTGCTTGGTTGATTGACTGAGTTAATAGTTCCTTGATTAGGGTCTATTGTGTTGTTTGATTGCTCCTCTGCTGCTAATCTTGCTGTTAATCTTTGCCTATCTTGTTGTTGATTGCTGGCAAAGAGGTGTTCTGGTCTTCTGGCTTTTCTATTGTCTCTTATGAATGGTATGTAAATGTTGTTTACCTCTATGTGTCTGTTGATGGCTACTTTGTCTGAGTGCCAAGCTTCCAGGAATTCTCTAGCATTTTTGGATTTGGCTTGGTTTAAGATGCTCACAGTTTCCCAGTTGAAAGTATGGTTAAGTCTGTCCATGTGTTGTGAGATTAAAGAGTTTTCATCATGTCTTCTGACTGCTAGTTGGTGTTCATGGATGCGTTCTGCTAGTCTTCTGCCATTCTGTCCTACATAGTGGCTGTTACAGTCCTTACACTGTATGTTGTAGATAACTCCAGTTTTTTCTTCTTGGGCTACTGGGTCTTTTGGTTTACTTACGATGTTCTGAAGGTTGGTTTCTGTGCTACAGTGATGCCGTGTGGTTGTAACAGTCTATTAGTAGTTTCTGAGATGTTTCTGATGTATGGCAGTGTAATCCTTTTCATAGCTTCTGTTGGTTTTGCTGTGGTGGGTTGAGTGGTCAGGCACTTTTTGATAAAGTTGCGTGGATATCCATTTTGCTGGAAGATGCTATATAAGTGGTCTGTTTCCTTTTTCTGGTGTTCTGGGTTGCTGCAGTGCGTTTGTGCTCGTCTGAATAGTGTTCTTACACAGCTCCTATTGTGAGAGGTAGGGTTATTGCTTTGGTAGTGGAGCACTTGGTTAGTGTGGGTAGATTTCCGGTAGACTTGTGTTTCTAGAATGCCATCATTTCCTCTACTGATGAGGATGTCCAAGAAGGGTAGTGTGTTGTTGTTTTCTTCTTCCCTTGTGAATTTTATTCCTTTGAAGATGTTGTTGATGGCTTCATGTGTTTCCTCCAGTTGATCCTTTTTTATTATGATGAAAGTGTCATCTACATACCGGATCCATACTTTGGGTTGTATGTGTGGGAGTGCTATCCTTTCTAGACGTTGCATTACTATCTCTGCTATGAGTCCTGAGAGTGGTGATCCCATAGGTGTTCCTTTGATTTGTTGGTATATTTGTCCATCAAACTGAAAGTAGGTGGTGAGGCAGAGGTTGATGAGGTCCATGATTCTGGGTATTTTGATCTTGGTGTATCTAGTTAGGTCAGGTGTGTTACGTAGAACTGCTTCCATGGATTCAATCGCTAGTGCTTGGTCTATGGATGTAAAGAGTGCAGTGACATCAAATGACACCATAATTTCATCTTCATCTATTTTTAGGTCTTTGATTTTCTGGAGGCACTATAGTGGGGAGTTGATAAAGTATTCACTCTCCTCTGTGAGATGCCCAGGTTTTCTTGTAAGTTCTTTAGCTATGTTGTATGTGGGGGTCCCTGGTAATGATACAATTGGATGAAGTGGTATGTCGGGCTTGTGTATTTTGGGGCATCCGTAGAAGCGTGGGATGATGGGTCCACTGCTTTTCATCCGCCTCTGTTCTCCTTTAGTGATTTGACCTTTCTTGGTTAGGTCGTTGAGGATTCTTTTGACCTGGTTGTCCAGTTTCTGTATCAGATTGGTGTTTACTGGGGTGTAGGTTTCTTTGTCCTCCAGTAAATCTTTGGCTTTTTGTATATATTGTGATCTGTCCATAATGACGGTGGTGCGGCCTTTGTCTGCTGGGAGGATGATGATATTTTGGTCCATCTTTAGGTTTTTGAGGGCTGCTCTGTCTTCTGCTTTCAGTTGGTTCTGTTTCCATGTCCTTCTGGTTTGTTTCTCTTCGATTGGTAAAACTAGTAGATTGACCTGGCTTCATCCTACTGTTGATCTATAACATCCCAGAGGAGCATATTTGGTCCATTGTGAGGGAGTGCGATCCCGTTAATAAAAGATAGAACTGTGTTTTATTTAATATAGTTGCTTAATTTGATTTTTAAACTGCAATTCGGGGCCTGTTTAATTGACAATTCCACTAAAACAAGCAGGAATTACTTATCAAGATATTTATAAGATTGCAAGATTCTAAAAATTGTGTGCCTCCTCTTGGATGATGCAAATTATCTCACAAGTTTTGTTAGAACAGAGTGTAGGTAGAGCTATTCTTTTCTGTTTGCCTTAAGGCTGTACAGTGCTTTGGATTCTATTTGGAAGAGGTGTTTCAGAATGCTCAAGAGCACAAACATAGCACTTATCTGTAATTTACTAAAACAACTAAAGTGGGATTATCCAGTTCTAGAAATAGATCCAGTTGCTTCAATAATTCACAGCATGGGCTTCTTTCAGGTTTCTCTGCATTCTGAAGCATCTAAGCCAAGTGAAAAGACAAACTAAACAGCCTTGGTTTGTTGTGCATATTGTCTTTTAAGTACTTTTCATGCTATTATGGCTGGAGGAACTATAATTTCTTAATTTTGAAATATAGGCCAATTTAATTTTATTAGTATGCACTACTGTTATGAAAAAATATAGTCTCCTTCAAGTCTAACTTCATTCCTGGTGATTTCATGGACATATTTATCATGGACATATTTATCCCGCCATCTCGCCTGGGGCGGGGAGTAGTTATTCTTGGGGGTGGCTGGCACCTTAAGAGCTCTCCTCACTGAATTAGATGATCTAGGCCACTTGGATTTTATATTTATTTTTATTTTTATATTTATATTTGGTAATTTTGTATTGATATATTAGATGTTATTTATGCTTATTGCTTTAATGTGCTTATTGTTGTAAACCGTCCAGAGTCCCTCTTCTTGGGGGAGATGGGCGGTGGCAAAATTCGAAAAATAAATAAAATAAAAAAATATTTATGTTGTTTTCTTGATAACAAAATAAGAGTGGCTTTTCATTGTGTTCTTTGGGATGTTTTTTTGACTTCCCAGTTTAGTCTAAAGCCCTGGGATGTCCTGGTGGTCTGTCATCCAAGTCCTAATCCAAGTCTTGCCTAGCTTTTTTTAAACTAGCCAAAGTTGGCTAGCTATTGCTATCTGTCACAACTATTTTTATGGAATAAAACAGGATTATTGGTCATATTAGTCTAGTATTGTGTTCTTAACATTAAATCTTATATGTTTGATATTAATTCTGTTTTGCATGTTGTCCTTAGTCAGCAGATTATAAGAGCCGAAAAGCACACTGCAAGATGCTGAAGAGTAAACTGTCCCACATCAAAAGGATGGTCAGTGATTATGACAGTCGGAAATCATAACAAGAAGGAAACAAATCAAAGCAAGTCCCATTCCCTTTTCGCACTGAAGATGTTGCCTAGTCTGGCAATGAAACGTCTGCAAGAAAACAACAAGGCTCAGAGAACACCAAGGACTCCACGGAAACAAATCAGTCTGCATAAGAATGCTAATTTTCATTAAGCTAGGATACGTTTGTGTTGGACAACAGATAGTGAGAGAGTTCCTTTGTATACTTTTATATACTTCATAATAATACTTGTGCCATGTTTACCATGAAATATGAATTCAGTATATGGGATCTTTTATAGTTTCATTGAGTCAAGGAATTTTACCACCTATGTTATCAGGATCAACAGTGGACATCTTGAACTTCTGCTTTCCTTGTCTTTGGTAACTCATATTCCATTTTTCTCAGTATATTGCAATCTTAATTTCAGAAATATTTGACAAATGTTTTTGACATTGCACCTTCCATAGTATAAGCTATGTTCTTTATCTGAAAGGTCAGTCTTCCTCCCTTATTCTCAACCAATTTTGTACATCTAGGTCACTTGTAAATATCAAATTAACAGGCTTTACTTTTAAATGGTGTCTAAATGGACCCATTGTTGATCAGCCAGTATGATATATCATTATTGACAATGTGAAACTGAATGTAAATTTATTCTTTTAAAATCTCAACTTGTATTTTAGATATCATTTTATTACAGAAATATAATTTTGAGTAATAGTGTGAATGTCCAATTTATAACTGTTATAAAAATGCCTGTATGTTATATTGGACTATATAAGCAGCTACAATCCTATACAAATTTAATGGAAAGTCCTAAATTGATGGGGTTTATTTCTGATATTGTATGCATAATTAACTTGATCCTTTTAAATTGCCAAAAAATCTAGACTGTTCTGTAAGGACAGGTTAAATTATGGCCAAATGACAGAAGTAAAAGCAAATGTATTCACATTACAGGTAGTTCTTGTTTGACTACCACTCGTTCAGAAACCACTTGAAGTTAACAACGGCACTGAATGAGTGGTACTTACGACTGGTCCATGAAGTTCTGGCTGTCCCAGCACCACCACCACCCCGGTCATGTAATTGTGATCTGGGTGCTTGGCAACTGGCTCACACTTACAATGGTTGCGGCATCCCGCAGTCACGGGATCACCATTTTCAACCTTCCCTGCTGGCTTCCCACAAGCAAAGTCAATGGGGAAGCCAGCAGGGAAGGTCACAAGTTGCTCTGGTAAGTCGCTTGTGCCCTCCCCTGCCCGGCAGCAGCCATCATGTGCCTTGCCTGCCTGCCGGCTTGCAAACCATCTGGGACTCACTTAATGACCTGCAATCCTCACTTAGCAACAGCAACGGGGAGTACCATTGCTAAGCGATGCGGTCACGTGACATTGTGCTTTATGACCGCATTGCTTAGCAATGGAAATTCCGGTCCCAATTACCATTGTTAACCGAGGGCTACTGTAATACATTAATGTTATAATGTTGTAATAATATTGATATTATTAAAAATATTTTAAATAATATAAATGTTACCATGAAAACAAGTATTGTAAAGCAAAAGAAGCTAAACTTTGTACTGCTAATTTTCTGTTAGTTTTAAATCTAGGCACTCTTAACAATTATCTCCGGTGATAATTCAGTAGGCGTTGGTGCTGCTATCTTACCCTGCTGGCGATGGAAAAATTATAAGCACTGAATTGAAAAACCATATGCACACAATTCAGCTGTGTTTCAGTGATGTGCCTTATGATTGGAACTGGGGAATTTCTTTCCTTTTGGAGGATCCCTAAAACTGCCTGATTTTAAGTCCCTGACAGTGGCTGCATCCAGAATTCTTTGAAACAGATTGGAGGTGGGGAAAGATGCTGGGGAATAAAAGTCTGTTCCATGACTGCATGCCATACATGATGAGTCTAAGCCTCTGGACTGCAAACAATTTTGATCATAGAACCAGAGAGTTGGAAAGGACACCAGATGTTATGTAGACCACGCTGTTGCTCGCTGCAGGGTCTGTTAAACCATGTTTTAAAAGATTTATTGAGATCAGTAGGATCCAGTCATGACTAATAAGTCCCACAGATCAAAATGTGACTGAGTTTGGATCCATCTCAATTTATGTAAGGATTGTAATAAAATTAGATAAAATAAGAAGTCAGCTTCTCGACAATGGAAATTGTGTTTAAATATGTGTAACTAGAATGCAGTAACTACCTATTGAAGGACTAAATTTCATTTTGTAATTTGTATGATACAATGTCAATAAAATTGAACTTTGTCAATGCATAAACAATAAGTGTTTTAATTTGTTTTATAGCATGTTTCATTCTTAAGTAATTGAGGAGGTGGCAAAGGGCACTCCATATAGGCACCAGCTTCACCCTTATTTCCGCTACAGCATTTTGCATGGCCACATGAGTGTTCTCAGTGCAGCTCTCCTCTGTTCTGTCCTCCCATTGAGCCAAGTAACATTCCTTCCACTTGGCCAATGGAAAGCATGAAAAACAGCAGCCAACTGGCTCTTTATTCTTACTCCTTTCTTGCTCCATTCATTTTTCATGATGGAGGGTGGAAATGCTCCATCCTATATACAGGAAAATGGCAGTGTCCTCAGAACAGCCAGGATAAATGAAGAAAAATCCATCCAGGAAATCCTGAAGTTCCCGTGGCATCTTGGTTTCACGAGTAGGATGGTGGAAGATCCTGCAACAGCTCCCAAACAAATGTGCAAAACTGTCTTCACAGCATTTTATCTGGAGTAGTTGAGCCAAATGTTAATCAGCTCAGTTTGCAAAAACATTTGGAAGTCCCACAGAGTTGTGAGGACATAGGAACATAGCACTGATCTCAAATCAGCATAGCCCTTACATGTGGAAGAATTCAAAGTCAACATAGGTAAAACTTACAGATGAGTAACACTCCTTGTTTTACTACAATAGATGAAAAGTTGACATGTTAGATGAATTCAGTGAGTTGGTTTACTTCTTGGGATCAAACCAATGCCTGGGTGTGCCAATATGTCCATTTGTTGTTTATTCGTTCAGTCGCTTCCGACTCTTCGTGACTTCATGGACCAGCCCATGCCAGAGCTTCCTGTCGGCCGTCACCATCCCCAGCTCCCCCATGGTTGAGTCTGTCACCTCCAGAATATCATCCATCCATCTTGCCCTTGGTCGGCCCCTCTTCCTTTTGCCTTCCACTTTCCCTAGCATCAGCTTCTTCTCCAGGGTATCCTGTCTTCTCATTATGTGGCCAAAGTACTTCAGTTTTGCCTTTAATATCATTCCCTCAAGTGAGCAGTCTGGCTTGATTTCCTGGAGTATGGACTGGTTTGATCTTCTTGCAGTCCAAGGCACTCTCAGAATTTTCCTCCAACATCACAGTTCAAAAGCATCTATCTTCCTTCGCTCAGCCTTCCTTATGGTCCAGCTCTCGCAGCCATAGGTTACTACAGGGAATACCATTGCTTTAACTATGCGGACCTTTGTTGTCAGTGTGATGTCTCTGCTCTTAACTATTTTATCAAGATTAGCCATTGCTCTCCTCCCAAGAAGTAGACGTCTTCCGATTTCCTGGCTGCAGTCAGCATCTGCAGTAATCTTTGCGCCTAGAAATACAAAGTCTGTCACTGCCTCCACTTTTTCTCCCTCTATTTGCCAGTTATCAATCAAGCTGGTTGCCATAATCTTGGTTTTTTTGAGGTTTAACTGCAACCCAGCTTTTGCACTGTCTTCTTTCACCTTTGTCCTCGCTTTCAGACATCAAAGTGGTATCATCTGCATATCTAAGATTGTTAATGTTTCTTCCAGCGATTTTACCTCCAGCCTTGGATTCCTCAAGCCCAGCACGTCGCATGATGTGTTCTGCGTACAGGTTGAATAGGTAGGGTGAGAGTATACAGCCCTGCCGTACTCCTTTCCCAATCTTAAACCACTCCGTTGTTCCGTGGTCTGTTCTTACCGTTGCTACTTGGTCGTTATACAGATTCCTCAGGAGGCAGACAAGATGACTTGGTATCCCCATACCACCAAGAACTTGCCATATATGTCCATAGGCTTAGCTTTTGGTACAAGCCAGTTTCATTGTCCCACCTGTTTTTTTTAAAAAAAGGTTATGTAACATTTTTAAAATAATGGAAAGTTAACATGCTGCAAAGAGCCTCAAACACAGTATTTATTTCCAAGAATGCTTCCAAATCCAGATTCCAGAAACATTCTTGCTAAATAAAAATAGTAACTCCAGCCCAGTACTTTGGAAGAGCATCTCCCTGCCAAGAAAAAAGGCAATACACAAAATTTGATGAGCTCTGCTTCACAGATGTATCTATATACTTGATTTTTTCTATGATCATCTTCTCTAGGCTGGTGCATGATAATCAACTATGACACCTCCATCCTTCATCTTATCTTCCATTTCATCAATAACCTATATAGAAAATAATGCAAAGAAAACTTTACAATGGATTCTTAGCTATAAAAACAGAATGCATAATCACATTCATCTTTCAGCTGAGACTCACCCTGTCTTCATCTAATATTGGGCATTCATATTCTTCAACAAAACCTTCATATAGTTCCCCTGAATAATTAAAAAAACCAAAGCCCATGATTATTAAATCATAAGGTAAAGGTAAAGGTTCCCCCCGCACATTTGTGCACTCGTGTCCGACTCTAGGGGCCGGTGCTTATCTCCGTTTGTTAGCTGAAGAGCCAGCGTTGTCCGAAGACGCTTCGGCAGTCACATGGCCGGCATGACGCGCACGTAACGCTGTTACCTACCCACCGAAGTGGTACCTATTAATCTACTTGCATTTGCATGCTTTCGAATTGCTAGGTTGGCAAGAGCTGGGGCGAGTGCGGGAGCTCACTCCGTCACGGGCTAGGGATTCGAACCTCCAAACTTGCGATCTTCCGATTGACAAGCCTGGTGTCTTACCTGCTGAGCCACCACGCCCCTACTATGGTAAGGCTTATCCTCATGTAAATACTTAACATGGAAGTGTGTAGGAACATTAGGTTTTTCCACTTCTGGAATGTCTGGAGTTTCTTCTTGAAAGATCAAATTAGAGATTTAGAAGAATTCATCAACCTTTTTCTCTGTGAAAGAGAACCATGACTGTTATACTGAATCAGCATATTTTTACCAGTGGGTTGGGGACCAAATAAAGGAAATTTTCCTGAAATATCTACCTGGCCAAATTGGAAATGCAATGCTGGACTAGACCAATCTGCTAGCACAGCTTGGGCCTCTATTATTGGTAATCCTAATACATGTAATAGCCAGCCCACTTGATAAGCAATAAGCATTTGAGTCTATCCCTGGAGATAAAGCGGAATTAAAGAATACTGTAGTTTAAAACAATTGGGGGGAAAAAGATATTGCTATAGAGCAGTGTTTCTCAACCTTATATGCTGGCTGGGGAATCTTGGGAGTTGAAGTCCACACATCTTAAGTTGCCAAGGTTGCGAAACCCTGCACTAGAGTGTCACCCCTTGCCAATGTGATCCAGATGTAATGAAGAAACGGCCACCTGTCATCTGCCAGGATCTGTCTTCTCCATAGCAGCGCCTACCCTCTGGAACAGATCGGGATGGCCCCTATTCTGCTATTGTTTAGAAGAGCCATGCAGACCTGGCTCTTCACCCAGGCCTTTGGTGAGGAAGAGTGAGACCCCTTGCTTCATTTCATCTGGTTGCTTGCCATCTTTTATCTTTACCTTTTATTTATTTTATTGTAATTTCTTTGATTGTTGTGAGCCGCCCAGAGTCGTTGAGTGTGGGGCAGCATACAAGTTTAATAAATCCGGCACAAAGAGTTTTTAAAATTGTATGTTGTGTGTTATTGGTGCGCCTAGATCAGCGCATGTGACACCTCTGCTGCGACAGCTGCACTGGGTGCGTGTGCGCTTCCGGGTCCAATTCAAGGTGTTGGTTATCACCTTTAAAGCCCTACATGGCATGGGGCCAGGCTACCTGAGGGACCGTCTCATCCCCATAACGTCGAACCGTCCCACTCGGTCATTCAGAGAGGGCATGCTGCGGATCCCGTCCATAAAGGAATGTCACCTGACGGGGTCTAGGAGGCGTGCCTTCTCGGTAACGGCGCCCACCCTTTGGAATATGCTACCCCCGGAGGTGAGGCAGGCCTCATTGCTCCCGGCCTTCAGAAAGAACTTAAAGACCTGGTTCTGCCGCCTTGCGTGGGGGGGGGGGGGGAATAGTTCCTCTTGGGGATGGCTGGTGCCATAGGGCCCTTTTAAACATCTAAACATCAACCATCATATCTTGGATTTTTATACTTAATTTTATTATATGAGAGTATTTTATTAGGTTGTTTTAATTGTCAGATTTTAATTGTTGTATTCTGTAAACCGCCCAGAGTTCCCTTATGGGGAGATGGAGCGGTATATAAATTGAAACATAAATAAATAAATAAAAAATATTGCAAAAAGAGGGAAGAAAAGAACTTCAAAAATAATGCATTTTGTATGCATTAAATAAAACTAATCCAAGAGGTTGTTCATTTCAGTTCTAGTCTGTTTTCCTGTTAAAGTAAGCAAGGCAGCCAATATATCAATAATAATAATAATAATAATAATATCAATAATATCAATAATAAGCAATAATATAATGAACTGAATATTGTTATAAATAATTTCATTTTTTTGTCAATTGTCTACAACCTATGTAGAACCTGATAGCAGCCTATGATGTCTTTAAAACTAATGGGAACAGGGATTGTATAAAGAGTAAAGCTCAGTAACTAAAGCCTAAATCAATTTTCTTAATTACACTAATTATGACACAAACCACAACAAATACTTTGGTATTTTGTATATGCAGTCCATTTCTTTTAAGTGTTTTAGTGTCAGCAGTAAAAGATATTTACCTTAATCCTACAATTATTTATCCTTAAAGGCCTACATATGTTAACACCAAAATAGTTTATTTTGGCTACTGTGTTGAATATATGGAATCTTGGGATCTGCAGATTTAACCATGATGGAAATTGCATATATATTCATGTATTTCAATTGGGCCAAATAATTGTTTTAAGATTTCCTGTACAAATTAAGTATAAGTAGGAAATAAATTAGGATAGAAGACTGAATTCCAGAACCACTAGCTATTCTGACTGACAAACTGATCCAAGCCTGTCCCTTCAGGTCTTTCAAGAAATTATCTCCTACCGGAAGAATGTTTTGTTAAGAGCATTAAGTTGGAAACTTATCTGATTAAGGGCAATGTTTGATGCTCCCGTTGTGAACTAGAGTATGTAAATACTTGGATCTGCCCTACACCATAGGGAAAGAATTTCCAAAGCAGAAAAAAAGTAACACAAACAGTCCTCACCCAGTTCCAAATTTAGTCAAGGGAAAAAGGCTGTGGGTGTGGAGTCATGGATTGCAGTCAAATGTTTCATATGACATTTTCATTAACATTTTCCAGCTTCTGTTAATTACCTCAAAATAAGTAGATGAAAATATTTGTATTCTTTCTGAAGAATAGTACAGGATCTATGGAATCTGAAGGGCAGTCTCATATTAAAACTATGAAACTAAACTTCAGGGTGTTGATCTTAAAATACATTTATTTGTTTCATACAGGAGTATGTTGCTTATAAGCACACATTGCAAAGTTGTTGAAGAATATGTAAATTATCAGCTATTAGTAGAACTAAAATATTTTTAAGCTTTAGTCACAAAATATACATCTAATACAGTTCTTCAACTGAACTGTTATTGAGGTAAAAAAAAATTAAATGGATGCAACAGCCCCATCCCGGCTCTGCCAAAGGTCATCAGCAAGTGGGACCAACACTGCACTGTACCTGGCCTGAAGCCAGACTGAAATGGGTCCAGATAATCCGTTTCCTCCAAGATCCTCTGTAGCAGTCGTCCAACCACCTTGTCCACAACCTTCCCCAGAAAGGGCAGATTGGAAACTGGCTGATAATTCTCCAACAGGGAAGGGTCCAGCGATGACCTCTTGAGGAAGGAGTGTCCCACTGACTCCTTCAAGGCTGGTGGGATCACCCCCTCTCTCAAAGAGGCTGAAACCACCCCATGAACCCACCCCGTGGTCACCTCCCGGGCTGCTTTAATAACCCAGGAGGGGCCAGGACCCAGCAAACAGGGGCCTGGACTAACAGACATAAGGACCTTGTCCACTTCCTCGGGTGTAACAGAAGCAAACTCAGTCCAGAGAACACCATAAGAATGTTCCCTGGGCAACCCATTAGGACTTGCCCAGTCAGAGTCCAACTCCGAGAGAATCTGAGCAACTTTGTTTGCCAGATAGCATGAATATTCCTCACCATGGCCCTGGAGATAATCCTGTGGCCCCAACCCCCCAATAGGGAGCAGATCAGCAGATGCAATAAGGGTGGAGAAATAGTGATGTTTTGCCGCTCTTATCACCGCGATGTAGGCCAGGATATGGGTTCTTACTCATGTTTGGTCAGATTTACTCTCTGTTTTTCTCCAATTGCGCTCTAGGTGTTGCTTCTGGCGTTTCAACTCTCGGAGCTCTTCGGAATACCAAAGAGCACCCCGGGATCGGCGCACAGAGAGAGGCCACGAAGGAGCAATCCGACCCAGGGCCTCCGTCACATGCCTATTCCAGGCTGTAGCCAAGGCCTCAGCCAAGCTGCTTGACAGGTCCTTGGGGAAAACCCCAAGCTCCTTCTGGAACCCAACAGGGCCCATCAGTCGCCTGAGGCGGGCCAGCTGAACAGGCCCTCTCTTCCTGCGGAGGTGGGTGGTGCCAGCGAGTTGGAGGGCAACCAAAGAGTGATCTGTCTGTGGCAGCAGACTGATGGTAGTGTCCTCCAGTGCCCGATTGCACTGCAACTTTCTAAGTACAATGTACTTTGTCAGCTGTTTCAAGCATGACTGAATTTCTTTTCAGCATTTTTAAAAACTTTTCAAACATTTGTGTTCTATTCTTGTTTATTTAAGTTCCTTTCTTTATAACATGACTTTTCTATTGTTTCCTTTATTTCTTCTGTCTTCTTAAATCATTTCATTATTCAAGGATAGCTATCCTGACACAGTTATTTGTGTAACAGAGGCAATAACAAAAACATTGCAACCTCATAAAAGTGCGGTACAGCCCCTAAGCTTTCCTGCATAGATTAGCTTATTTAACTAGTTTAAATTATTTAAATTAGCTTATTTAACTTTTGAAGAGATGGATGGATCCTATATAAACAGACAATTATACTGAGCCATACAATCATAATGACTGAGCTCGATTATCAGGTCCTTTTGCTTTGAAGTTGCTGAGCCATATATTAAAACTGAACTGTATGATTAGGGCAGAGCTTTCCAAACTGTGTGTCGCGACACGTTAGTGCAGAGCTTTCCAAACTTTTCATGTTGGTGACATACTTTTTAGACATGCATTCCATGTCATGCATTAGACATGCAGTGCGACACACTCTTACAGCAGGGCACAAGGCAGGCACTAGGACCTGCGCGGAATCACAGCAGCTTTGGAGGCAGCAAGGCACAAGGCAGGCACTAGGACCTGCGTGGAATCCTGGCAGGCCAGTTTTGGAGGCAGCAGGGCACAAGGCAGGCACTAGGACCTGCGTGGAATCCTGGCAGGCCAGGTTTGGAGGCAGCAGGGCACAAGGCAGGCACTAGGACTTGCAGCAGGCCAGGTTTGGAGGCAGCAGGGCACAAGGCAGGCACTAGGACCTGCGTGGAATCCTGGCAGGGCAGGTTTGGAGGCAGCAAGGCACAAGGCAGGCACTAGGACCTGCGTGGAATCCTGGCAGGCCAGTTTTGGAGGCAGCAGGGCACAAGGCAGGCACTAGGACTTGCAGCAGGCCAGGTTTGGAGGCAGCAGGCACAAGGCAGGCACTAGGACCTGCGTGGAATCCTGGCAGGGCTCGGAGGGAGCAGCAGCCGCGACACACCCAGACACTGCAGCCGACACACTAACGTGTCACAACACACAGTTTGGAAACCTCTGCGTTAGTGTGTCGGCTGCAGTGCCTGGGTGTGTCGCGACTGCTGCTGCCTCCGAGCCCTGCCAGGATTCCGTGTAGGTCCTAGTGCCTGCCTTGTGCCCTGCTGTAAGAGTGTGTCACAAAATGATGCATGTCTAAAAAGTGTTTCATCAACATGAAAAGTTTGGAAAGCTCTGGATTAGGCTATTAGCCTCTACAGCCAGAGGTATATAACCTGAGTCCCAAGGCTACATGTGGCTCCAAAAGCATTAGCCACAGTCACCAAAAACACAGGAAAGTTGTAATTTTTACTGTGATGAAGAGAATAATTATTAAATGCATGACTGCAGAGTAATTATATTAACCATAGTAGCATTTGATTATATTTAAGTGTGAATGAAATTAAATCCAGTTTCACTTTTGTCCTGACCCTACCAATTTATTTATGGAGTGTGGCTCCCAAAATATCGTTCAAAGGCCAAGTACAAACTTCACCTTCAAAAACGTTATGCATCCCTGCTCAACAGTAATCAGTTAGGTTTCCTTAAGAAGTGTAAACTATTTTTCTTTAAGCAAAATACCATTCATCAATGTTAAACCACATTTCATGCAAAATAGGAATTATTTTTTGTTTTGGTTTCTATTTTTCTTTAAGTTTAAAGATGTTTCCTTAATTGTGTATATTAAGTAGGTTAAATAAAAATTAAAATAAAAAAAATTGATGAGATCAGTAACTGGGCAATTGGAAGGATCAAGAAAATTATCAATCCATAGAGTCCTGGTTGGAAGGTATGCTAACATGAATTAGGTATTTGAGAATTTGGAAAGTACAAGTTCTGAGTTTCCATTATAGCCAATTGGACGTACTCATAATCTAAGAAGAAGGTTTCCTCTGCATCCATTTTCATATCTTCATATTAATAATCAAATACTAATACCTTACAAATTTCCAGTGCAACATAAATTACGAAGATGCCACTGACATTCCGTCCTCAAGGACTGAGAATGTATGAGGTGCTGTTACTAGAGCTGAGAAGAAATTCCTCTCTCAGGAACTTCCTGAAACTTTTGCCTGAAATGTTAATCCCACATCAATCATGGGATAAAAATTCCATTCTAACTTTTGAAACTTATGGGTGTTACTATATACACTCTGAAAAACGACTGTTCTCTAGTACTGTCCTTCACAATACACATTTGTGCAGTTTTGGTTACACCCAGTGGAGGGGATTGCCACAATAAATCATATTATTATATTTAAGAATAGAAGTAATCACTGCTTGTAGGAAATGTATGACTAATGCAGAGGCAGAAAGGGACAGCCCAGCGGGGGCTGTCTCTTGAAAAGCTCCAAGATAAGGGAAACTGTACATATGGTTCTCTAAAGAAAATCCATATTACTTAAGTGAAAAGAGTGGTTTAAAATAAACCACACAATCTTACACAAACACATATTTGATAAACAGAAGAGCAGGTGGCAGTCGTGGCCAGGAGGGCCTTTGCACAGCTTCGAGTTGTGCGCCAGTTGTGCCCCTTCCTAGATCGAGAGGCCCTCTGAAGTCACTCATGCCTTGTCATCTCCCATATAGATTATTGCAATGCGCTCTACATGGGGCTACCCTTGAAGAGTATCCGGAAACTTCAGCTGGTCCAGAATGCGGCCACACGGGCGGTTACGGGTGCTATAAGATCAGCACATGTAACACCGCTGCTCTGCGAGCTGCATTGGGTACCAGTTTGCTTCTGGGTCCAATTCAAGGTGTTGGTCATCACCTTTAAAACCCTACATGGCATGGGGCCAGGGTACCTGAGGGACCGTCTCATCCCGACCACATCTACCCGCCCCACCGGGTCATGCAGGGAGGGCATGCTTCGGACCCCATCAATAAAAGAATTTCATCTAGTGGGGTCCAGGAGGCGTGCCTTCTCTGCGATAGCACCCGCCCTATGGAATATCTTGCTCCCAGAGGTGAGGTGGGCACCCTCGCTTCTGGCCTTCCAGAGGTCTTTAAAGACCTGGTTCTGCCGCCTTGCTTGGGACGAAGTAATAGTTCCTCCTGGGGGTGGTTAGCTTAGTAATATCCTCCTTTTAAGATCTCACCATCCTCTGGATTTTTTCTATTTATTATTATATTGTATTTTAAGTTGTATAGGTTTTTAATTTTAATATTATTATTGTAAACCACCCAGAGTCTACTGCTGTAGAGATGGGCGGTGATAAATTTGAGAAATCAATCAATCAATCAATCAATCAATCAATCAATCTGCACAAATCCCAGGAAATCATCCTTGCCAAATCAGACTAAACCTCAGGACAATAAAATCCCACTTAGAGAAATGTCAGAATTCAGACTGAACAAATGGGTATCCAGGTATTTTCACATGCTAATAGTATAATGGGCACTTCCAAAAGTGTAAGACCATTGTGGAAAAAGCCTTCTCTTCTGGAAAAAGCCTTCTCTTCTGTGCTGGTCAACTTAATGTCCCCCAAAACCTAACCAAATGAGAGTACCTGATCATAATGTTGCTTAAAATTAATATTGCATTTCATAGGCAATTTGCCATACACTTAGGAATAGTTTTTTTAAAAAATATTCCTAATGGAATTTTATCACAGAAAATCACAGGATTTTAGACAGCTTCCTTAAAAAGTCTGTTACCCCGTTCCCAACGCAAAAATTAAAAAATAGCATTACCTATGAAAGTCCAACAACAGTATAACCCATATTTCCAAACTTCAAGTTGCAGGGGTGGAGTCAAGTGAACCAAACCCTCCCTACACATACACATACGTACATCTTCCTTAAATCGCCCCCTCCGTGTCAAGCCAAACCAATCCGACAATCAGTTGCATCTGCAGAAATCAGCCGTGCTCTTGACTTAAATGCTCCGTTAAGGTCTCTGTGTACTTACACAGTCAACATGTGGATATAAGATTACATTATGAATCTTTTTTTTTAGCCAATGGAAAGGAAAATATCAGTAAAGTTGAGCGTTCCTCTTCTTTTGTTGTAACTTTTTTTAGCTGCGTGACAGGTGGGAGCGGGGATACACTGGTGTCCAGTCACAATTGCACTGCAATCCGTGACCTGCATCCTCTCCCATCATTTCTTTATGGGTTGCTCTCACTAAAGGTCTAGACTAGCGTATGCCTAAGAACTGCACATAACAACGAAAAGGAGAACGGTGTTGTACTGATCCCGGAAGGGAAAAAAATCCACAGCTCAGAATTGAGTTATATCTTTGCTAGAACTACGCAAAATAATCTCCTTTCGGTTCAGCAGAACTCTTTCCGTAACAAGAGGGTACTGTTGTAGAAAGTCTTTTCCAGCCTTTCAAAGAGTAAGCCTTTCAAAGCCAGAGGCTAATAACAAAGAGATAACAACATACTTCTTGTACGTCTATGGAGTTCTCCTTCTATCACGAGGTTTTTTTCTCAGCGGAACTATTATGCTCCGTTTTTGTGCTGCGACCGGAATGTTTAAAGTAGAGAACCGAATTAGAGAAGAGGCGGTTTTGCTGGTTCGGTTGTTGCCGGTTTTCTCAGGGAAGGGGGGTGGTGGTACTCTTGTTCGTTTCCTCGTTTTTCCAAAGAGAATTTGACGAAGAAAAGGAGGCTTGAAGAATCCCTCCCATTCCAGGTTCTTTTACTCTTTCTGTCAGCCGAGAAACGCTGTGTGTGAGTGCAAAATGCTTTTCTCCTAAAATTTGTTCTGCTGCTCCTGGAGAGTGAACCTTCCCCATCAGACATGATAGAGACTGCCCTTTCTTCGACTGTAGCAGTCTTTGGTCAAAGTTTTGGTCTCGTGTTTGGTGTTACTGTACAAGTATTGCGTTGCTGCTTTCAGTTTCTGAGGTTCTCCTTGCAGCCCCCATTCCGGTTATCACGTCTTTACCTCTAATCAAATAACATTTCGAAGTTACTGGTTATATACTTCTTTATTTTTATGTTGTGATTTTAAAAACTTTTATGAATAACAAGATGTGTAAAAAAAACGTTTAACACATTGCCCTGTAAGTTAGGTAAATTCCAGGGGTATAATTGTCAAAAGCAATTATTTTTCCTATGTACACAGTAAAGGGTTAGGGACTCAGGGACAGCAGTTTAAAAACTTAGCTGAAATTTATGATTGTTCACAGGTTGGTCCCTTTGATGGTGAATTAACTCAAATGTATAAGATGTATAACAATAGTGATGCTAATGTAACTGGATCGGAATGTATTTAGTTCCAATTGTATTAGAAAACAGGCTGATTTCCCAACAGAAGGAATAGAAAAAGGATGTGGAAGTTCCTTGGAATGCAGGGAAAAGAATTATAATAGAGGGTGCTACAGATGTGTGTGGAATAAGATTAATCGGAGTATGAAAAAGGATGCTTGCTGGATTGATGAAGTGAAAGATGCTCTAAATGAGAAAAAAAAGCACATGCAAGATAATGATTGCTTAACTGTTAGTATCCAAGGGGGAAAATGATGAAAGTTAAGTCATAAATGCTGTGAGAAAAGTAGTAAAGCTGCAGTTATAGGTGTTGTAACTGAGGAAATGTTAAAAATATGGATGTACTTTGTTTATAGAGTGGTTGTGTGACTTGTTTAACATGTGTGAAAACCACATCTATGTGTGGAAGAATGCAGTTATTGTTTTCATATGTGAAGGAAAGGGTAGCAAGAGTCGATGCAAATGTTACAGGCAGACTAATTTGTTAAAGTAACAAATTTGCAAAATTAATTTGCAAAATTCTGATTGAAAAGATATGAAAGGTGACAGTGAACTTTGTGACCTCTATTAAGTCTTAAGAACTATATGTTTCCATGTAGCAAATACACACTAAACTGAAAATAACTGCTTTTTCTGAATTGAGGGGAACATAGCCTCATAGATGTAGTCCTCAACACAATTCAGGGTGTGGCTAGATTAGCTTTCTATCATTGTATATATGTATTGTGTGTGCATATAGGTGTGTGTGTGGCTATTGCTACAATGTTTTAAAATATTTTAATTAGATTGTGATAATTATTTTTGTTGCTTACTTAACTAGGAAGACGTTGGCTCAAAGAAATGGATGATGAACCTGAAAGAACCAAACGGTGGGAAGGGGGTTATGAAAGAACATGGTAAGCTTGCCTTTTCAGTACTTAGTTTTTCCTCCATTCTTTTAAAAATGTGATGTCCTACTATATGTAAATTATAGTATTCTTACTGTTCTTTGTTTCTTTTTGCTTCTAGGGAAATTCTTAAAGAAGATGAATCTGGATCATTAAAAGCAACTATAGAAGATATTCTCTTCAAGGCCAAGAGAAAACGGTAAGCACTAATTGAAAACAGTCCTTCAAAATAAATCCATATTGATATAATTTTATAAGAAGTGTGTAACTTGAATTTAAATGCGGTTAAATTCATTCCATTTGGATGTGGATATTCAGCTATCCCTTGTTTGAAGTTATATTCAGTTGGATAAATGAAATGTAGCACTGTACTCATCTTTAGTGCTTTATTTTAAAACTCTAAAATATGTTCCTGGTAATATTTATTTATTTATTTGAAATATTTTACCCCATTGTTCAGCTGAAAAAGACTTCGAGTGATTTTTAAAATTAAACAGGTAGAGAGTCACTGCTAACATTAAATAAGTAGGAAGTCATATGCTAAAAAAAGGAAAAGAGATATGGACTGAGGAGGAAAAAATTGAATTCAAGCATACTTTGTAGATAGCAGATTCTTGTAACAACCAGTTAAAATGACATGTTAACATCAGTTAACATACAGATATGTGTGATTTGTTTAAAGTTTGTGTCTCAAATATCAGTTGAATTTGATGGGATGTATATCTGAGTAAAAGGGGTGTGGTGGCTCAACGGGTAAGACGCCAGGCTTGTCGATCGGAAGATCGCAGGTTTGGAGGTTCGAATCCCTAGTCCTGCGTGATGGAGTAAGCTCCCACACTAGCCCCAGCTCTTGCCAACCTAGCAATTCGAAAGCATGCAAATGCAAGTAGATGAATAGGTACCACTTCGGTGGGAAGGTAACAGCGTTCTGCACGTGTCATGCCGGCCACATGACCGCAGAAGCATCTTTGCACAATGCTGGCTCTTCGGCTAACAAACAGAGATGAGCACCAGCCCCTAGAGTCGGACACGACTGCACAAATGTGCGGGGGGAACCTTTACCTTTGTATCTGAGTAAACACGCAAAAACTATATACCTGTAATGTGACCTTCTGCATTTCATTATCATTAGAAAATTGTTAAGGTGCAATTTGTTTACACATTTCTGATGTAAGTTGCACAAATAATGGAATGTAGCCTAATACAGCTACTCAAAATCTTTTTAGCAACATACATTTTTAGCTATTTAAGTAAATTGAATAGTTAATTTTTCTCTGCAAATTAATTTTATATACAGATTTCTAGATACTGCATATTTAACTTTCAACATTTATTTTTAAGAACTTTAATTCTGTTGTTCATTCGGTTTAGAATTCCAGGATTATATACAATTCATTAAATCTTGTGTCTGTTCCTGGAATGGGAGGCTTTTCTCACAGTAACTCATGTCTTAGTCACCATGTGACTAGATTACTGCAATGCACTTTACATGGGGCTGGTCTTGAAGACCATCCAGAAGCTGTAACTAGTTCAGAATGCAGTGGTGTGAGTAGCTGTGGGTGTACCTCAGTACAATAATGTAACACCACTATGTCATGAGCTGCATTGTTTACCAGTAGGCTTCCGGGTGCAATTCAAGGAGCTTGTGGTCATCTATAGAGCCTTTCATATTGGATATTTGCAGGACTGCCTCTCCAGTTGTTTCTACCTGTCTGATAAGGTTTGACAAGCTTGACATCCTCCAGATTGGATCTGGCACCTTATAGGACCCAGGAAACAGCCTTCTCTGTTGCCATGTCTGTCCTGTGAAATAGTAACTCCCCTGAGGTCCATGTGGCCTTCAGGAGGGAACTTAATACGTGCTCTTCCAGCAGGCTCTGAATTACTTTTATATATTGTCCTCCTAAGCACCATCAATAGTGTAATACATCTGATTTGTTTCTCCCAATATGGTTGGTTTTTATTGTTTTAATCCTTTGTAAACTGCTCAGAATCAACAATGAGTAGTCAGCCTTAAAAAAACCAATTAAAATAAGTACATATGGAAAAAAAATCAGTAACTAAAACCTTAGGGCAGAATATGGTTGTTAGAACATTAGGAGACACAACCTCCTCATGCACCTCAAATACATCTCCAAAGAGATGTGGGACCCTCTGTGAAGAGAAGGATAGGAGGAGAAAGCTCTATACTACTAACAGTTTTTAGTAATCTTATAAATACCATGCGGGAGGGAGCTTTATGAATTTCTGGGAGTAAAGTTCCAAGATGTAGAGGCTGCCAGCAAATAGGCAGGTTTTCTTGCTAGTATTCAATTCACCCCATGCCAAGTTATTCTCCCCAGACTGACAGATCTGATTCTGTCAAGATGATGCCTGATATAACCAGGTGCTATGCCATATAAGGCTTTTTGTGTCATAAACAGTGCTTTGTATTGGATCTGGTAGCCCGTGCAGTAATTTCAGGAGAGGTGTTACCCTGCAATGATGGAATTGACCCTCCAGCAGTCTTGCCACCCAATTCTGGACCAGTTGTAGGTTCCTTTTATTCTCCAAAGGCTGCCCCACATAGAACGTGTTACAGTAATCCAGATGGGTAATGATCAAGGCATGAATTACTTGGATTCTATCCTTTAGAAAATGCACAAATTAAAATATAAATTACAGCTTACCTACAGACCATGCAATGTGAACCGTTACAATAATTATTTCTTATTTTATAGAACCTTTGAACATCATGGACAAGTTCGACTTGGGATGGTATACTTTCATTTCCTCATTGGCTCAAAAACATTTTGCTTCAAGTAAAATTGCTTAAATTGAACTTACGTATTAAATGAAGTAGGACTAATTGGGATGACAGCCTCTTGAAACCCCTGGGTTTCATTGTGGGAGGGTCAGTTATATTATCAATCCATTTACCTTTAATTGTGGTAAATAATAATTTACTTGGACTAGTTCAGGCGCATTTTATGATGCTTCAGGCAAAGAGGTTAGGGTGAGCCCTCACAAAATCTGTATGTAATACCTGCAATCTTCACACTTATATATTCAGGATTAGTTTCTTTGCTTTCAGTGGAGTTTGACTTCAGTGGATCTTAAACAAGTGTATGCAGGTTTGCAATTTGTAGTTCTACATTAAAGGAATGACAGCAAAAGAACCAACCATTTTGAAAACCAATACATAAGAGTTTTGTCATTTTAAGTTAAATTCCACATAAAGTTAATATTTAATGCTATTTTTAGTACAATAGTATAGATAATATTAGTTTTATGTTTGTTTTTTGAAAAAAACTTTACAGATGCGCCACCTGTATGTAGTAGTAGATGGATCAAGAACAATGGAAGATCAAGATTTAAAACCTAATAGATTAACTTGCACCCTAAAGGTAATCATTTTTTAAATAATTCAAAATAGCTCCAAATCTGTGTAGCAAATAGAATGTGGGGTTTGGACTGAAGACCCAAATTCTTACTGTTGACCATAGACCAGTGACTATTTCTTAGTTTAATGAACTGGCAGAATTGTTCTACTAATAGAGGAGGGTAGGAAATAACGTAACATATCACTGGGAAAGTGAAATATATAAATATAGTAAATTGTTCACTATTGTTTTCTATCTGTGAAGATAGAAGCCATTGAAATTGGTACTTATATATTAAGGTAACTATTGCAGCAGCTTTCCACCATATGAATTATCAGTATGTATGAACCTGCTTTGCCTCAGTGAATCCGCATGCAGTTTGATTCCAAGCATATGAGCAATCCCTTTGATTCACTGGGAATTAATCCCTAGAAAATGTGTTCAGGAGTGCAGTTTTACAAGGCAATTACAAACACATCAGTTCAGTTTCAAGTCCTGCTAAATTCAATTAGAGTTGCAGTCAATAAATGTACATAGATTCCACTTACAATTGTTTTTAACTAAATATGTGGGCTGGTAGAACTGGGAACATAATTTTTGAAAAGAAGCTGACAAAGTATGCTTATTTTCATAAATATAATGATTAGATGTAGTAGTATATTTTTTTGCTAATAACTCCTAGATATATATATTTAAAGGGGGCGTGGTGGCTCAGCGGGTAAGACGCCAGGCTTGTCAATCGGAAGATTGCAAGTTCGGAGGTTCGAATCCCTAGCCCCGCGTGACGGAGTGAGCTCCCGCACTCGCCCCAGCTCTTGCCAACCTAGCAATTCGAAAGCATGCCAATGGAAGTAGATTAATAGGTACCACTTCGGTGGGAAGGTAACAGTGTTCTGCGCGCATCATGCTGGCCACATGACCGCGGAAGCGTCTTCGGACAACGCTGGCTCTTCGGCTAACAAACGGAGATGAGCACCGGCCCCTAGAGTCGGACACGACTGCACAAATGTGCGGGGGGAACCTTTACCTATATATATTTAAACCTCTGTAGTTATGTTTAAAAAAACTAGTTTGAAGAGCATTTTTATAAAGAGATGCAAAGAAATGAATACATTTGTCCAATATAAAATAGTATTTGATATATTGTTTTAATGTTTCTCATTCTGTAGTTACTGGAATATTTTGTTGAAGAATATTTTGATCAAAATCCTATAAGCCAGGTATGTGCACTGTTGAAAACAATAAAGTTTCAGAATTGTTGCTACTGAAAGGAATAAACCTTCATCTGTTTAAATATTCAATTTCCTTTGAAACACTGATGGCAATAATGAGTTCTCTTTTTTGTTTGTTTTTTCTGTCTTAAATATAACTCTAAGAAATAGAGCTTTGTAGTCCTGGAAAAAGATTCTAGTACAAAACAGATGTCTAAGCAGTATTTATGTTGTACTAAAATAAGGTTAAAAATCACTAGCATAACTTTCATTTTTGCCCTGTGGATATTAATTCCGTACTAACGGAATTGTTATTGAGTAAGGGAGCAGGTAATGCATAATGGAAGAAATAAGGAAAGGATCATGTAGGATTTGAAATTATGTAGGGTGGGGTGCGGCATGCATAGAGCAGCCATTCCTGTAATTAACTTTTCCCCTAATGTTTGGTAAAGTAGGAGAGATTAGCTAACCATTTGGAGTTGGGGAAGCCAGCATACTTTCTTTTTCCCCAGTTGTTGCAACTGGATTCTTGGAATGATTTAGAATGACCAAAACCAGCTTGGTTCTGCAATCTACATAAATGTAATTACTATTTCTCTATTCGTTTTCCCGGATTACAGAGAAGCAGTGCTTGATAATATCCTGAAGCTCTAATTTTTAGAACTGTGATTTCCTTCCTTCCTGGGCTTCTGATTTCATCAGGCAGCATCTATCAAGCCTATTTTGTAGCCACATAAACTAGAAACTTAAAAAAAAGGGGGGCGGGGGAGCAATGGTTCCTGGGATTCTGAAACCTGCATTATCAGACTCCATGGCTTTATAGCACAATTAAGCAATAATGAACTCCTTTGTATAATGGAATTAAGTATGCAGATTACAAAATGTTTCATAAAGCATTTGACTAAATATTTCGTAATGACTGTTTTTGTTAAGTCTTTTTCCCAGCCATACCTATGGTAATACAAGGAGAGGCAATAGTGTTCTGTATGTGGAGCTGTCCTGCTCTGCCTATTATAGAAATATAACCACATCTTCTACTTGGATATAATTTTCATTGAGCATTAACAGCAGACAAATTTCTTGCAGATTGGCATCATTGTAACTAAGAGTAAAAGAGCTGAAAAACTGACTGAGCTTTCAGGTACTGATTCTATGTTTCTTCAGTTCATATTTCTTCCTGAAATGCCATTGTTTCTGATACAAATATTATACGTATTTGATGTTGTAACAACATGTACATTAATTTTCTGAAGGCAGAGAAAGTGACAGCCAAATACAACTCCCAAGGGAGTATTTTCCATAGCCTGGGAGTGACCTAGGAGACTAATCTGTGATGACAGGTTAATTTTTTTCATAGGGAACCCAAGGAAACATATAACGGCTCTGAAAAAAGCTGTAGATATGACCTGCCTAGGAGAGCCTTCTCTGTATAATGCCTTAAATTTGGCCACCCAGACATTAAAGTAAGTATATGTTGGAAATGTAAGAGTGAAATTTGTTTTATATTTTATTTTAAAATAGCAGTAAGTGATTGTACTAATTATAACTGGTCTTAAAAGGGCTCAAAATTGGCAGTGCAGTTTAATAACTTTTGAGTGTTTCTTGTTAAATGGTGGTTGAGAAGGTGGTGGCGCTGCAACTCCAGAGGATTCTGGATGAAACGGATTATCTAGACCCCTTTCAGTCAGGTTTTAGGCCGGGATATGGGACAGAGACTGCATTGGTCGCGCTTATGGGTGATCTCTGGCGGGAGCGGGATGGAGGGAGTGCATCCATTCTCGCTCTCTTGGACCTCTCAGCGGCTTTCGATACCGTCGACCACGGTATCCTTTTGGAGCGACTCAGGGAGTTGGGGGTGGGCGGTGTAGTTTTGCGCTGGTTTACCTCCTTCCTCCAGGGTCGCTCGCAATCGGTGGTACTAGGAGAGGAGAGATCCGACCCACGGGCCCTTCTTTGTGGGGTGCCGCAGGGTTCGGTTCTCTCTCCTCTCCTATTTAACATCTACATGAAGCCGCTGGGTGAGATCATCCGTCATCACGGGATGAGGTGTCACCAATATGCTGATGATACTCAATTGTATATCTCCATCCCGGGTGAAGTAAGTGTTGCAGTGGACACCCTATCTCAGTGCCTAGGGGCTGTAGGGGCCTGGATGGGGAACAACAGGCTTCAACTGAACCCTGGTAAGACGGAGTGGCTATGGATTGATGGCCCCTCGGCCTCCAGGAAGTTATCATCTTTAATTCTGGATGGGGTGGCACTACCCCGTTCAGACTCAGTCCGGAGCTTGGGGGTCCTCCTGGACTCACGACTCCTGCTCGAAGAGCAGGTGGCAGTCGTGGCCAGGAGGGCCTTTGCACAGCTTCGGCTTGTGCGCCAGTTGCGCCCCTTCCTGGATCGAGAGGCCCTCCGAATAGTCACTCATGCCCTTGTCATCTCTCATATAGATTATTGCAACGTGCTCTACATGGGGCTACCCTTGAAGAGTATCCGGAAGCTTCAGCTGGTCCAAAATGCAGCCGCTCGAGTGGTTATGGGTGCGAGAAGATCAGCACATGTAACACCACTGCTCTGCGAGCTGCATTGGGTACCAGTTTGCTTCCGGGTCCAATTCAAGGTGTTGGTTATCACCTTTAAAGCCCTACATGGCATGGGGCCAGGCTATCTGAGGGACCGTCTCATCCCAATTGCATCTACCCGCCCCACCCGGTCATGCAGGAAGGGCATGCTGCGGACCCCGTCAACAAAGGAATTCCATCTGGCGGGGTCCAGGAGGCGTGCCTTCTCTGCGATAGCGCCCGCCCTGTGGAACATCTTGCCCCCAGAGGTGAGGCAGGCGTCCTCCCTCTTGGCCTTTAGGAAGTCCCTAAAAACCTGGTTCTGCCGCCTGGCGTGGGACAAAGGTAGAGATAGTTCCTCCTGGGGGTGGTTAGTTTAATAATGACCTCCCTTTAAGATCCTACCATCCTCTGGATTTTTATATTCTTATTTATTGTACTGTTTATTGTATTTTAATGATTATTGATTTTTAACTTTAATTTTAACATTTGTTGTAAACCGCCCAGAGTCTACTGTGGTAGAGATGGGCGGTGATAAATTTGATAAATAAATAAATAAATAAATAAATAAATAAATAAATCTGAACTGGACAAATGTATGTCTTGCCTGCATACCAAAATGGCTGCCTAAATTTGTTCTTGGCAGATTGTTCCTCCAAGTCATTTTGAAATATAAAGACGCTAGAATGGCCTTTCCAACCTTGTTCCCTCTAGCTCTTGGATTTCAACACATGGAAATCCTGGCAACTTTTGTTCCTGGAAGGCGTGTAGTCTAATATGATTGCTGAGGTTGAGTAAGACTGTGTTAGGATAGCTCTACAGAATATCTTGTTATTAATGATTTTGGAAAATTGTAAAATCCCATATTATTTTTTTCATTTGTGTTTTTACTTCTCTTACCACACTCAGACTAACCATGCACACTTGTATACATACACTATCTTCAAACTAGATATATGTGCAGCTTTGTTTGTCTGCATCAGAAACTTGGGTTTGCTTCTTTCAGTAAGAAAGGATTTAATAAAACCTTAATGAACTGATTGCAATTGAAGTTTCAGACAGACTCCTCACATATTCAATAAAATCATAAATGTAAGTATTTGGATCTTGTTCTTGTAACTATTAGAAATGAATATTTTACTGTCTTTAGGCACATGCCAGGACATACAAGCAGAGAAGTTTTAGTAATACTCAGCAGCCTAACAACATGCGATCCATCAAATATATATGATCTAATTAAGGTACAGAATTTTATTCTATTTTAATATTTTTAATGGTAAATGAATGCTGGGCCAGCTTGACAATTGGGTTGTCATAAAATATTGGAAGTTTTTTTTCCCTTCCATAATTTTCCATTCTGATGGTGTATGTTTTTTCATTTCTTTGTCTTTTTTCATCCAAAGTGCTTAAAATCAGTTAAGATCAGAGTGTCTGTTATTGGCCTTTCTGCTGAAGTTCGAGTTTGCACTGTGCTTGCCAGAGAAACTGGTGGTATGTATGCTTGTATATATAATGAATTCATGAATATACAGTATATATAGATTTTTACCAAAGAAAATGATGTAAAAGATCATTTTATAGAAAGTTTATATTTTTTTAAGTTCTCTATTTCTCTTGACCATGCAATATAAAGAATTTTGATTTGTAATCATTCTCTAATGTGTTTCTGGATAGTGTTCAATAACCAATGTAAAATGTTGTTGGAACATCATGAATTATATCCTAGGGCATAGCTTTCCAAACTGTGTGTCGCGACACTTTAGTGTGTCGCAACACACAGTTTAGTGTGTTGTGAAGTTGCGACGCGGGGGCGCGCGCGGCGGGGGTGGCACGGGGGGCACGTGTGTGTGCAGTGTGTACGGCGGCAGCGGTGCGCCATCAGCGCTTCCGCGTTTTAGCAAGGCCGCTGCCGCTGCCACCACTGTGCACACCACCGCCACCGCGCGCCCCTCGTGCGCGCCACCGCCGCTGCCACCGTTGGTGTGTCGCCAACGGTGGCACTTTGGAAAGCACTGTCCTAGGGTGTTGAACTTCTAATGCTCTGGAGAACATTCACAAAACTAATTCCCCCTTCCTCTTGTGCACCTGAAGCATGGCTGAGAAATCTTTTGATGGTGGTGGGTGACACAAAACATGTGTTGGGTGTCTGATAACTCTAGTGGGAGGGGTGCTAATGCAAAGAGGTTGGTGATGTGATTTAAAAAGTTTTATTTCCTTTCATTCTAGAGGGGAATTGTGGACTTGTTCTATTTTAAACTATGTTAGCTATTTTAATGTTTATACCCTAGGGTTCTTTTTTAAAGTGTTTCCAGCTTCAAAATGGCAGAAAGCTTTGCTGAGTGCTACAAAGAGGGATTTGGGGCCAGATTGCAGCCCTGGGCCTCTGGCGGTTTATTGCTGCCTGGAGGGATGGGGGACATTGGCGCAACAGCAAGGGCATGGTGGGAAGTGTGTTCAGTGGAGCCCCAAGGAACTTAAAATACATATTTTTCGAACAACTGCCATGCAACAAATGTTAGATTATTGATTTAATTTTTTCTGCTATAATAATACAAGAAAAGATAATTAGGAGCATGTGGTAACTTTCATAAAGTAAAAAAGAAGGCAAAAAATGCCCAGTAGTTGTTTTTTGTATCTGGCAATCAGAATTGTCCAGGTCTTTCTGCCTCTTTTTGATTGAAATAGAATTGATATAAGTCTTTCTGTTCACAGTTAAATTATTACAACTGTTTCATTGATATTTTTATAAACAGCCTTACAAAAAGTCCAAGGGTAAGTGGATGAGAAACAGTTTCACTATTCCCTCTATGTACAATTCTCTATGTATCTGCTAGACCAAAGGAGAAAACAGTACCTCACATTTTATGGAGCTTCTTTACTTGCAAAGAGTCTTATTTACACATCTACAGGAGGATAGTTCTCACTGTTCCCAAACAATCAAGCAAGCTGCTCTTGGTAAATCTGCTGGCAGTTGATGCAACTTCTACTCTATTATTTTTATATGGCAGGAACTTACCATGTTATTTTAGATGAAAGCCATTATAAGGAACTCCTGATGCATCATGTCAGTCCACCACCAGCCAGTTCTAGTTCTGAAAGTTCTCTTATTCGAATGGGTAAGAATTCTTTTACTTTTAAGAGTTTAGTATCGTACCCTCATCATTTACGTAAATGTTCTATGCAACTTTGTTTACTCCATTGTTTATTTATCATGCGAAGTGCAGGCCATACTGTGGAAACTCAGAGGTAAAATTCTGCCGTGTCCTTTTACTTCTAGATTCAGCATGCAATGTTTTTATGGTAGCTCGTTTTACCATGTGTGATGTGTAATCATGTGTGCCAAGTGCACTGAAAGAAGTCACATGCTTCATTCAGAATTTGCATAAATTAGAACATGAACTATTGTGGGTTCCTAATGATAGGATATTATGCCCCATATCTTGCCTGAATGCAAACTTGGACAACATCAACCTTTCTAAGTATTTTTTTTCTTACATAGGCTTTCCTCAGCACACAATTGCACTGATGGCTGATCAGGATGCAAAACCATCTTTTAGCATGGCGTAAGTAAGATGTGACAGTATTAGATGTTCCATTTCATAGGGCACAATCTTAAGGTACTGTATGTCAGATCATTGAGCAGCTTATGATACATGGTTTTTAAAAATCTCTGTAAATGTAGTAAGCAAACTCAGTCTTGCTTTTTCAGCTATCAGAAATAGGAAGCAATGTACTGAAAACTGCAAATACATTTTTTCTGATGTAGTCCTTTTCTACATATTTTTAAATTTCAGTCATAATTGGCTTTCACCAAAACCTCTTTTCAGATGTATTTATCTTGCCCCCAGAGGTGAGGCAGGCGCCCTCGCTCCAGGCCTTCTGGAGGTCTTTAAAGACCTGGTTCTGCCGCCTTGCTTGGGACGAAGGAAGTAATAGTTCCTCCTGGGGGTGGTTAGCTTAGTAATATCCTCCTTTTAAGATCTCACCATCATCTGGATTTTTTCTATTTATTATTATACTGTATTTTAAGATGTATAGGTTTTAATTTTAATATTATTATTGTAAACCGTCCAGAGTCTACTGCTGTAGAGATAGGCGGTGATAAATTTGAATAATAAATAAATAAATAAATGTATTGCCAATAATTCAGTTATTGTTTTGCAACTGAAGACAATCCTGATATTTTCTTAGCTTCTTATCCATTGCAGGACACTGACATTTTCCCAGTAAAATGCAGTATAACTGCTGGAAAAATGCAATATAAAATGGAAGCACTTAATAGTTATGAATTCTTTAAGTATGGCAATTTCTTTAAGAATTAACTATGGTATTACTTGTGGAAGCTTAATATAATACCTCCTTTCAACTTTGTTCAAATAATTCAAACACATTCAGCACAACTATTCAGGAAACAATATATGTTTCTGTACAGGCATCTGGAAAACAGCAATGATCCAGGCCTTACACTAGGAGGATATTTCTGTCCCCAGTGTAGAGCCAAATACTGTGAGCTCCCTGTGGAATGCAAAGTGTGTGGTGAGTATCAGGGCATTTATACTTGTCTACTATAATGGGGCATAATAGTATCTTCTCCTTTTCTTATAGTTAAAAACAAGTAGGGATAAGACCTTGTTGCCACAAAGTAGTTGCAACATTTCTGCTATAGTTAGATGGCACTACCTCCATCTTTCATAAATGATCTAAGTCTCAGTTGTGTCATGTACCCTAGAAAAATTACACTTTTAAGCTGTTACATAGGTCCCAAGTAGGCTGCTATTCTTATCACCTGCTTGACTGTTTAAAAATCCAACTCAAATATAGCTAATCTACTGGAGTCTGAACAATGGTTAAAGGTTCTGCTGCAGTTTAAAGGAGAAGGAATTTGTTTACAGAATGAATACAGAATAGTTTCAAGTGAGCAGCATCTAGAAGTACTAATAGAACAAGAAATTGACATCATAGAGCTGATTAAGGTTTTCTCATGTATTCAAAATTGCAGTTTATTGTTTATCTATGATGCTCATTAATGAGTGTTCATTCATTCATTAATGCTCAAAACACTTCTAGCTTATTGATCTTTTACAATTTGGCATGTTGCAAAATTTGAGTACAAGTATGTTCTGAGATACTTGAATGGACTATTATAATTTTATGATTACAGTTTTTATTGTCCTACTTTTTATGCCCTGGGTAGAAATTATGACTTAATCTCTGTGTAAGTATTTTTAAATGATACTTTTAAAAAATGTTACAGGTCTGTTAAAGGATAAGTTTACTAGAATGGGAAGTCCACATGTACCTACTGTATATCTGCCATGATTCATCAGAAACATCAACAATCACATAGCTGTGTGCAGGGCATATAAGACATTACCAGTTGATAACACCTGAATGAATTAATTCCACATTTCACTGACTATGACTGAAATTAGATTGATCTATAAATCATGATAATCACAGATATTGGATTGACTGTGGCTATTCTGTCAAAAGTAGAGTTCAGTATGCATATGCTCATTATCATACTTTTACTTCAACGCTTTTAAGCAATCAGAATAAGATCTGGGGCTTAAGCTTACTCACTTGCAATGTTACATGGATAAAAATAAATTTGAACTGCATTTATACACAGGACATACTATTTTGAGATGAGGAGAGAAGTTTGAATATTAATAAAACCTATTTTATGTAGGACTTACACTAGTGTCTGCACCACATCTGGCTCGATCGTACCATCACCTATTTCCTTTGGATGCCTTTGAGGAAGTCCCATTGGAACAGTATATGGGGGAAAGGTATGTAAAAGAGAGCCAGTTTGGTCTAGTGGTTAAGGCAACGGGCTAGAAACCAGGAGACTGAGAGTTCTAGTCCCGCCTTAGGCATGAAAGCCGGCTGGGTGACCTTGGGCCAGTCCCCCTCTCTCAGCCCAGCTCACCTCACAGGGTGGTTGTTGTGGGGAAAATAGGAGGAGGAAGGAGTATTAGGTATGTTTGCCGCCTTGAGTTATTTATAAAAATAATAAAGGCAGGATAGAAAAAAAATAAAAAAATAAAAAGATACTTGATATCATAAGTCCAAATCCCAGGGGTTTTGTTCTTCAGATAAATGGCATATCCTTTAATGTTTCTAGTTAAGTGCTTAAGTAGCCCCTTGTTTAAAACACATAACATATTCAGTGCTAAGTAAATATTTGCAAATAATTTTTTTCAGTAGATGATGAGATTTCTTTTGATTCTTCATTTATTACTGTTTCTAAGAGTAATTTAGGGTTTGAGGCAGAGTTCCAACTTTTTGGTACACAAAGGAGGGCCTTTTCCTGCATTCTTCCCAGGCAGTGGAACACAGTTCCTTGGAAATTGTGAATCCCCAAAGGGCTGTTCCCCTTTAAAAACTGTTCAAGTTTTCTTTATGGAAACCATTGTATTCTGCTTCTGTATATATTTTAAATAAAGGGATTAGGTAGCATTATTAATAGCTTTTACAATTAGACTTCTAGTTCTGGTAGTATATCAGAATAAAGAGATTAACATAAGGTTAATATGGGTTTCCTAATAGAATTTTGCAAATACTTTTTTAAAATAGGTATTGTCAGGGATGCCAGGGAGAAATCAGAGATCACCATGTAAGTATTTATTGAATTAAATTTATAAACTATTCTATATTTATTTTTATGATGATGCTATCTGTTCAATTGTATCCGATTCTATGGACCAGCTCTCTCCATATTTTCCGATCTTGTACAGCTTCTTTTAGTTGTTTTATGTTCTGGCTGGTGTCAGCTTTGATGGTGTCTATCCACTGTGTCTTTTGATGGCCTCGTTTCCTTTTACCGCTGACCATTCCGAGCATAATTGCCTTTTCCAGCGAGTTTGATCGCATGACATGGCCGAAATAAGTAAGGTGGAGTTTTGTGATTTTGCCCACCAGCGATATGTCTTACTTCATGTCCATGCAAATAGGCTTTAAGAACACCTTTTTGGGGACTTCATATGTATATCACATTAGACTTTAGGCCTTAAAAGTAATTATTTTCAATCTTGACATTGGAATAGGCCAGCTTTCATTACAATGTAGTAAAATTGTTGTTTATATTAAATAGAATATTATCATTTGCTTAGCAAAATTTTAAAAAGCAAATGAGATCATTGCCATCTCATTAACAATGCTATGATGTACTGAGATGTAACTCTTAAATTTCATTTTCCCCCTCAGGTCTATATTTGTAAAGTCTGTCGTAGTGCGTTTTGTATTGAATGTGATCTTTTTGCTCATGATACCTTGCACTGCTGTCCGGGTTGCATTCACAGCCATCCTGCTCCTCCCTGCATTTGACGCCTCTAATTAAATATTACTTCTTGTACATTCCTGTGAGCTGAGAATCCTCACCAATTGTTCCACTGAACATAGCAACAAATTCGGTTAAAGAGAAAGATAAGGAAGATGAGTCAGCTGGAGGCTTATGTAAATATGATTTTGCACACCCATTCTATGATACAGTCATGGACACACAATTCTGTATGTTACCTGTATATGCTTTTGTTAATGTTCTTTTGGAATTATGTGGAAGAATGTGCCAAATTATATCCTGAAAGTATTAAACTGTGCACATGCACTTAAAATATGGATCTTATTTATATGTTGCTTTTCTTAAATATAATTTCTGAAATTATAAAGGCTACTATCTGACAATTAGAAGTACTTGATGGCAGTCATTTTTATGTACCTGTATATTATGTCTGGACTTAGAGAACTTGAAACGTCTTTTCTGTGATAGCTCCTGTACATCTTAGCTCCCTTCCTCCATTCCATTAAGTATAGGGAAAAGTTGGGACTGATTCCAGGGAACCAGTGTGCCTCCATGTCAATAGTTTTAAGGTGCTGTGTATTTCGCTGTGACATTGTTTACAATTTTAAAGGTGAAAAGTTCCATAAATGCCCGACTCTTCTTTAGCTTCTGTAGGCAGAAGAGAAAACTACCCTGTATAAGAATAGATTCTATCTAAAGTGACGTTTCTATGCAGAATCTTATATTAGAGGTGTGATTTTAATTAGTGAGACTGGAAATTTAAATTAATTTTAAAAATTACTCTTAAATAAATCTGTTAACAGGGTCTGTTAATATCTAGAGCAGGGCTTTCCAAAGTTTTCCCGCGGCGACACACCAACCGCTGTTGGTGTGTCGCCGCGGGAAAACCTGGAAGTGCCGCCGTTGCGGCAGCGCACAAAAACCCGGAAGCGCTGCTGCCGCTTTCGGGTTTTGCGCACCACCGTTGGTGTGTCGCCGCGGGAAAACCCGGAAGCGCTGATGATGATCAGCGCTTCCGGGTTGTGTGGCGACACACCAGACTGTGTGTGGCGACACACTTTTGTGTCGCGACACACAGTTTGGAAAGCTCTGATCTAGAGTAAAGGTTGACTCCGCAATGATGTCCAAAGCAACTCATGGTGATACTAAAATGATGACACATGTGATTATGTAATTAGTACATATGTATCAACTCAAGGTGGGGAACGTCCTTAATATTCCTGCCTCCTATTTTCCCCACAACAACAACCCTGTGAGGTGGGTTGGGCTGAGAGAGAGGGACTGGCCCAAGGTCACCCAGCCGGCTTTCTTGCCTAAGGCAGGCCTAGAACTCACAGTCTTGTAGTTTCTTGGCCAGCACCTTCACCACTACACCAGACTGGCTCTCATGGAAATTATGTGGTTACATATTTACATCAAACATCTGGCCCAAGCATGTAAATCACGGCATTTGCATGATTACATCCCTGCACATGTGTCATAATTTGTTCCTCCTGCTGCAGACACCATTGTTGCTTTGTTTCAGTCATACCTTTAGCTATAGTTTTAGGAGCAAAGCAGATTACTTGCAGAAATGTGTCTTCTGATTTTTTATTGTAATTTATCGAATCATATGTTCTGTATATAAAAAATAAAACTTAAATGTGGTTTGTTTTATTTTCATTAGGCATATCTGAGGCATGCCGCTAGGCACTGTTGAAATCTTGGCTTTTGTTATCAGAGTACATAAATGGTACCCAGCTCCCAAATCAAGCAGGATACTGTGGTTGATGACATCAGTAGCTGCTGGGAGGCCTAAGGACCAAGAGGGCACCCTCCCACCCTCCAGGTCTTGATGAAGGCCATTCACCAGAATGACCAGGGCTGTTTTCGTCCCATGCCCTGGCCTGAATCCTGACTGAAAGGGATCTAGATTGGGGTTTTTCAAACAGAGCTCCATGGAATGTGGGGTTTCACAAAGACTTAAATGGGTTCTACTGGGCTAAGGGGAGGAAAAAGCTCTCTGCAAGAAACTAAGGGGAAAAAAAACCTCGAACACACCTGGTCATCTGCTCCCGCCTCAGTGCTGCTCTTCCCCTCTCACTAGCTACATCGCCAGCTTTTGCGAGTGCTCCACACGGGAGACAACTGGCTGCCTTTCCCTCACCAGGTGCACACAGACAAAACTTGACTCTCTGCCTGCCTCCAAGCTCCACAAACATTTTGAACTGCGAAAGAGCAATTGCAGTGACTCTTTCCTCCGTCTTCGTTTCCCACATTGCAGACAGTACAGTGCCTGTGCGTGTGCATGTCCCCTCTTGATTACCCCAATGACATCCTGTGCACACCTACTCAGGAGTAAGCCCCATTGAGCTATGTGGGAATTAAACCAGCTTTGCAAAGGCAGGCAGACGAGGAAGTTGGCTGCTTAAGTGGCTTCAACCAGGCATTCACAATGGAAAAAGTCCATGCCATGAACCCCCATTTTAGATATACTGTATGCCCCTAATTATATGTATATATTTTTATTTTGTTTTTTTATTATGCCTAATAACTATGTAATGTAAACATTTTTCCAGTTATGGATCATTGGCTACCAAACTGGTACAATTGCAGATGGTCCAGAAAAAGGTAAAAACAAAAGAGAAAACAAATGCCAGGGCTGCTGATATCGCTGCTGCTTCTGGCACAAGTTTTGAGAAATCAAAATTAAATTTGACTGATTTCATCAACATTTCTTTGTTCAGAACTTACGACTGTCTGAGTGTAGCTTTTTAAAAAATGTCCCAAAATTGCTAGTCAAGCATTGATATTTTTGTAAGAGAACCTTCTCTCCATATGCAGCAACAAAAAATGAATATAGAAATAGGCTAAATCTAGATTATCTTGGTTTACAAATAACATCATTGTTCCATATATTGAACTTTTATCCAAGGAAAAGCAATTACATCCCAGTCCTTGAAACTGATTTGTTTGGTTAAAACATTAACACAAACACACCCCGATAACTGAAATTCAAGTTTTATTTTTGTATTTGGCATTTACAATAAACAGTTTACTTTTCATTTTATTGGCAATTGTCTATCATTAACACTATAACTCTTGATCGGGGTTCCAGGAATTATTTCTTTTAACAAGTTCTGTGGCCTGAAAAAGTTTGAAAACCCTGATTTAGATAATCAATTCATCTAAGACTCTCCATCCCCACCAGCAATGAAGTCATTTTTACACAAGACTTTGCTGCAGAAACCGTTTTGCCCTTGCTTTTGTTTTCCACGGATACACTTCTCAATTGAGGAAGATAAGTTTTTTTCTCATTTCCTCCTTCCTGCAAAGGACGACCTTTCTGTTCTCCTTTTTGCTTGTGTAGGCTGGGAGACTTTTCTCCCCCTGAAGCAACTCATTGCAAACTGCCCTTGAATCAGGATCTGGAAACAGGTAAGTTCCAATCCTAAATTGAACTATATTTGAGAATGAAACAGATACTATTGAATATGAAGTTGAAGAATATAGTGAGAGTCCTTGGTGCTCTCTGAGTCTTGTTGTTTACTTGCAGACGTTTCATTGCCAGGCTAGGCAACATATAAAATATAGTGAGAATAAGAAACAGGAATCTGCATTCCTATTTCCTCCTAAGCTATCAGCTTTTTCTCTCTGTCCCTCTCCCTGTCGGTTTTGGCTTCTTTTTGTTTCTGTTTGGCTGGACTGCAATATCACATATGTATCTATCCCAGCCCATTCTTTAGACTCGTTAAGTCTCAACTTTAATTGATCCCATGAACAGTGGGTTTCATAAGATTATACAGCTCAAACTCGGAGGGAAAGAAAAAATGCTGTACTAATTTGAAGTGTTTCATGTGAATGTCAAGAGAATAATGATGCCTGAACTGGTGAGAATGCAAGTGTTTCCCTTAATGCCAGAATCCTGATCTTATTAGTACCACAGCAAGGAGCCAAAAGATTGCATTAACTTCTGATCTGGATTGGGGCTATGCTTATTCATTTTTTTAAGCCACTCACACAAATCCAAATTGCAAGTGGCATTTCATTTATATTCACCCATAAGAAAATGTCCTATAAATTTGTTTTTGCACTGAACCAGCAACAAGAAAAAATTGTGAGGAACACCAACAAAGAAATACTGCATGCACAAAATATACTTCTGTATCAACATAAGTTTTAAAAAAACTGCATTGATGTTTCTTCTTTTAGTTTTTTTTATTTTTTGCTATCCCTACAATGCTGAGACATGTTAGACCAGTGTTTCTCAACCTCAGCAACTTTCAGTTGTGTGGACTTCAACTCCCAGAATTCCCCAGCCAGAATTCTGTCTGAATTCCCCATGCTGGCTGCGTATTCTGGGAGTTGAAGTCAACACATCTGAAATTCGCTGAGGTTGAGAAACACTGTGTTAGACCCTTCTATGCTTCTTATACGAAAAGCATAACAAGAGAAAAATGAGGCAGAGAAGTTTTTATATGGGTTTTTCTGATAGCTTGGAAAGGCGGGGAAGGGAGAGAAGGAAGTAACTTGTAAATTACAACAAGTACAAGTAACTTGTAAATCCTTTTTAGTAGAAACTGACCTCAGGTGAATGATTCACCATCCTCTGCCTAAGACTTTGTTTGTTTCTACTGCCTGGCGGGGGAGCCTGAGGGCCAGCCTCCCCCATGTGAAGGTGCATAATACCCTGGGGGTAAGCAAAATCCTGAGCAACTCCCTGGCTGTGGATGGGTTTGTAGCCTCTGTCAAAGAAAGGCACAGTAAAGAAAGATACAGTAGTCTTGTGGGTGCTTCAGAGCCATCAGTGTCGCTGGAAGTGGCTTCTGTGGGAAGGAGAGCCCTGTCTAGCTATGGTTGGTTTACCAGCTGTGGCCATTTCTGGACAACGCTCCAATCATCCAAATACTGGATTACTGCAATATGCTATACAGCCTTCCCGGAGGTTTGCTTGGAAATTGCAGCTTGTGCAAAATATCTAGCTTGGTTACTGAAGAAAACAATATACAGTACCATGATGATATTAATTTGTTCTAAAAGCAATGCACTGGCTCCGCTGCCAGTGAAAATCAAAGTAATGATATACAATCCAGGTTAGGGTCTGGATATCCGACCGACTGATATTCTTGAGAGTACCAGATCTCCTTTGGAATGCTGAATTCTTCCAAAGTGCGTGTCAGGCCGCAGAGTAACTCTTCTGAAACAGGCTAAGCCTGTTTTTTAGACAGATTTGGTGCTTTTTGAAAGCAGGGTCCGCCCTCTCTCTGCTGAGTGCATTATAAGTTTTCTACTGCTTCTGCCAGCAAAGGTTTCATGTGGTTGTACTTTGTACTGCTGTTATTGCTTTGCAAGGAAGAGCACTATCCTTGTACCGGCTCTTAGGCTACTTCTGGATGCTGCTGGCCACAGACACTCACTGGCAGTTCTGCTTTCCCTTGCAGTGCTAGTCAAGAATGGAGCTTGTTCATTATTGATGGCTACCTCCTGCTTCACCCTGTCCCTTTCCTCCATGCCTGTTAGCCCACAGGTACTGAGGATGGGCGCAAGTAGGGCAGGAGGGCAGGAGCTCCCCAGATGTTCCTCGGAAACCCTCCTCCATGCCTATAACCTATCCTCCAGGCTAATTCTGAACACAGCTCTAGCGTGCTTTTGAAAAATTGCTAAATCCATTTCCAAAAATGACTCAGCTGACATGTTGCAACAGTAAAGGATGAACGCAGGATGAAACAGGAGGGGAGCTCTTTCAAAAGACCATTAGACCGGTATTCAGAAGTAGTCTCACTGGCAAACTGGAAGTATGGAGCACCTCTGCTCCTGCGGTCTGCTAGTTGGGCACCTTGACAAGTGGCTAAACCCAACATTCACTCACCCGGCCACTCCTCAGCACATATTAAGGGCAGAGATTAGTAGTTGTTTTTCCAGCCAGCAGTTGATGCTCAGTTGGAGGGGAAGGAACTCCACTGGTTGTTTTCCTTAACTTGTCCTGAATTAAAATTGTAAAGATAGCACCGTTTACCTTCCTGGAAATAGGACTCAGCTGTTAGGGCAGCAAATTTTAGACCAGTCTAGATTTCTGCCACCTCAAGGACTGGTGGATTACACTTTAATCTTGCTATCTGGCTATGTCAGTTACACTGGCAATGAGTGCACCGTTGGGAGACTTGCAACAGCAGGTTAGGGATAGATCATCATGGAGAAAAGCTATCTCGTCGCCAGGAGTCAAAAATGACTTGATGGCACATAATCAATCAATCTGGCTATGCCCTAAAACATGCAATAAAACCACTGATACTACTTGTGATAGCACAGCCATATTACTTTCTGTTGACCACAGGCCAAGTTGATGGCCATTGTGGTCCTGAAAAACAAACACCATAATTATAACTACTCTATGCAATGAAGAATGTAAATTTAGAGCCCAGATCATTTATGGTTTATTGACTTACAATTTTGTTTTGTTTACTATTTTAATAGAATGGCTACCGAAGAGACTTCTGCAGATATCAGTAACATTTCAGAGCTAGATCCCTCTTATATTGAGGCTTCCTGCCCTCAGATGAATTTTAATTTTAGTGTACTTACGGAAGAAATGGAGCTAGATTACCGGCAAATCCGCAAGCAACTGCAAAGAGGGTATAATCCTACAATGAGAAGTGAAGCCAAAAGGTTAAAAACCTTCCTGTCCTTACCTAGTAATTGTAAATCAGCTTGGGCACCCTTAGAAATGGCTGCAGCTGGCTTCTATTACACCAATGTTAAGTCTGCAATACAGTGTTTTTGCTGTGGATTAGTTTTGCTTGCAAGAAGTATTGAAAGGTCACCTTTTGAGGAACATAAGAAGCAATGGTCCAGTTGCGAATTTATTTTAGGCAGAGAGGTTGGTAACATCTCTAAATATGACATTCGAGTACAGAATCCAGAGGACAATTCTCTAGAAGTAAAAAATGAGCACAAGGAATTGGAGTCAAGACTTGAATCCTTCGCCAACTGGCCATTTTATTGCAAAGAGATCCTGCCTGCTTTGCTGGCTAATGCTGGATTTTTCTTTACAGGTAATCTCAAAGCATATTTATTCTCTAATCTCTAAAATATTGCCTCTACTGGATCTCCATGCTCCAAAGAGACATTTATGAGTTTTTTTGTTGAGATACAAAATTTGGTCAGTGGCACTATTCCCACTATACACCAAGCCGCTAACTCAATCAAACCTTCTTACTGGTGTTACTGGCAGCTCATTCACATTAACTGGGTTACCTTTTTGGCAATACAGGGTCCTCATTCACTTTCTCCAGGAAGTGCCAGGTATCTCATGAGCCCATGGACCAGAAGAGTACTGGTAACTGTTCATGAGAAGTATTATTACAACTTGTGGCTGATCCAGTTTCTTTCTGGGTGCAATTCAAAGTGCTGGTTATTACCTTTAAAGCCCTAAATGGCACAGGGTCAGGTTATTTGTGGGACTGCCTTTCCCTGAGGGTATCTGCCTGTTCTACCATGTCAGATAGGGGTGGGTGCACTCCAGGTCCCTTCCCTTAAATGTTGTCATCTGGTGGGACCTAGGAAGCCTGCCTTTTCCATAATGGCCCCTGTCCTGTGGAATACCCTCTCCCCTGAGATCTGGCCAGTCCCCACTCTCCTAGTCTTTTGGAAGGCCTTGTAGAGCAGGCTGTCCCCCTAGCATTGAATTAGGTGGCAACTGGAAGCCAGCAACTGTAAATGACAATGTATGGAGGGTTGTCTGTTTGGAGGCACCAGGAGGTTTTTTTTTTAATGGTAGTGTTATTATTCCTTTTTACATTTTTAACTGCTGTTCTTGTAAGCTACCCAGCTTTATTGTACATAAGGGAGACAGCCATATAAGTCCAATAAATAAATAAATAGTCCCTTCTCCTTGGCCAGGCAGGCAGAAGTATATATGTTTTGGTCCATAGGCATCCAGTAGAAGGTACAATTATATCTATACATTCAATATAACATTTTATATATGTACTGTGTATATACAGAATTAATTTATGGGGTTTTATAAGCAAACAAGGATTATTAATAGCACTTTGCCTATTAATACAGTCATCTACTTGATTTGCATTCTTATTGTACTGCTTTGCCTTCCAGAAGGATAGCTTCAAAGTACCAGGAGTCAGATGAATAACTCAGTTCTGTGTAATTGTCTTACATGCAGGCATAAAAGACACAGTTCAATGCTTTGCCTGCACTGGGTGCCTGGGAAATTGGGAAGAAGGTGATGATCCATGGAAAGAACACGCAAAATGGTTTCCTGAGTGAGTAATATACAAGACAATTCTACAATCCCTTTATATTCCTGGTTCTGATATTGGAGATACCATTATTTATTTATTTTATTTATTTAATTTTTATCCCGCCTTTATTATTTTTATAAATAACTCAAGGCGGAGAACATACCTAATACTCCTTCCTCCTCCTATTTTCCCCACAACAACAACCCTGTGAGGTGAGTTGGGCTGAGAGAGAGGGACTGGCCCAAGGTCACCCAGCCGGCTTTCATGCCTAGGGCGGGACTAGAACTCACAGACTCCTGGTTTCTAGCCCAGCACCTTAACCACTAGACCAAACTGGCTCTCCATTATGAGCTTACGGTAGTCACAGTGCTACATATTCCCAGCAGCTGAGACCCCACCACCAGATTTATTGAAGCAAATCCAAGATAGCCAAATGAACGGCAAAGCCAACAGTATCTCTGGTAATCTGTGGCCACCAACCGCAAGCTTGCTTGCTGACCACGTCTCCATATTATCTTTGAAGGAAAGCACCAGTCAATATAGGGTGATAGTAATTTAGCCTCATGACAATACAATTCAATATTCATCCACCACAGGGCCATTGTAGGGTTCTTCTTGGGTTACTTGTATAGAATTGCCTTCCATAGGCATTCTCAGTTGCAAAAGTGTTGTTAGAATGTCTGTGTTGCTCTGTGTCTGTGAAACACTCTCCTTTTGGAAATGAAATTGAACCTTACCCTCTCTGTATCCTGGAAGAATATCTTTTAAATTTAACATTTCAAACAGTTTTTAGTATTTTTTAAGATGTTTTACATGAGTATCTTTGTGTTAATATGATTTGGCATGATTTCTTATTTGAACAATGCTGTATTAAAAACAGCAGGAGTGGGTGAAGAGCATAATAAACTGAACATAAAAACCAAGTTCCCATTGTGGTTGGATTAATAGGTGAGTGTTGGCCAGAGGTTTCTAGGGCACCAAACCCTGATCCAACCCAAGATGTCAAATATCAGCAACAGGTTGTGATGAAATTGCCTTCTTATTCCCATGCACCAAATGACTCTCTCTGGATTGCTTGGGATAGGCAGGTGGAAGGAATAATCCTTTTCACCTTCAACCACCCCCAAGGTGTCACTGTTCCATCTTCTATCACCACCATTTCTGAAAATTGGAATGGTGGTCAGATTTCAATACAGTAGTTTTGTTATTAGAAGACAATGTAAATAGTATGAATAAATACATTAATATATTCATTTCTATTGGGCAAAATTCCAACCTGATACCCTCAAGATATCTTGGACTAAAATAATCATCGCCAGCTAGCATTGCCAATGAACATGCTTACAACAGATGGTGGAATTTGTAATCCAACATTTCTGGCAGGCATCAACTAGAAGAACATTGCTCTTGGATATTTATTTGTATGTTAGGTTCTAAAGTAAAAAACCTGTAAGAGTCCTGAGAATAGAAAATAGAACAACAAGTCCTTCTTATTTCATAATATAAAACTCAATTTGCTCACTGTACAAAATGCCCTCAATATACTCATTATGAAATGTTTACATTTGTGCTTTAAGTTCTTGGTCAAATAACAGGATAGACTGAGATTCCATTAATTGTTACTATCAGAAACTGTTGTTATAATTTAAAATATATAAATTACCATTATATTATTATTTTATAGATGTGAATTTCTTCAAATGAAGAAGTCCAGAGATGAAATTAAACAATATATTCAAAATTATTGTGGATTTTTTGGCATTACGGTATTCTCATTTTTTATATATATATTTTATATATTTTCATTTTTATTTTATTGAAACATTAGACTAATAGCTAGACTTTTTAAAGGGCTACTCTTAATGGGGAGTAATCCTCAAGACCTTAACTTTTCTGTTGGGAAGTCATACAAACTGAACCTACTGAAACTATTTCTCTAGCTTCCCTTTCTTCACAAAATTAAAATGTAGAATGTTTGGGTATTGTGGGAAATTAAAGTGGCAGTTACCTGATGCTGAGATCTGAGGGGGGGGGGGGAAAGAGTCCAGGACAATCATAATTGGAGGCCTACCAAGATAGTGAAAACTGCAGCTGTCCAAGACAGTTATATGTCAAAGGATAAACTTGTGGCAGATTAATAAAAGGTTACCTGGAACAAATCTATTCAGCAGAGTCGTTATAGCAATTTATGTATCTATAAATTGAATTCAAAGCATGCAAGAAACTGCAGTGTATATATTAGCTTATTATCAAAATAATAGAAGAAATAGAAACATGAATAAAAACTAATTCTAGCATTTTGTTTTGTTTTGTTTAGGGAAAGCATTTTGCAGCACCTGCCAGGAAATGTTTACCTTCTGACCCAGGTACAGTAACGGAAATAGAATTCTAGGCCTGTGTTTTAAATCACAAGGAAGCAGCCTAGTCATTTTGGGTGTTCAACCTTGACCATTAGCTTCATTGGTAGACTCTTATGGATCTTGTATCAAAAATATCTGAAGAGTATGATATTGCTATCCTTAACTTAATAGTGGTCATGAGGTCCAAAATGCCATATGAGTTGCATTATGAGTTCTCCTACTGCAGCCCATTAAGACCCCATTTTTGGGGTTCATGGACCTTCTCCAGGAGAATTTGATGGGATGCCAAGGGCTGTCACTGCAATGGAAATTCAACTGTCTGCTTGTGAACACAGAATCAGTTTGTACAGAATCACAAGCTTCTTTGGCTCCTTATCCTTGCACTGCTGAATTGTTATCGATGGTTGTAATCATGTAGATCAGGGGTCCCCAACCTGTGGGCCACGGCCCACTACTGGGCCGCAGCCTGTTAGTAACTGGGCCGTGGGGCTCCCACCCACAAACCCCGCCCCCTTCCGCACAATTGGCTCCCACCCGCAAACCCCGTCCCCCAATGCTTGTGATTGGCTCCCACCTGCAAACCCTGCCCCCGGTGTGTGCGATTGGCTCCCGCCCACAAACCCTGCCACCGGTCCGCGGAAATCCTGGAACCCCACCCCCAGTCCGCGGAAATCCCAGAAACCCCGCCCCCTGGTCCAAGGAAAAATAATCTTTTGAAACCGGTCCCTGGCGCCAAAAAGGTTGGGGACCCCTGATGTATGTCTATGAAGGTTCTCAGTCATCCAGGTGGATCCTCCTTTAGATGATAAAGGGACTTAGAAATAACATCTCAAAATAACCATGACCTAGCCCCAGGTGTAAGGTCACACAGCCACCTAGAAACATATTTAAGGATTCCCTTACTAACTTTGCTCAGACTGAAGAAGCTCCTTGGATAAGGAGCGAAACGTTTCCACTGAGAAAATAGAAATCCAGTTGACATGATTCAAGCTACAGACGACCCCTGATGTAGATGTCTGCTCTGGATAAATACATTAATTTAGTGGGGAAGGAGCAGGAATCGATTGCAACAGATAATCATGCAGTTAATTTTTCATCAAACCTTTGAAACATTTAAAAACCTGCTGAGTTTTATTTATTTACTTAGCATTGTGTGTCATTTTCAACCCTTTTATTTAAGAACTCAAGATGGAGTACAGCTCAACTCAAAATAATTTTCTTCCATTACCCAATCCTATGCATAAATAGTGAATGCTGTATAAACATCTCTGTACACATGAGAAAAAGACACAAGGAAATGATGATTTACAGTTTTCTTTATTTGCAGTTTCCTGGGTCTTTTTAAAACAACATACATTTTCTTCTCTACTATAAATCATGAAAATATGTCTACCTGACAATATCTCAGGTATTTCTTCCTAAACTCTGTTGTTTTTGGTTGCAAAAGAGGACCTAGAACCCTTTGTGAACATCTATAAGGACGAAGAGATTCGGCTGGAATCCTTTAAAACGTGGCCACAAGATGCATGTGCTGATCCGGCAATTCTGGCCAAAGCAGGCTTCTTCTATACAGGTCAGTCTCTTGTTGCTCTTTTTCATAATCTTGCCCTTTTTTTTATCAATGTCTGCAACGTCTTGTTGGAATTTTGTTAACGTTTTCTTATTTGTATTCAGTTCTAACTAATAATCACTTTATCTTTCTATCTGCATATCTTTGTACCATTCATGTAATATATTTTAAATAATATTTTGAAATAATTTGTACATTATTTACATTTAAGTCAAATCAAAAGACAGATGTCTAAAATGCTGGCTATGTTGAACAAAATTTTTATTAAGTCACCTAGGAAACTTGTTTCCATATTTGAATTTCCTTGCACGTAAAGCAGTGTTTCTCAACTTTGGTGGCTTTAAGTTGTGTGGACTTCAGTGCTGGTTGGGCAATTCTGGGAGTTGAAGTCCACACATCTTAAAGTGCCAAAGGTTGAGAAACACTGATGTAGAGTTAAACATTAACCACACTACTCTGAATATTTAATCTAAACATTGTTTTCCATGCTTGGAAAATGATTCAGAGGAAAGACTTCAACCTTGAATAGGTGTGAACGCAGCACCTTTGTGGTATTCATTAAAGCAGCTCAACTTTTTTCAGGTTTTGTGCAAGCCTCAACAAAGGAGTGGATGCTTTAAGAGACACATTGACTTTAAAGAATGTATTCCTTAAAGCATCATCATCTTTTTTTCAGGCTTTCATAGGCTATTCATTATAATCAAGCAACTGTGCTTGCTTGAGGGCTAAGCATTATGTATGTTGTATGTGTATAAGGAAGCCTGTATAAGGGTGTCAAAGAAAGGGGATGGAAATGTAACATAAGTGATATATATTTATTGCTTTTCTTGAATTGCTATTTGGCCTTCCAGAAGGCCATAAAGACCTGACTCTTCACTCAGTCACTGGGCTGGGGTATAGCGATGGGAGCCTTGGATGGTTGTCGGGGCATCCTAGAAGGATGACTGAGGAGCCTGTTTTTCAGTTTTAGTTTTATGGTTTTTATGGTTTTATGCTTTGTAGTTTTATTGTTGTTGTGAGCTGCCCAGAGTTGTGCTCTAAGATGGGCGGCTGCACAAATCTTTTAAATAAATACATAAATAAATTCACAGAATCATAGAATGGAAGGATTGGAGGGATTGGAATCATATAAATCCTGCCCAGTGTAGGAATCCAATAGTATACCATCCTTGCTAGATGGCCACCCATCCTCTTTTTAAATACTGTACTTCTAAAGAAGGGGAATCCATAGCGTCTCAAGGCAGTCTGCTCCATTATAAAACGCTTCTTACTTTTACCGATATTTTTACTGATCTTCAACTAAAATCTACTTCCTTGTAATTTAAAACTATTGTTCCTTGTCATGTCTTCTGGATCAACTTTGAACTCTTCTGCCTTTCTTCTATTTGCCAGTCCTTCAGATGCTTGAGGACAGCTATTAGGTCTCTCTGAAGCCTTCTTTTCTCCAAGCTAATGTACCCAACTGTTTGTCATCAGTTTTTCTTTTCATATCCTCAGTCATCTTTGTTGTTCTCCTCTGGGTGTGCTTCAGTTGGTCAACATCTTTTCTAGAATTATGGGCACAGTACAGGATGCAATATTCTGCATGTGGTCTGACCAATGCAGAATGTTGTTGTTGTTGTTGTTCAGTCGTTCAGTCGTGTCCGACTCTTCGTGACCTCATGGACCATAGCACGCCAGGCCTTCCTGTCCTCCACTGTCTCTCGGAGTTTACTCAAATTCATGTTCATTACATCGGTGATGCTATCTAACCATCTCATCCTCTGCCGTCCCCTTCTCCTTTTGCCCTCAGTCTTTCCAAGCATCAGGGTCTTTTCCAGTGAGTCCTCTCTTCTCATTAGGTGGCCAAAGTATTTGAGCTTCAGCTTCAGCATCTGTCCTTCCAATGAGCAGTCAGGGTTGATTTCCTTTAGGATTGACTGGTTTGACCTCCTTGCAGTCCAAGGGACTCTCAAGAGTCTTCTCCAGCACCACAGCTCGAAAGCATCAATTCTTCGGCGCTCAGCCTTCCTTATGGTCCAACTCTCACAGCCATACATTGCTACTGGAAAAACCATAGCTTTAACTATACGGACCTTTGTCGGCAAGGTGATGTCTCTGCTTTTTAATATGCTGTCTAGGTTTGCCATAGCTTTCCTTCCAAGGAGCAAGCGTCTTTTAATTTCATGGCTGCAGTCACCGTCTGCGGTGATCTTGGAGCCCAAGAAAATAAAATCTGTCACTGCTTCCATTTCTTCCCCTTCTATTTGCCAGGAAGTGATGGGACCAGATGCCATGATCTGGGTTTTTTTAATGTTGAGTTTCAAGCCAGCTTTTGCACTCTCCTCTTTCACCCTCATCAAGAGGCTCTTTAGTTCCTCTTCACTTTCTGCCATTAGGGTGGTATCGTCTGCATATCTGAGGTTGTTGATATTTCTCCCGGCAATCTTAACTCCGGCTTGTGATTCATCCAGCCTGGCATTTCTCATGATGTACTCTGCATATAAGTTAAATAAGCAGGGTGATAATATACAGCCTTGTCGTACTCCTTTCCCAATTTTGAACCAGTCGGTTGTTCCATGTCCGGTTCTAACTGTTGCTTCTTGACCCACATACAGGTTTCTCAGGAGACAGGTAAGGTGGTCTGGTACTCCCATCTCTTTAAGAATTTGCCACAGTTTGTTGTGATCCACACAATCAAAGGCTTTAGCGTAGTCAATGAAGCAGAAGTAGATGTTTTTCTGGAACTCTCTTGCTTTTTCCATGATCCAGCGAATGTTGGCAATCTGATCTCTAGTTCCTCTGCCTCTTCGAAACCCAGCTTGCACTTCTGGTAGTTCTCGGTTCACATGCTGCTGAAGCCTAGCTTGTAGGATTTTGAGCATAACCTTGCTGGCATGTGAAATGAGCGCAATTGTACGGTAGTTTGAACATTCTTTGGCATTGCCTTTCTTTGGAATTGGAACGTAAACTGACCTTTTCCAATCCTGTGGCCACTGTTGAGTTTTCCAAATTTGTTGGCATATTGAGTGCAGCACTTTAACAGCATCATCTTTTAGGATTTTAAATAGCTCAGCTGGGATACTGTCTTCTCCGCTAGCTTTGTTGTTAGTAATGCTTCCTAAGGCCCACTTGACTTCACTCTCTAGGATGTCCGGCTCAAGGTCAGTGACCACACCATCGTATTTATCAGGGATATTAAGATCTTTCTTGTATAGTTCTTCTGTGTATTCTTGCCACCTCTTCTTAATCTCTTCTGCTTCTGTTAGGTCCCTGCCTTTTTTGTCCTTTATCATGCCCATCTTTGCACAAAACGTTCCCTTGATATCTCCGATTTTCTTGAAGAGATCTCTAGTCTTCCCCATTCTATTGTTTTCCTCGATTTCTTTGCATTGTTCATTTAAGAAGGCCTTCTTATCTCTCCTTGCTATTCTCTGGAATTCTGCATTCAGTTGTTTATATCTTTCCCTTTCTCCCTTGCCTTTTGCTTCCCTTCTTTCCTCAGCTATTTGTAAAGCCTCATCAGTCAGCCACTTTGCTTTCTTGCATTTCTTTTTCTTTGGGATGGTTTTAGCTGCTGCCTCCTGTACAATGTTACGAACCTCCATCCATAGTTCTTCAGGCACTCTGTCTACCAGATCTAATCCTTTAAATCTATTCCTCACCTCCACTGTATATTCATAAGGGATATGATTTAGGTCATACCTGATTGGTCTAGTGGTTTTCTCTACGTTCTTCAATTTAAGCCTAAATTTTGCAATAAGAAGCTCATGATCTGAGCCACAGTCAGCTCCAGGTCTTGTTTTTGCTGATTGTATAGAGCTTCTCCATCTTTGGCTGCAAAGTATATAATCAATCTGATTTCGGTATTGACCATCTGGTGATGTCCATGTGTAGAGTCGTCTCTTGTGTTGTTGGAAAAGAGTGTTTGCTATGACCAGCGTGTTCTCTTGACAAAACTCTATTAGCCTTTGCCCTGCTTCATTTTGTACTCCGAGGCCGAACTTGCCTGTTATTCCGGTTATTTTTTGACTTCCTACCTTAGCATTCCAGTCCCCTATGATGAAAAGGACATCTTTTTTTGGTGTTAGTTCTAGAAGGTGTTGTAGGTCTTCATAGAACCGGTCAACTTCAGCTTCTTTGGCATCAGTGGTTGGGGCATAGACTTGGATCACTGTGATGTTGAATGGTTTGCCTTGGATTCGAACTGAAAGCATTCTGTCGTTTTTGAGGTTGTACCCCAGTACTGCCTTTCCCACTCTTTTATTGACTATGAGAGCTACTCCATTTCTTCTAAGGGATTCTTGCCCACAGTAGTATATATAATGGTCTCCTGAATTAAATTCGCCCATTCCTGTCCATTTTAGTTCGCTGATTCCCAAGATGTCGATGTTCAATCTTGTCATCTCATGTTTGACCACATCCAGCTTACCTTGATTCATAGTTCTTACATTCCAGGTTCCTATGCAATATTGTTCTTTACAGCATCGGACTTTCCTTCCACTTCCAGACACATCCACAACTGAGCGTCCTTTCGGCTTTGGCCCAGCCGTTTCACACTTTCTGGAGCTACTCGGAATTGCCCTCCGCTCTTCCCCAGTAGCATTTTGGACACCTTCCGACCTGAGGGGCTCATCTTCCGGCGTCATATCTTTTAGCCTTTTGATACTGTCCATGGGTTTTCTTGGCAAGGATACTGGAGTGGTTTGCCATTCCCTCCTCCAGTGGACCACGTTTTGTCAGAACTCTCCATCATGACCTGTTCTTCTTGACCTGACTTCATTGAGTTACGCAAGCCCCTTCGCCACGACAAGGCAGTGATCCATGAAGGGGAAATGCAGAATAGGGAGGACTAATGACTTCTCTCGATCTTGACACAATGTTTCTGTTGATTCAGACTAGGTCTGCATTTCTGTGTGGGTTTTTTTTTTTTTTTTTTTTTTTGCTTATTTATGTTCACATGTTACAAAGAACTTCAGGTTCATTTGTACCAGTCATTTCCACAACCTCTTTAAGACATCTAAGAATGACATTGATATTGTAAGTCTTTAGGCATCCCCACAAACAGGGTTTCAAGTCCCATTGGGCTCCTCACAACAACTGTTTTGAAACATAGCATACAATGGGGGATAAAGGGGAATCCAGATAGCCTCATAGCTGGGCTCCTATTATCTCCCAGTCCCTTACTGCATAAGATTGATGAACGGGGATTGGGAAGCTGCTCTATTAAGGGCAAAAGTAAGGCAGCTTAGATGATCTAAACCCACACTGGAAATATCAGAGATCAGTTCCCTAACCATTGACCATATCCACTGACAACAAGCAGTTACATCCTGAGACGTTTGTAGCTTGAATCATGTCAACTGGATTTCTATTTTCTTAGTGGAAACGTTTCGCTCCTTATCCAAGGAGCTTCTTCAGTCTGAGCAAAGTTGGTAAGGGAATCCTAAATATGTTCCTAGGTAGCTGTGTGACCTTACACCTGGGGCTAGGTCATGGTTATATTGAGATGTAATTTTTAAGTCCTTTTATTATCTAATGGAGGGTCGTTAAAATCACCATGCTGCTGTTGAGCTTCTGAAATGGTCTTAATCTTCCTAGGCACAGAAGACAACACGGGGAGGAAGATGGGGGAGAGTTTGTGCCTGAGGCCCCCACCTCTATTCAAGGAAGGATTTTCCAAGTTGGCATAAATGGATTCCTTGACTCCTCTCTCAAACCACCTATCTTCTCTGTCTAAAATGTGAACATTAATGTCCTCAAATGAGTGTCCTTTTTCTTTTAGGTGAAGATAAACTGCTGACTCTGGTCCTGTGGTGTTACTTCTCCTGTGCTGGGCCATCCTCCTGTACATAGGTTGTTTGGTTTCTCCAATGTAGAGTTCAGAGCACTCCTCACTGCACTGGATTGCATAAACTACATTGCTTTTCTTATGTTTTGGAGTTTGATCTTTGGGGTGTACAAGCCAAACTCCAAAACATAAGAAAAGCAATGTAGTTTATGCAATCCAGTGCAGTGAGGAGTGCTCTGAACTCTACATTGGAGAAACCAAACAACCTATGTACAGGAGGATGGCCCAGCACAGGAGAAGTAACACCACAGGACCAGAGTCAGCAGTTTATCTTCACCTAAAAGAAAAAGGACACTCATTTGAGGACATTAATGTTCACATTTTAGACAGAGAAGATAGGTGGTTTGAGAGAGGAGTCAAGGAATCCATTTATGCCAACTTGGAAAATCCTTCCTTGAATAGAGGTGGGGGCCTCAGGCACAAACTCTCCCCCATCTTCCTCCCCGTGTTGTCTTCTGTGCCTAGGAAGATTAAGACCATTTCAGAAGCTCAACAGCAGCATGGTGATTTTAACGACCCTCCATTAGATAATAAAAGGACTTAAAAATTACATCTCAATATAACCATGACCTAGCCCCAGGTGTAAGGTCACACAGCTACCTAGGAACATATTTAGGATTCCCTTACCAACTTTGCTCAGACTGAAGAAGCTCCTTGGATAAGGAGCGAAACGTTTCCACTAAGAAAATAGAAATCCAGTTGACATGATTCAAGCTACAGACAATTCCACCTGGATGACTGAGAACCTTCATAGACATCCTGAGACGTTGGTTCTCCTCCTGTCTCTAGGTCCAGGCACAGATTCATGGAGCACGGGGGATGAAGGAAGAGCCCCAGCTGGAGAAACAGCTTATAGTTTAGTTGATTCTGCAGCCTATAGAGCACTCCCCTCAAATGGCTAATTATTAATGGTGTGGTTTTTAATGATTTTTTTTTTCTAAAATAAAAGTCAAAATGGATGTGCTAAGTCTCTGTGACCTTAATATATTCATTTTGTTCTCTTAAACTAGCCCAGCTAACATTCTGACTCATTGAGCTGATGATGGTATGGCATCCCTAGACACACTTCTTACAGCTCTCAGTGCCAAAATAATAATTAAAGTGTATCCCCAAGACCAAAAACAGTTGGCTCCCCTGTATTAGGTCCTGAAGTCTTCTAGTTTATATTCAAGGGAAAGCTACGCATTTAAAAATGAGAAGAGAGTCTTCCATTCAAGTACACCTGAGTCAACCAGGACAATAGTTGAATTGGCTCTACCTGGTATATGGGCCAAACAATGGCATTCTGATCCACTTTTCCTGGCAAACTATGTGTCATCATCTATTCATGTAGTCTGACAAGTTAGTCCTTCCAGGGAGCAGCCAAGATCTCATAACCACTCTCGTGCATCACCCTCCCTTATTACCACTTCCCCTCATCTTACACCAAAAGGACCAGTTCTGTGCATTCTACCTTCCACATATCATGAGAGGATGTTTCCTCACAATTAAGAGAGTGTGGGATTTGAAACTAATTTTCATTCAGCATTATATCCATTACTTTAATGATACTGGTATATTGGTAACACGTCAACTGAAACAAAAGGGAGTATTACAGATTTCTGATAAAAAATTAAAGAAAAAGATTAATGAAACATTGAAGATAGCATTTTTTAAAAAAAAATACAGATATAGATATAAAAACCACATTGTTGAACTGCTTTTTGCAGGGAGAAAGGATGTCGTACAGTGTTTTTACTGTAGTGGGTATCTGAATGACTGGAAGGAAACCGATGATCCTTGGAAAGAACATGCTACTTTTTTCCCTCAGTAAGTGAAGATTGAGCTGAGATAGTTCAGTACAATATAATTTATAAAAATGCCATAACAGTTTACAGTTTGTTTGTTTGTTTGTTTGTTTGTTTATAAGATGCAAATGCTGCCCACTCTCCTAGAAATAATGAATAAAATAATAAATAAAAATAAAGATTTGGATAAATAAGTATGTTTTAATTGGTTGATCAATTAAACTCTCTGCTAAATTGTACTAAGGAGGTCCTCTTAGGGAGTTTGTTTCAACTCCAATGAAAGGATTTTCTACAATGTGGGTCCATCATATACGTAAAAAACTGAATTCAGTATGCAAGTCAAACAAAACATGGCAAGATATGCTGGAGGTGTTCCACTGACGACCTGAAAATGTGAGGAGGACTGTACATGAATAAGTTGTCCTGTAGATAGCTTTAAACACCATTGTGAGTTCCCTAAATTCAGTGCTAAAAACAACTGGCAACCAGCGAAACTGTTTCAGCAGGGGAGTAATGTAGGACTTTATATATTGCAACTGGCCAGAATGTGGCAATATGGTGGTGAATGTGGCAATATGGTGGTGAGAAGCACCACTTTTTGTTGTTGTTCAGTCGTTAAGTCATGTCCGACTCTTTGTGACCCCATGGACCATAGCACGCTAGGCCTTCCTGTTCTCCACTGCCTCCCGGAGTTTACTCAAGTTCATGTTCATTACATCGGTGATGCTATCTAACCATCTCATCCTCTGCCGTCCCCTTCTCCTTTTGCCTTCAGTCTTTCCCAGCATCAGGGTCTTTTCCAGTGAGTCCTCTCTTCGCATTAGGTGGCCAAAGTATTTGAGCTTCAGCTTCAGTATCTGTCCTTCCAATGAGCAGTCAGGGCTGATTTCCTTTAGGATTGACTGGTTTGACCTCCTTGCAGTCCAAGGGACTCTCAAGAGTCTTCTCCAGCACCACAGTTCGAAAGCATCAATTCTTCGGCGCTCAGCCTTCCTTATGGTCCAACTCTCACAGCCATACATTACTACTAGGAAAACCATAGCTTTAATTATACGGACCTTTGTCGGCAAGGTGATGTCTCTGCTTTTTAATATGCTGTCTAGGTTTGCCATAGCTTTCCTCGCAAGGAGCAAGCGTCTTTTAATTTCATGGCTGCAGTTACTGTCTGCGGTGATCTTGGAGCCCAAGAAAATAAAATCTGTCACTGCTTCCATTTCTTCCCCTTCTACTGTATTTGCCAGGAAGTGATGGGACCAGATGCCATGATCTGAATTTTTTTAATGTTGAGTTTCAAGCCAGCTTTTGCACTCTCCTCTTTCACCCTCATCACCACCACCTGCAATTTCCTAATTGCCCTCAAGAATCACTTCAGAAGAACAGATTGCAATAATCCTGTCTTAAAGTGTCCAGTACATTGATCACTAAATTCAGACCTCTTTCCTCCAGGTCATAGGGATGTCTCTGCTTTATCAAAGGGCCAGCCATCTAATGTGGTTGTCTAACTGGATTCAGCAGGACTTCTATGCTACAAATGTAATTCCTAAGGGAGGGTACCCTCCAGAACAGGCATATCTTCCAAATCCTGAAGCCCAGTCCCTGAAAATAGTAACAGCTCTATCTAATTTGCATTCAGATTCCATTTATTTTTTCCCACATCCAGTCCCTAATGGTCTGGAGATACACAGAAGCCTTGAAAACATCCAACTTGGAGCTTACAGAAAAGGAGAAATGTAGTTGACTATCACCAGCATATTAGTGGTATCTCATGCCAGACTGAAAGATCTTTCCCCTCCCTCCCTCTCTCTCTCTCTCTCTTTTAATATGGGAGACAAAACAGAATTTTCAGGACCCTTCAGAATAGCTGGATTTCTCCCAATTCCACTTTCTGCAGCACCAAATGTAAAATGTTTGATAATACGCTGTGAAAACCATGAAAAAGCAGCAATAAAGCTGTGAAAATGAGGCATTAATTTCCTGCAGCCTGTAGGTGCCCTTCACATGTGTCAGATTATGATTTCTATTATCTTAGCTAGCACAAAGTGCAGACAGCTAGGAATGGTGACGGCTATAGTTCAGCCAACATGAATGGCACTGGATTGGGGAAGACCGTGTAGTCTACTGATGGATCCTAGACAATTGACCAGAGCTACAGTTTCAGTCTGATTGGAAAAAAGAAAGCAACTTAAGGCAAACAGACTGGTGCCAGCTAGAACATCCAGATAAAGTGGCAGGATTTAACGGTTCAATGGTGTACCATCTAAGGGCATGCAAATACCAACAAGTATACGACATGGTTCCTTTTGTTGATCTCAGTTAACACAGCTTTTCTTTAAAAATGCATTATAGTTGTAAGCAATCAGATCCAGAAAGGAGGATGTCATCGGAGAATAGCGAAATGCAAACAAAGGCTGAGTCACAGCATGAAAAGGTAAGACAGTGGGTAGCTAGGATTTGATGGGTTATTTTTTCCATAATAGGAAGTAACTTCCACTTGTACGAGTAGGTGTGTCAGGGAAAAGAGACAAGAATTATTATTGCTTTTTTGTAATACACTAAGATATTGTGCCTGGTGTGTATAAATCTTAGATTTTGGTCAGTAACTCAGGTTGCCAGTATAGACACACACAAGAGTAAGTTTCACTGAGCAGGGGGTAATTGCTTCTGAAAAGAGAAAATATACTGTCAGAAACTGATAGCAAAAGAAGGATACTGCATCTCCTATTTAGCTATTATAACTAACTTACATATTACATAGTACAGTTCCCCCTTTACATATTACACAACTTCTGTTGGTTGTGCTGGATCTCTATATAATTTTTAGTACCATTAACTGTAAATGGGTGGAATAGAAGAGGATTTGGTATCAGAGTGGCCATGACACCTCTTAGAAATTGATGCTGAGTGGTGGTGGTGGTGGTTCTAGACTCGTTGCCAGCAACTGTTGCCCCAGGTAAATCACGTAATCAGTGTGCCGTCCCCCTGATTTTCAAAATGTGTTTTTTCCTTGAAATTTGATGTCCTACTTAACTAGGTCCTTTAAGTGACTGCCTAGTATGCCTACTGTATATGGAAGGGCCATCCCTATACAGTGGGGTTTCAGGTTATGATGTCCCACAAGGTTCTGTCTTGTCACCCATGAAATGGTTTACATGAAATTTCTGGGATATATTGTCTATAGTTGGTGCCACCAACTATGCTGAAGACACCCTCTTATTCCTTTTGAAATCCAAGGAACCTGTTCAAATTCTACATTAGTATCTAACAGCCGGAATAGACTAATGGGGGTAAACAAATAAAGACTTAATAAAGCAAAACAAAGTATCCTTGTCAGTCCTATGGCTGATCAGTGAATAGAGATTCAGGTCTATTGAATCCAATTATACTCCACTTGAATGCTCAGAACACTTGTGCACCACTAACATTTCTACTCTCCAATCCATCCAAACCTCCAAATCTTATTTTTCAATGGCCTAGTGCAGGGCCCCTCTCAGGACCACTTCTCACTTTTAAATATTATGGAGGACCCCAAAAAAGCTTTTGTTCATATGGGTTATAGTTATCAATATTAATCGAAGAGAATATTTGTAGCTCAGGGTTGAACTGTGGAGTCCATGGTGCTCTCTGAGCCTTGTTTTTTTTTTGCAGATGTTTCATTGCCAGGCTAGGCAACATCTTCAGTGCGAAAAGGGAGTGGAACTTGCTCTCTGTTTATATACCCTGGCTTGTCCTAGCTGTGTTGGTGGGGTGTTGTACTCTCCTTGGTAGTACCTTGATTGGGTTGTTGTGTGCTGCTTGGTTGATCGCCTGAGTTAATAGTACCTTGATTAGGGTCTATTGTGTTGTTTGATTGCTCCTCTGCTGCTAATCTTGCTGTTAATCTTTGCCTATCTTGTTGTTGATTGCTGGCAAAGAGGTGTTCTGGTCTTCTGGCTTTTCTATTGTCTCTTATGAATGGTATGTAAATGTTGTTTACCTCTATGTGTCTGTTGATGGCTGCTTTGTCTGAGTGCCATGGACCTCATCAACCTGTGCCTCAACACCTACTTTCAGTTTGATGGACAAATATACCAACAAATCAAAGGAACACCTATGGGATCACCACTCTCAGGACTCATAGCAGAGATAGTAATGCAACGTCTAGAAAGGATAGCACTCCCACACATACAACCCAAAGTATGGATCTGGTATGTAGATGACACCTTCGTCATAATAAAAAAGGATCAACTTGAGGAAACACATGAAACCATCAACAACATCTTCAAAGGAATACGATTCACAAGGGAAGAAGAAAACAACAACACACTACCCTTCTTGGACATCCTCATCAGTAGAGGAAATGATGGCATTCTAGAAACACAAGTCTACCGGAAATCTACCCACACTAACCAAGTGCTCCACTACCAAAGCAATAACCCTACCTCTCACAATAGGAGCTATATGTCTATGAAGGTTCTCAGTCATCCAGGTGGAATTGTCTGTAGCTTGAATCATGTCATGAATTGAATCATATTGAATCACAATAGGAGCTGTGTAAGAACACTATTCAGACGAGCACAAACACACTGCAGCAACCCAGAACACCAGAAAAACGAAACAGACCACTTATATAGCATCTTCCAGCAAAATGGATATCCACGCAACTTTATCAAAAAGTGCCTGACCACTCAACCCACCACAGCAAAACCAACAGAAGCTATGAAAAGGATTACACTGCCATACATCAGAAACATCTCAGAAACTACTAATAGACTGTTACAACCACACGGCATCACCGTAGCACACCAACCAACCAAAACCCTTCAGAACATCGTAAGTAAACCAAAAGACCCAGTAGCCCAAGAAGAAAAAACTGGAGTTATCTACAACATACAGTGTAAGGACTGTAACAGCCACTATGTAGGACAGAGCGGCAGAAGACTAGCAGAACGCATCCATGAACACCAACTAGCAGTCAGAAGACATGCTGAAAACTCCTTAATCTCACAACACATGGACAGACTTAACCATACTTTCAACTGGGAAACTGTGAGCATCTTAAACCAAGCCAAATCCAAAAATGCGAGAGAATTCCTGGAAACTTGGCACTCAGACAAAGCAGCCATCAACAGACACATAGAGGTAAACAACATTTACATACCATTCATAAGAGACAATAGAAAAGCCAGAAGACCAGAACACCTCTTTGCCAGCAATCAACAAGATAGGCAAAGATTAACAGCAAGATTAGCAGCAGAGGAGCAATCAAACAACACAATAGACCCTAATCAAGGAACTATTAACTCAGTCAATCAACCAAGCAGCAAACCCAATCAAGGTACTACCAAGGAGAGTACAACACCCCCACCAACACAGGCAGGACAGGACAGGGTATATAAACAGAGAGCAAGTTCCACTCCCTTTTCGTACTGAAGATGTTGCCTAGCCTGGCAATGAAACGTCTGCAAGAAAACAACAAAGCTCAGAGAGCACCATGGATTCCACATTTATCAATATTTACTGTATTAAAATTTAAAATTAATGCATTCACAGAATATTTATTTATGGAATCATGTAAAAATTGCAATATTAAACCCATTAGATATTAACATAAATAAAATATTTTTCATGAAAAAATCCTATGTCTTTTGGACAAAAAATAATAACGAAAAGTGTGATATTGTTTTAAATTTTTGCAAATGTTTTCAATATCTGGCAAATAATTTTGATTTCATAGAACCCTGACAGGGTTTTTGGGGACCCTCAGGGGCTCTCTGACCACAAAAGTGGCCTAGCGTATTCCGTACTTTAGCTATTAGAAGCACTCATAAGAAGCAACCAGCACTCCATCCAGTTGGTCAATAAGCACATGGCAAAATCAGCATCCTGCTGCTGCTCCTTCAAATTTGTATTCACATTGAGACAATCAATCAATCAATCAACCAATCAATCAATTTAAAAAAACATGCTGTCACTGGCTAATTAATACCCGTGGGAATAATACCCGTGGGAATCTGTAGGGGGCAAGGTGGGCAAATTACAAAATGACCATGGTGACATTGCAAGCTCTGCCTCTTTTTTTAATGCATTGTGACATCACATACACACAGGTAAGAGACAAAGTTTGTGTTGCAACTCTTGTTTTGTCATTCTGATGAAATCGCTGGATTCTATGGACAACTCTACTACTCGGCCCAGTTCAAGGTGTTGGTTGTTACTTATAAAACCATATACGGTACTGTATGGAACAACAGTCTTTGCAGGAGTGTTCTCCAGGTAAAATCTGCCTCCTGTACATAAACTGGCTGGGAGAAGATGTTGTGGCTACCCATCCTTAGAGTGATGGCAATACCAACATTTGTTACATCCTGTTTGTCAATGTAATGTGCTCTATGTAGAGATTTTCTTTTCTGTTTTAATTATATGTTTAAGTTTCACCTTGAGCAGTATTTATAATGGATATATAGGAAAGAACTTTAATATAACATGCTTTTTTTTAGCAAACAGATTACAATGAGAATTTGACTGAGATAGAAGCTGTCTGCTCAGCCATGACCAGTAAGTACTTTACCACATGTAGCAGCATGGATCTCTGAGATCTTGTCTTAAAGACCTTTCCAAGGGCAGTATATGAGGTGTTCACTTTATGCAGGGTCTAATAACTGGCATGCTACCACAAAGACACCTAGTGTAGCATTTCTATGCAGTTCACTGATTCAACAAGTTTTTTAAGGTTTACTTTCTAATAAGGTTTCAGACCAAATGAGGGGCATAAAATCAACTGCTTAACTCAGTTGGTTACCAAAAGAGATACCATATGTAGATGTTAATTTATAGTATACTGTAAACCAAGCCTGATATGTGTGAAGTCACTGGCCTAAAGTATAATATGAATTTATAATAATAATAATAATAATAATAATAATAATAATAATAATAATAATATAATTTGGTACCTTCAAGTCAGTGTTGACTCTGGGTGACTGCCTGGACAAGTCCCTGCAGTTTTCTTTGGCAAGGTTTTTTTTTTTTGGAAGTGGTTTGCCATTGCCTCCTTCCTAGGGCTGAGAGAGAGTGACTGACCCAAGGTCACCCAGCTGGCTTTGTGCCTAAGGTGGGACTAGAACTTGCGGTCTCTCGGTTTCTAGCCTGGCGCCTTAACCACTAGACCAAACTGGCTCTCTAAAACTCTCTCCCTCTCCCTCTCATATGAATTTACCTACATAGTAACTATATGTAGGTAAAAAGCCATGAGACCAAATATTATCTACCATGAAGGTTATCAAAATAACAGAAAGATGAGTCGCTTAGGTCTATAATAGCTATCTTAACTATCTCCATTAAACATTTTAAGTTTGCAGAAATATTTATTTATTTAAAATAAATAGCCGCCCATCTTGAACCAAACTCAGGGCAGCTCACAGTATACTAATCCATATTAATATCTACAATTGGCATTTGAGAATCATTATTGAGGATGTGATGGTTATTTTGTATTTCCTAAACCAATATTTGCTTGCCTGATCCCTTGCCAGGCCTTTCTTCTTTCCTCAGGTGTCATCTTGCTAAAGGGATTAACTTCTGATGTGCATTTACATTTTGTTTACACAATCTGCAAAATATGTAATGCAGATATATTCATGGAGTCCTGGGATCTTTCTTACAACTGCTTCGCATATTATACCAGTCAACATATTTAATTGTTTTTAAATTACTATTTACAGATTGAAAACATTAGAGTGGCAAATTCTCAAATTTTATCTACCATTTCACCATTCAGTTATGTAGATGTATATATCTATGTACTGTACAATATGTATGTATGTGACTGGGTGTGTTTGCAACACTGTAATTAAGAGCAGATGTAGTAGACAAGTAAACCCACTCCACATTAACATAGCTTTACTGTGGGCACAAGAGGTCCAACAGGAGGAACAGACAACTAAATGAAAATGTACTGTTACAAATAACAGAGTTACAAATGAATGGAATGCACTGGGGACATGGATAGCTAAGGTGGCTATACCACTATGCTTTTACAAAACACAACATGTCAGATCAGCTTTATCAAGACAAATGTCTCATTTCTGCTTTTACAGACATTGCTCTGGATGAACATGAATGGCTTCAAAGAAAGCTCTCAAAGGCTTATGATGATTCCAATTTCAGGAAAACGTTTTCTTTTGGGGACCACACTCAGTTTGCTATTGATTTGAAATTGCTTTATGGGGACCTAGCTATTGTCTCCAAGGACATCAATAACCAGCCACTGCAGCAGCTGACATTGCCTGAGGTCCTGGAGAGCTTTCATTCCATTACAGTGATAGAAGGAGAAGCAGGTAGTGGGAAGACTGCGTTGCTTCGGAAAATAGCAATTCTTTGGGCCACTGGACGTTGTCCCATACTCAACAGATTCAAGTTAGTTTTTTATTTGTCCCTGAATTCTGGAGAACGTGACCAAAGTCTGGCTGGCCTTATTTGCAGTCAGGTGGTAGGGCTTAGAGGGACCTTAACTGAAGATTCTCTGAGGAACATATGTCAAAGTTTAACTAATGAGGTCCTGTTACTTTTGGATGAGTTTGACAAAATGAATGAGCTTCCCCATGCCATTGAAGATTTGATTCAGAAGAACTATTTGAACAAACACTGCTTGGTTATTGCAGTTCGTCCTAACCAAGTTAGAGGAATTCGCCAACATGCAAACACCATTTTCAGTATTTTGGAATTTCCATTGAGTAGCACCCTCTATCTGTTAAGGAAATTATTTTCATACAATATTCGGCTTATAGAAGAGTTTTATATTCAATTGGCACAAGAAGAGACCACGCACTCCATGTTCAAGACTCCCCTTTTTGTTGTAGCCCTAGGCTCATACTGGGCTCAGTATCCTAATGGCAATATATTCACTGGTACTGTCATTTTAAAAGCCTACATGCTGTACAGCTTGTTGAAATATCCTCAAGAGGTGGATCGCATGAGAGCCATGGTGTCTGCTTGTGGTGAATTAGCATTACAAGGTCTCTTCAAATCCCTCTTTAACTTCAGTGAGAAAGACTTGTCTGAAGTTGAGGTTAATGGGGAGGAAGCTCTCTGCTTTGGCTTGCTGAGCAAGTTTACTGCTCAAAGGCTCCAGCCACTCTACAAATTCTTTCACCTTTCCTTCCAAGAATTTCTTGCAGGACAAAGAATGAGTGAGCTCCTGGCTTCAGATGTGCAGGCAGATAGAGAGAAAGGCCTGGAATACTTGCAGCAAATCAACACGTTTGTGAAAATCAGTGGCCGCTATCAGTATATTTTGAGATATGCTTGTAGTGAACCATCCAAAGCGGTACCCATAATAATTTCCCACCTACTGAATTTACTCAGTTGCAAGAAGTCATTTGAAAGCCACTCAGATAATGATGTTTATCTGCAGCAAACGCCAAAACTTAATTTAATGCAATACCAGCTTATCAGTATTGCCTCTAGTTTGATTCCAGAATTATATCACTCAAAATTCACTGAAACTGTACTGACATTTGCTACTGAGTTAGCCTATCAAAGCAATATGGTTTCCAGCTGTGCACCTATGATTTTAGAGTTCCTGACTGGGAAAGAAGTTTCTTTATCTTTGTTTTCATCTAAAGGTGGATTCATCCATCAGTTCTGTCTGGGTTATCCAGAAAGTTTGTTCTTACCAAGTAGATTTGAGAAAAGTATTTCTGGCAAAGAGGAATATGCTGATATGTCTTCAGCGGAAAGTGCTTATTTCAAACTGAATGCTCCAGTTGTTGAACCAATATACTCCCATGCTTTTAAACTCTTCAGTAATGTTACCCAGCAACTAAAAGAAGACATAGATGTTACTAACAGTGTTAGGGCCCTTTTCCCCAGGCAGATTCCAGACTCCACAATAACTCCATTTCTCCATGTGAAAGGCCGTGAGAAGATTCCATATCTGAAATTTGTCGCAAGTGACATGACTTCCCTTGAGGCTCCTGATGTTCAGAATTTAAGACTGCTCTTCTCATTTTTTGATAATGTTGAACTCCGTTTGCGTAATTGCAAAGGCCTCCTTGAAAGTATCAAACCAGCTATTGAAGAGAACCTGAAGTCTTTTAAAATCTGCAGCATACATAGGACTGAGTTGAATGTGCTGGAAGAAAATCTGCTGCTTTCAATGTCTTCACTTGAATCCCTTGACCTTAAGTGGAACACTTCAGTAGCAGGTACTTCTATCTACTTTTCTTTTCGCTTATTGATGCAATGTTTAATATTGCTGGATCTTGCAGGATTAAAGGTGCCTGTTACAAAAATATTTTTTCAAACATAAAACAAAATCAGGAAGCGCTGGATGGTTAGGAACAACGTACAGTCAGTGGTGGCCAAGTTCCTGAGTGAAGTGGTGGTGGTGAGAGAGGACTGCTTTTGGTTTTGTTTGATTTGAGGACTTCCTTAACCACAGGTATCATTAAGACTGGTCAAGTATGTCAAACCAACTTGCACGCTGTAAGCAAGCATGCATAGGATTTCATGGTAAATCTGAGTAATGCAATTTACATGTTAATTAATGTACAAATAAATGAATTAAGTATCTGTTTGCCTTGTATGTTTCAGAAACTCTCTTTGCAAATTTGGACAAATACACATTTTTGAAGGAACTCTCATTGAATCTATCTGACTGCCATAATGTATTTGATACAATCCCAGAGGGGTTCAAGAATCTTTGTAACGTTGAGAAATTGCTCATCAACAACGTTCAGTTTAAAACAAGTTCTCCCAGGCTAGGTAAGTGTTACATGTATAAAATTCAAGAGTACTTTCAATGGACAACTGGCTGCATATGGAAGAAAAACTGGGTGGTTTAATGCTTTTATCCTTTTTTCCCAAGATAACACAACTATTTTAAAAAGTCCCTCTTTATAGTAGAACTGAAAATTATTGTGCCTCTTTCTGGGTGTAGTAGGTGAGAAATCTTAAAAAAACCTTGGGGCTTCAGGCAACCACAACCATGTGATAGTGATGTAAGTGTGTCACTAAAGGCAGTAGCATCCAGTTGTATATTGTATTGTTTTAAAGTGTTTAATGCCAGGGTTTCTCAACCAGGGTTCCGTGGAACCCTAAGGTTCCGCAAGAGGTCAGTAGGGGTTCCCTGAGAGATCGCAATTTATTTTAAAGATTATTTCAAAATCGGGCAACTTCACATTAAAGAGGTAAGTTTCATTCTTTATTTTTAGTTTAAGAACACTGTGAAGGCATATACACAGGCCTACACATGAAGCAAATATAGTAATTTTGTAACTTCTGGCTTATATTTGAGCCTGAATGTGCAGGAGTTCCCCGAGGCCTGAAAAATATTTCAAGGGTTCCTCCAGGGTCAAAAAGTTGAGAAAGGATGGTTCAGTGCTGTACAGCACCCAGAGTTGTGATGGAGTTGGGCAGTCTATACATTTAATAAATAAACAAATAGACCAGCCAGCCAATCAATCTAGAGAAAATGCTGACTGCAGCACTGTGATCCAAGCCCCATCGCTTTTGTGCATGCATTGGTGTTGCATGGACATAAAAATGGGTGGGGCCTCAAGTGGGATGCTGCAACTGCAATTTTTTCTGCTTTGAACCCCCCCTCCCCAGTGGAAACCACTGATTAGAGGGAATTGGGATAAAAGGAATGTGAGGATTTCAAAAAAGTCAATGTGTTTAATCCTTAAATTTTATTTTTAAATGCAATAGTCATCCTGGCAGTGGCACAATCTTTAGGAGATTGTATTGCCACAAATTGGCTGGAGCGCCAACTAAGAAAAATATATACAAAAAGTACATATGCTAGAAATGCACATAAAATGTGTACAGCTTTTCCTTCATATCCACATCATAGATGTGGAAATCACACTGGAAGAAACTTGCAATTCATATTATGATGAACTAGATGAAAATGAAACTGGCAGATTTGTTCATGCCTAGGGCAAAAAGGAATAGAAGTGGAATATGTGCTTATGTAAAATAGATTCTTAACTAACGTGAAGTAAATCTACACCGTACACCAGAGCTTTCCAAACTGTGTGTCGGGACACGTTAGTGTGTCAGCTGCAGTGTCTGGGTGTGTCGTGGCTGCTGCTGCCTCCGAGCCTTGCCAGGATTCTGCGCAGGTCCTAGTGCCTGCCTTGTGCCTTGCTGCCTCCAAACCTGCTGTGATTCCGCGCAGGTCCTATTGCCTGCCTTGTGCCCTGCTGTAAGAGAGTGTCGCGAAATGATGCCCTGCTGTAAGAGTGTGTCGCGAAATGATGCCCTGCTGTAAGAGTGTGTCGCGAAATGATGCATGTCTAAAAAGTGTGTCACCAACATGAAAAGTTTGGAAAGCTCTGCCGTACACTAATAAAGTCCTATATAGCTGTAACAACCTTCACATTACAATGTGTTTTTTTTCTTTTATAGTTGAATTCATACGGAACTTTCCAAATCTCTCTGTTTTCCATTTGACAAACTCAGATTTTTCTGATTTGGGGGCTCTTATGGATGCAATGTCTTCTTGCAAGAAGCTCACTGAAATTGTACTCAATGAATTGAATGTTGGAGATGAAGACCTGTATGCCCTTAGTAAGAAACATTTAATGTTTTGCAACATTGATACCAAATTACATTTTTGTTTAGTAAAAAAGAAGTAACAATTCAAAGACTGTGAAATACTTAATTTAAAATGTATGACAGCAATTAGAGCTTTCTGTGCTGACCTGAACATACCTGGGAAATGATGTATCTGGTTTGCTTTTCTTCTATTCTTATAACGCACTTTGCTATGAAATAAGAGTGCTGGATATGCAGAGTTATATCTGTGATCAGAAAAACCACAGAAGGTTGCCTGCAGTGGACAGAAGGAATGACCTTGAGGGACAGAAGGAAGAGCCGCTACCAAGATAACAGTTGGATAAAATAAACCTGAGTCGGGGCAGAACTGTAACCTGATAAAACAAGAGATGCTTTCTCATGTTACAGTCCTGCCCCGGACTCAGGTTTCTTTTATCGGACTGTCGTCTTGGTAGCGGCTCTTCCTTCTGTCCCTCAAGATCATTCCTTCTTCCCATTACATTGCCACAAATAATCCAATTTCTTTTCCATGTAACAAGAGGTCCAGCGAACTGAACGATCACAGTATCTGTGTCAAAATCTGCAAGATGGTGACTGTGGTATTGTGATCAAAGCCACACCCCCTTTGTACATGTTGATATTGTATTCACATACAAAAGGGGTAGAGGTTAGATTGCAGTGCCACACCCGCCATCTTGCAGATTTTGACCCTCCCAACAGATGCCCATGGGTGATTAACTTTAATTTTCTGAAGCCACTGATCGTTTACACCCACACACATACACACATGGAGTATGTGTGTCTGTATGTGTATGTATGTGTGTGTGTGCGCATTTATGAATAAAAAAAATAAGGAAGTTAAAATAAATAAAAAGATCGAACCATTAAAAAACTCAGATAAATGAGTTACAAGAAGATTAAAGAGTGATAGAAAACATTCTTCATTGTAAAAATATCAGTGATATATTGGTCATATAACCTGTTGATTTCATCTGTTGATTTGTGTTCAAGGCAGCTATCTGTAGTTATTTATTTATATTTATATTTGTTTTTATCTGTTGCAGCTGCTGTTTTACCAAATTTTACAGCATTAAAGATACTGAACCTCTCAAGACTAAATCTGATAAACAAGGAAGCATGTACAGCTTTGGGTATGGTTTAACTTTTCATTCCTTATGAATATCTTCTGAAGTTTGGGGTAGTGGTAAAGGTGCTGGCCTAAAAACCAGGAGACTGTGAATTCTAGGCCTCCCTTAGGCATGAAAGCTGGCTGGGTGACTTTGGGCCAGTCACTCTCTCAGTCCAACCCACCTCACAGGGCTGTGGTGAGGTGGGTTGGAGCAGGAGTATTAGGAATAGGAGGCAGGAGTATTAGGTATGTTGAATATACATCTGTTAAATCATATCCGATTCTTGGAGACTGCCTGAACAAGTCCCTGCAGTTTTCTTGGCAAGATTTTTGGAAGTGGTTTGCCATTGCCTTCTTCCTAAGGCTGAGAGAGAGCGACTGGCCCAAGGTCACTCAGCTGGCTTTGTGGCTAAGGCAGGACTAGAACTCACGGTCTCCCAGTTTCTAGCCTGGTGCCTTAACCACTACACCAAACTGGCTCTCAATTACTGTATGTGTATATAACTGTATATGTATATAACATATATACATGTTATATACATATATACTGTATGTGTGTGTGTGTGTGTGTGTGTGTATGTATGTGTGCATGTGTATGTATGTGTATATATATATATATGTATGTATGTGTGTGTGTGTGTGTGTGTGTGTATGTATGTATATGTATGTATATATATATATATATATCTTGCGCGCGATGGTTCAGTGGGTAAGACGCCAGGCTTGTTGATTGGAAGATTGCAAGTTCGGAGGTTCGAATCCCTAGCCCCGCGTGACGGAGTGAGCTCCCGCACTCGCCCCAGCTCTTGCCAACCTAGCAATTCGAAAGCATGCTAATGCAAGTAGATGAATAAGTACCACTTTGGTGGGAAGGTAACAGCGTTCCGCGCGCATCATACCGGCCACATGACCGCGGAAGCGTCTTCGGACAACGCTGGCTCTTCGGCTAACAAACAGAGATGAGCACCGGCCCCTAGAGTCGGACACGACTGTGTGGGGGAACCTTTACCTATATATATTTATATTTATATTTATATTTATATTTATATTTATATTTATATTTATATTTATATTTATATTTATATTTATATTTATATTTATATTTATATTTATATTTATATTTTGAGATAAAACTCTAATAATAAAAGTTTTACATAGGCTGTCTTGATGTTCAGCATTTATGATGCTGCACTTAACTGAATGGATTTTAGTTTATATACAGTTTCCTGGGAGAGGCCCAGTTACCAAATCTTTTTTACTTTGCAGCATTAGCTTTACGTTCTCTTGTGAATTTGGAGCAGCTTTTTCTACCAATTGGAGAAGGAACAAGTCATGCAGCTAAAATGATTGTTCAACAATGCTTCCATTTTCCAAATCTTCGCAAGTTGGAGTTTAATCAGTTTTTAAGTGCCGAAGGCCTGATGGAAATAGGTAAGTTCTTAAAACAAATAATCCCTATACAACTTAAATTTAACATGGGGCCACCCACTGTTCATCATCCATCTGGTAGATTTGGCCTGGCCTCACTCTCTTATTCTGAGGTGGGCATGCAGCTGACAAATACGTTTTAAAAGCCTGTAGAGCAACTTTTGACACGTAAAAGCTATGTCCTGCAACTGACACAAATTATGTAACGTGCATGTCATAATGCAAATGATGCAATTGATGTAATTTGTGTCAGTTGCATGATGTGACTAATACTAAGTATATAATTCTCTTCAATTGCAAGATGATGTTATGCAAATGATATCTCTTGCTCCCCTTTACAGACACCCATGACCTTAGGGGTGTGGTAGAAGTCACAGTGATATCCCACACATTAATTATTAAGTTATTGTGCAAATGATGAGAATTTTGTAATTCATTAATGCATTATGTAATTCATAATTAAGTTGCACCTGATGCAACTTCCATAATTCACATTCTTTGCACAATGACATCCTGATGCACGTGAGCTACTTCCCTTCCTGCAAATGCCAGTGAAGGCGAGAGACCCCTTTGTCTGGGATGCTTTCATTTAGATTCCTGCCCTGAGCAGGGATTTGGACATTGCCTAAACGGCCCCTCCAACTATTGCAGAAGATAATGAGAATTGTTTTTGTTAAAAGTGTTTGCTACCATGGAATAACATAAGTATGTCATGTTGAGGGAAGAGCTAATGCTTCAAAATATCAAAGGTCAGTATCTTATGTTGAAATGAATATCAAAAGTTCCATTACTTTTTGTTATTAGGAGGAAGCTCTACCTTTTTACGCTAATTTAATGTTTCTCAACCTTAGCAGCTTTAAGATGTGTGGACTTCAACTCCCAGAATTCCCCAGCCAGCCATGCTGATAGATAAGCTGGTTGGGGAATTCTGGGAGTTGAAGTCCACACATCTTAAAGTTGCTAAGGTTGAGAAACAGTGCACTAATTCTTTGTAGACTGTACGCATGACATGAATACCAGTCAGTAGATTCCTCATGGTGTACAAGAGCAGATTTTGGGGAAAGCTAGGTCTGTATTGCAGTTTACAGTCCTCCCAGTTGGCACAAAGGAGACTTGGTGACTGTCACTTCCTGCCCTCTCTTACCTTCCCTTTTTGTTCCCCCCGAAAGCCATAGCAAAACACATTTAGAAAAAAAATCCAGAGTGGGGAAATTGTGCAGATGATGTTAGGACAGTGAGGTCACCTTCCACTTGATTCTGCTAATTTTTCATCCCTTTCGGGGGGGGGTTGCAAAGGTGAGCATGAGCCAAAACAGCCAGAGAGATGGAGTGCCTAGAAAATCCCTGTGTTTGTAGAGCCCCAGTCTCAGAAGTGGGAGGGTTGGGTCAGTCCACAGTGAGCATTCCCACAACATGGCTAACCAGGAGAAGTTAACCATGTCATGTGAACAGAACCATAATATCAGAGCTTTACACAGAAAGCAATAAATTGGTCTCTAGAATCTCAACCAGTCAGCACTCAGGAGCTAGCAGCTGAGTGAGTCTCTAGAACGAGACTTGGATAAATAAGTTGCTTTTATTGCAGATACAAAAAGTTCTTCTAATGAAAAGCAGCTACTGCAGAATCTACCAATCCAGCCCTTTATATATACTAGTCCCATAGTTTAAATCTGATGACTTTTTCTCCTTCCTTTACATGGTAATGGATTCTTTGCCACTGATTTCTTGGTCTTAGATGTGAGGGCACCAACACTGTGTTTTAATAATGGTCCTGTCTGGTGTCAGACTCTTGGCAGTCTCAGCACTCCCAAAAATATCCTCCCAAAAATAATCAGTCAAGCAATAGGGATAGAAAATGAATGAGCTGCACTCAATCTGTCCTATCCTAAATTAATGTTTCTTCTAGACAAGACTGGCCATTTGGTTATGATTCAGCATAGATAATTACAGGTTTGTAAAATAGATAGTTCTACCAATTCCTAACTTTGTAGCCATATATTCAATAAGTTTGGTCTGTGAAGTTCCCATATCTTAAGAACACAAGAAAAGGCCTGCTGAATCAGGCCAAAGGCCCACCTCTTCTAGCAGTGTGTATTACACAGTGCCCAGCCAATGTGTGGGGAAAGCTCAGCAACAGGACAAAAGGAATGCTGCCTGTGGTTTGAGAGATGAGATACAACTATCAATACTAGCAGACCTTTATAAACTGATCCTCCATCAATTTGTCTAGCTCCACTTTAAAACCTTCTAAATTGTTGATTATCACCATATCTAATGGCAGGGAATTCCGTTCTTTAGCTATCTATCATGTATCCTACTAAAACTACAGGAATTTGAACTGTTTTTTTTTAAACAAATGTATTAATTGCTAATGTGGGTCACTTTATTTCAGAATAATTTCATTTAGCTATTCGTTGTTTTTGTTTCAGCAAAAGTAGCTGTTGATGGAGGTTTCCAAAAACTTGAATTTCTGTGCCTCTCAGTCAACCATAACATCACAGAAGAGACTTGGAGAAATTTCTTTCAAACATTGACCAACCTGCCAGACTTACAAAAAGTGGACTTCAGTCGCCTTTTCACACATCAAATCAAATGCCAAGCAGCAACCATGAAGTCTTTTGTCCAATGTGTCTCTCGACTGCCCAGCCTCAGGACAATCAGCATGATAGGTTGGTTGTTTGATGAGAAGGACCTCGATATGTTTGAGATTATGAAAGAACAGCATCCCCAGTCAAAGGATTTAAGTTTAACTTGGAAATTTATATTGCCATTTGCACCTATCATTAATGAATAGAGAAGAAGAATTTAATTCACTGTATACTATTAACGCTAGTTAGTATACCTTACACATGTTCTTTCACATTAGGCCTTTAGTATTGAATTCTCACAATTTACTGATTCATTTTAAAGGTTATTCCTATGTCGTCATCATGGAATAATTTTTTACATCTTTTTTTACATCTTTTATGGTGCCCTTTGGGACCGACATGCACACAGAGTGACTTATTGGCCGGAAACACCTCTGCCATCAATGTGGCCCGGCATTGGGCTAGAGTTATATACTGTAAATTTTATATTTTTATTAAATGTTTTAACTTTTTAACTTTTAATTAATATTTTCCCTTTTTTATTTCCTGCATTTCTGACACGAAACGAGACGAGATGGAATAATTCTCTCTTTCTCCCAACCACATGCTCCCGTTTTTCTGAAAGCATTTCCACATGAGTTTTGGTACCACTTCCAGATTGGTGCCACACCCTTGATTCCATGATGTACAGTAGTTAGCACTGGCAGCTGAGATAATTTACTTACAGTTCAGCTGTAGTTCAGCATGAAACTTGGGCGTAGGCCAATTCTCCCATTGGTGGGAAAGCTGAGGTAGTGCCATTTTGTCCTTGTACTGGGCTTCTGTAAAGCAGAAGGGTAGATTTGTGTTAATTATGTAGTGAGGGAGGAAGAGGGAAGGGTTAGGGTTCTCATCAGATGCAATTTTTGGCAGATACATTTAGGAAAATCAGAGGTGATTATAAGAATGATCCTGAGGGTTTGGGGAATGGTGATAGCAGCTTTGTAGTAGTCTCATAAAATCTGACATTTTAAGGAAGAGCCATGATCACTGTTATTGCAGGTGTGTGCAATTTTTATTGCTATATTTCATTTTGCAATGGGTTTGGTTTCTACATATGTAGTAGCATATTGGTTATCTTACTGTATTTATTCTGGTGGTGTCATATAATTATTCTGTTTTTAATTTCAAAATATTTAATCAATGCTAAAATACTTTTTCTGTCTAAGTATCTGTAAAAAACTTGCATGCCTAAAAATTGTAATGTTGAATAGGTAATAAAAAATAACCTGCCTTTCCATTCACTGTTATTTTAGAAACATTTCCTACCTATGTTTTTAAAGAGAGGATGATGTTTTTAATGACCACTTGGATCAGCTGAAGTTGCTGGTGGATGCAATGTGAACATCCTAAAAGCTGTGCTTGTTCACTATGGATCAGTGAGTGACTGTTTCCTGTTGAGTAAGCAGAGACCGCAGGAGAAATATAAGACAGCCAGTTCCCAAAGGACAGCAAACAGAAGTTTGGAAGAGGAATTTTTTTTAGATTTTTTTATCCCACCTTTATTATTTTTTTTATAAATAACTCAAGGCAGTGAACATACCTAATACTCCTTCTTCCTTCCTCACAACAACAACCCTGTGAGGTGGTTTGGGCTGAGAGAGAGTGACTGGCCCAGTCACCCAGCCGGCTTTCATGCCTAAGGTGGGACTAGAACTCACAGTCTCTTGGTTTCTAGCCTGGTGCCTTAACCACTAGACCAAACTGGCTCTTTGTGATCAGGGATATGCACCTGCTTTTATATAGTTCAGTGACATTACACAGCAAACAAAGAAAGAACAAAGATTGAGTCTACAAATTAAAAACATTTACTCCCAGATATCTTCAGACTTTAAATGAAAGTCCACTAAAGATCTCCAATTTGATATCTGCAGTTAGTTAAATGAATTCCATCCAAGTTTTCAAAACCTTCATAATTTAGCATTAAGGGGCGTGGTGGCTCAGTGGGTAAGACGCCAGGCTTGTTGATCGGAAGATCGCAAGTTTGGAGGTTCGAATCCCTAGTCCCATGTGACGGAGTGAGCTCCCGCACTAGCCCCAGCATTCGAAAGCATGCAAATGCAAGTAGATTAATAATTTAGCATTAAGGGGCGTGGTGGCTCAGCGGGTAAGACGCCAGGCTTGTCGATCGGAAGATCGCAAGTTTGGAGGTTCGAATCCCTAGTCCCACGTGACGGAGTGAGCTCCCGCACTAGCCCCAGCATTCGAAAACATGCAAATGCAAGTAGATTAATAGGTACCACTTCGGTGGGTAGGTAACAGTGTTCTGCGTGCATCATGCCAGCCACATGACCATGGAAGCGTCTTCGGACAACGCTGGCTCTTTGGCTAACAAACGGAGATGAACAACGGCCCCTAGAGTCGGACACGACTGCACAAATGTGGGGGGGGGGAACCTTTACCTTCTCAGTTTTTGATAATATTGAATTCAGGCTGCAGTACTGCCATGATCTGATTGAGAATATGAAAATAGTGACTGAACAGAACCTCACAGGGTTGTTGTTGTGGGGAAAATAGGAGGAGGAAGGAGTATTACGTATGTTTGCTGCCTTGAGTTATTTATAAAAATAATAAAGGCGGGATAAAAATTAAATAAAAATGTACAACATACACAACCCTGACTTAAGTACAGTAGAAGAATGCTAATTTCTTTCAATGTCTCCGTTAGAATTTCTGAAATTAAAGGGAAGATGCTCATACCAGATATAGTAGAAATGGTGTTGAAAAGAAATAATTTCTGTTGTCTTATTGAAAGTTGAGTGCTGACATCATTGTAAAAACATAGCAACCTTTTGATTTGTAACACACACACACACATTTCATTCTAAACTTGTGTTCTAGCTATACTTTTAAAATGAAACAAATAGAATTATTAAACCAATTTTGAATCCTGGATTTTGAGTTCATCAGTTCTGATTCTCTGATCTTTAGTGGAAGCACTTCTCTTTAATAGTAGAACAGCAGGCAGAAGTCAGCTGTTGCAACTCTGAAGCCAAACTGTCTCCACAAATGAAAAGAAAAATCAGTTGTTTTGTTTACTTGCCAACCAGTTTTGGAGAAGAGAATTGTTACCTGCCTTTTGTATTTCTGGAAATCTATTTCTAAATTTGGACAAATACATCTTCTTGAAGGAATTCTCAGTAGAGCCACCTAATGGTCAAAATATATTTTGCATAATCCCAGGAAAAGATAAAACAGATATTTGGCAAACACAGCATACCTGTATATATTTCAAACCCACCAACACACTGAGACAGAGGCTTGTACACCCTAAAGATCCAACACCAAATCATAAGAGGAGCAATGTAGTATATGCAATCCAGTGCAGTGAGGAGTGTTCTGAGCTCTACGTTGGAGAACCCAAACAGCCTTTACACAGGAGGATGGCCCAACACAGGAGGAGCAACACCACAGGACCAGAGTCAGCAGTTTACCTTCATCTAAAGGAAAAAGGACACTCATTTGAGGACATTAATGTTCACATTTTGGACAGGGAAGATAGGTGGTTTGAGAGAGGGGTCAAGGAATCCATTTATGCCAACTTGAAAAATCCTTCCTTGAATAGAGGTGGGGGCCTCAGGCACAACTTGTCCCCCATTTATCATGCTGCTCTTTCATTAGTCCCCAGGAACATTAAGACCACTTCACAAGTTCACCAGCAAGGCCACATTTAATGATCCTCTTGGGGATGAATAAAGGTTTTAGGAGTAAGACATCCCAAAGACTATCTACACCTCAATTGCCCAATTAACAAGCCAATCAGGTGTAAGGTCAATACAGCCACCCTGGAAGACATATATGGGGTCCCCTCACCAACTTTTGCCCAGACTGAAGAAGCTACTTGGACAAGCAGCGAAACGTTTCAACCAAAATATTTAATCACATTGATTTTATTGAGGCTTAAATATATTTAATGTTCTTATAGACATTTCCTTGACATCATTCAGCTAACCCAGCAATCATCATGAGTCTCATGGAGAACAACTGGCTAACTGAAATACATTGTGACTAATTTTTTCCATTAGTACTAATGGAATGTGCAATTTAATCCAAAGTTTGTTTACTCAGAAATGGAGCTTCTTCCATGGTGTATAATTTCTCAGCACGGTTGGTTTTAGCTGGATTATGACTTTTTTATTCAATTTAAACTCTCAAATAAATAATTTTTCCAGAAAATACAGTTCATCTCCTAGTAATCTTTCAAAAACATGCTTGTATTTGTTGCAACAATATAGTATTTTATATTAAAAGGTATGTAACACACCTTTCATGAATATTTCTTTTAAAACAGCAGGTATTCTAGAATATGTATCTGTCTATATGTTAATGACATGGGGCGTGGTGGCTCAGCGGGTAAGATGCCAGGCTTGTCAATCGGAAGATCGCAAGTTCAGAGGTTCGAATCCCTAGCCCTGCGTGCAGAGTGAGCACCTGCACTAGCCCCAGCTCTTGCCAACCTAGCAATTCGAAAGCATGCAAATGCAAGTAGATGAATAGGTACCACTTCGGTGGGTAGGTAACAGCGTTCCGCGCGCTTCATGCGGCCACATGACCGTGGAAGCGTCTTCTGACAACGCTGGCTCTTCGGCTAACAAGTGGAGATGAGCACCGGCCCCTAGAGTCGGACATGACTGCACAAATGTGCGGGGGGAACTTTTACCTTTATATGTTAATGACAGTTCTCATTGAGGTGTCATACAGCATAACAGAGATCCTTAGTATAACATTGTAAGTAAATCTTATAAATAGATCAGCACTGGTATGACTTCCACAATGAAAGAAAATAGGTATAAATATACTGAATAAAAATTTAACTTATCAGTATGTGAAAGACAAAGCTGTCATGAAATTTAAAAATTGCTAGGCTGCATTAGAGCAAAGACTAAATACTTCCAAGAAATCCTATCAGCCTAATACCGCCTGGCCACTAAGAAGGATTGTGGCTATAGAAGCACAAAACACCTCGAGGCACCACCATTTCCACATTGGCCATTGGAAATCCAGAGCAAAACATCTTCTTCCAGTCTACTTTAATTCAGGCACCTCAATATATATTTCATTGTGTGAGAATTATAAAAGACATCATTAATAGAATATAGTAATTATTTGCACTAATGTAAGGGGACTCTTCCCACAGAATGGGATTGGGGGAACAATTTTCTTGAAGACACCCATGGCTATCTCTTGAGCTATCAACCCAGGCAGTTTGATTGGACAGAGTTGAGATGCTCGATTTAAATTTAAATTTAAATTTTATCTTATTTATACCCCGCCTATCCCCTCCCTAAGCGGAGGGCTCTAGGCGGCTTACAATCAATCATCATACATATATTATTTATACAATCAGATTCTAATTACCCGTGCGGTTAGGGAAGGGGTGAGGGAACCGGCTCTTCAATCGCAGGTCGGACTACATGTCCCAGGAACCTTTGCTTCAGAGCCGGCTGCTGACGTCCAGGAAGTTGATGTTTTTCGGGCTCCGCCGTCCTCTGCCGTCCTCCATCGCCATCCACGGGAACCAGCTTCTTCTCGGTCCGAGGGCGACCCTCCGAAAAGGACGCCAGCAAATTGGCCCACGTGAGTGGTCCCCATTTATCTACTTGCAGGGCTTTCGATCAGCTGGGTGGGCTGGAGCTGGGGCTAGTGACGGGCGCTCACCCCGCCACGCGGATTCGAACTGCCGACGTTATGGTCGGCAGACTAACGGCTCAGCGGTTTAACCCGCTGAGCCACCGCGCCCCCTGCTTGTTCGATTCCTTCAAACAAGCAGTGCCTTGTCTGTCATTGTAATAGTACAGTATGTGGAACAGGGGGAAGAACCACAACTGGGGTAATTGTTGGATAAGAGGCAGCTTAGCCTGCAGCAGGAATGTGGGTGTGGCAAACATCGCAGAAGAGACCCTCCCTAGTTTCTTCAGTTGTAAGGGCAACGGGGAAGAAATGTACTTTCAGACTTGCAAGATTCTGTTAATGTAACCTTATAATAAAGTAGAATTAGCTCATCTGGGCATGCTCCCTGTCTGGACGACCTTTCATTTTTCTTGTTTTTTCATAGATTCATGAATAAAATACTACATACAGCTTAGAGAGATGGTGTTCCAGAAGATATGTGACCTGAGGCCCATTATAAATCCTTTCTTTGAAATAATGCTATAGATAATATACTTTTAAAAATTATTTTACAGTTGAATTTATATGGAACTTTCCAAATTTGCTTTTCATTTAATGATTTTGACTTCTCTTATAAAGAGGTCCTTACGGATATGACTTCTTGCAAGACACACAGGCTGTGTCTTGAGCCCATTGTTGTTCACCCTGATGACACATGACTGTTGCGCCAAGTATACCACCAATTCCATTGTGAAATATGCGGACAATACAACTGTAGTGGGTCTTATCAGGGGTGAGGATGAGTGGGCTTATAGGGAGGAGGTAAAGGGTTTGGTGCAATAAAAACAGCTTGGTTTTAAATGTGGAAAAAACTAAGGAGATTATTATAGACTTCAGGAAGAACCGGTGCAGTCACACTCCACTTTTTATCAATAACATAGCTGTGGAGTCAGTCAGTAGCATTAGATTCCTGGGGGTGCAGTTAACAAATAGTCTGACCTGGTCCCTTAATACCACATTTTTGGTAAAGCGAGCACAGCAACGTTTGCACTTTTTGCGTCGGATGAAGAAAGTACATCTCCCATCTTCCATTCTCCTTACTTTCTACAGAGGCACTATAGAGAGTGTACTTACAAGCTGTATTTCCATCTGGTTTGGAGGCTGTAGGGCCTCAGATAGAAAGTCTGTGCAGAGAGTGGTAAGGGCAGCAGAAAAGATAATTGGGATATCTCTGCCCCTCATCCAAGATTTAGCTCATGCACGCTGTTTGTCCAGAGCTCGAAAGATCATCAGTGATGCCTCCCATCCTCATCATGGTTTGTTTTCTTTGTTGCCCTCTGGGAAGAGGTTCCGCTGTATCCGATGTAGAACAGCCAGATTGGGAAACAGCTTTGTCCCCCAGGCTATTGGATTCTTGAATGCCAAATAGGTTCTTTTAGGTGAAATATGTTGGATATGTAAAGAATGTATATTTTATAGTAATTATGGATTATTAGTATTTTAATGTTTGACTGAAATTGTGAGTTAAAGAATGTATATTTTATAAGAATGTATATTTTATAAGAATGGGTATTTTATAGTAATTATGGTTTTTTATTATTATCATTAGTATTTTATTGCTTGAGTGAAATTGTGAGCCAACTGCCACGAAATTTCATTCTATTGTGCACTTGTATAGTGTATAGTGGGATGACAATAAAGTTATTATTCTATTCTATTCTATTCTATTCTATTCTATTCTATTCTATACAGAAATATTAGGTATTTTTCAGTAATAAGGATGTCTTTGCTTTTAGTAAGAAAGTTTATTTTAAAAAAGGATTTTGACAGATCATACCCTGATTCAGAGTTGTATTTAACTGCATCCTTCTACTCAAAAAGCGTTTGATCCATTGGAGGCTTTTCTATGCATGAAGGGAGGGAGATTTTTGCTAATTTGTTTCCTTTCTTGGAAAAAATGAGTCAAAATGTTGGATGATCCTTTAGAACAAAACTGTTAGTAGCCCAGTAGGCTGATGAAAAAATGACATTTGTTAAAATTAATCTTGTTCATGGAAGCTTTTGTCAGGTCAAAGCACCTTCTGTAAGCAGGAGGATGTATTTGGACACAATCCCTTGTTTGCTTTGAGTGCTTTACAGATTGCATAAAAGTCACCTGTAAGTAGAACTCAACTTCAAGTGACTACACGGTCGCATCCTAGTAGTTTTCTTGACAACAATATGGAAGATGTCTGCCATTGCTTTCTGCTAGGATTGTTTAATATTACTTCTATTTTATAGTCTAGCTTAGAGTTCTTGAGCTTCTTGGCAGTTTCCCATCTGAGAACTGAGCAAATCCAAACCGGCTTAGCTTTTTGAGGTCAGCCAAGATCATACAATATTCCAATACTGTATTTTATTTTTATTTTCTACCAAATATAGCAGCTGATAGTTTTCATACGCTTGAACTTCTACGTCTCAGAGGAACTCACATCATTTCAGAATTTGCTTGGAGAAGCTTCTTATTGCCCAATATACCAATATTACGTAAAATTGATTTGTCAGTTTTTTACACATCAAATCAAATGCCAAGCAGCAACTGTGAGATCTTTTATTTAGTATGATTCAAAGATGCCCAGCCTCAAATTAGTTAGCATGATGGAATGGCTGCTTGATGAGGATGGCCTCAGTATGATTGAGGTGATGAAGAAGTAACATCCACAGGCAAAAGGTTTGTGTTTAATATGGAAGTGGGTGTTATCATGTCCACCAATTGTACAAAAGTAGAAAAAAAGGAAAATTGTTATAATAAATGGGCTAGTCCATGTATAAATTTACTTAGGCATGTTAAAATAGACAATATAATCAACAATTTATTCTGATAATCTATATGTAAGATCTGCCAAGTGAAAGCATAGGGCAGTGCTTTCCAAACTCCCGCTGTTGGCAACACACCAATGGCAGCAGCGTTGTCGTTTTCCGCTAAAACCTGGAAGTGCTGATGGCGCGCTGCTGTTGCCGCTGCCGCACGTGCCGCTGCATGGGTGGCGGCAACGCGCCATCACCACTTCCGGGTTTTGTCATGACACACTAAAGTGTTGCGACACACAGTTTGGAAAGCAATGGCATAGGGGATGGCAGAAGCTTTCCTATTCTTTTGGAACTTGAAAGATGTTGCCACAAAGACAGACATGCCAATGGAATTCGACTGGTATACCAAATTATGTTACATCAGCAAAATGATATAACAGCCCAAAATAACAGCAGAAGGGAGGAGCATATTTAACACAGCCTGTAGTTCTTTAATCTATAGTCACATTTTTGTCAACAGAAATTTGTGTCCGTCATGAAGCTGATAAAGTAATCTGGTTCACATCATCCTACAATTGGTGCTTGAATACCATTACATGGCACCCATTGACCTCAGAAATTATAATTAAAACAGCCATAATCTTACATCAGTTTCCCATGTTCTCGCCAATGACGATTGTTAAATTTTTATATTTATAGTTGACAAAGTAAACTATAATTGGAGTAATTAATTTTTAAGGAAGAGTTTTGTTATAGAGAAATAACTTATATCCTATACTAACAATTCCTAAAATACAGTACATTGTTAAATAGTTTTAGTTGTTCATAATCAACTGGTCTTCGAAGTGAGATGTAGTATATTAAAACTTCCTCTCCTCTTCCACACCGAAGATACTACACCACTAGGAAAATAAATGAGATAACCTCAGTATAAAAATCCTTTTAACTCAATAGTAATAAGATTTTACATTTAATTACTTATCCTCAAAATACATTTAGAAGAAATTATGCCACCACTTGATTGACTTGCTACTTTTGTATTAGCATCCCCTTTCTTTTCGACTGACTTGATTTATATATCTATGGAACAGTGACAGGCATGCATTTGGAGACCTCCACCCAAGGCCTCTATGTGAAGAATTACTATTTTCATTTTCCTGTTTGCCTGTGAGAGCAGAGAGACTGCGGCGATAGTGACAACGCTCATTCCTGTCATCTTGAGTGTTGCGGAGGGCGGGTGTGTGTGTCTGTGTGTACTACTCTGTGCATCAAGGGATTATACTGCAATTACCTAGATTAGACCAAAGATAACTAGAGAGTCTGACTCTTTAATGTATCATGGTGTGTGGGATTGACCTTGCGAGACAGGAGGAAGAGCTGCAGACTAGGCAACCGTCAGGTAAGAGGCAGCTGAGCCTGCAGAAGGAATGGGGGCATGGCAAATGTCTCAGAAGGGACTCTCCTAACTTTATTGGATTGTAAAGGTGAGGGGGGAGAGATGTACTTTCAGACTTGCAAGATTCTGTTAATGTAACCTTACAATAAAGACAGAGCTAGTACTCCTGGGTGTGCTTCTTGTCTGGACTACCTCACAAGGCCAACAGAGAGCTTACTTACAGCAGACGTGAATAACGTAACGTTTAAAGAATGTTTGTGAGAATGCATGGGAGAAAGTTGCAGTAGTGGAAAATGTTAGTATTTCAAAAATTAGTGCTAATGGTAAACCTTGAGAAAATCAGAAAAATAGATAGATTCATGATTCATATGTAGCTCTGTATAACTGATAATGTGTATTCAAAACACAATAGTTACCATACAATCAGTAAAAGGAGACATTAGATGAAAAATGGGCCCTTCTCCTATTTGTGGCTTCCTCACCGCATCAACATTGAAATCAGTGGTGATGCCATGGGAAGCTTTTAAAAACCTTAAATGGAAAGTAGAGTGTTTTGTAGGGAGCTTAATTCATGTAGCGTGTGCATGAATTCATGCTCTGTTGGTCCATGTGAGAATATGTAACTCTGTGTAGTCTATAGAAGACTCCACAAAAGGGAACATGGCCACTGAGCTGAAACATGCTTTCCACCTGTTCTAGATATCAGTAAGCTTACTAAAAAAGAAAAAAGATCATCAATTTGGAAAAGGTTAATTTTATTGACCAATATTTCAAACCAGTTGAATGACAGTAAACAACCATTCCCTTAAGTGACAGAAGAGTTGTTCTAGTCCTGGATCCTGGATAGTCCATGCACGAATACAGTTTTTCACTTAGGGCATTGCTGCTGTCCACAACTACAACGTGGAATCCATCAGGGTAACGTTGCTGCGGAGCTAGAAGTGAAGATAAGTCTTCATCTTGGAAGTTGACTCTAAGAATCAGCGTGTACTTAAATGATCAGAATTTACCTGAAGATTATTCAATTTGTCCAGAATATGCACCTAAGGATGACCACAATTTGACAACAGCAGGGTAATCCAGTCAGTAGTCTTGCTAGCAATGAAAATAATGTAGACAAATGCATTAGTGACAGATTTTCATCTCTGAGCATTATCTGTTCAATTATTTTGTTATCAGTGAGACCCTTCTGCTGACAAGGGTAGAGATGGACTCTTTCTCTCTGAGAGATTGTTAAAGACATCATGTGAGAAAGTGAATTCATTTGAGAACAACCTTTGCCAATATTATTAACTTAATGGTTCATCCAAGATTACATATACAGTAACTGTTATAAATCTGATTCTTATTCTTCTTATGAATGTAAAATACATAGTAAAAAACTGGAAAAACTACTCTCAATAATTTGATTAAACCATGCCCTCTGCAGCAACTTTGGATTCAGTATTAGTATTCTATGATTTTTACTAACAATGAGTACCACAAGACATGCTTTTGCCAACTGTTCTTAAGAGATACTTGGTCAGGGGCCCATCTTATACATTCAAAGGAATATCTTCTACTGTACAATTAATGCTAATAAAATGCAATACTTACCAGATTTACTTCGAGTGGGTGTGTCTTTCCAAGGTAGCTTCCATTCGGCTCTGCTTTAAACCCTATGCAATGTAAGTTTTCACATCAATCTCAGTATATAGAACATGCCTTTCAAAAAAGCCATATTATCAAAAACAACATATTTATTTTATTATTAGCAGTAATAAATTTGATAAGGTACGCAGTTTGCATTTTAATAAGGAAAAAAAAAGATATCTCACCAGATAATAGCCAGTGTGGTAGCCACTCATATACCAAGCTATTAACATGCTTCCTAAAGCTTCATCATCATCAGGAGAATCTGAACTAAGAAGTGGAGGAGGTGGTATCAACTAGAAAAATAATGGACACATTTATAAGCTGGACTGGCTAGTTTTACTTTACAAAAACAAAAAGGAAAGCATTCATGCTAGAAACAAGAGTTACATTTTAACTAGCTAAAACCACAACATGCAAATTCCAGAATTAGTAACTTGTAATGTAGCTTTTACATTTTTATTACTGCTTATTAAATTCAGACAAATCCTTAATGCAAAATTAACCTAATTAATGGAATAAAAATTGTAGGGGAAAATTTCAAGACAAGTTTCAACTGGAGACCCAACAGCAGAGTTTATTTCTGACAAGTACAACCTGCCTTTTATTGCCTATCATCACTCACCGGTGGCCCTGATGGAAATGGTGGAGACCAGCCTGATAAGAAAGGTGGAGGCCCAGTGAATTTTCTTCCATCCTAGATAGATGTCATTTTCAAATTCAATAGAAGAAGTTCTTCATTATACCAACAGTGACAAAATATATTCTGCAAGATACATCAATACACTCCCACCAAATCTGTGGTCCATTAAGAATTTCACAGCACCATTCTGAAACTTTAATAAAGCTACCACATGTTTATTAAGCTTTCCTTATCTCATGGGTCTCTGGAGGGGGGGAATGATGAAATATATATCATGACATTAAGTCTGCTCTTTTGGACATTACGCGTACATACATAAGGGACACAGCTTGTGTTGTAACATCATGATGCCTATTTCAGTGTCCTCATGAAACCTTTGGATTGTATGGATGCCTCTGCCCTATGTATGCATGCATGCATGCATGCATGCATGTATGTATATTTATTTCAGGATACATTAAATTGTGATACAGGATACATTATATTTCAGCAGTAGCCTGGTATCCATTGGTGAGAAGGAGTACTTTGCTGTTCCTCTGCACAAGATCAGAAACCAAATGAGCTGCTGAGAAAGGAAAGCCTCCTTATTTCCCAATAACACAAAAGTACAACAGGTATTTGCAGGCTTATAAAGTAGTATTTTTAATCCTGCTTTAATAAACAGTGCAGGCTGGAAACTATTTCTTTTATATTTCTTTATATTTTATTTATTTATATATTATAGGAACATAGAAAGCTACTTCATAACAAATTAAGGTTACAATTTTGTTCGAAAGCATTTGACTCCTTTCGGAGTTTCTGAATTTTTGCGCATCTTTTGCCACTGAACATTATCAGAACTTTTATGTGGATCCTACAGTTATATACAGGAAATCTATGTGGAGAACACCAAAATGTGTTGCTTGTTTCATTTACTTCATACACGGAGTCATCCCACATGCAATGTGCTAGTATGAAAGAAACAGCCACCTCCTTAGATTCAGTAATTGGTTATGCCACCTTTAGCTGCATTAACTGCAATCAAATCCTTTCTTTAAATGATGGTGGATAGGAATGGTGGCCTATTCCTCCATAGTGAACTGCATTGACTCGTTTGATTAACTGCTCATTCCAGGCAGTGCACAACACTTCTGAGAGGTTAGGTCTGGATTTTAGCTTAGCCATTCCAAAGTACTGAATGTGTTATTTTTTCATCCATTCTTTTACAAAGTTGCTTGTATATGTAGGATTATATCTTGCAGCATGACCTGCTTGTACTTCACCTTCAGCTGGCAGATGACTTGATACTCTCCTGTAGAATTCTCTGATACAAAGGAAATTCATGCTATCTTCAGTGACGGCAAGTCATCCAGATTCTGAAGCAGCAAAGCACCCCCAACCAATGGCACTACCATATTCATGCATGACAGGTGGGAGGCGGGTCTGATTAATCATCTGATTAACACCACCCATATAAAATGGAGTGTCTACTTTTGACTCAACAGTCCATAAAACATTCCTCCAGAAGCCTGGGGAGCCATCAAGGTGCTTTTGGGCAAACCTGAGATGAGCATCAACATTTTTCTTAGTGAGCAATGGCTTCTCTCTTGCTTCTTACCCATGAATCCCATTTTTACCCAGTGCTTTTCTGATGGTGGAGTGACTTTAGCCAAGGTGGAAGAGACTTGAAGATCCCTAGATGTTATTCTGGAAAGTATTTTGTGCCTCCCTAGTTTTTGTTTGTTTGTTTAACAATGTTCTCTTGGAGTGATTTTGTGAGGATAGCCACTCTAAGGAAAATTCACTATTCTCCAAAATCTTCTTTATTTTAAGACAACGTTTATGATTGTGAATTGAACCACGGAACTTTAGAAATGTTTCTGTAACCTCTTCCAAATGGATAGGCTTCACTTTTTTTTTCAAAATCCTCAGAATTTTTTTTGTGTGGGACATGACATGCCTCCAGAATCCATGCAGTGAGAAATGCACCATGAGGAGAGCCAAATCTGTGCGATTTACATAGGGTAGATTTGGCCCAAATCAACCTGACTGTTTAATGCTACTGTTCACACAGCTGCTCTAGTTATCCTTTTTAACTGAACTGTCTGAAGTAGGGAGACAATTAGGTTTTCACACTGGTACAATACCTGCTGGATGATGTTGTTTATGGACAAAGCAGAAAATGTTGATGTTTATTTGTTCAGACTCTCTTTATACATCAATAGGACTCACACAAAGCTCTGATAACATTCAGTGGCAAAGATTCACAAAAAATCAGAAAATCTGAGAGAGGGGCAAATACTTTCTCAGAGAACTGTGTTTATTCATCTTGTTCAGTATAATCTCTACTCGCAGGAACTTCCTACGGATTCAGATAGGAGCCTTTCCCATCCAATATGAACCACCCAAGTATTAAACTTAGAGCACGCTTTCCATGGAAGAATTCCCGAAATCTCCTTCCTCATAAAATTAGTTTCAATATTGCATCTTAAATATTAATATAACAACTACAATTTAATTTTGTGAACACCATTGCCTAGTAAGCTGAAAGCTTTCAAACTTGCTTATAAACTTACCCTTCCTGGGCCTTGTACTGAAGGTGATGGTGGAAGAGGAAAGTGGGAATTCCATTGCGCTGATTTTGTATTATTATGTTTGCTTTGAGGTGACCGGAGGGAAAAGTCACTTTCATCTGTTGAATATTGAGTCTCATTTTCATTCTAGAAAGAATTAGTAAATTTTATGAATGTGCAGCAGATATTTAAGCTATATAAATATAGTTTATAAAATACATTGCACTCTGTTTTCATTTAAAATATACTGTTTTAAATGTAACTCCTAAAATCCCTATTTCTAAATATCCAAATAGTTTCAATAACTTTCCCTATGAAGACATGTACATCCACTCCTCATTTAGCGACTACCTCAGTTAGCAGCCATTCAGGATAATAAGGGGTAATAAAAGCTCATTTGGTTGCATTTACAACCAAATTTCCTGCATCTGACAACAAAAGTCTTCAGTGTGAAACTGACTGAGGTCTGATCAATTTCAGGCAGCAGTTCCAGCTGGCCCAGGGTTCTAATCAAATAATTAAGGCCACAGAGCTGAGCTTGTTAACCTGCCTTAGGGAAGCACTGCCTTCAGGAGAAAAGCAGCTCAGGAAGAGGTAGCTTGTTTGCCCCCCTCTCTGCGCTATGAGGGGGGCAAAACAAGGGGGAAAAAACGGGTCAGGCACAGGACACTGTACAGAGAACTTTATCTGAACGAGACGGCAGCACCAGTGATCTTTGCAGTGCCTCTCTCTCTCTGTCATGTGTTCGCTTAGTGACCATTTCACATAACCACAAAGTTGCTGGAATGGATTGTGATCGCTAAATGAGGAGAGGGTGTATCCTTTTAGCTACTTGAACATATTAAGCTGCAAATATATTTCTCTGTTGGTAGCCTTGATTTGAAAACTACAGCAGGTTATGTGGAAACATTTCAAAAATACAAAGGGAGCAAGTATAAAATAAATTATTTATTTTTACTATGAGCCATTCATCCTAGTGTTCTGGATGGGCTCTGGGGAGTGAAACAAACAATGGCCCAAATAACTAGAATCATATTAGAGCTCAACAACAGCCTTAAGGAGCTAAATTAGAAGTTTGGTCAACTGAAGAACCATGCTGTATTTCATATATATTGCTTTTACTTCTCACACAATCCCTTTTCCTGGTATTTATTTTCTTTGTGGACTATGTGAAAAAGGGTAATGGAAATAAGAACACTAGCTCCCTTCAACTGCCATCTTAAGTTCAGGGCAAACTTCTGCAACAGGACACTTGTTACATCCATTTAGGCTCCTCATGTGATGCAGAACCTTGAAAAAAAATCAGGATTCTATATTGTGTAGGAAACTTATAGAAGACCTCACATTGCACAAGTCCCACTCCGAGCATGAAGATATTAAAGTTAGTGATGGGAAACCATTAAAACTATTATGCTGATTCCTACACCTCTTCTTCCTGTATAGAATCTACAATACAACATAAACAGTAGTCCTTGAGTTACAACCATTCGTTTAGCAACTGTTCAAAGTTATGACGGTGCTGAACGAAGGGACTTATGACCAGTACTTGAAGTTCCGGCCGTTGCAGCCCCCTGCGGTCATGTGAACAAAATTCGGGTGCCTGGCAACCAGCTTGCACTTACAACCAGTTGCAGCGTCCCGCGGTCACGCAATCACCATTTGCGACTTTCCCTGCTGGCTTCCCCCAAGCAAAGTCAATGGGAAGCTGGCAAGGAAGGTCACACGTTGCTGGGGAAAGTCTCCCCCTCTGGGCCTTTCTTCGCTTGCATGCACTGTGTCCTCCTCTCCCCCTTCGCTCGCACACACCCCGTGCCTTCTTTCCCCAGCCTCCCTGCACTTGCACACATGTACACACCCCACGCCCTTTCCACGGCCTCCCTGCAATCACATATACACATGCACCTGTTCCCTCTTTCCCCAGCTCCCTGCGATCGCATGCACCCTGCGCCCTCATTCCCCAGCCTTTCTGAGCTTGCGCCACACTGAGCACCTCCTCACCCGACTCACGCATGGCCTGTGCCGGGCCTCCAAGAGCCCCCCCGCCCCTCTGTGGCACCCCGCACTCCTTACCTGAGACTCTCTCCGCTTCCCGCTTAACGACCCACAGAGCTTGAGTTACGACAACCAAGACTGCCTGGATTGCCGTCGCTAAGCAATGCGGTCATGTGACATCACAATTTACGACTGCATCGCTTAGTGACAGCAATCCCAGTCCCAATTGCAGTCGTAACTCGAGGACTACCTGTATTTGCATCTAACAACAGTCTACCTCTATTAGAACCTCAAAACCTGTAGTATTTTTCCTATTTGGTATAAATTGTTACATTTGCCTCACCTCAGCAGCACTTTTCTCTTCATTAGTTCCCTCAGCATCCATTGGTGGTAAAAGATCTGACAAATTCTGCTCTTCCCTATTACCATATCCAGTATAAACTACTGCACAAGTTCCTTTCTTCCAGTTAATTGTGGTAATAGTTGCTTGGTATACATTGCCATCTTCAGACCAAACTGCACTACATGCATCATTAACTCTCCACTGCATTGAAAGGAAAAAGAGTTATATCAATAGTGCAAATCAAATTTCTTTCTCATCTTACTATAGATTTACTATCTGCCTCCTGGCATAAAGGTGTGGCATTATTTTTATGCAGCAAACATTCCAAACAGTTAAGGTAGTTCTGGATTTATTAATGGATTGGTTAATAAAACCAAAGCTGAATAAGGTGGACGCTGTGCAGGTGGGTGTTTTGTGATCTGATGGTAAATCAGCTCAGCTCATATTATACCAGTTTTAAAGAACTGTATTGTTTTAAAGATAAACTTCAGAGGCAAATAAATGAACAAATGCCTCATCCCATACAAATATACAGTATATATTATAATCTTTTGCTGATGGTTTGCTCCAATTGCTTCCTTGGACTTGTACTATGTAATTATAAAGAAAAACAGCCTTTCCATAGTACAGTGCTCTTGCTACTTCATAAATTCTTACATTTGTGTAGTTATGTTTATTTACCCTGGCATTTATAAATGTATACAGTGCCCCAGCAAAAGCTTATTTAATTTGCTGTGCTTTACTAGGAAAGCAACGTTACTATTTATGTACATGGTACATTTATGGCACTGACATCTTGTATGATGAAGGGCAGTATGTGTCTATCGTAAATTATATAAAACAAACTTTCAACATATATAACAGTATGCTAGCTTTAGTCACTGAACGTCAAGTCACTTTAAATTTGCAATTCATGATTTAAGAGTTCCTGCTTTATTATCTCTACTGAAATAGTTCTAATGCACCAGCTAGAAACACTGATTCAAACAATGCGAAATGCAGAACAGTCTCCATAAACATACCATTTTGCTAACAATAGTAAACCATTTTAATAATAAGCTATTTTAATAATTGGAAAACAACCAACCTACCAAAAAAGCTTAAATCTTGGCAAATAGGTGATCTTTCCATTTCTCTGTCAAATTTCATGTGAAACAGAATTAGATAACTGAAGCTTTGCCTCCTATCTGTTTCATACCAGAGAACAATTTTTGTTTTTTTAATTTCCTTTTAGGTTTTATTTCCTTTTTGAAGTCCATTTTAAAAAATGCTTTTTGTTCAATAAAACAGTAATTAAAAATGGCTTATCTTTTATTAATTCTTAATACTGTGTTCTACCATACCCCCAACAATAACCTGTTTCTGTGTTGTAGCATTATTTTTCTTTCTACTCTTATTCCTTTTATTGTTTTTTCTTTTTGTTCCAGCATTTTGCTCAGTTTTGTCCAAAGGTTCTGAACGGTCACCATTCTTCAAGGCATTCTGTCAGAAAGAAAATGAAGAAATTAGTAAAAGTAGACATTTCTTCAAGTTGAGCTTGACTCCTGATGACTACATAGATGTGTTTTTCTTGGCAATTGGTTTGGCTCTGCTTTCCAAGTAACTTTTTTGAATCTACAGTCTAGCCTACAGCCCTGGGATTCCTGGTAGACTCCCAGTCAAGTACTAAATAGATCCAACTCTCCTTAGTTTTCAAGCTCATTGGGTTCTGCAACCAGCTCAAGGAAATCACTGTCTACATCAGGGCTTTCCAAAGTTTTTCCCGCAGCAACACACCAACCAGCGTTGGTGTGTCGCCACGGGAAAACACGGAAGTGGCGTCCTTGCGGCAGCAAGCAAAAACCCGGAAGCGCTGCTGCCGCTTTCAGGTTTTGCGCGCTACAGTTGGTGTGTCGCCGCGGGAAAACCCAGAAGCGCTGATGATGATCAGCGCTTCCGGGTTGTGTGGCGACACACCAGACTGTGTGTGGCAACACACTTTTGTGTCGCCACACACAGTTTGGAAAGCTCTGGTTTACATATTCAACACCCACTGCTAAAACCTCATGTTACAACTACCAGTCTTTTAACTCTATTATGACTGTTTAAATACAACATACAGATTTTAAATAATTTGAAATAATTATGCAACATATAGAATGTTCTAAATCAAGACATGTAAAAAGAAACCTCTGGGGGTTGTACAAGCAGTCCTTCAAGGGCTCAGATTGGTGATGTGTCTGAATATCATACTGGCAGATGGATTGGTTGTTTCTCTTTCAAACTGTAGCTCCTGCAGTGTAATTCTTAAGAACTTCTGTAAGCTTTCAAGTGGTATGTAATTCTCAGAAAATGAGAATGTGGTGTAATGGTTCAAATTCAGTTTGCTTACCTCTGCATAAATACATATGCATAAAGGTAATTCCACATTAGAATGAAAGTTCAGGCACAAGACCAAGGACTTGTAATTTTGGCTATTTAACTAGAACATCTTATATTACTAAAAGTAATAATAAACAGTCTTTTTTAAAAACTATGTTGACTTCCTTACCAAACTTGTTACAAAATTAAATTAAGCAGAATATGTTTGGCATATTTTTTGGAGAGCTGAAGAGCAGCCAACCTTGAGCCTTAGTCCTAGCACATGTTTCATTTTCCAAGATTTTTCCAAGATAAATAACATGTTAAATTTAGAAAATAAAATGAGTTTGAACATATGTAAACATGTTCTTCCTGAAACTTTTTGCCTTTTGAGTGTGTGTGTGTGTGTGTGAAGTTTTTGTACTTTTACTACATCTCTGTACTAGGGAAATTGTTTCTTTAGAATATTCTGTTTGGTTCCTAGCTAGTTTAATGGTTAAGAATCAGAAAGAGTACTGTATATGATGTATACATAACAGCAAAAATAATATCTTTGCATAGTAAATGGGCAATTCCATTGTGTGTTTTACCTTGAAAGATACTACTGCTTTGTCATATGCTTTTATGAGTGCTGTATCATCCCATATATCAGAATCATCACTCTGTGGAAAGCAGAATAAAAAAAACACACATATTTTTCTGAAGAAGTTAAAGAAACGTAACTGACAGTCACAACAACGAACCATGCAATGTAAATAATCTTGGCTTTTACCGGACATCACTATTACTTTGTTTCAGGAATATTATTGACATGGTTGTTGTGGGTCTTCCGGGCTGTGTGGCCGTGTTCTGGAAGTTGTGGTTCCTAACGTTTCGCCAGCATCTGTGGCCAGCATCTTCAGAGGGCAGGAGCACAGACAGGTACCTTCTGTCTGTGCTCCTGCCCTCTGAAGATGCTAGCCACAGATGCTGGCGAAACGTTAGGAACCACAACTTCCAGAACACGGCCACACAGCCCGGAAGACCCACAACAACCATCGAACTCCGGCCGTGAAAGCCTTCGACAATACATTATTGACATGCTTCATTCAAAGCTCTGGGTGAAGCGGGCCAGCCAAGTTGACTCTACCACGTGGAATGTAAAAACAGCAACTTTACACACCTCCCTGCCCCGCAGCACGACAAACTATGTTTCTGAAGTCCCGCCAAGTTTCACGAACAGTTTGCTCTGTGCCCAGCGCAGCTTCAGTGCCTAAAAGTCCTTTCTGCCTCTTCTCCCTGCAGAAAGGAGCGCTACGCTTCCTCGCATTTCAGGCAGCGTGAAGGCCACGCAGACCAACTCCCGGACTCCAGCGCTTTCTCCTCCCTTCGGTTTAAATTAAGGGGCTTATTTTCCCTCACTATTTTCCTTCCTTTGCCTCCGGAGCTACTGGCCAGCCACGCCGACCGTGGTTATCGCGAAGGCAGGAGAGGCCCTCGAAGGGACGCCTAGCACCGTACCTGCCCGGCTCCCCGTCTGAACAGCACCGCATCGTCCTCCTCGTTGGAGGCCATGCGAGCTTCGGAGCCGGAGTGAAAAGCGGAGAACGACTGAAGGAAGGCGCACTTCCCGAAGACCACCTCGCGGCACTGCCTCCTCCGCCAAGTATCGGCTGGGAGGAGCTCCGCCAACGGAGGCTTCCACAAGCGCGGCCGGCTTCGTGGCACCGACGCGGTATCGTCCCCTAGTGGTTGGGAGGCTCCGTGTCTTCCCTTGCTAGAAGATCATCACTTCGCTGGCAGCGGGCGCCAACTTTTAGCCCACCGGCTGCGTTTCTCGGTTGGCGAGCAGCGCATCGAGGCAGTGGCTCAGCGTTCCCCAACCGGGGGCTCTCCAGAAGCGAGGGAGGCTACAGCCTATCAAATTCCCAGTCAACCGGGGCAACAGCGAGGGATTTTGGGAGCCATAATCTAGTACACCTGGAAAGCAGCAGATTGGGAATCGCCTTTTACCGATAGAAAGTCCCCCATCGGATTTTTAAGAATAATTCTATAGCCGCTAGCCATGCCCTCCTTTTTAATTCGTAATTCCAACGGACTCCCAGTGTTTCGCATGGATTTCCGGATGCTGCCTTATTTCGTCCGCAGCCCATAATTTAATCAGACCGACAATCCTTCACCCACCATCAACCGGCCTATTGTATTTCTTCCTGCTTGCTTAGGTCAACACATACATAGAGTGGGGCAAAAAAGTATTTAGTCAGCCACCAATTGTGCAAGTTCTCCCACTTAAAAAGATGAGAGAGGCCTGTAATTGACATCATAGGTAGACCTCAACTATGAGAGACAAAATGAGAAAACAAATCCAGACAATCACATTGTCTGATTCGGAAATAATTTATTTGCAAATGATGGTGGAAAATAAGTATTTGGTCAATATCAAAAGTTCATCTCAATACTTTGTTATATATCCTTTGTTGGCAATGACAGAGGTCAAACGTTTTCTGTAAGTCTTCACAAGGTTGGCACACACTGTTGCTGGTATGTTGGCCCATTCCTCCATGCAGATCTCCTCTAGAGCAGTGATGTTTTGGGGCTGTCGCTGGGCAACACGGACTTTCAACTCCCTCCAAAGGTTTTCTATGGGGTTGAGATCTGGAGACTGGCTAGGCCACTCCAGGACCTTGAAATGCTTCTTACGAAGCCACTCCTTCGTTGCCCGGGCGGTGTGTTTGGGATCATTGTCATGTTGAAAGACCCAGCCACGTTTCATCTTCAATGCCCTTGCTGATGGAAGGAGGTTTGCACTCAAAATCTCACGATACATGGCCCCATTCATTCTTTCCTGTACACGGAACAGTCGTCCTGGTCCCTTTGCAGAGAAACAGCCCCAAAGCATGATGTTGCCACCCCCATGCTTCACAGTAGGTATGGTGTTCTTTGGATGCAACTCAGCATTCTCTCTCCTCCAAACACGACGAGTTGTGTTTCTACCAAACAGTTCTACTTTGGTTTCACCTGACCATATGACATTCTCCCAATCCTCTTCTGGATCATCCAAATGCTCTCTAGCAAACTTCAGACGGGCCCGGACATGTGCTGGCTTAAGCAGGGGGACACGTCTGGCACTGCAGAATCTGAGTCCCTGGCGGCGTAGTGTGTTACTGATGGTAGCCTTTGTTACGTTGGTCCCAGCTCTCTGCAGGTCATTCACTAGGTCCCCCCGTGTGGTTCTGGGATTTTTGCTCACCGTTCACGGGGTGAGATCTTGCGTGGAGCCCCAGATCGAGGGAGATTATCAGTGGTCTTGTATGTCTTCCATTTTCTAATTATTGCTCCCACAGTTGATTTCTTCACACCAAGCTGCTTGCCTATTGCAGATTCAGTCTTCCCAGCCTGGTGCAGGTCTACAATTTTGTTTCTGGTGTCCTTCGACAGCTCTTTGGTCTTCACCATAGTGGAGTTTGGAGTGTGACTGTTTGAGGTTGTGGACAGGTGTCTTTTATACTGATAACAAGTTCAAACAGGTGCCATTACTACAGGTAATGAATGGAGGACAGAGGAGCCTCTTAAAGAAGAAGTTACAGGTCTGAGAGAGCCAGAAATCTTGCTTGTTTGTAGGTGACCAAATACTTATTTTCCACCATCATTTGCAAATAAATTCTTTCCGAATCAGACAATGTGATTGTCTGGATTTGTTTTCTCATTTTGTCTCTCATAGTTGAGGTCTACCTATGATGTCAATTACAGGCCTCTCTCATCTTTTTAAGTGGGAGAACTTGCACAATTGGTGGCTGACTAAATACTTTTTTGCCCCACTGTAGGTATAGTATGGAGTGTAAGCATTATTGTGTTTCCTTTCACCTCTTCATGAAGTCTGTTCATGTAAACTTGATCGGTAATTGGTACAGTACCAGCGAGCAGGATGGAAATACCTACCAGTTGCTATTAATGCAATCAGTTAGTGCACTCAAAAGTATCTCCCTCTCCTTTCTACCACCACCAAAGACAATGCTTTTTGTTAGCAAACAAGGATAGGGTATTACAGTGCTGTTTTGACAAAATCAATACAGTGAGGGCTGAGTTATGCTAAAACTAATGACCAAAAGCTCAAGTCTATTTATCAGTCTATACCAAGTATTATGCAACCAATGGTAGACCAACAAATGTCACCTGTGCCGAAATTGAGGGACATGGTACTGCCTCAGATTTCTGCCTCACTTTGCCTAATGCTACCACTTGTAAAATAATTGGCTTTGCCAAGCCAGGAAACAAGTGGGTACTAATCCCCATTGTCACGTTAAACTTGCATGAATAAAAAGGTCTTCCCTTTTTTGTACTTAAATTTTGAGACTCAAAAGGAACCATGGTAAGGAACCATTCTTCTCAAATGAAGTGATTTTATTTCATTCCATGTTACTGTATTCTTGTTTAATATGGCATTTAAAATGGCAATGTATTTTTCAGGATTCTTCTGTAATCCATCCCTGATGCTGTTACATTTGTTTTGAAAATGACAAAAATTATAGTTCAAAAATTATTCCAACACCTACAGCACAGCTTTCCAAACTGTGTGTCGCAACACAGTTTGGTGTGTCACCACACAACCCGGAAGCAGCAGCGGGGGTGTGCACGGCGGTGGCGCGCCATCAGCGCTTCCCCCCGCCACGCGCCCCCCCGCCATTGGTGTGTCACTAACGGCGGCAGATTGGAAAGCACTGACCTACAGGATGGTCCTATAGCTTGTTTCTAAAAATGATTAAAATGTCTTTGGAAGATGGATGGCTCTTTGGTGATCTGCTATAACATGTGTTTACCCTGAAATACCCTTTTAGACCAACTAGTTCAGGCCAGTTTTTCTACTGTATTTATACAACTCAATTCTATCTACATTAAGACATAGGTTTGATTTGAGGCAGGCTTGGCTCCTGGTGGTCATTAACATATCCATGCAGTTACGAAAGTGGCTTGCCACTACCTTATTAGGGGAAGTTTCCAAATTTTCTGGCTACCATACCACCTTAGGATTTTTGCGGTAGTTTTCCTAACCTGACCCTTCTTAATTTTTGAACCCAGAAAAAGTTAGCCGTGCACTGCTATCTACAGCAGGGCTTTCCAAAGTTTTCCCGCGGCGACACACCAACCGCCGTTGGTGTGTCGCCGCGGGAAAACCCGGAAGTGCAGCCGTTGCGGCAGCGTGCAAAAACCCGGAAGCACTGCTTTCGGTTTTTGCGTGCCGCCGTTGGTGTGTCGCCGCGGGAAAACCCAGAAGTGCTGATGATGATCAGTGCTTCCGGGTTGTGTGACAACAGAGTTTGGAAAGCTCTGATCTACAGAGACAATGCATAGTGCATCCTAGTACATTTTTTGTTGTTCAGTCGTTTAGTCGTGTCCGACTCTTCGTGACCTCATGGACCATAGCACGCCAGGCCTTCCTGTCCTCCGCTGTCTCCCGGAGTTTACTCAAATTCATGTTCATTACATCGGTGATGCTATCTAACCATCTCAGCCTCTGCCGTCCCCTTCTCCTTTTGCCTTCAGTCTTTCCCAGCATCAGGGTCTTTTCCAGTGAGTCCTCTCTTCGCATTAGATGGCCAAAGTATTTGAGCTTCAGCTTCAGCATCTGTCCTTCCAATGAGCAGTCAGGGTTGATTTCCTTTAGGATTGACTGATTTGACCTCCTTGCAGTCCAAGGGACTCTCAAGAGTCTTCTCCAGCACCACAGTTCAAAAGCATCAATTCTTCGGCGCTCAGCCTTCCTTATGGTCCAACTCTCACAGTCATACAGTACTACTGGGAAAACCATAGCTTTAACTATACGGACCTTTGTCGGCAAGGTGATGTCTCTGCTTTTTAATATGCTGTCTAGGTTTGCCATAGCTTTCCTCCCAAGGAGCAAGCATCTTTTAATGTCATGGCTGCAGTTACCGTCTGCGGTACATACAATAGGCCTAATCTCACAACAGTCAGATGCCTAAATAATTATGAGGATTACAGTGTGTTAAATATTAGTGAATTAAATACAGTACCCCTAAATCCTTTACACACAATATTTAAAACAAGGATAACACTGATCCCTGTCAACTTTGTGAATGATAATGTGAGAAAGACTCCAGCACAGTAACAATGTTGCTTGAAAAGGTAAAGGTCCCCCCCCGCACATTTGTGCAGTCGTGTCCAACTCTAGGGGCCGGTGCTCATCTTTGTTTGTTAGATGAAGAGCCAGCGTTGTCCGAAGATGCTTCCACAGTCATGTAGCCGCATGACGCGCGCGCGGAACGCTGTTACCTACCCACCAAAGTGGCACCTATTAACCTACTTGCATTTGCATGCTTTCAAATTGCTAGGTTGGCAAGAGCTGGAGCTAGTGTGGGAGCTCACTCCGCATGCAGGGCTAGGGATTCGAACCTCCGAACTTGCGATCTTCCGATTGACAAACCTGGCATCTTACCCGCTGAGCCACCACGCCCCTTACTTGAAAAACCAGCATTTAAATTGATTTTTCAAGTACTGTCATCTCTCCCACAGCTCTATTCCTCACTGATTACAGTGCAAAGGGCAGAAAAGGGGGCAAACATTACATTATGAAAAATTAGGGCTACTAGAGCTGGGCTGCAAAAATTCAGATGACTTCTAGATGGTAGTAAAGATATCCCAACCCCCTTAAATTTTTGTTGCTGGCTAGCCATCGTCCAGATTTCAGCATCCTAGTAGTCCTATGAATGAAGACAGAGCACATAGCGTAGATACAAATTGGCTGTAGGTTTAAATGTTAGGAATATTTCTTCATTCACAATCATTTTACAGTTGCCATATGCTCTAAATCACCTCTCTGGAACTGAATCTGAAGCACTGCACAGCCCTATTATCTACAAGTTGTTCTTAGTCCAGAAGGCCAATTTTTACCTAAACTCCAAGTCAGTTTTATTTAAAACCCAACTACTTTTAAATCCCAAGTATAACTGAAATTTAGTAACAGCACAGAGGGGACACAAGCCCATCTCCATCTTAATTTTTATACCAACATATCACATTTAAATCACAACTGTACTTGTTTTAAAACTAATTAAATCATGGCTAACAGCCACTTTCAAAATACGTACTTTGTTGCAATAAGAATTGTTTTCTATTTATTCCTTGAAACCTCTTACCTAAAAGATTCTGAATTATCTGTACCTTTCAAACAATGCAATTAGTTCTTTGTATGTTCTAGCACATTGTCTTTGAACTTTTCAGAATTAAGTTAAGGTCACCCTGACTACCCTCTTCCAACTGACAAGTATGTCAATAAAACTTCACAGTTCAGAAGAAGTCGCTGTTCTCAGAAGAATAACTTGACTTAATCCTAGGTCAGTTTGGTTCTGTCACAAGCTGAAGCACAATTATACATGTAAAACTAATTGTTCAAATAAGGCCGTTACCAACTGTCTTGGAAATATCCTTGCACATCAATAAAATTCAGCAACCTATTCCTTGGCTGCTGTACTTATACTGAACCAAGTTTTACTCAAAAGATAATATAGTTTATATTTTCATTCAAATTGACTTTAATTGCAATTTTACATAGTGAGGAATCTTGGTTTGCAATTACTGAAGAATGGTATTAAATACTCAGATTGCAGTTAGCACAAATAACTTGCCTTCCATCATGTGTTCTAAGTGCGACTAAGGACTCTCTAAATTATGCCATACTTTCAGCAATAACTGAAAATCTTTTGGAGCTATCTTGAATACCCAATTCTGACAATAATTCATGCAATATGTTTTATTGTAAAAATAATTTATGATTAACTTTACAGCTGACCTTTTACAAAGTGGAAAGCAAGTACAGATACCTGGCCTTTTAAAATAATATCACTTCTGAATGTTAAAGAGTGTTGCCATATACATTTCCCAGCCTACTTGCATATATAATAACTAGTACAGTCACACAAGCAATTTACTGAGCAAACATTTTAACAATGAAAATGCATTCAAGCTATTGCTACTGTTACTAATAGACATGCAAAGGGAAATAAGACCTTAAAACCCAATTTTATTGGACCTGATTCTAGTAATTCAATCAAAGCCAAGTCAGCTGCAACTGCACTATACTAACCAAACATTCTAAAATAAGTGTATACTGGACAAGCGAGCAAGTAGAAGATAAACATTAACCATTTAATGGCTGGCTACTTTTACAAATATGTCTTTTTAGGCCCTATATTTTGAGATGCTACAGCATTATTAGGTCCTCTCTGTAGCCACATATTATTTTGCTCCTGTCTGAACAGACTTCTTCTCATCAGCTGCTTTTTGCTTCTGCTGCATAATTTCAGAGTCTCTGTAAAAAGGAAAAAACAAAGTCAGTTTGTTATGCCAATTTCTACAGAGTTAGAACATCACAAATAAATCTTTTTAAAGATTTTAAAAAAGTAGTTTTTGGGCTGAAGTCATCATTATAATATCAATAAATTCAAAATAGCAAAATATCTATCAGGCAGAACTTGTACTAGGTACTCATGAACTAAGATATGATAGATGTCACAGATTATGCAAATATACCTTTGTTTCCTCTGAGAAGCTGACAAAGTATCCTCTTTTCTTTTCCCTTTGTTCTGTTCTTGGGTTTTCTTCATATTCTTCTGGCGGGAAAGTTCACGCTGGTTCCCACCTGTAAAAGTGACAGTCTAGGTTTTAGGCTAATTACTGGTAATTACATTTCCTAGTAAAATACAATCCACAATATAAAATGCAGTTACCAGTATGACAAACCTCATATTACTAAATGCATTAAAAAGGTATCCTGGGGAAAAGAGTTGTTAAGAAACTTACTTTGCTGAATTCTTAGGTATATGGGCTAGGGTACAAATCAACACTGGGCAGGACCAATATACTGCTCTTTGAAAATGCATGCCCCAATTACATAAACTGCAAAGCTAAATAGGAAGCTGAATATTTACAGGAACCTGTTCTTCCTATGAACCTATTATGCTCCCCCCCAACTGTTCCTTTATTGCAGCCTGAGATGCATTTAAAGGCAAAGGATATCTTTAAAAAAATGGAAGTCTTGCTCAAATAAGAAAAAGAGAAAATAACAAACTCTGGCAAAATATATGCAACCAATTGATAAACTACTGTATGCAGCTACAGACTATGAAAACACATAGCAGAGAATATTTTAAAAAATCTTCAGATTTATTTGGAATAGGAACCCAACCATGGAGGCCATCAACAGTGGGCTATTAAGGGTATGGTAAAGGATAAGGAAAGAGCAGAGAAACTGAATTATTTGCTTCTGTCTTCACTACTGAGGACACAGAACAGATGTCCATTCTGAGCTGGCTTTTTAAGGAGGATGACTGGATGAATTGAGATACACAGAAAGAAATGATTAAAAAAGATGAACAGCTAACTTAATTAAATTAACCCAGGTCCAAATGGTATCTACCTGAGAATTCTTAAAAGAACTTAAATACAAAATGGATTTTTTCACAAATCATCTTAAACATTTGCATGTCTTCCATAGGACTAAAATAGCTAAAGTGACCCTCTTAAAGAATGATAAACTGTAGACCAGTTACCTGAACATTTGTTGCGGGCCAAGCTGTTAAAAATATTATTAAAATAAAAACAAGCACACACATAGAAGAATGAGCCTTGCTGAAAAACATTGTTTCCACAAGGGTAAGCCTTGTCTCACTAAATTTCAATTTTCTTAAAACTGTCAATTAGCATGTAGACAAAGATGACCCAATAAATATTGTATATTTAGATCTTCAAAAAACATTTGACAAACTGTATCACCAAAGGCTCCCATACTTGATTGCCTTGATATAAGAGAACAGGATAAACAGGAAGCAGAAAGTAGGAATAAATGTAATTTTCATACTGGCAAGAGGTGCAGAGTGGGGTTCTCCAGAGATTGGTGGGATAGTGTTAATATTTGTATATAAATGATCTGAAATTAAGGCTGAGTAATGAGGTGGCCATATTTGTAGGTAGTATCAAATTGTTCAGGGTGGTAAAAGCAAAATGATTTATAAAAAGCTCCAAAAGAATATTTCTAATTTCAGTGAACAGGCTTCAAAACGGTAAATGGGAGTTCAATGTAAACAAATGTACAGTGATGTATGCTGACACACACACACACAAACGAACTTCCACTAATGGGATCTGAGTTGACAATGTGGCTGATCAGGAAACAGATCTTGGAATCACAACGGACCGCTCAATGAAGATGAAAACTAGTGTGCAGCTGCTCTAAGGCAAATTCCACACTCAGGATGGAAGTAGAAGGATTAAAAGGATATTGCTCTTATATAAACCTATGGTGAGATCTCAGAGTATTATGTACAATTCTGATCACTACAGTACATATTTAAAAGGACACATCAGCCCTGCTAGCTAGACCAGACAATCAACTCCACAGGAAGACTAAAACTACTTTTATTGAGATTGGCTATAATAGCAAAATTGTGCATGTCTGATTGTGCTGTTCCCCCCTCCCCCTTCTCATACTCTAGTGAATCAAGGGGCATCTGCTTGAGCCACTTTTGAATGTTACCTTGTTTCTCTGGACTTCAAATATGTTTCAGTCCCTTTTGCCTAAGTAATGGTTCTTGCATATTTCCGTCAAGATCATCTTCCTTACTCTCTACACATAACAGAGCTATTTTTTTAAAAAGCAATCCAAAGCTTTTAAAGTAAACAGCAGCTCTCTGGCAAGGAAGAATACAGCATATGGAACTCTCTAGTTCAGTGCTTCCCAAACTGTGTGTCGCGACACAACCCAGAAGTGGCGATGGCGTGTCGTTGCCTCTGCAGTGGTGTGTGTGGTGGCGGCAGCGCACCATCAGCGCTTCCAGGTTTTACCGCAAAACACGAGGCCGCCTCCGTTGGTGTGTCGCCAATGGCGGGAGTTTGGAAAGCACTGCTCTAGTTTAAAATGGCAGGTAAGGTGAGACATGATAGAGGCATATACAATAATGCATTGAAAAATACAGATAGAAAATTTTCTTACAATATTAGAACTCAAAGTCATCCATTGAAACTAAATGTAGTGAGATTTTAGACTGACAGAAATATATAAGGTAAAGGTTCCCCCCGCACATTTGTGCAGTCGTGTCTGACTCTAGGGGCTGGTGCTCATCTCCGTTTGTTAGCTGAAGAGCCAGCGTTGTCCGAAGACGCTTCCACGGTCACGTGGCCGGCATAACACACACAGAACGCTGTTACCTACCCACCGAAGTGGTACCTATTAATCTACTTGCATTTGCATGCTTTCGAATTGCTAGGTTGGCAATATATATATATTATATATATATATATATATATATATATATATATATATATATATATATATATATATATAGTATATACAGGAATATATACTTTATTACTAAATACATAATATACTTTTGGAATTTGCTGCCAAGAGTGAGAATAATGGCAGCCAATGTGGATGTTTTAAAAAGAGACTAGATAGTTCCTGCAGGATCAGGCTATCAGTGGCTACTAATAGTGATGGTTAACTACCAACTGATTCATAAGCAGCATGCCTATTGCTGGAAAGCGGAATGTGGCTACTGCCTTCTAGGTCAGGCTCGTGAACTTCTCAAATGCATCCAATTGGCCATAGTATGACACAGAATGCTAGATTTACATACAGGTTTATGTTTTGATTCAGCAGGGCTTTCTTATTGTTAGCAATCAATCTTAAAAATAAGATCTTGTTGAATTCTATTAATTCTAGCTTTAGCCAATGCTTCCCAAAACTCTAAAAATATTTTTAGAAGTCCTTTTTAAAAAAAGGGAAACAACACTTTCCAGACATTCTTAACTTTAAGCAAACCTAAATTCTAGCCATTTAAGTCAGTAATTTCCTAGATTTAAAACCAATATAATACATCAAGTTAACATACTACTACACTGAAATCTTAAAATCCCTTTTATTTCTAAGCTCATTTTACAAAAGCATGCTTAGCCAGGAAGTTGAATCAGTTTCTGTCTCAGCCTAACCTATTTTATTGCATTGTTGCAAGGATAAACGAGTTATATAGGCAACAACTATGCATATAATTTTAAGGTCCTTGAGTGAAGAGGCACTATAATCATATGGCATGTCTGTACCACATTTTAAGATGTGGGTCCCTGGAAGAAAGAAAGTCAGTTTGTTCTGCAAGGACTATGCATTCTATGTTTCCAAACCAGAATATCTAAATGTATGCACAGGAACTACCAGTTTCTGAATGCAAGTTTCTATGTAAAAAATGTGAATCAGAATATAATGGTCAAGAAGTGTTCCTTGAGCTGCAACCCTAAATACATTGCTTCTTGGACTTCCAGCTTCAATCAGGTGTAGTGCACACATTTTATTTGCTCAATTTGTTTATTGAATAACTGTTAGACCTCTGTAACTTTAAAGCAGAACACACTGAACATAGTGAACCATCTTTCTATAGAAGTCCACATTAGTTCAGTCATAATTACTATACAGTCAATCACCAACATCTGCTTATTAAGGAGGCAAACTAGAAGGCTTCTTTAAAATACTCACATAGAGGATGGTGCTCAGTTTCAATCTTAACAAAACAACTATTTCAAAACAATGCTCATGCTGCGGTCTGAAGAACACTGAGTGTAATGTGAATACCGAGCAGTTTTTCACAGCTTACTCCCGAAGCTTTTCAGAGATCCGAGCCACAGGCGGATTTTGAGTGTAATTTCGGTGAAAAGGTCAGTTCACCTCGCTGAGTTAGAGGATGACAAAGGGCTACAGCAGACAACGCGACCTTCTTACGAACACCGAACGGCTTCCCTTGCCCCGAGAGCGGGTAACAACCACGGAAAGGAAGGGGATCGGAACTGCCCTTTCTCCGGCCAGCCTTTCCTTGTAAGAGCACCTTTTTACCCCCGGCGGCGACGCTAACAAACTCCACAAACCAGGAACGATTACGACGCAGATCGCTGTAGCTTCCACTTTATTAGACAGGCTGCTGACCCCAAAATCGCCGCCCACCAGAGATGCCACGAACAGCAGGCAGAGGCGCCTCCCTCTGGCCTACAGGCTCCGCAAGGCCCGATACGCTCGAGTCGTCCCTCTCGCCCCCTAATGGGCACTGATCAGGCGTGAGGGACCGCCTGCCTTCCTGGTGGTGGGGAAGGGGGGCTCGCGTCGAATACTTACGGGCCATGGCAAAACAATAACCCCAGCGGTAACAACCGTTACGCTCACAAGCTCCAACTTCCCACCAACCGCTCCAACTACCAGAACCTTCTGCTCGCCCCACCCGCCGAAGTTTTCATTAAGTAGGGGACCGCCCCCGTGACGTCACGCCGCACATCTCTCCATCCCGAATTGCGCTATTCAGTGACGCCCTGGGTCTTATTGCGCTTGCGCAGTCCTAGGAAAGCCTCCTTTGTTAGAATGGTTAAGTCTGCTGGAGCAGCTGACTGAAGTTGAAGTCCTTCCTGTGGGTCTGAGTCAGTGGCTTCCAAGTTAGCATGTCTAGGAGCCAGCTGTCATGTCTCTTATTTATTTATTTATCGTATGGCACATTCACATCTCATTACAATAAAAAACATAAGAGCATAATAAATATGAAATATAAAATATAAACAGGAAAATTTCTTCTGATAACAGAGTTGCATGATTCGAATGTATGCATAATCTAGAGCAGAGCTTTCCAAACTTTTCATGTTGGTGACACACTTTTTAGACATGCATCATTTCGCGACACACTCTTACAGCAGGGCATCATTTCGTGACACACTCTTACAGCAGGGTACAAGGCAGGCACTAGGACCTGCGCGGAATCACAGCAGGTTTGGAGGCAGCAAGGCACAAGGCAGGCACTAGGACCTGCGCGGAATCACAGCAGGTTTGGAGGCAGCAAGGCACAAGGCAGGCACTAGGACCTGTGCGGAATCCTGGCAGGGTTCGGAGGCACCAGCCGCCGCGACACACCCAGACACTGCAGCCGACACACTAACGTGTCCCAACAGAGTTTGGAAAGCTCTGATCTAGAGTGTTCAGGGTTATAGAGCATTGCCCTCAAAATGCGAGCTAGAAATAAAGGCATATTATTATTATTATTATTATTATTGATTGATTGATTTGATTTATATAGCATATGTGATGCAGGTTTATTCAAAAATAAGCACTACAGGATTCAGTGAGATTAACTTTAAGCAATGTTATAATCCTATAAAGGAGGAGATATAACACAGTTTCAATCACAGGGAGTTTCATGAAAACCAGAAACTATGAAGCCCTAGGCTTTGAAATCAAGGCTTAGACCCAAACTTGAGAGGTTACACAAATAAATCAAATAGAAGCAGCAGCAATAAAAATGGTATATTTAATGTGCTGAGTCTGGGAAAATTGAAAACACAGGTGAAAATATTTAGAAAAATCCTGGGAGTATTGGGAGTATGACTCTAATTTGTAATGTTTCTATTTATGTGCCTGACAATATGGTTCATTATTGAAAGGTCTCTATAAGAGTTAAATTTAAAATATTGATACATACAAGTTCCAAAGTGCTAAGATAAGCATTAATGCTGTAAAAAGAGGGGTTTTTGTTTTGTTTTGTGCAATACTGTATAGTAGAAAGGAGTACTCCATAATTGTATTCAAGTTGTTCACTCTGCTGTCTGGATCATGGGAAGTAATTGTTTTATGTTACTTTGCCTAATTAGATTCTAATTGGAATACTGGGCATCATTGTTCAAAAAGGATAGTGAGAAATTGGAGTTAGCTGGCTACTGTATAAGATTGTGAGGAGTTTGGAAACCAACTCCTGTGTGAAATGAAATAGTTAAAGGATCTGGAAATGTTTTAGCCTACAAAAATGAAGATTGAGAAGATATAAGGTAACAGTCTTCAACTATCTGAAGGACTGTCACATAGAAGAGGGAGTGGATTTACTCTCAGCGAGAATTTTGAATTGATGGATTTGAAGTCACTATGGCATACTTTTAAAAATCATTGGACTCAAGAGGCACTTATGTTCCTATCTCAGACTATCTCTATAATAATGGTGCATTGTAGTCTTTTCTATAGGGGCGTGGTGGCTCAGCGGGTAAGACACCAGGCTGGTCGATCTGAAGATCGCAAGTCCGGAGGTTCGAATCCCTAGCCCTGTGTGCGGAGTGAGCTCCCGCACTAGCTCCAGCTCTTGCCAACCTAGCAATTCGAAAGCATGCAAATGCAAGTAGATTAATAGGTACCACTTCGGTGGGTAGGTAACAGCGTTCCGCGTGTGTCATGCCGGCCACATGACCGTGGAAGTGTCTTCGGACAACGCTGGCTCTTCGGCTAACAAACGGAGATGAGCACCGGCCCCTAGAGTCGACTGCACAAATGTGCGGGGGGAACCTTTACCTTTTATAGTCTTTTCCAATCTTGTGTCTCCCTGTAAAATTCTGGGAGTTACAGTCCCTCCTTCCCCATAGAACAGAAGGAAACTGATGGCCAAAGCAACATGTTCTCCTGAACATAACAAAAGTATGTTTTATATTTAAAACATTTTTAAATCTTCCAGATTCCGTTGACATAATATTGAATTATACTGTCAAGTTTGTTTTTCATTATAATGGAATTGTAGGCTAAGGTATTCTTTCTTACTGAAAATAAACATAATAGTGATACAGAATTGCACAGTTGGGTGGGGATGGGAACACCACTTTGATTTAAGTGGGGATGAAATACAGAAAATGGCATACGTTTCACTACATATGAGATGAATTAACAAGCCGCCCGTCCTTCCTCCAGTACAATCTGAACCGCAACATTCTATTTCTGCACTGCAGGCGGTACAGTACCCCGCCCATAAGAACCAAACCGTTGTGGCTACCTTGTCGCAGGATGATGACGCGACTTGCGCCGTCCAGGAGCAGCTGACAGGCTCCTCTCCCAGAAAGGAAGGGCGGGGAGCTGGAACTGGACGCAGCGGCGCCGGTGACATGAGGCGGCCTCGCCGGCGACCGTGGACTTTAGCTGGTGCCGGAGCTTCTCCGTCGCGACACCATGTTCCGCCGCGCCAGGTTTAGCGTGAAGCCCAATGTGAGGCCGAATGCGGCAGGGAGAAGCAGTAACAGTGGAGGCAGCTCAGGCTCAGTCGTCCCGGCGGTCGCCGCCGCCGATGCCGACGGTCAACATGGCTCGGCACCGACCACCTGGTCTTCTGCGGCCGAGGACAGTTCGATGGTCCATCCCGGTGATGCCTCTGGAGATCTTCACCTGAGCGGGGATAGTAACAGCAGTAGAAGGTAACTTAGCTTTGCTTTTACCCTTTCATTGGTGGTTTTGCATTGGCTTCTTCCCAGAAAACATCGGAGCCTCCTTGCTGCCTTTTTGAGATGACTTGCGAGACACATTTGAAATTAGATCTGTGTCGCTCGTTCACTACGATATTTGAGGACCTGCCTCTGAAAAAGCTTTTCCTGGTAGAGGTTCACACCTTTCCTCAAAGTCAACAAAACTCATGAAACCAAGCCATGTGTGAAAGAACTGTATGTCTGCATTGTAATAACAGAGTTGTTTCCACTTGAACCTGGTGGCTTCATTCTGTGGTGTGAACATGCAGAGGAGTAATTGGCATTAATTAGATCAGAGTTTTCCAAACTTTTCATGTTGGTGACATGCATCATTTCGTGACACACTTACAGCAGGTCATCATTTCGCGACAACACTCTTACAGCAGGGCACAAGATAAGCACTAGGACCTGCGCGGAATCACAGCAGGTTTGGAGGCAGCAAGGCACCAGGCAGGCACTAGGACCTGTGCGGAATCCTGGCAGGGCTCGGAGGCAGCAGCAGCCACGACACACCCAGACACTGCAGCCGACACACTAACGTGTCCCGACACACAGTTTGGAAAGCTCTGCTGTATACTTTCACATTATTTATTTAATCTATGTGTAGACTCTTTCACTAGGACCTCCACAGAATCACAGCAGGTTTGGAGGCAGCAAGGCACAAGGCAGGCACTAGGACCTGTGCGGAATCCTGGCAGGGCTCGGAGGCAGCAGCAGCAGCCACAACACTAACGTATCCTGACACACAGTTTGGAAAGCTCTGAATTAGACCATAGAAGTCCTACCAACTTGCTGTTCTCATGTAGAAAAATTTTCCAAGTACAGTGGTGATAATGCAGAAGTGTTGCATTGGCCAAACTCTGATCCAATCATGTTAGTATCTAAAAGGTATTATCTCTCACCTGTACAATGAATAATGCTGTCAGTACATGTGTCAGAAACTTGGGCTGTGTTGTTTAGTACCAATCAAAGAGAATATTTGTAGCTCAGGGTTGAACTGCGTTGTTTAGTTCCCTGCCATTCTCATAAGCCTTTTACATCAACTCCTTATAGCTAGTTAGATAACATGCATTGTGTTGCATTGATGGAATATTGTAGTAGAGTCAGATGTCTCATGGGATATGGATCATCAGCTTTCCCTTTTTAAGTTCAAATGTGTTTACAATGACAAATCTGTAAGAAAGCATCATACTGTTATACAGTACTAAAATTTAAGTAGGGCTTGCCATATGTGAGCTGCAGAACTCAGATGATCACTAGTTGGTAGAAAATAGATACAGGAAACTTTCTTTACTGCAATCTAGGGGTCCTTTGGATTGTTGCAGCCTTGATGTGGATGTTATACATAAATTAAGAGGAAAGTAATGTATTTAATGTATAGTTGAAGGCTTTCATGGCCGGAATCCGATGGTGGTTGTGGGTTTTCCGGGCTGTGTGGCCGTGTTCTGGCAGTTTTGGTTCCTAACGTTTCGCCAGTCGCTGTGGCTGGCATCTTCAGAGGACCAATTAATGTATTTAATTTGAAACTTGATTGTTCTGTGAGATCTGCTAAATTATACTGTATGAATAAATTACAAAAAGGTAGAATAGTTCTTTTGTTTGTTTAAAATGCTTGGTGAACCTTCAGATTGAAAGAAGGGCTTAATCTTTCTTTCTGCTGCTCTTCTGAGGCTGCAGTCCTACACACATACGCACACACACACACATCTCTATCACTCTATCTCTGGAGTACATCCCAGTTAATTAGTAGGTCTTACCCCTGTCTTCAGGCTCAACCTGAGAGTCATTATCTAGCCCCATTGAAATCTTGGCAAGTATTGGGATTCCTATTTGTGTAAGTATCAGTTTCAACATCGGCAGTTAATGCTGCAAGACATACATGGTAAGTATTGGGTTACAGATATAACTTTAAACCAGGGGTCGGCAACCTGTGGTCCGCAGCCCACTGGTGGTCTGCGGGCTGTTAGGAAGTGGGCCGCAGGGTGAGCCTGAGCAGCTGATTGGTGGGGGCCCAGAAGGGGAAACACCTCCACCTATCAGCGCGCGGCAAAGAAGGGCGGAGGCGGGCCGAGGAGCACCCCCGCCAGTCAGCCTCCCCTCGCTTTTCGTCTCCCTGCCGCTCAGTGCAGCGTTTTTTCACGGAACCGAGGGCATTTTCGGGGTCCCCGGAGCCTGCCCTTTCGAAGGGGCACCCCAGTGGGGTGCGGGGCGGACTTCCTCCCCCACTTTTGCTCCCCGCGGTTTCCTCCCCATTGCACAGCTGATTGGCGTGGAGATTTTCCACCCCGGGGCGTCCCCCCCACCGTCACTTTTTGCGGTGATCCGAGGCTTTTTCGCCTCGCGACAGTGGAGCTCTGCCAAGAAAAGCTGTGGTCGCGAGGCGAAAAAGCCTCGGATCACCGCAAAAAGTGACGGGTGGAAAATCTCTGCGCCGATCAGCTGTGCGATGGGGAGGCCGAGGCGCACCTGAGCTACCCCGGTAGGGGCCGAAAAAACCGGGGGAAAGCAAAAGTGGGGGGAAGTCCGCCCTGCGCCCCGCTGGGGTGCCCCTTCGAAAAGGGCAGGCTACGGGGACCCCGAAAATACCCTTGGTTCTGTGAAAAAACGCTGCACCGAGTGGCAGGGAGGCGAAAAGCCTCTCTGGCAGCGCCTGCCAGGGGGGGCAGGGTTTGCAGGCGGAACCAATCATGTGGGCCGGGGGGCAGGGACGCCTAGAAATAAAGTGCACAATAAATGTAATGCGCCCTCCTGCAAACCCTGCCCACCGGCCCACGCGATTGGCTGCTGCCTGCAAACCTATTCGGGGAGATGGGCGGGGATAAATTGAATGAATGAATGAATGAATGAATGAATAAATAAATAAATAAATAAATAAACCCCACCCCCCAGTCCTTGGAAATTTTTTTCCATGGAAGTGGTCCCTGGTGCCAAAAAGGTTGCTGACCCCTGCTTTAAACCCATTATCCCATTACTTTAAACAATGTGAACTTCATTTCCTATGATCTTAAAATGAAATTAATGCAATTTAAACATTTGCTTTGTTTATACTGGATGCTTCAGAGAATATTTAATGAAACTTGGTTGCAATCACCCTGCTGTTAGAGATGTAACTCAGGAATTGGAACATTAACCTGAACGGTTGGGCCAGGTCCTATAATTGTTGGGTTTCAGGCTGACATCAACAGGATTGTTAAATGTTTCTAGATCAATTGCTGAATGTTAAAGATGTATATGTTCTTCTTGGCTATATCCCCAGTATTTGGAATCTACCAAGATACCAAGAAATGTGCATTTTTCAGGCATGGGCATTTGTAACTGAATTTGTCAATTTTCTGTACATATTCAAAGAATATGGTCAAAGTTGTTGAAGTTCTGTTTATTGACATATTTTTCTTTTCTTTTTTTATTAATCTTATCATCGTGATAGTTCAATGTTTTTATATGTATTTGTACCTTTTAAAATTAGTTTGCATAATAAAATAAAAATAAAATGGATTCAGTAGTTCTTAACAGACATGCATAGGATTGAATTGTAGAATTGTAATGTATTGTACACTTACATGGAAGTAAGTCCCACTGAGCTCAGTAGCAGTTATTTCTGAGTTACTATGTATAGAGTCAGATTGAAGGAATCCCTAAATTTTCACAGAACAGTTTATTAAATAACTGTGTCCTTTGCTGGATTTATGAACCTGCATTGCAAAATCATAGTATTTTGCCCTGCTTATTGTTTCGTTTTTCTACTAGTCATGGCAGGGTATAAATATACCAAATAAATATTTGCTGACAATGAGCTTACTTGTGTTTCTGGGAAATTGATTTATTGATCTATATTCATTTAGCTATAGAGTACTAATGTATTTCTTTAGGCCTCAAATTTAATCCAAGAGCATGAATGTTTTTCCTAAGAACTATAATATAATATAATATAATTATTTATGTTAACTATAATATAGTATAGTTACCCCAACTATCTTTCAAAGAAATTTTGTTACCACTTAATTTTTCTTTTAATAATTCCAGAAATGAAAAGACCAGTGATATCAGTGGAGATGGAGACTGTAGGAAACGTGCAGAAGTATTTCCACAGAGAAGAAAACGAATATCCACTATGCCTAACCTTATAAAACCAAGAATTATATCTCCATCTACACATCACACTATTGATTTGACATCAAAATGTTCTCAAAAACAAGGACCTCAGTCTCCTGCCTCTGGTAACTCTCTGTTTCAAAAAGAAGCACCTTCACCTGAAAAGACTGATGAGGAAAGTTCTCCCAAGTCTCCCATATTGCCTGAAAAGAAAACTCCTGTTCCTCAAGTGCCGCAGTTCTCTCCATTTAAGAAATCTGCTAGTAAAGAACCCAGCGCATGTGTGCCAGCTCAAAGAAGCGATGAAGCCCTTCCGAAGAACACAAGCTCGCCCCTCAAAGAAAGGCCCACACAAGAAACATTGGTGGAAGAGGAAACAACACAGTCAAAATCTAAGAAAAGGCTTTGTTCAGATCGTGAGAAAATAATCAAAACTCAGAAGCTAAGGAAGTTGCTTAAAGAAGAATTGAAGAAAGAGAAGGTACAGTAATATTTTTGTAATTTTAATATGAAGTACCAGGGAATGAAATAGAAAAAGCTCTAGCTAGTTTTTTGTGGGGAAGCTATCCTATAGTGAATCAGATCATTGGCTTTTTCAGCTTGATATTTTTTCAGTGCTGAATGGCGGAATCTCTTGATTCTAGAGATTGATTGATCGATTATGTGCCATCAAGTCATTTTCGACTCCTAGTGACCACATAGATAGATCCTCTCCATGACAATCTGTCCCTAACCTGGTCTTCTAGAGAGAAGACTTTTTATCATTACCTGGAGATAATAGATTTCAACCTGTGATAACTTGCGTGTAGATCTTGGGCCCTACTGTTGAGCTAAGGCAGTCTTCGCTTGTGAGAAATGAAGAACCTCTTGCAATATGGAAGTACTACACAAAGTATATCATAAAGCTATAAACTAGTAAGGCCTTTGGCAGCTTATACTGTACCAATACTATTTCAGGTAGACAACTTAGTTTTGGACTTCAGTTCCTGCCATGAGCTCTGGCTCACATGGTCAATAGCAAAAACTCTGAGTTGTTATCTTAAACATCTGGAATTTATTAAGTTGCCTACCTAAAGTAATATTGCTGGTAGATTATAAACTGTTGAAGGCCATACTTGTTTACAATTCATTATAATACATTTTATGTGGTACAGCCATTTTATGACATCAAGAGGTTCTTCATGTTTCACAGAAGTAATGGAGTAGCATTAATAATGTCTGTTCATTTAAGCTGTGGGATACCATAAGGTTCTGTTTTGTCTCCCATGCTATCTATATCTATATCTATATCTATATCTATATCTATATCTATATCTATATCTATATCTATATCTATATCTATATCATCTATATCTATATCTATATCTATATCTATATCTATCTGATGCTTCTGGTAAGTAACACTTGGGGATTTAGGTCAACATGTGATCTCACCCACTCTCTCTCTCTCTCTCTTCCATCCAAATTAGGTGAGGGTGGGCAGAAGGTGAACTGGTATCTGAATATGGTAGCATAAACTATATGAGAGCCACTAAATATTAAATCAGACCCTCTGTTTAAGATATCCATTATAGTAAATGATGCTTAATCTGAAGCCACTTTACTATTTCTTGGATTTTTAAAATCATCTGTAAGTGAGGTTGGCAATTGGAAAAACTGATTTCCAACGTCACTTCTAACCTGTACCCTCTATGATTCTACAAAATATTGAACTGCTTTTCTGTGAGAAAGATAAAATATTGCTAAAATGATTGGATTTTTCAATCACTGTAACTATAACATAATACCATGTATTATTGTGAGGTACTTGATAGACAGTAATATTCTGGACCTCATGGTGGGATCTTCTCTGTGTTCTCTGCTTTAGATTGCTGAAATACATCCAGTTTTCCAATGTAGCTAATTATCATAAAGCTTCTTTATACAAGAAGTAAATATTCCTAATTGTAAAGTTAAATATTTTTAATTGGAAAGCTAATCCTTTATAAAATTCTGGGCATTTACAAACTTACCCTATGCAAGTAGACTCAGAAATAATGTGGCTGAAATTTTTGGGATTATTCCAAAGTGACTGTGTATAAAATTTTAGCCCTAATTACTGAGATCTTACTAAGGCTTGGTTAGTGACAATGGCAGTATATGGAGATATAAAAGGAAATTCTTAAATTTTACAATTGTGCCCTTTGTTCATAAGCATAAAGAAACTTCTGTAGAGCAAGTATGACTTTCTTCTTTTAGTCCAGGATTTTTTACTTTGTTTGGAAACAGCTGTCCAAGGTTTGGATGGAGCCCCTCCATAGTATGTACTATTTGATCCTTTATTCTTTTTTTTTAACTGGAGATGCTAGGGCAGTGTTTCTCAACCTTGGCAGCTTGAAGGTGTATGGACTTCAACTCTCAGAATTCTGGGAGTTGAAGTCCACACATCTTCAAGCTGCCAAGGTTGAGAAACACTGTGCTAGGGGATCTGTGGCCTGCAAAATATTTGTTCTATCCTTGAGGTATTACATTTCTTCACTATATAATGCTGTAACTCGTTCTGACAGGTTTTTGATTACAGTCCTAGGAACTAGATATGATAAAGTTCCATCTAGTGGTAATTAATTATGGTTTAATTATGTCATATATACATTTTTAAAATTTAAACTTATATCCTGCTTTTCTGCTTCCATCTCGCAACATTATAAAATATATTAAAATAATTAAATTAAAATAAAATAATAAATAATAGCAGATGAAGTTATTTCAGTAAAACAGAAAAATAAAATAAGACAGCAACTGAATAAGGCAAATGAAAAGCTCTTAAAAGGCAACATAAAAAGAGCAATTCAGCTTTTCTACAAAAGCCTGAATAGTTGTTCAGAAATATATAAATGATAAAATTGGAAACAAGATTTAAATAAAAGTCTACAGAACTATAAATAATTATGAATTTATGTTTCTAGAAACAACGGAAATTTAAATATCCAGTAATTGAAAAAAATATGCCTGAAGATCGCTCAAAAATGATTATGAGAGATTTTATTTACTATTTGCCTGAAAATAATCCTATGAAGTAAGTGCATATTTTATTTTGTAATGTTGGTATAAATTGTTTTTATTAATTCATTAGATCTATATTCTCCCTATCCTCTAAAGATCTCAGGGTGCTTTATATGGTTTCTCACCCATTCTTTTCTCTTCACAACAGTTTTGTTAACCTGGGCTTGTAGGCATACATCACTAAACATCTGGGATATTGAGCCTGGTGGTCACTAAGAGAAGTGTCACTGGGTACCTGGGGAATCCAGAGTATAGAGCATAGCTTTCCAAACTGTGTGTCGTGACACATCAGTGTGTTGCGACAAAACCCAGAAGTGCTGATGACGCGTCGCTGCCAGCGGTGTGCGCGGTGGTGGCAGTGGCAGTGGTGTGCCATCAGCGCTTCCGGGTTTTAGTGCACCACACGAGGCTGCCGCCGCCGCCATGCATGCCACCCCGCCGCCGCTGCCACTGCCACCGTTGGTGTGTCCCCAACGGCGGGACTTTGGAAAGCACTGGTATAGAGAGTCAGTCTAATGGAGTCGTTAATGGGTTGGACCTGACTGGAGATTTGCCCACAGATCTTACTGTCTGACTCCAGGTCAGTCACTCTCAGTATATCTGACGGGGTTTTATAGGGATAAAATTAGGAGAGACTCTAATGTACTTTTTCAGTGGAAAAGTGAGATAAAAATGCAATACATAATACTTTTTATCAGGATTTCATTATATCTAATATATACTTGATACCCTTTGAATATTTTTTTGAAATTTCCCACATGGAAAGTTGCATCACAATCAGATTTTTAAAGAATTCTGAACTATTTTGAATGAACCAGTGTATTACTGCACTTTTCTCCTGTTTTGCTTTTTCAGTCAGAAGAATAGACAATGAAAATTTTATGATTCATTTATTGTGTAATCCAAACCACTGGCTTGTTCTCCCAAACTGGGGCAGTGTTAGAAGCTAAGAACACAGCATAGCTGCCAATTTCAAATTCCTAAGAGCCAAAATCTCAGCTTGAAAGACACAACAGGGGACAAATCAAGTTTCCCAATTTGGAAGACACAATTTAAAAAAGCCAACATGCAGATAAGCAGGGATTAACTCCAGACAAACAATCAAGCAGAAAACAATACCCTAATCAAGGAACTACCAAGGAGAAAACCACACCCCCACCAACACTGGCAGGGCAAGCTGCAGTATATAAACAGGGAGCAAAACTCCACACTCACTCAAACTGATGATGTTACCTAGTTCGGTAGTAAAACATCTGCAAGCAAACAACCAAGCTTGGAGAGCACCAAGGACTCCACAATTTAAAAAACATGGAGGTGGTTTACGATGTGTTTATCTGTTCCCACTGGTAGCAGAAGCCAAGAAAGAGCAATTCAGGAAGATGCGCTACTGGCTTATTCAGTTGGAATTTCTGGCTTATTGTGCTACATGGTCTCTCTTCTCCAATACTTTAATTATTTATTAATGTGAAAGAAAGTAAGTTCTTGTTATTCATTGTAATGATTTTGATTTATGATTGTTACCTATAAAACACAGGCTTCCAGATGTTTTTCTATAAATTACTAATATATCTATAGTGTAGATTTCTATAGAAGTGCATCTGTAGATTGTCTTCTAGCCAAATGGGTAGAAGTATAATTAAATATGGCTAGGAACTTCACCATGCTTGTTATAGGGCACGATTTATTGAAATCAATGGCGTGTAGTTCTTCTCTGTTTTGGTGTGTAAAAAACCTTCAGATAGCTCTTGTTTGTTTTTAATTCTTTGTGGAAAGTTTGGCATTCCTAAGTAAGTGGACCTAAATAATCTTGGTTTTGTCTGTTGTTTTCAGGAAATTATTCTGATATTGTGAAATCTGAAGTGAATAGACTTCTACTTTATTACCCTGATTCACTAATTGAGAAACCATATAGATTTAACTTGGTTCAGTCCTATTGAACTTTATATGAATAAATTAACTTAAAATCAATTTTTTTTGTGTGTAAAAACGTGCGCTTCAGTTAGCATGGTCAATAACACGATTAAATTGCATTTGGACTATGCACTGTCAAACTTAGAAGTTCACTAGATTAAATGAATAATTAAGTATGTGTTTTTCAATATTTAATAGATCTTCATTGGTTGAAGAAAAGAAAACAGAAAAGACTTCTACAGTGACCCAAGCAAGAGAGTAATTTTCTGTTTCTTTTTTGAAATAGTATTAATGAAATATGCAATCAGTAATACGGAGGAATTTGTAAAAAGAAAAAGAAAAAATGTGTTTGCTCAATATTGCTGGTATTTATTGGTTTAAAACATAATCCTAGTAATCTGTTGCTGTCCTGACTTCGAGTGAAGGAAAACACGCTGAGACTTGGAGTTGAGACTCTTGTGCTTTATTGTCCTACTCTACTAGACAGAAGGGGTGTGGTGGCTCAGCGGGTAAGACGCTAGGCTTGTCGATCGGAAGATCACAAGTTCAGAGGTTCGAATCCCTAGCCCCGCGTGACGGAGTGAGCTCCCGCACTAGCCCCAGCTCTTGCCAACCTAGCAATTCGAAAGCATGCAAAATGCAAGTAGATGAATAGGTACCACTTCGGTGGGTAGGTAACAGCGTTCCACACATGTCATGCTGGCCACATGACCGTGGAAGCGTCTTCGGACAACACTGGCTCTTCGGCTAACAAACGGAGATGAGCACCAGCCCCGGACACGACTGCACAAATGTGCGGGGGGAACCTTTACCTTTACTAGACAGAATCCAGCTAAACTAAAATGAACTAGTAATGCTCAGAGAAAGGGCCCAAGAAATCAAGGCGGGGCCTTCTTTAGCCTCTTGGGAGGAAAGCAAAGCGATTCAGTACTGCACATGCGTTTCTCCCCCTGGAGGGAGCCCCCTCCTTCTTCGCCAGTTATATCCCTGACAGTTGCAGATTAATTATGATCTGTTGCTCTTCTGATAAAATCCTAGTTGGACCTATTTGGATATAATGGTATTTATTAATTATAATTAAAAATCAGGGGCAAGCAGCATGAATGAATGCTCAGCTCTGTAATCTTTCCTTTTGCTTATAAATTACCACTTCTTCATGCCTCCTTGAAACCTGTAACCATTATTTTTATATACTGTAATTAAGCAAGTTTAATTCACCTCTGAGGTAGCATTCCTAATCCAACTTTTAAGTGTTGATTTTGAATGCTGTGCTAGAAGTGCCTGAGGATTAATGCAGAAATAATTCCATACTATGATTAATGGAGGCAAGAAGCATTTGCATATAAGAGGAGATGGGCTAAGGAATAAAACCCATTGCCCATTCTCATATCCAGTGCCTAAGCCATAATTTAGAGCTGGTGGTATTAAGTCTATATTTGTATAAATATGCAGTTATTCAGCCATGTTCTGATGCAAACTCTTAGGAGTAGGAGTGTGTTAGAACATGTACACACATACCCAGAAGAAAGTTATACTCCAGCCAGCTAAAAAAAATTGAGACAGATGTAATGATTCTTTTAATGCCACTGTTTTTGAAAAGGAAATATGGAAAGAGCTTAGTGCTATTTGAACTATTAGCTCCCTAAATTTCAGGCCTGAAGAAAGAATTGTTGCTGATCCTGAAGATGAAGATGAAGAAGAAGATGATGAAGAACAAGGAGGGGGTGGAGGAGAGGATGATGGCTCTCTTTTAGTCCCTCGAGTGAAAGTTGCAGAAGATGGTTCAATTATTCTGGATGAAGAAAGGTTAGGTTTTGCAATCAGTACCTGCTTTATAAAATTGGTATCCATTTACAGAAGTGCTCAGTACTGGTCAAGATATTTTGATACTTGAGGTAAAGCTTCCCTCATTAGGATTGACAGTGTACAAATAAAATCTGCCTTCTAATTCCTGCCTTCAATTTGTCCCCTTTTTAATGCTTTTTTTTTAAAGATTTAGACGCTATGACCTTATACTGTAGCTCCATGGATGTCTCTGGAACTTAATTCTGAATGGTCTTCTATAGGACAGTTATGTGTATTCCTTGCCAAAGTGTTTCTTATACACATAATCAATGTCCTGTATCCGGAGGGAGGGTTTCAAAATAATCTAACTTAATTATATTTTTGTCATCATGGAAAGATAATGTAAGGTTATTGAAGAGGTGCTTAGGAATATTGAGGGCAAAAAAATCCTTTATAAGTTCCTCATTCTTTTTTGGTCATTTATACTTTTTGCTGTATTTTCAACATAGGTAGCAAATTTTCTCCATTTTTATTAAGACAATTGTTAATATATCAATGCTTCTTATTGCATTTCTTTTGTATTTATTTTCTTCTCGTTGTTCCTATTTAGTTTAACTGTAGAGGTTTTAAGGACAAAAGGACAGTGTGTAGTGGAAGAAAATGATCCCATCTTTGAGCGTGGTTCTACAACAACATATTCAAGCTTCAGGAAAAGCTATTATACTAGACCATGGTCAGAAAAAGGTGGGTATAACTTAGTGATGTAGGCACAGAAGCACATCAGGGTATATAATATGCATCTTTCAGTATTTGTCAGTGAAGGATATATGTAGTTTAGATATTTACAGATTGCAAGAATAGCTGTGAATTATATTTACTGTGAGAAAATAATAAATCAATAGAAGAGAATATATGTAGCTCAGGGTTGAACTGTGGAGTCCTTGGTGCTCTCTGAGCTTGGTTGTTTGCTTGCAGACGTTTCATTACACAACTGGTTAACATCAGCAGTGCTAGTGAGTGTGGGATTTGCCCCCTGTTTATATACAGTAGCTTGCCCTGCCAGTGTTCAATCAAGCAGAAAATAGTACCCTAATCAAGGAACTACTAAGGAGAAAACCACACCCCCACCAACACTTCAGTTAACTGAAATCTTGAGGAATTTGGTAAGATTTACCAAATTTTAGACCTCTTCAACTTTTACTAAAATGTACAATGCATGTAACTGACATGATTAGTGCTGACGTGACTTTAAAACGAGACATAATTCAACAATACATTATGTATTTTGTATGCAAAAGGACCCAGAATCTCTCCTGGATATTCAGGTAAGATTATAGAACCACCTTTTCTGTAGTACTTGAGAGTGACAGCCAGACTCTGGAGGCAGTTTTAAGTAAGGCAGATCTCATAATTTCCTACTGTGAAACACAGCCCATTTTATGATGATTATGAAAAGAATGATACTTTGATATTTAGATTAATTTATAAATCTGTTGATTTAAGATTGACATTGATCGGTTAAAATGACAATTGCTTTAAACATGTTTTATCTTTTTTATTACAGAAACAGACATGTTTTTCTTAGCCATAAGTATGGTAGGAACTGACTTTTCAATGATTAGTCAGCTTTTTCCTCACAGAGCAAGAACAGAAATCAAGGTAAACATTTTCAAGGAAAAAAATCAACAGGATCAACAGGACATTCTTTAGCTTGTGGATTTAGTATTTTATGTTTTCTGATTATAAATTAGTTTACATCATCTCAATTTAGTTTGCCTCTGGCAATATCACAGAATATACCATGCAGTCTTCTGATGTAGATTGATTAATTTTTGTCCTGTTTTTATGGCATCTTCTTATTACTTATCATACTACTGTCATTCTCATTACTATGGCTGTTATTTTTAATAGGGCAAATGTGTACTCAGCAGTATGTCCCATTGACTTGCAGCTTTAATCATAAATGAGAGATTTTTTTCTGGTATGAATCCAGAGCATTAACTTTGCTTTTCTTCAAGTTAACTTGCTTTATGGATGCTAGTATAATAAAAAATTCTGTCTGTGCTACCTAGAAAATACGTACAGAGGAATAAAGACATACAACCATCTCCTTTCATTGTCTGAGTAGGATTAAGTATGGATTTAAGACAATATCATTTCTCAGTAAAGTAACTATCATACTACAACGTTCTGTTTTCAGAATAAATTTAAGCGTGAAGAAAAGGTCAATGGATGGAGAATAGATAAAGCATTTAGTAAGTATTGCTATATGCTATTTGTCCCCACTGGAAACATTTTATATGTGCATTAGTAAAAATAAAATAATACATTGGATTGCATTTTCAGAGTGTATACAAATTTCAGGCTGAAGGGCTTATTTCATCTCTTGAAATTAAGATGTGTTGTATTACTTGAGTGTATTCTAACATAGTGTGAGTAGAACTCTGATCAGTGAGGGGGAATATCTTCTATCGCCGCTGCAAGTTCCTAAAATCTGACCCTTGACCCTATAGTATGAGGGCTCCAGGCTGAAAATGAGTCCATTTTTTCTAGTCTATCAGCAGGAATGGCCTCCAACATACCATTGGATTTTACCCTTAACATTTCTCAGATAGATGTGTACCTAAGTACTACAATCTTCCTTAACTGTAATATTTATAAAATATTTTAATTAATTTTAAATAGCTCAAATGTTTTCTAAATACTGATACATAAAAAGTCACATTCTCTGTTGCATGATTTTTTTTTATAAGCAAGGACTTGCTGTAATAAACAACTAAAGGAAGTTAATGGTATAGATATTTCACTCACTCCATACAATAAGGTGTCTTTTACTGTATATTCAATAACTTATCACATTGCTTCCTTTTTGGACAGAAGAAAAAAAGCCTTTTGACTTCAGTTTTTTTACAAAACTCCTTGAGAAGGTCCTGGAAAATGAGAGGAAGAAGAAAGATAAAGATGTTGGAGGTCAGCATCAAAAAGAGAAAAATCCCAACAAGAGAAATACACCAAGATCTCAGAAAAAGCGAAAAGGTATTTTTTAAGAATACTTAAAATGGATTGCAAAGTCATGAATAGCTCCTCTTTGTTATATGGCATTCTGCCTACAAAATTCTGATAGAGTTAGGTGGTTTTGTGTTCTTTCTGTAAAACATTAGCAATTCATATCTTGAGGCCTAAAGGGTTCATCCAGCCACCAGAACACTTGGATACTATTCCCAGAGTCTTCCCAAATGTTGCCACTGCATTGCAGTTTTTAATATGATAGGAGTGGAAAATGATTAAATACAAGGACAGTTCATAGGACACTTGAGTGTAGAAGATATTCTAATTTTTTTTTTTTTTGGTGCCTTCGAGTCAGTCTTGACTCCTGACAACTGCCTGGACAAGTCCTTGCAGTTTTATTTATCAGATTGATTCTACTTTAACCATCCTGATAATTTTTGATGGAAGATTTTGTATATATTATATATAATCTTGAGAAAAACCAAGGCATTTTCTGTACAGCTAAAACAATTAGCACTTCTGTATGGGTGAGATTAGAAGACCAGAAGATGATGTGAGTTTATCTGGAGCAGAAAATGGAATGCTACCATATTGTTCATACTGTTTAATTAAACAAGTTTATTTTTTATTATTTGGAATACCTTGGCTTAATATTGTATGCTTTGATAGATAAATTTGTAAATGGACAGTCCATCCATGGTCAGGATGAACATCAGGATGGTAGAACTTCTGACATGGAAATAGAAGTAGATGCTGAAACAGCTGAAAAGGAGAATGAAGAGTCTCCTAACATTTTGGAACAGGCAGAAGAGCAAACAGTTATTGAATCAACAGTGACAAAAAAGAAAAGGAAAAGAAGGAAAAAAGATTCTGAACAGGAGACAGAGAATCTTCTTGAAGAAAGAACTATTCCTCCAGAAATGGTAGAAGAAGAAAGAACTAGAAAGAAAAGTAAGAAACTAAAATGTTACTGTCATATCACTGAGATACTATACCTTGATTTCGCTAATTTCTGAACATGAATTCAATTTACCTTTTATTCCACTAGTGCAAATCATTCCTGGACAGATTTCTATTTGGAATGCTTCCACTAGTGGAAGGCACCTAATTCCTTCCCCTCCAGAACTTTCCCAAACATTTGGGAAGGAGGCATAAGGGAGAAATGGAAGATCCTATCTGTTCTGCCATCAGCAGTAACTCTTCTGCTTTTATCTGGAGCATACTGAATCCAACCCATTACTTGTGCAAAATTAAAAAAGGAAAATAACCAATGTACGTGAAGAAATACAGAAAACACTCAATTGAAACTTAGTTTATCTACATGGGAGAGCCTGGCACAAGCAGAGAGTTTTGGTTTTGTACTGGAGGGAACTAAACATTTATGGCTTGATTCACATACAGTGCTAAACCCTAATGTAGTTGATTGGTTTTTGTATGGTGTGTTGTGTGATGAGGCAGGACAATACACGATAAAGCATTTTTGAATTTGATTCAGAGAAAATGGTTACTGTGAATGTAACTCTGGGTTCAGCTTCTATTTAAGTATGGATATGTTTGACATTTATGGTCAGTTTGGAAAATTTATAATACATGGCAATCTGTTCTTAGGGAAAAACATATCAGCTAATAATGAGATGAATGGCACTGGGGAAGTTGGTGATGAACTGGAAGTCCCTAACAGAATAATCCCTGATGAAACTCCTATCATGGATAAAGAAGATTCACCATGCTGTATCAGGTTGAATGAAGAGGCAGAAAAAGACCATAGGTATAAATTATATATGGACTTTATATCAAGGCAATCCTGCAAAGCAGATCACATTTTTATAATTTTCTTTATAAGACTCTCTCCTATGTGGCTTAATTCTCAATATGTTTGCTATGTAATCTAAGAAATAAAAATATATATCCAGATTTAGTTCAGTAAATTATGCTGTTTTCAGCATGTTGTTGATGTGTTCCCTGTTGATATGAAGCTGTTATTTTACTAGTAAGGATATTGAAAACTACTATGTAGCTTTTTATTTGGTCTAGGAGAAACTTGCTGTGCCTCTAATACAGCGGTCCCCAACCTTTTTGGCACCAGGGACCATTCATGGAAGACAATTTTTCCACGGACCGGGGGGCGGGGTTTGCAGACGGGAGCCAATTGCGCGCACCGGGGGGCGGGTTTGCAGGCGGGAGCCAATCACGTGCACCGGGGGGCAGGGTTTGCAGGCGGGAGCCAATCGCGCACACCGGGGGGTGGGGTTTGCAGGCGGGAACCCCGCGGCCCACTTCCTAGTGGGCCACGGCCCACAGGTTGGGGACCTCTGCTCTAATAAACAATGAATTGACTATGGTGTACTACGAACAAATTTTTCCCCTGATACTTCTTCCCTAACTGTGACAGTCGGTATTCTAGATGAAAGTTTCTCCGTGTCAGCTTTGATTTTAACTGTACTATGAAAAGTGATGATCTTTTCCCATGGTTATGATGAGAATATATAAAACTGGTTTGTACATAATAAGGCCACAAAAATGCTAGTATAGTTCACTGGACAATATAGTGCCACTCTGCTTGCTTGTGTAACTTTTAGGATAAGTCTGTTTCTTAGCTTACACATTATATGAGGAGAGAAATTCCATTAGTTCTTCATAAGTTTGAGAAAAGAAGTAAAACAATAGTGTTTCTATATATTATAATATTTTCAGTGTTCAAGAAAGTAAACCAGGAGAAGAGGATGTTTCGTCAGCTAATTCGGAGTACTGTGTTGAGCAGCATTCAGTGTCTCAAATTCCTCCAAACGAAAATATAGAAGGTTTTGAAAAGTCCAGTGAAGCCAAGGTAAAATATTTATTAGCTTTTTCTATATTACAGCTTGCTAATTCTCCTTATTTCAGGAATATCTATATTAAATCCACACTACACAATATGTCATTTTAAAGACTTGTGCTCTGTTCCAGTAAAGTCAGTGAACCCAGATATTTGTATATTGATACCTGTCTTACTATGGCCCATTGTGTTCAGAGGTAGAAGGTGGGGAAGGTCCTGGACCTGCATCTATAGGTATACTGTTAAATTCTTGGGTATTGGCTGCAACATGTTTGGACTAGGATTAATTAAAAACACCTCAGCACCATTCTGGTAGTATAACCTCCAGCTATTTCTGGCATTATTTCATTTCTTTCTTTGATCCTTTATTTTTCTTTTTACTCTTTTTTTTCACAGCATAGACCTGGTTCACACGTTGCATTAAATTATAAGGTGGTTTGTTTATTTGTTGTTTAGTGTATGTTGTGAGTCCAACCTTTGTGGTTTATGAATAAAAGTTGATGGCTTAGCGCAACATATAAATCCAGTTGTTGTGTATTTCATCATGACATTGAGACCATACTATTTTGGTTGCTTTGCAGAATGAAGTAGCTGTAAGAGGTAAACTTGATGAAAATCAGAATATGTCATCACAAAATCGTGGTGAAGAAGTCACGTGAGTAAAAGTAGTTCCTCCTCCCAGAACCAAATGAGAACCCTTCCCCAAAGGGAGGTGGGATAGAATGGCTTCCAAACAAGTTTGAAGTGCTTTGTCTTCTGCATGACAATTTAAGCATTCGGGCAATTTGTGACATGGCAAAAGGGCGGGATCAGTTATTTGGAGAAAAAGCCTAGCTCCATTAAAAAGGGACTTTCAGTAGACATGATCCTAATACCTCTTTTTATCCTGGTTAAGTTTTCAGAGACTGTGTTTTCTGTGCAAAATGGATGTTTCCAATTTATTTGCAGGGAAACTGATAGGCCAATTCCTGAAAAGCCCACCCAGGAAGGGCAGCTGCAGAATCTTGAATCAGACTTAACAGAAGCATCTGAAAAAATAGAACCTCTAGCAAGTAACCCATTAATTGCTGAAGTTTCTTCTGAGTCACTTGTAGAAAATAAAGCTGCTTACGTATCTGGATTTGTTACAGAGGAAACATGCAATGCAAGCAGTGACTTGATGAAAGTAACACAGTAAGTATATTATTATTATTATTATTATTATTATTATTATTATATTTTTATCCCACCCTTTTTTTTCTATACTGTGTATGTATAACTCAAGGCAGCAAACATACCTAATTCTTATGCCTCCTGTTTTCCCCACAACAACCCAGTGAGATGGGGTGGGCTGAGAGAGAGTGACTGGCCCAAAGTCACCCAATTGGCTTACATGGCTAAGGGAGGCCTAGAACTCCCAGTCTCCTGGCATGCATGCATACATACATACATACGCACACACACACACACACACAAAAACATATTTTCTAACAGTTCACCACAATATATTCAGCTGTAGTTAAGTAGGCTGCTCTTAAAGGCATAAATATGGAAATATGTCATAATTTGATATTGCAGGAATTGCTAGGAGTTATGTAAGGAAAGACTGATTTACATTTGCTTAAGTAGAAAGGGATGGAAGAAATTGTAATATTATAAATTTTGGAGAAAAAATGATCCCAAAATAATCTTTCTCAGACAGGAGAAAATAGTACATTTTTAAACTTTGAAAGACTTAGGTGTGGGCATTTTTCTAAAGATAAAAATGATGTATAGGTAAAATACCAGAGTTTTCTTAAGTTTTATTTGGGAGTCCTGCTTTTGAAGTTGTAAAGACATTTAAGAGAATTCTCTTCCTCTTTTAATAACAGCTCTTTTCTTTTTCCCTTTCCTCGTGTCTTTTGGCTTAACTTAATTCTTAACTCAGCAGTTTGCAGTGGGCGTCTGCAGGGGGAGTTAGAACTAAGTCAAAATGGCAGCCATCCCTGGGCAATTGAAACCCTGCCATATTTCCATGTTGACTTTTTTGACACCCCCCCCCCCCAAATGTCCCTAGCCGTTTGTACAGGTTATTTGAATGACCCATTACAGTACATCTAAATGACTCTGGGCTTGAAGTTAGCTTTCTTGCTGTTTTTCTGTAGAGAAAGTCAAAAAGCTTTTGTGGAAAAGATAGAAGTGAGAGGTCGACGGCAGAGACCTAAACCTAATATCATTAAAGTGTCTGGCAGAAAAGAAGCATCTGCTCAAGGCGAGCTCAACAAGCCCAGATCTGATGGTGCAGTAGAGAAGGTATACATTGTTTTGGATGTAAATGTGTTGCTTGAGGAACGGAAAAGTAATTTTCAGTTATTACTCTTGTATAAAATTATTTCATAACCCATCATATTATTTCATAGCAGATTGCGCAGGAACTTACAGCTGCATTTGAATCAATATAGAGCAGTGTTTCTCAACCTTGGCAACTTTAAGATGTCTGGACTTCAACTCCCAGAATTCCCCAGCCAGCTGGGGAATTCTGGGAGTTGAAGTCCAGACATCTTAAAGTTGCCAAGGTTGAGAAACACCAATATAGAGTATGGTAGCCATTCAGTGCAAGTTATTCCTTACCCTTCTTTTACAGTTTCTGCATAAATGTATGTGAATGCTGAGTTAGATGTCCAGGATGTGCCCCTAAAGCAGAAATAATTACTGCAATTATTATTTTCTCAGGAATGATATACAGTAAGAGGCAATAGCAGGACTAGAAGGGGACACAGCATGTTTTGTATCTTGTTTTTCAGAAGTTTTTGTATTACTCTTTATTTCTCTAAAAGAGAAAACAAGAAATACCTTTTACATAATCCTGTTTCTACAATCTGTTTGGCTGATTAAAAAAAAAATAGAAACTGTATAAATAATTAGTATCTAAATAAGGTCTGTAACCTATTTTTTATTTCTTTTGGAAAGTAGAGAGGTATAATAAATTAGTTTGGGCAATATTTTTACTTTCTGTACATTTTTAAGGCCTCCTTGCCATTTAGTATGTTTCTTTTCTTGGCAAGAACAGTAACAGATGAGGAGTAGGAACTTAGGGGATGCATTGAAGGGTCTCTGCTGCCAGTTTCATGCTTGTTTGCTTTGTGTGTGCTCACTCGCCGTTTTTCCAAAATGCATTACATTTATTTGAGAGCAGTAAAAGTTAATATTCTTAAGATGCCAGCCAAATTAGAACATAAACTTGAAATCTGGGAAAATAAAGTGTTCCTAAATTTCACTTGATAAGGGTGATTTGTTTTGAAAAGGCACAGCAGTTCCTTTTTTATTATTATTCATTCTTAGGAAAACGAGCAGAATGACGCACCCATCATCATCATCACAGCTGAGAGTACTGAAACACATTGCCAGGGTTTGGATACAGAATCTGCGTAAGTATGGGAAGAAGAACTCAGCAAGGATCTTCTGTTTTATAGACTACTAATAATAGGAGCAGAAACGACTGTCCTCCTTAGGAATTACTTCATTTTATTATTACCTTTTAATGATTGTTTTTTCAGGAATAGCAAGCAATCCACTTCACGAGAAAGTAGCAAGCAAACTGTTCTCAAACCTGCCCCACTAGCAAGGGGACGATTTCAGAGACCAAAGCCAAATTTAGGAAGGGTTGCTAGAAGGCAAGAACTACCTGGAAGAAGAACCGAGGCAGAAGAAAAAGCAAGTGAAACAGTGACTGAAAAAGCAAGTGCAGCAGCAATCACAGAAAAGACTGTGATGCAAACTGAATGTGGTGACAATCAACTTCCAAATAAGGATATCACCGTAAGTATGCTGTACATAAAACAATAAATGGATCTGTCAAATATTGAATGAATTAGGTATCAGCCTATGAAGATTTCCTTCTGTAAAATACGTATTCTTTAAGATGCCAGAGCCTTCACTGAATTAATTTGAATTAATTTCTTCCTAAACCATGGTATGGTTTATCTGTATTTAAGATGTATGCTGGTACAATGATAGTTTAGTCTACTCTAAATAAATCTGTGTGTTCTGCTCATGTAGCTATTATGTGAAGTATATACTGACATATAGAAGTAACTCCTATAGATTGACCTAACTCTTGATTATATTACTACAGCCTGTAATTTAGAATCCCAGAGAACAGGTTTATACTGAAGAGAAGATAGCCTTTACATATGCCGGCAATTCTTCTCTCTGCTTTTGCAGTCAATATCAAAATTTTGTTTATATATGTTGTATTTCTTTCTCTCACCTCAGTATTACTTTTTTGAACTGCATTAATTTCATAGGTAGAAGAATTCCTTACCAGCACAGTTCAATACATCAATAATTTGGGAACCTGAACATCTCTGATTTTGTTGCCATTTCATTGTCCTTTTTTAAAAACACAGTACTTGTATTAGCTTATATATGTGAATTAATGACTTATAAAAATTTTGCATTCTCCTCTGGGCGTACTACCCTTATTCCATCTGATTATAGGCTCTATAAACTCCTATACCTCAGAGATTTAATCTTTTTTCTAGGAGGCAACAGTTTATGAAGCTGACACACCACCCTGTGAGGCATTAGAAAAGGGAAAGGTTGTCATCATCGAGAAAGTAGGTGCAGCACACCCAAACCAATCTCCTGTGAAGAATCCAATAGAGTGTGAAAGAGATCAACTAAGAAATGCCTCTCTGTCACTTGACGTTACAAAGGATGTGGTAAATCCTTCCAATAGGTAGGCTTATTCTTTTTTAAAAAATTGAGAACAAGCATATAAAATCCCTTCTTCATAGGAAAATGCATGATATCTATCTTTATGACATAGCACAGGGCTGGAAACCAGGGTCTCTCTTTGTCAGGCTTCACACCAAGGCTCAGCTGAAATCACAGATCTTCAGACACATAAATCCTTCTTCTGTCTTTGGTTTAATTTGGCAGAAGACTCTTAGACATGACTCAGCTAGGTTACACACTTCATTGCCACAGGAAAATAACTTTAATCCAACAGTTGATCATCCATGGTGGTGCAGAAACTGTAGGGACCTTTTGTATATCTGTGCTGGCACAGAGGAACCTTCAGCAGAGTGGTCAAAAAAGTTAAGGTGACAAGTGCAACCATGTAACCAAAGCCCTGTTCCTTTTTTATGTGTATTGCACACTTATAAAAGAGTCACGGCTTCTGTTGTGTACTTGGACCTGCCATCTTGATTTTACCACCCATCCTGTGGACAGCCTTAGCTGCAGAGTTTAATTTCTCTTACCACCCTTCTGAGTTAATGAATATATGGCTGGCCTCTTAATGGCATTGGAAGACAGCTATGATATGTTCACATAATGCTTTTTTCTAGTGTAGAAACTGCTGGTTCCCACTTGTTATTTTCAGTCCTTACACTCTCAATGTTATATTTCAGCTCCCATCAACCTCAAATAATGGTAAATGGGAATTGCAGCCTAACAAAAACAGAAGGCCTGCCCTTGTTATAATGCATGAATTATTTATCCATGTTGGCTATGTAGTGGCTAATGATGAGTTTAAATAATGGAATTATTCTACATAACTTTTCAGGTACAGAAAGATTCAGATTGGATAAAATATATTAGTAAGAACCTTTATTCCTGCAACAAGTTCCCCATGGGGGGAGATGGGCGGTCATATAAGTCAAATAAATAAATAAATAAATAAACAAACAAACAAACAAAGAGTGCTTAGGTTCTCCCCTATACCAATTCATATCCAGTTGTACTTCTAAGTTAGAATAAATGTTATTCAAAGTAGCAGAAGCTCCAAGGTATCTGGTAGGAGTCCCTCCTAGTCTTACCTGAAGAGCACACCACTTTTTGTCATCTGAAGGTACAGTTGGCTTTGGGGTGGCTTATTGAGAGACACAATCTAAAAGTGGTACAGAGGATCAGTAATTTTAGTATTCTGAAAAGTAGTGGAATGTGTCAGGATGAAAACTAAATTTGATGTAATTTCATTTACATTTAATATTAATTAATTTGTTCACTCTCCTATTAACAAATATAACAATTACTCCTTTTTGCTGCATTCAAAATTACAGTTTGGTGACAACTTTGAATCAAAAGCTGAACCAAAGTGTTTGGGAGTCACATGCAATTCTAGGCCTCAAATGGTGCACCTGTGTGCTACTGGATATATTTTTAACCAAAGATGCCATAGTACAGTTTTGCCTCCAGAATCTTCTCAGTATTGGTTACAAGCTATGTGGAAGCATTTTATAGATTTATTAGGATGTTAACAAATTAGTTGCAACTCCTGTCTGTCTGATAATTATCAGAATTATTTTTAGTAAATTAGATATTGTTACAGTGGGCACTCCTATCTAAATGTTAATTTCTGTAATGTTTTTTTAAATGACAAAGTATAATGTCTTAATTTAAAGATGAACACAAAACTGGTGTTTTTCTAAATTATCATAGTAGTCATAGGTTGATTTTTTTCTTCATTAATCAGAGATTCCAGTCTTCAGGAAGAAAAAAGAGAAAATTCTGTTGAAATAGAGCATTCATTGGAGAGTTTTCCATCAAGATGTAAGGAGAACTCAGAAAATGCATCAGACAGAGAGGAATTGTTACACACAGTAAAACATAAGTTGGAAACTGCAGAAAAGAGTACAGTCAATATCACTAGTGAATGCAGTGAGACCTCTAATCTAAATGTAAGATTATTTTAAGCTTGTATTTTGTTGCTTGTGATTTATTTATTTATTTTCTTAAATTTATAAGCCACTAATTGGAATGATTTAAGGAGATGTACAGATCATTTAAATTTATGTATTTGTAATGTAATTTACAAATCAATGGCAAATCTTGATAAAATAGTTAAGAGCAGAGACATCACACTGACAACAAAGGTCCGCATAGTTAAAGCAACGGTGTTCTCTGTAGTAGTAACCTATGGCTGCGAGAGCTGGACCATAAGGAAGGCTGAGCGAAGGAAGATAGATGCTTTTGAACTGTGGTGCTGGAGGAAAATTCTGAGAGTGCCTTGGACTGCAAGAAGATCAAACCGGTCCATACTCCAGGAAATAAAGCCCGACTGCTCACTTGAGGGAATGATATTAAAGGCAAAACTGAAGTACTTTGGCCACATAATGAGAAGACAGGATACCCTGGAGAAGAAGCTGATGCTAGGGAAAGTGGAAGGCAAAAGGAAGAGGGGCCGACCAAGGGCAAGATGGATGGATGATATTCTGGAGGTGACAGACTCAACCATGGGGGAGCTGGGGATGGTGACGGCCGACAGGAAGCTCTGGCGTGGGCTGGTCCATGAAGTCACGAAGAGTCGGAAGCGACTGAACGAATAAACAACAACAAATGTAATTTAGTGTGTGTATTTCACAAAATGCCCTGGCCCAGGGCTTGTCAGAAGAGCCAGGTTTTCAAATATTCCTTAAAAGGGAAGTTGGGGTTATGCAAACCTCAGAGGGAATATTCCAAAGGTCAGGACCAGCAACAGAAAACACATGGTTCTGAGGACCCATAGGATGCATTGCTTAGTTGATGGGACATGGAGCATGCCAACCCTGCCAGTTCATATAGGACAAGCAGAAATGATCGGCGAGAGGTGGTCCTGTTAGTAACTAGGCCCTAACCCAGAGCTTTCCAAACTTTTCATGTTGGTGACACACTCTTACAGCAGGGCATCATTTCGCGACACACTCTTACAGCAGGGCTTCATTTCACGACACACTCTTATAGCAGGGCACAAGGCAGGCACTAGGACCTGCATGGAAGCCAGGAGGCAGCAGCAGCCGCGACACACCCAGACACTGCAGCCGACACTAATGTGTCCCGACACACTGTTTGGAAAGCTCTGCCCTAACCCATTAAGGGCTTTATATAACATCCAGCCTCTTGAAGTGCATCTGGAAGCCAATTGGTAACTAGTGCATTTCACAATATGGAGGTGATGTATGGGCAAACTGATGTGTGCCCACAACTATTTACACCACCACTTTCTGCACCAGCTGTAGCTTTTGAATGATATTTCAGGGCAGCCCCATGTAAGCCACATTGCATTAGTCAGAATGAAAGGTGATAAGATGTGAGTGATTCTTAGAAAAGTCTCATGATCTTGGAAGGGACACAACTGGTGCACAGCATGGATCTGTGCAAAGGCCGTCCTAGGCATGATTTTGGTGTCAGCCTTTTTTTTTAATGGCAAATGTTACGTATGTCAGGGTCTTAAGAACTGAAAATTAATTTCTTATTGCTCTTCCCAAGATTTGTTTCTTCTGTGTTGCACTGTTTTTGCATTTTAGAATTTTAACTGCTTGTATCGTGCATTAATTCTTGAATAATTTGATATATCCTAGGAAGCAGCAAAATCTGAAACCTTACAATTTTCAGAAGAATGTCCTACAAACGCTCAAGAGGAAGTTGCAACAAATGAAATCTGTTCATCTCTCCAGAATCTTCCAGGGCTTAAGAATGATGCATCAAATGAGATTTCACTGGCACCTGATACCCAGAAAAAAGAATTAGTCAGGTAAGGATATAGTGGATTTTAAGACTCTTGATGTGAACTGTTTTTTATAGACAATTTGGGCATACAACTTACTTGCAGCCAGGACTGTAGAGGAGGTGGCCAGAGCATCATTAGAAAGGGCATGGCCAAAAATTTCAGTCTGTTTTTGTTTTTTTTGAAGGGGAGTGAAATTTATAGGATTAAGGGGGAAAATTGAAGCTATTACCTCCCCCCCCACACCCTACCTTTTTGTGTTTTTCTGAGTGGTTTAACAGTTGAGGCAAGAGCCTTACATCCTCTAAAAACTAAAATGTTTGGGTTGACCACACGGAAGACGGGGGAAATGTGCTTGGAGCTGCCAAAAGGTTGTTGATGGGGTCTTTTTTTTTTTGCTGTCAGAGGCTTGCAGGCAGCATAACAATAACACAATGATGTTACTAAAAGTATTTTCTGTACTTTTTCTTCTTCATTTGGATATGTGTAATGTTTTTAAAATTTAAAATAAGTATGTGAGGCAATCATAGATAGAAAATGGCCTATCTTTAATTGGCCTTTTGCCACTAAATTTTAAAAATGAAACCATGGCTAGGCCCAGGTTGCCACAAAAAAAGAGATGTAGAGGCTGCTAGTTTCCCCTCCTCAAGTATGTGGATATGTGAGTTGCTAATTTCCACTGACTTCTCATTCACTAATAGTCCTTTTCCCAGATTTATACCATTCCTGTGAAGTTCCTGGCATTGAGGAGCAGCCCTTCAGGGCCCATACGAAATTGCACCAGTATATGCATGGAACAGAGCCCTGTATGCTTAGAAAATTATTTGGAAAAAGGGCTTCACGCCTCACAGTTACCTCTGTTTAAATAGTTAATGCATTAAAATCAATATGACTCGTGTTGCATCAAGAATTCTGTTTTACGGTTAGAAACAGGTTTGGTTTTTGTGAGTGCCAGAGCCTGATTCTATCCCCTTAGTTTCTGGCTGAAATTGATTTTTTCTTGCGTGGGTCTGGCTCCACTGGTTCTCAGAGACCATTTTAAATCAACGTGGCTAACAAAAACTAATAGCAAACTCCAGTCCTTAAGACTTTCTTTGGAAAGCCTCTGTCCATTAGGGCTTGAAAATGCCAGGTGTCATCTTAAACAACGTACAGTATCTGGGATATTGATTTTCAAACCAGTTGAAGCCTAATATCCAACCCTACAGTTTATGGATTCTTCTCAAATGGGCATGTGCCATCATCTTCTCTCTCTTCAATTCTAATTCTTAAATTTCGTCGGGCTTTCACCTTGGCCAGGTTGGATGCACTACCCTCTGCAGTTCTGCAGGGGTGGTATAAAAATATCCCTTTTCAGCAGTGCTTATGTCCATGTAGCGATGGCTCTGTGGAATCCCTAAGTCAGATGCTCCTTTGTTGCTTTCTCTATAGGGAATCTTGGAAAATATATGTATTCATCCCATTTTAAAGAACTACCCTGGTAGAGAGCACAATGTCTACCTGTCACTGTTTCTATCTCACCAGGACCCTGACATACCTTTCCAGGTCGCCCAATTTTGTGCTATCATTTGTTGCATCTGTCCTAACTACAGTTGAAGTTTAGCACAAATTTTGGTGATTGCCACTGCAATTTGTACTAAAGTTACTATAATAATGTATTTTATGTAATTTTATTGCATTTTTAAAGTTTTATTAATAATTACAGATATATGTATTTTATTGTTGTGCCTTCTGGCCCAAAACCCATAATAAAGGTTTTATTTGATTTGTATATGACTCATAGGAGAGTAGCATTTTTTTAGGCTTGCACAAAGTCTGAACAGAGTCAGATTGCTTTACTGAATCTAATGAGGTGGTGTGCTTGCACAAATTTCAAACATTTTTTCCAAAGCATTTTCAAAGTGTCAGCCCTACTATATGTGTTTTTTAAAATCCAAACTGAGTATTAGGTGAGAATTAAGTTCAATAATGACTGGAAAATAAATAAAATCTGCTATTCTGTTAGATATCAGAGTGCCAGTTAGCAGTCAATACAAAAATAGACATACATTTTCAAGTCTTCCTCACCCTGTTTAGTGACCATATGTATATTATCTGTTAGAGATGCTGTCGGTAATACTTTTGGCTAATTGTCACGTCTCCTCATTTTGATTTTCCTCTAGCAAACAGAGCTCACAAGGAGAAAACAAGCAAAGTGATACTCGGTCAACACCATTGCTCAGAGGCAGGTTCCAGAGACCCAAACCTAACATAGGAAGAGTAATTGGAAGGAAAGAAAGATCCCTGGAAGGAAGTGAACCAAAAATCACTGGAAATCGGGGGGTACAAAAATCGGAACCTACCAAAACTCCATCTATGGCAGTAAGTCAAAGAAAATGGTTTGGATTGTTTTTATTTTGAGTAGAATTCTTGAATCTTTGGAATTCAAGATAAATGGGTTTCTGTATTGTCACAATTATTCTCTGATATTCAGAATATCACTGCTGAAACTAATTCTCAGTTTGAAGATTGAAACTTTAACTTTCAGACTCAGATCAAGTGTGTTGATAAAATCTTACCTGATGACGCCTTGGAGGATAGACCAGAAGACTCTGAAAAAGTAATTCAGAAAGACTCTCTAGTGCCTAGTCTACATCTCAGGTATGTTCTCAAGTGTGACTTTTGTTTTCTGCATTATCCATTCATTACATATGCTGGTAAATCTGAATAAATCCTGAAAATAATTAGATGTTGCTTTTATGAACTTTCAGTTTTTAAAAGTAGGGCACTCCTTTCCCCTCGTTTCCCCAACCATGTGGTGTTTTCTTGTGCAGTTTCTTTTTCTTTCCTTTTCCACCCTTCATGAAGAATTTCCAGGCGCACTGAAGTGGAATAGAAAGTGACAGAAGCCCCGTAGTCATTGGAAACAAACACATGGGGAAGCAGAGCAGAAAAAGGAGCATACTGTTAGGGGATGAGGCTGTGGGACTACCCATGTGAACCATGTGCCCAGTGTCCCTGTGCAAGGCAACTGCAGACCGCTGTGTATTCCGTAGGAACAGTGGCCCCTGTGGGGGAGGGGGTTGGGTGATAAGGGGAGCGAAACAACAAAAGTAGCACTGTGGCATTGCCCTGTCCTTTCTGTATGTGCATTGTTACATCGTACACATGGATGAAAGGGGCAGAGCTTGCAGCGGGAAGTCTTGATACTGCATTCACCCTTTTGACAAAAACAGCCAACTCCTGTGGATGCCAGTGAGTAGGAAGGCTGAAGAGAGATTCTATGTGTATCCAGCCTAATATGCTGGAAGCCTCCCCAGGATACAGAATGCTACCTTATCAAGACTTATTTGGAAGCTTCTAAGCAGGAAAAAAGAAAACAGTCCTTGGCTAACCCATTTTTTTGCCTTATACCCTTGATGTCTCCTAAAGGGACAAAAGCAGACTGTGTGTTCCTGTTTTCTTTTTAATATATAATTTGTATTAAAGATTTTTACATGAATAAAAGGTAAACATACGAACATTTATAAAGGAAAGTTAAGAAAAAGAAAAAGTGTGAGAAACAGTACAAATAAAGAAAAGAAAAAGAAGCGACTTCTGATCTTCTTTACAGCAGTTACAAACTAACTTATTATCCTTCCTCCTTTAAGATTATATCACATAGTTCCCTTCTATCCCATATTCAGCCCTTTTAATCAGCAAACCATCACCATTTCATTTTTTTCCATTTTCAGCAAAAACTCCATAAAAGGTTTCCAAGTCTTTTATAAAAGTACTTGTTGTTTTAACCCTGATCAAAGAGGTCAATTTTGCCACTTCTGCAAATTCTGCCATCTTCACAATCCATTCCTCCATTGTAGGTATTTCAGTATTTCTCCAAAGTTGTGCATATAATAGTCTTGCTTGCTTTCCTGTTTTCTGAAGTTTGCACTGTTCTTTCTTGGGCAGTTGCTAAGAAACATCTTTGCTGCCCAGCAATTTTCATCTGCTCCTCCCCCTATGAATCAATCAGCATGTTTAAATGAGCATTTCATCTTACTATATGCATTGGCCTCTCCCATCCTTTCTATTGGATTTTCAGGTGAGGAGGGGGTGGAAGTTTTGGGAGAGGCAGCTATTGAGAAAAGCTTGGGACATGTTTAAAGGCAGCAAGGAAAATCCATCATAAGACAATGTTCTGCCAGTATACCATTACATTTTGTAAAAAAAGAAGTTGCCCACATTGTTTGAATATGGAGAACTGTGCTTGTACAAACCAGTATATGCAGTTTGATTCAAACCATAATGGAAAAAAATTGAAGGCATATCCATGAGATTCCCTGGGGCGTGGACAACAGTGCAGAGAAAGAAATGTGCTACCCTTCGTTGCAGAAGATCACCAGACAAAATACTTGTTTGAAGGGAGTGATATACATGATATTATACAGACTTATAAAGTTTTAGGATTGGGTTACATTTGTCAGTTTCTTACGTTCTTACACATAGAGCAGTTTGGAAATCTGGTACCTTTGTACTTTCAGTTTTGGATTTAATTTGCTGGATTGGCTCCTCCCTTTCTCTTTGTGAAGGGCAAGCAGGGAACGTTTGTATTTTATTTGGTGAAGTACCTTATTAAATCTTTCACCTGGGAAATAACTGAAGTGAAAATTTCATCATTTCAGAATAAAGTACTGTAGGCAACTCTTTCATAATTTATTGTTCCTCAACAATAAACAACCACATTGTTTTTAGCACCTGCCTTGATCACATCCTGTATCCACATACTGTAGCATGATATAAAGTCATGATTTATTTATCCAACTTATATCCTGCCACAATCATAGGATTCTTGGCAGCTCACAAAATAAGAATATACAATAAAATATAAAATATAAACAAAAAATATAAACATGGAACAAACACATGGCATCGGGCCCTCTGGAAAAGCAGAAATACAGTTCATCTTCAGATGTTTTGAAAGAGAGTTTCTAACTAACAAACATTTGGCAAGTAGGCAAGCAGAAGAAAGAGTTCTTAAGAATTAATGTCATATCAATATACAAATACCTGTTTTAAGTATCTGTTAACTCACTTTGGCACTTTCTGTCTTTGGTTGATAGAGAGAAATCCATTTTCCAAGAAGACAAGTCATGTACAATCAAGCCTGCTCAGTTGGTAAGAGGGCGATTCCAGAGAGCCAAACTTAATGTTGGAAGGACCAGTTGCAAGAAGGAAGTGCCTCTGTCAGAAAATATTAGTGCTCCAATTGTGGGAGAAGTAAAAGAGATGGAGGTTATCAAGAAAGATGATCTGCATCCAACTTTAGAGGTTAGCTACCTACTCAATTTATTGAATGTTTCTCAGCACTGTTTAACAAATATATATTTATATCATATCCTATGCTTTTGTTTTTCCATCTTATCTTATGAAGAGGCAGGTATATTGAAAAGGCAGCTGCCAGAGTTTTAACAGGTTTCTGAAGTTCCATCTGAATTTGTTGGGCTTAGCCGTTTTGCTGACAGACTATGTATCAGAGACAATTGGAACAATCTCTCTACTTGTAATTTCTAATAATACTCTGTTGTGCCCAAGTGTTCTTTCTTGTACAGTAAGTAGAAAATAGTTGGCAAAGCCCTCGATGCCACAGTTAATCTCTCCCTTTCCAAATACATGCTGTATTGTTTCTAGAAACAAAATGGCTGCATTGGACATCATATTGAACTATAACGTAGCAATATGTGAATTTGTCCAGATTCCCCGTGGGTTTACACATTTTCTGATCCACGGCTGATGCAGTTGTAAACGTTTCCAAATTTTTCTGTGCTTCTGCTTTTCATTAAATATAGATGTAACAGGAACTATGATTACTCTTCAAAATATAAACCATGGGTTAAAGTGGAATATTTGAAATGAACCATAATAAAGATTTGAAACTCTTCCAGGTTCAGCCAACAGGAGTACATGTAGTCCATTAGAAGCTGACATGGAAGCTTTCGTGCTCCTCATAGCTGTGGGATGGGGAAATTGTGAGCCTACACGGAGGCCACAGTTGTTTAGGTCTCACTAAACCATAGATTACTGTGACTCCCAAATGCAGCCATATCTGTTCCACATCCTATAAAAAGAAATCATGCAGTTAATTTTCCAGCTTCAATTATTTAAAAAAAATATTCTTACATTTTTAATAAAATAAAAATTAGGCATCACTAAGCACATCACTGTTGTAACAACATCTTACCAACTTACATGGGAAATGAACTGAAAATCTAGAGAAATCATGTCAAATATCAAAACAGGAAATTTCAATATTCTAAATTCTGAATTGTAATATGAAAGTGTTTTAGCTGTGCTCTGGTAAATAAACTGGCATACACAAATCTTCTTCACCATCAAGGATGAAGTCAGTGTCCAAGCATCTCCGGGTAATTTGGAGAGAAAAGAAGGATCAGAATCTATTGAATCCTCATCAAAAAGATGTATTGTTCAGAAGAAACATCCTTCTTCTGAGAAATCACTGGTATGTGGACTTCTGAAAAACCAAGATGACATTAAAAGAAAGAATTTGGATACGCTTGGAAGGTAAAACAGTTTTCAATAAATAAATTAAAAGGTTCCTGAGATTCTAGTGTAATCTTTGTTTTCTATATAATATGGCATAAAACTTTCATTAATTTGCAACACCAACTTTCTCCTGCTTTTTCCTTGTCTGTCTTTTTGGAATCAACTGGATGAACTTGACTGGTTCTGTTTTTTGAAAGAAAGTATGATTTAGACAACAAATAGTTGCAAATAGGTTTTCAGTTTCAAAACTGGTATGATCTCAATAGTTTTTGTTACTTTTGTTTTTTGATTAGTGATACTTTTGACCCTCAAGAAATAAATCAGTCAGAAAGCATAAAACCAGCCCACCTCATGATAGGTCATCTGTGGAAGCTAAAGCCAAATGTGGCTCAAGTTCCTAAAAACACAGAAGCCTCCTTTGAAAGAGAAAACAGCACAGAAGGAGAGACAGGAAGAGATGCAGAATGTGATACAACCTCGTATGGCAGCAAATCTGGAAAAATAGCTCAGTTAATGGTAAGCATTCATTAATCATCCTAAATCATCACTTGATTAATAGAGGTATGAGTGCTGGATTTGCAGATACAAGATACTTGTTCAACCTCTTTTACTGTATATCCTGACAAACTACCTGGAGTAGCTTATGAGCAGATTTTATACAAGAAATATTATAAAAATGTATTTAAATACTATACATATGTATATGTGCACAGGGGTATATTTAAATAAAATACTACTGGACTATACTGATTTTCTGGTATCAGTGGAAAGCATGTCTCTTTTTCTGATTTCCTTTTCCCTCTCCCATTTATACTTATGCATCCTTCCTTGCTGCAATTGGTTTTCAAGGGCTGTAAAGTTGTAGAGGAAAGCAGGAGAAGGAAATATGCTTTGCAACACCCAAAGGTTCAGTGCCCTTAAGAATTGTCCTTTTTATTTTATTTAAAAAGTATTAAATTTGATGTTTCATTTGGCCTTTCCCCAGAATATCCTTTGCTGTATTTTCTCTTCATTTTTATTTGTGTACAGTTCTTGTTTAAAAGTAAGATAAGGAGTGGGAATGGAGCTCCTTAAAAATATTTGGAAAAATAAATATATATTGAACTTAGTTCACAAGGGAGCTCAAATAATGATATATGCACAAGGACATCCCACAAGTGACATGACTTATGTACTTATCTCCGATGTCAGGACAGCATGGCATAATTATGTCATTTCTGCAGTGACATCATGACAAACATGTCACATTTTGACAGCATGATATCTTCACACAGATGCCACTGATTAATTCGGCATGTGTTTCTACTCTTTCCAGGACAGCTCTGTACATTTGATGGAATCTGCATCATCTTCTGAATCAAGGAAAGAAAAAAAATGTACAGAAAACATTGAATTAGTATCCCCAACAAGAAGTAGGCATTCTGGGAAACATGGTTCATCAAACCAGCCTTCAGAGAATGAAATTCAAATTAAAAAAGAAATCCCTAAGCTGCTTTCTGTCCAGGAGAGAGAAGTGGAAAACTTAAAAGGGTAAAAGTACACCTTGAGTAGTGTCATGTCCTGTGTTGGGATGGGAGAGCTCTAAAGCATTCAGAATCAGATTCTAAGGAGGGTTTAATATAGTCAGAAAGACTGTAAGAAGAGCAGTAGAAAATTCAAATCAAGTCCTATGAAAGCTCAAAGATAGCAAAGGTCAAAGACGAGGTAATAAGGACACATCTTCATGTAGCTTACACTGCACAGTGTTTTTCACAGTTGGATTCAGAGATCTCAGACCCCATCAGAGTATATGTGAAGTCAGGATTTTTTGCCCCAGTGTACATCACTTACACCTTCCGATATTTAATCTGGTGCCTGTGCCATTGTTCATGTCAGTTGGGTGGCTGCATTTGTCAGTCTAGACCAGATTCTTGGTGGGCAGTCCCAGGCAAGTGAGAATTCATCTGTCACAGGCCCTGTTTCGCACCTGATCAGCTGGTGCATAAGACTTGATAAAATGGTTTGAGAGTCTTCTTCATCTGAGAAGTCATTCTTAGAGGGGGCCATGACCTCCAATATTTCTTTTAATTTGAAATAGCAGAATATTTATTTGATTGATTGATTGATTGATTGATTTGTCACCGCCCATCTCCTCCCACCAGAGGGACTCTGGGCGGTTTACAACTACATAATAAAATAATAAATTACAATATATAAATTACAATATATAAATATACAATTACAGATAAGAATAAATATAAATAAAAATGAAATCCAAATGGCTGTTGACCTAACTCAGTCCTTGTATGTGACTAGCACTCTAGGGCACTAGCCATCCCCAAACATGACTACTCCTCTCCCCGCCCCAAACCAGGTGGCAGAGCCAGGTCTTCAGATTCCTCCGGAAGGCCAGGAGCCATTGGGCTAACCTCACTTCTGGGGGTAGAATGTTCCAGAGGGCGGGAGCTACTGCAGAGAAGGCCCGCCTCCTGGACCCCGCCAACCAGAATTCTCTTACCGACGGGGTCCGCAACATGTCCTCTCTGCAAGATCGGGTGGGAAGGGTTGATGTAACGGGGAAGAGGCGGTCCCTGGCCCCATGCCATGTAGGGCTTTAAAGGTAACACCTTGAATTGGACCCGGAAGCAAACAGGCACCCAATTCAGCTCACGTAATAAAGGTGTTATATGCACCCTTCTAGGGACACCAAAGATGGCCTGTGCGGCTGCATTCTGGACCAGCTGTAGCTTCCGGATATTCTTCAAGGGTAGCCCCATGTAGAGCGCATTGCAGTAGTCTATATGGGAGAATATAAATGTATTTATACATAAGAATTCTTAAAAATCTATTTTAGTAACTCAAATGCCTAAAAGAAAACTTAGATGCTTATAAATTATCTTATGTTTTTGATTTCTTAAAAAATTATTTTATAGCTATTTGCTTTTGTTCCTTTTTTTAGTTTGTCCTACTAATCAAAATATCTCCTTTATGATCTAGAAAGCAACCAGGAAGAACACTGAAGCAGAGGAACAAAAATTATGATTCAAAGACATCTTCCACTTCTGAATGTGAAAATGACCATTGTAGAAAAATGAAGCACCATCAAAAAGTTAAACCACATGTCAGCAGAGGCAGAAATTTAAAACCAGCCCCTCGCAAAAAATCAAGAATTGGAAATTCTAAAGTTAATCTGGTAACCCTTAGAGCTTCTTCACAAGAAGATGAGGAGGATGAGGATGAGGATGAACCTGAATCAGAATATGAAGTTGAAAGTTTTTTACCAGAAGAAGTAAACAAAGCTCCAGTGTTTGTTCCTAAAGGGCTTCGATCTCCAAATCCTGTTCCTGTGCACATTGAGGAAACAATGGAAGAGGTATATCAGAAATACCAACCCAAAAATGTTCAATTAATACATCTCATTAAGTCATGGGTTCTCAACCTTTTTATGCCATGGACTCCTTTTAGACTCTGGTAAAACCTAGAAGACCTTTCTCAGATTAAAAAAAAAGTTGGATTTTTTTTCACATACAAATTCATAGGCCCCCTGAGATTTATCCACAGAGCTATAGATATAGATATATCTATTATTAAAGCTACCCATGGTTACAGCTATCCTTGTTAAGAATCTTTGCATTAGGTGTACCTAAATGTTGCTCATTATTTTCTGACCTAAACCAATAAATAATAAGTTCCAGACAATCTAACTTTGAATATAGGAGAAGAGAAGAGAGTTTAACTGAAAAAACAGTTGTTAAGTCTCCGTGATAGGAGAAAAATAGTTACAAGATAAGCTGATGCTTGTAATTGATTAAGAGATTAGACTGAAGACTCATTCTGTGATCTGAAATTCTTCCACATTATCAAAGTATTCCAACTATTTAACAGTTCTTTCTGAAGACGATTCTTTTTTAAAAATATTTTATTCCTCTACAGTATAATAATGAAAAGAGTTATACTAATAATCCCTTTAAAAACAAGATTATTAGAGCTACTTAAGGTACATAAAAGATTTGTAAATGTGTCTGTGAACACTAGTGGTTTGGTTATTACCTCTAGAATATTAGTAATTGCTTTATGCACTTCTTTCCCCAGTTCATTGTTAGTGTTGTCATGCAGGCATACAAGAATGTTAAAAATTCCTTTTAGCTAGAGTGTTCACTTTTATACACTCAGACACAGACATGTGCCTTTTCTAACTGAGAATCATGGAGCAATATGTAGAGGCAAGGCAACTCCTCAAATGGTAAATTTGTGATACTCCAGAATTCCAGTGTAAGTAAAAACAATAATGAAGACATAGCAGATCTTAGAAACATCTTTGTATGTGCTCTCTCCATAAACACTTTGCCTTTGGAGAGAGTTAGTATCTGAACAAATCAGATACAGAATAGAGGAGAGTTATTGAAATATCCCCAAATAAAGGGAGTGATGCATGAAGGAACATCACAATTTGAAGAAGTGCCCTTCTCCCCCAGACTATTTTGGTTAAACAAATTATCTCTTTTAGAAACATAAGTGAACAAAAGGAAGATAAAACATGTGCAAATGACTAAAGGATAATGGTGTTTGTTGACCTGTAAAACTATTATAATAAACCTTGCCAACACGTTGTAACTAATCTATGTGGAAGCAGGCTTAATATGAATAATTAAGCTTAGAAATGTAATTTGTAGCATAAGTGTATTTTGAGTAAACTTGGATTTTATATTTTATGTTTTGCACTTATCTTTTTTGAATGTATAACATTATAGCATATAAAAGAGAATCAACTTCTCTTGTTCTTTTTGGACAATTAAAATAATGGTTGTGTTTTCTACCTTGCCCTCCATGACAGTTGGAGATATATGAGAATATTGCAGATGAACCATGTATCTCCCATGATCTAAATCTATCTATTCAGCCTGTGATACAAGATGATAGCAAATTGTATTTCTCACCAGTTGTAAGTATGCAGATTTTTCTTTTATGATAAAATCTAAATGTGTCTAAGGCAGAATGAGCATTACTGGTAGTCCTTGCTTACTGACCACTGTTCGAAGTTGTGATGGTGCTGAACGATTGGTACTTACGACCAGTCTTCCAAGTTCCGCCCTCACAGTCATGTGATCGTGATTCGGGCACTTGGCAACCAGCTCGCACTTATGGCGGTTACGGCATCCCGCGGTCACGTGATTGCCATTTGCGACCTTCCTTGCCAACTTCCCACAAGCAAAGTCAATGGGAAAGCTGACAGGGAAGATGTAATGGTATGTGGGAATGACCTTGGGAGACGGGGAAGAGATACTGCCTAGGAAATGATCAGATAAGGGGAGGGGAGCCTGCAGCTGCATAACGGGAAGAGAAAGAAACTCAGAAATGAACCTCCCTAGCTTATCAGGCTGTAAAAAGAGACAGAGAGAGATTTGTACTGTCAGACTTGCAAGATTCTGTTAATGTAGCCTTACAATAAAATAGACTTAGCTTATCTGGTAGTGTTTCCTGTCTGGTCTACCTGGGAAGGCTGACAGAAATTCGCAAGTCACTCTAGTAAATCCCCCCTAGCCTTTCTGCACTTGCGCTGCACCATCTACCCCCCCGGCCTTCCTGTGCTTGCACCACAGTACCCCCTCCTCCAGCCTCCCCCAACTCACGTATAGCCTGTGTTGGTCCGACCAAGGCCTCTCTTGGCCTCCCCCATCCCTGCTCGGTACCTCCCCACCCCCCACCCCCGCGGCACCCCCGTACTCCTTACCTGGGACTTCCGCTGCTTCCCGCTTAACGGCCCGCACATCTTGGGGTTACAACAGCAGCCGGTCCCAATTGCTGTCATAACCCGAGGACTACCTGTAGTTGATCCAGTGAGAACTTTGTAAGAGTTTATTATTGTAAGCAAGTTGTCTGCTTTCCTGTTTAACTTCCCATCTTGCAGTTGTTGCTGGCATTTACTTGCCATTATTGATCAACTGAGCTCAAAACAATGGTACTTAAAATAGGTGATGGTGGTCGACTACTAGTTTTGTTAGAGAGGTGATATAGTTGTCTTGGATTCATTCAAAGTCTCCTATTCCAGGTAGACTTTGGTTTGACCCTGCTGTTATTCTCTGTAAAGAAACTATTGGTGGTGAGAGAATGAGATATTATTAGCCTTACTTCTTATCAGTGTATTATGATAGTTTGCTATTGAGCTCCAAATGTGTATATCTGATTAATCCAATCATTAATGCCTGTATGTTAGGCAAAGTGGTTATAAAACAGTGTGGTTTAATTGTAAAATTGTTTTAATATAATACTTTGGTGTTATAGCAACTCTGGTGGAGCTGGCATAAAGATATCCAGGGTTAAACTTAAATCTTATTTATTGTCAACTACAACTGATCTTTTTATATGAGAGATAGTAAGAGTTTTATTGGTGATGGTATTGATCACTTATAGAGATTGTTGTTGAGTAATCTTCATTAAATAGTCTTGAACACAAAGTTGTTAGCAATCCTGGAAAGGATGTAATTGAATTTATGGCAAAGTAACTGAGTCCATTATCACCATTATATTCTTTATTTGACAGTAATACCACAAAATAAATCTGTTGGGGAATAGAGGGTTTGTTTCTGAGCTAAAAGGACACAGTTTTCAGTATAAAGATGTAGGGTTATTCCATTCATGCTAAGTGAAAAATCAAAGTTGTTCATTAAATTAATTTTAAAATGTAGATCAGAAATGTAGTAGTTGATTTCTTTTTTTTTCTCCCGAAGGGTATTACACAAGAAGAACAAAAAAAGGAAACAGGTAAATAGTCCAGATTATTGAAAGTGAACAACTGAATGCAGATCCATTAAATTAAAAGTGTAGCTTTAGTTACATATTGTGTCTCTCTCTCTGTGTGTGTGGAGGGAGGGGGAGAGAGGGAGAGGGAGAAGGAGAGAGAAGATTCCTAAATCCTTCATTCAATAAATCAAGCATTAATCACTAAGGTTGTAATTCTATATATACTTATTTGGGAGTAAACTCCATTGAAAATAACATAATATTTTCAATAATATAATATAAAGAAATGTGATTAGTTTGTTGGTTTGTAAGCATATTTATTTGGAAACTTGTTTTAGGAATTAATGATGGAAGTACTGAAGCAGCCATGACTTTGCTTGCTATGAGGGATCCAGTGTTTCAATTACATATTGATACCCAAGGTATGGTCAGTATTATCATATAAGACAGGAGTGGATAGCCTATAGTCCCATGCCTTTTTTTTTTAGTTCCCAGACCCCAGTCTGACCTTATTATTAAATTACAGCATATCGTTTCTTGCTATTTTGAGACTGGAAACACAAAAGAATTATGTAAGGCCTAAAATATTGATCCAGTGAGAACTTTGTAACAGTTAATTATTGTAAGCAAGTTGTCTACTTTCCTGTTTAACTTCCCATCTTGCAGTTGTTTTTAAACTGTTTTTAAACAGTTAGCACTGTTTAAAACAGAGCTTTCCAAACTGTGTGTCGCGACACAAAAGTGTGTCGCCACACACAGCGTGGTGTGTCGCCACACCACCCGGAAGCGGCGGCACGCGCGTGCACGGCGGCAGCAGCGGCACGGGATCAGTGGTTCCGCGTTTTAGTGGAGGCTGCCGCCGCTGCCGTGCACATGCGCGCCGCCGCACGCCCCCTATGCCGCTGCCGTGCGAGCGCGCCACCGCACGCCCCTCCGCGCGGCCGCCGTGCGCGCGCCGCCGCACACCCTCCGCGCCGCCGCCGTGCGTGCGCCGCCGCACGCCCCTCCGCGCCGCCGCCGTGCACGCACCGCCACACGCCCCCCCGCGCCGCCGCACGCCCCCCCATGCCGCCGCCGTGCACGTGCGCGCCGCCGCCTCACTGCCGCTGCCGCCGCCAGTGTGTCACCAGCGGCGGCACTTTGGAAAGCCCTGGTTTAAAAGATGGGAAAAACAACAATCCACCAGATCTTTTCCCCACTCAGATTTTTATCATAGCCCTTCCATTGCAGTTCTACCTCCTCCCCCCATGAAAACAAATTAAAATATCACTAAGTGCAGTCCTTAGCCACCAAAAATTTGCCCAGTCTTGGTATAAGTGTCAGTGAACTTAGTTCAATATGGTTCACAGGGTGGTTGTTGTGAGGAAAATAGGAGGCAGGAGTATTAAGTATGTTCTCTGCCTTGAGTTATATATAAAAAAAGGGGAATTAAAATAATAACAATAACAATAATTCAATATAAGGTTGAATATATCTGTTATATTAAGTCTATGCAGATCCAGTATGTTATGCTTCTTTGTGCTGTGTCTCTTGCTTCTGCCTGCTGCTGTGCGAGCAGAACTATGCTTTTGAATAGCCAAGTAGCATTTTGATGTTTTCATTTGATATGCTTTACATACATACATTAAATATATATTTTTCAACTTTTTCTATGGACAAGAAAAAATACAAGAATTTTTCAATGAAGATGAACCGAATCCACCTGCTAGCTTTTTGTATGAAGGAAATGAAGCACAAACTGTAGCCCCTTCAGCAAATGAACGGATTCCTTCAAATAATACGAATAACACAGCTCCAGAAGGTAACAGCAGTACACCATCAGATTCCAAAGACTGCTTGGAAGAAAAGACAGTTCCAGACTCTTCAAAAACGGCACTACTTTCACCACACAGCACAAATAAAACTATTACAGAATATCACAGATTTTCAGATTTGGAAGAATGTTCACAGGAAACTACAAGAGTCTGCAGGTTTGTGCTGCTATATTACACTAAGTGCTTATTTAATTAGGAATCCTACCCATTCTTTAGCTTATAATTATTATTTTGATGACATACTGTACTTCATTGTATAGAACAAACTTCCCCATCCCAAATTACTTTTTTTTGCCATCCAGTGTGATTATTGGTGCAAGTGCAATGAAAATGCAGAATTCTGCATTATGAATATTTTTCTTTATGTTAAATCTGAAAACTTTAAAGATTTTTATAGGTTGCTCATCTATTAAAGTGTGACTGTAAGACAGCAGTAGGCATTATGGTGTCCACCAGAAGTTTTGAACTTCAATCCCAAATAATCAGCATAGTGAACTGCCAACAGACTGTGGGATTGCCCCCAAAACATCTGGAGGACAGCAATTTGCCCACCACTTAATTATTAATTAATATTAATTTTTAGGATAATTAAATCCTACTGCTAACTTTACATGTTTTGTATTCAGAGTGATACAAAGCTAAGCGACAGCTTTTGCCCATTCATGTTCAAAGCTACCATATAATATGCTCACGTTAACATTTGAGGTGGAGTGTCAAAACAATTCCTGAGTATCTTTCACAAGGTTCCTCCCTTAGTGATAAATGCTTCAAAAATCTGGATGACCTCCAGATAGCAATAAAGAGATACATTAAATTCCTAACTCTGGGAATTTAGCACAGATTTAGTAGTCCTAAAATTGTTTGCTACTTTTTCTGCCTGATAATATATTAATATTAAGGGTCGAGAACATGAGTGATACTTTTAATGGTATGTTACTTCTGTCTGCAGTACTGTATCTTTGTGTAAAAGAAATAAAACACCCAGGCCAGCAAGATACAGACTCCCAAAGCCTAAACCAAATCTTAACAGTGGCTTGATACTACCCAGGAATGCTTCTCAAAAATCTCTGGGTCTCAGTTCAGGTATGGAAGAATATAAAGAAATCCAAAATGGTACGTTTTTGGACTTTATACTATAGAAATGTTGGAAATAAGAGCTTATTGGGTGTTTGTTCAGGGTTATATATTTATGGCTGTCAATACAATTGAGAGAGGGTGTTGTGATTTGAAATATATGGGCTATGCATAGTTAAGTCCATTAATTTTTGTATTGTTGCAATATTTCAACATTTGTTCCTTTGCCGCTAATAGATTAATGATGAAGTCTAAGTAGCTTATAAAATTCCAGATCAGTTTATACTTTAAATAATGAGTTCATTTGGCAACTAAGCAAAATGTATTTTTGTCCATCTCATCTAAATAGTAACAATAGCTTACAAACTTTTCCTGGGTATTTTAATGTCTAAAGTAACAGATGAGGAAATGTCAGAAAAACCTACGGAAGAGCAGAAAGTTGAACTGAATTTCCAAATGGATGAGCAGCTTGCTAAGGTCAGCACTGCAGGAAAGTATGATTTACATTCTGAAAGTGCTCATCCCGCCATGCAGGAAAATAATATGGAAAGGTAAACACCCCACTACAATTTTATATTTGTTATTTCTCAAGTGTTTGGGGCTATGGTTTGAAATATGTAGTAAATTGTGTTTTGTAAAACATGGATGTCTGCATGGTGTAGCTCACCAAAATTACTAGGTGTCAGAACCGGAGTGTTCCAGAGGCAATAGTGAATGGCTTCTGGGTCATCCTCCTGACATGGGTTCTGTAGTTAGTTAGTAGAGAGCAGAACAGCAGTTTGTTTGGAGAAACTTTATCGCAGCCTGGCTCCAGCTGGGAAGATCAAAGGTGAGGTGAAACAGAGAGGGCCATTAGGGCCTGGTAGTCATGACAACAAAGGACTGGTAGCCAGGGCAACGAGGAAGGAAGGGAGAGGGAAGTTTCCTCCAACTGCTTTTTTCCAACTGTTTTAGCGCCAAGCCATATTCCTGCCTTTAGCTGGATTGCTGGTCATTTCCCCTTCATTAAAGAATCTACGTATATCCGAATGGTGTGTACTGTGGATTACTGAGAGTAAGGGTGCTAGGGCTACGATCCTCACACTGGGAATATACAGTTATAAATGGTGTTTTGTTCTTTTTCTAAAAGAAAGCAAGAGCATCTTCAGTCTTAATATTTAATTATGAATGCTCTTAATTTTCTCCAAATAGCTTTTGATGCATGACAATAATGAAGTATCTTCTTAAAAGATAATTGGAATTGATGTTTCTCTTTATAAAGCGCTGTGTTCCTTACTAGCTATATTTGTTAAATTGTATGATGCCATTTTTATTCATTTTGATACAGAATGATTGTAAACCTCACACCATTCATTAAGTTATGTGGTATAAAAAGGTTCTGTAATATTTCATTGGTAAACAGTGTCTAACTTAAACTATGTTCATTTTTTGCAAAAGTGGAAACCTGATAAAAGAGATTTGTGAAATTGCATCTGAGTTAACAGTTCCAAAATGTTCTCAAGAAGCAATAGCTTGTCTACCTGAACTGCCAGATAATCTCAACATAAAGAGTAATATCCACACTTTGGGGTCTGCTGAACACCAGTTTCCTACAGCTGAAGTTCCACAAGTAAGAAGTGTTATTTAACTGAAATAGCTACTTTTTGGAATGTAATATAATAGGAAAGCTTTTGCTAAATAACGGCATATAAAGTTCAGTCAGTCAGTCAGTCAGTCAGTCAGTCAGTCAGTCAGTCAGTCAGTCAGTCAGTCTGTCTGTCTGTCTATCTATCTATCTATCTATCTATCTATCTATCTATCTATCTATCATCTATCATCTATCATCTATCATCTATCTAATTTTGCCACTGCCCATCTCCCCCCGAAAAAGGGACTCTGGGCGGTTTACAATAAAAAGTTCACCATATTGTTGTTTACCATATTCTGGTTAAGTCCACCATAGTGTATTCTGGTTAATCCTGTTGCAGTTATTATGTGTAGTACAAATTGGACAGCCTTGCTAATATTAAGCTGTGAATTGTACAATTTTACTGCTTTTTCTTGTTATGCTTCCTTTTTAGTAAGGTATGCCTTTTTGTAAGCTTTACTTTAGCACTGGTTTAAGATTGTAGTTGCATTTATAGTCCCGTAGTCATTTGCTTTGAAAAGGCATGTCACTGTTCTTCAAAAAAGTGTTTGGCCTGTTTGGCTCACCATTAATGAGCAAAGCGTTAGAGGAAAAAAGACATTAGCCCTCAATTCTGGGTGCTTAGATGAAGCTACAGTAATTAGAAGTATTGAAGGAATATTGTTTTTTTAATTACTGCACATTATTTTTCTGAGCATTTGCTGTGCTATAGTTGTTTCTAAGTAATTTAAAGGCAAATATACTGTATTCCATTCTTGATTAGTAGTATGAGTTTTCATTTACAAATTATTTCTGTTGTGCTCTGATAGTTGGCAGTTTTCTTGTTTGTTCACATTTTTATTTATTAAGGGATTTTACCCTGCTTTCCACTTCCTTCCCTTTGAATTACTGGGACAAGTAGAGCTTTAGGTGATACCTGACAGCATGGATAAACATATGCAATTCTTTAAGAGTAGCAGTTATATATTCTGGGCACTAGAATTATATGACATAGTTGGATATGCTCATTATGATATTTTTATTCCTAGACTGAAGGAAACAATGCCAGCATTTCAGCAATGACAGAGATGAGTGCAGGTATGATCTAATATTTAATTCTTTACATAAACACAATCTTCATTTACAAGTTAAATATTTTTTTAAAAAGGAAAGTAATGCAATTATGGATCAACAAGTTTTGAAGTCATAAGCTTCATTAACATGTCTTAGATTTATGTGTATAATGGGTTTATTGGTTGATTATTTAATGAAAATTTAAAAATACTTGGAAGAGTCTGCCTGAAATAATTTATGGCTGGTTCTGGCTAACTTCACTGGTCATATATGAAGCTGGATTATATCTCCTTACAACTAATTTTAGGTCAGTTGGATGGCCATTTTAGAACTCTCATATTAATTCCAGATTTTGAAATCAATTCAAAATATTTGTGGAATTTTAATTATTTGATTCAGTGGATTTTATGTATATAATTCCTATGCAAACAAGATACCCATGTGTTGATTTTCACTGAGGTGCATACTTCAATTGACCAGGAACAGTTCCAACTTACGCAAAGATTTGGAATCAGAACTAGCTTTTCCAGAATCTTTATTTGTGCTTCCATATTTGAACAAAGAAGACATAAAGCTAAAAGTACTTTAATAAATGGAAGAGAGCCAGTTTGGTACAGTGGTTAAGGCACAGACTAGAAACCAGGAGACTGTGAGTTCTAGTCCCACCTGACTGTGAGTTCTAGTCCCACATGAGGCAAAAAGCCAGCTGGGTGACCTTGGGCCAGTCACTCTCTCTCAGCCCTAGGAAGGAGGCAATGGCAAACCACTTCTGAAAAACCTTGCCAAAGAACCTGGAGAGATTTGTCCAGGCTGTTGCCAGGAGTCAACACTGCCTCAAAGGCACGATAGATCAGGGCTTTCCAAAGTTTTCCCACGGCGACACACCAACCACCGTTGGTGTGTCGCCGTGGGAAAACCCGGAAGTGCTGCCATTGCGGCAGCGCGCAAAAACTGGGAAGCGCTGCTGCCGCTTTCAGGTTTTTGCGCGCCACGGTTGGTGTGTTGCTGTGGGAAAACCCGGAAGCGCTGATGATGATCAGCACTTCCGGGTTGTGTGGCGACACACCAGACTGTGTGTGGCGACACACTTTTGTGTCGCCACACACAGTTTGGAAAGCTCTGCGATAGATAGATAGATAGATAGATAGATAGAAGATATCTAGCTGCATTAAACTGAATGCTTATATTTATTTAGGCAGTCCTGAGCATTTTTAAAATTTTAAATTACTTATTCTTTTAAAAATATAGATAATGTAGTAAAATTTAAAATGTAATAATTTTAAAGTCTCAAAAATTAATAAACATATATATGTAATAAATTATTAAAAATATTTTAAACTCAAAAACAGCAAATTACAAAATACATAATCCAGAAATTTTAGGTTATTCTATATTTCAGCTATTCCTTAAAGAAACTTCATCTTTTCCAGGGATCAGGAAAATATATTTAAAGAGGTGCTGACAGGTGCATTGCATACATTTATGCACATTCTGTAGTATAAATTAGGCATATTTAAAACCATACTAAACTTGTAAAATTGTAAAGCAATATCTGAATTGCCCCTTTTATCCAGTCATGCCACTTGAGGTGGAGCATAGAAACTAGGGCTGGACTTGCAGTCTGAACTTAAATATGTATGTGCATGTTTCAGACATGCTATGGAATACCACCATTTCTACTTTTAGGGAAATTTTATATTTCTATATCTTTTCTCTATTAATTTGGTTACTTTTATACTACTATAGCTTTAAGAAGAAAAGTCTCTTCTCATTTACCCCATTTACCTTGTTTTACTTTTGGCCACCCTGGGTTGTAAAAAAGGACAAGTCTACCTCCATCTACCTTCCTTTTTTTCCCTCCCTGTATTTCCATTGTTATTGCAATGCATCTCAGCATTACTGGATCCTTCTCCCACCATTGAAGAGTTTAAGTCTCGCAGATGGAGCTCACCTAAGATTGACCATTACCTATTGCAAGTACTGTATACAGGTAGTCCTCATTTAACAACCACAATAGGGACTGGAATTTCAGTCGCTAACTAAGCAATACGGTTGTTAAGCAAGGTACCACATGAATGGACCCAATTTTACAACCATTTTTGCGGCAGTCGTAAAGCGAATCATGACGGTTGTAAATTGAATCGATTGTTTCCAATTGATTTTTCGGGTCAGAAGCTGGCTGGAAAGGTTGCAAATCGTGATCATACGACCGCGGGACACTGCCAACGGTCGTAAATTTGAGCTGGTTGCCAAGAACCCAAATCACAATCACGTGACCATGGGGGTGGTGCGACAGTTGTAACTTTGAGGATGGGTCGCAAGTAACTTTTTTTAGCCGTCGTATATCCGAACAGTTGTTACGTGAGGACTATCTGTACATTGTTTAAAATTCTTACTGTTTACACTGAAGACTTTTGTTAAATACCCATAGTTCAATAAGTATTGTATCTAGTATTCTTTTAAATCTCTGTAAACAGCAAAGCCTCTTGATCACTACGCCTCATAAGGATATTCTCTTGGTCATTAAGTCTATGATTTCCTCTCCTTTGTTTGTATTGTCCTATTGACTTCAAGTCTACCCATGTACAAGAAATGTATAAAAACCTGTATCATTCTACCATTACCTGGCGGAAGGGGGAGAGAGGAAAGAGCAAAGTGAGACTTAAGTGCAAGAAATAGAGTAGTGAGAATGTCCAGGGGTGAATGAACAGGGGAACTTGAGTGGCAAGAGAGAAAAAAGAGCGCAGAGACACAGAACTCTTTTAAGCAGGTTAATATCTACAGGAGTGGTAAGCATATTTGCTTACCAAAATAATCTGGCTAAGCATACCTACTCTTTCCTTACAACACTTGCATTGCTCAGAAATGCGAACACATGGTGATTTTGAATGAAATAGGTTATTAAGGAAAATCAAATGTGTATGTTCTTAATATTTTCCTTTTCCTGCTGTTTTCATTGATACACTTAATAGTGAGTGGTGGCGTTACCGATTTTGTAGATGCAGAAGAGGAGCCAAAGTTCATTTTAACACTGGTGGAAATCTCGGCTGATTCTGTGGAATGTAGTAGTGTCCCTGCTGTGCTTCCACACGGTTCTGAGGAATTGCTTCCCGCACCGATACTTTTCACCTCGGATAATATGGACTCATTGGAACTGACAAGAGATGAAAGGTAAATATTGTTGTGGTTGAGGTGAAGAAACGATGCTGAGCCAGAAATGAAGCTCTAGATCTTTATTGTTCCTACCTTGCACAGAATCTTAGCTAGGCTGACAGGTTCTCAGGGGAAAAAGCCCAGGCACCCTAAGGCGGATCCTGCCTCACTTTCTTGGCTGGGCCCCCAAGGTCCTTGACACTGTGAACGCACTTTCCCCCCTGGAATGCACCCCCTCCTTCCTCGCCTATAAGTTGCATTTTCAGTTGAATTTGGGGGAACCACTTGAAGCATTTGTTGTGTTGAGCTATTTCAATTGCTTTTGTTTGATTTGTTCATTGCAAACAGCTGAAAGTCTGTAAATTTTGACAATAAACCTGATTTGCAATGGGGGTTGAATAATTTCGATTGCAACCGTACAGTACATACTTAAACATTTGAAAGTGATATTTTGGAAAAGAGCTGGCTTGCTTGACTTTTGAAAGTTTTGGGGGATATTCTTTGTAGAAACTAAAGCAGAATTATATACTCCTATTTGTGGCCATGAAAGCTTGAGGCAGGCAAGTAAGCAAAGTACATAGAACTATCAATTATTCATTGGTAAAAAATGTTATAAGATTTACTGCAAAAAGGGACAAAATAACTTTCTGTGGCTGGAGGAAGCAGTGCCCATTAGCACCAATGTGCTTGTGGTTATTTTCATGATCCTTGCCTAGTTTTATATCCTGAAGAGTCTTTATTTTTTAGGTTCTTTTAATGATCAATCAATAATAATCTGCTGTGCTGAAAAATGCGAGTATCTACAGTCTTTATTTCTAAGAATACCTCTGGGGTGCATAGATATTCTTGGAAAATTGATATCTGCAGTTTCATGTTTTCTTTCAAAGTGTTGCTACTAGTCTATAAAATGAAAAAGATATTATAGAGACCATTCTGAGAGTGTAAGAGTGTGGCAGGGAGCAGCCTTGCCAGCTCTTCATAAATGGGCATTTTATTATCATACCTGCTATGATAGCTATTTTGTGAAAGCACCCGCAAGAAAGTAACAACATTCTGTATATGCTGATGGTCCCAAAAGGTTGCTTTTTGCTGTAGGAAGAAAGCCATTCAAACACAGTAGTAACTTGGAATAAAATCCCATTGTTATCAGTGGAATCACTTCTAAGGTTAAGATTTTATTATTAATGAGACTTTGAATGTGAGGTAAGCTTTAAATCTCAGTAATATAATTTTATCATGAAAACACAATATAGTGTTGGATCCATCACAGCTTCAGTTGAAGAAAGTGCTGCTTCTGTCAAGGACAGTACAGAGAGAGGATTGCAGACAGCTTCATCAGAACAATTAACAGATTTGGGCTTGACCTCTTGGAAGAATCTGAAAAGATCTTCAATAACTCTAGAAGGAAGTAGTGTTTCCGAGAAGATAAGGCTGACTGCTCCTATAGAAGAACACCTGGAAAGCACTGATAAGGTTAGATATTAATTCAGGGAATCACAAAATATTGATGTTCAAAATCATTTGTGCTTGTTGGTTGTCACTGGATCTAAATAATTTTGGATACTGCATGAGAAAAGTCTAGGAAAATTCTGCTCTGTTCTAGTACTGCATTCTATTGACAACTACAGATGCACAGGTTCATTGCTAAGTACTGTGTCCTATGGTGAACTCACAGAAAGCCTACATGAATAGCTGCATGCTTGATTTTCTGGGAAGTTGATAGGCAGCTTATTTAGGCCTGTGCAGTTAATCAGCCATGTTAGTTCCTGATTCTGAAATAACAAATGTATTTTAAAAGTAGTCCCCACCCCCCAGCTGCACATATGTGGGTGCATCTTTCTTGATTGTATTGTTCTATGCTGTTTTTAATGTTGTACACCACACAGAATTGTTATGGAGCTGGGGGGGGGGCTATAAGCAAATAAATAAAATAATTAGTGTTGGCTGTTCAGTTTTGCGGCAGCAGACTTTGTACTGAACCCCCTCAGCTTTAGCTAGTACATCCCAGCAAATAATTTACTATGCAGCAGAAGTGATGCTTGCTCTTCTTTTGTTCCACTGACTTTAAGTCCTTAAGTCCTGTATGCTGGTGCTCATCCTGGAGGCTGACCATAGCTGTGGTTGAATTGCATGTGAAAAGCAGGTAGGACTTCATGTGTTAGAAACTGGTGCTGGATTCTGCTGAAGGGATGGGCTGTCAGCAATTAACCCATCCTGCCAGCTCTTGCCCCCACTTCAGATTTGATCATTAGGCAGCTTAAGCTCCAAGCCATGATTTCACAAATTGAAGCACATTAAAATAATTTACTGTATTGGGCTTTTGAGTCATGTGACTAAAAAGGAAATTATTTACCAATGTTCATATTCTTTTTTTAATGTAGGGGACCTCTCTTAAATTACAGTATATACCAAGAAAGGCTGCTGGTAGGTGAAATCCCTTGTTTTCACATGCAAAGGCATGACACATGTGAATGTTTGCATAGATAATGGTTTATATAAGTCATATCCTATATGGATGTGATGGAGCTCATTCAAAGAATCAGGCCTTTTGAAATGCACCCTTTTCTTCCATCCCTTTCAGAGCAGTTTTAACTTAGCACAGACTTATGAGGATGGTGTTTGAAAAATATATGAAAAGCTACCTTTGGCATCACAGAACTAGTTGGGCTTGGGGCATAGATGGATGCTAATGATTATGTAATTGGAAAAATATGTATCTATGGACAAAAGAGACATGGCTTGCTTGCAGATACTAAAATAAAATTAATTTGCAACAGGTCACAAAGTAGTCTCCATTTCTTCTTGTTTAGCTATACTGTATATATTTCTTTCATTTTAAGAAAAAAACCTCAGAAAAATGTAATTTTTCAAAGAAAATAATTTCACCTACAGAGCTACAAGCGGAGGAAAGAGAGCAGCCTCAGCCTTCTCTGAATATAGGGACTGTGTTGCTTGGTAAATCAGCTAGCGAGGCTGGACTCATGTCAGGAATGCTTGGGGCAGGAAAAGCAGAAACACGCAAAGAACAAAGACTCTTTGTAGATACTCATAGTTCTGTACAATCAGACCAAGTTGGAAATGGAGACGTCCTTTCAAAAACACCATTACCCAGGTATGTTTCAAGCATCATTTTACTATGTTATATCTTTTCCTGATCCTACAATCTTTTATTTAATATTTGTAATGAAGGGAGAAACATGCAGAACCATTAATTTATAACTGCTCAGCCTAAATTACCCACTGTTCTGTTTAAAGAAACAATTTTGTATCAGTTCTAAAATTTCCTATTTTTTCCAACCATATTTGTTAATTAAAATTGTTTCTCTAAGATCTTTGCTTTCTGACTTACTGCTGCCCCAATCAAGCAATAATACTGTATACATTCACTTATACATACTATCAGTTTATTTATGCTACTGAAGGACCTCTAAATTTGCTATTTCCCTACTATTTAGCATAAATAGCATAATAATTGATCCAGACCTATGGGAAATGAATGTATTTTTTAAATAGTCGATTTCAGGGGGATCTCAAATCAATAATCAAATTCAGGGAATCTCTTGGGCTACTTTTATAATTTTACTGATTTACTACATTTTAATTTTAATTGTTTTGAATAGGTCATATAAAAGATCTCTGGGATTTTTACCTTTAATCTGTAAAATTAATGCTGATGAAGAGGTAGCTGCTAAAGAGAATAACAAATCTTTCCAAAAAGCCTGTACATTGATCTCTGAAAATACCGCTGAATGTCCAGCTTCAGCTTCCGAAGACGACAACAGAGAGATTCAGGAGTGTGGTTCACATCCATCAACCATGTTATCACCTTCAAAATATGAGAGTGGAAGCTGTTCTACTGTTCAGGTATGGATGAATATCTCTACCAGAAATATGATCTGTTAATAGTACCAGACAGTTGGGAACCAATTCTTGTCAATTTCCTCTTGCTGTCTTAATTATCTGCATCAGATTATCCAGAAGACTTTGGGTGGAATGCTTTCAGCCTTCAGAGAAAGACTTCACTGGGGAACAGAAAAATACTTCTGGATTCAAACCTTTGATTAATGTTATAAGGTGGATATTGCAGGATGATTTGCACAGAAAGTCATATTATAAAACATAAGCAAAATTACATGACTACTTCAAGCACCTTGCGTATAATACTTTTAGGCAAATATTAAACAGCGTTAGACATCAGATTGTAAAATGTTCGTCTTTTTTTAGGTTTTTCCTAAGTTATCTGAGGAAGAGGGTTCTGCTAAGGAGCAAGAAAAAGAAGAGCCAACGAGGATCTCAGAATATTTCTTTAGTGATATTTTTATGGAGGTGGATGATTCAGAATTACCCTGAAGATTATGAGATGCCTGGTTTTTAAGAATCCTGAATAGCAGCAGTGTAATACCTTTAATTAATCAAATGATTTCATGTTTAATATTTTAAGAGTAAATTTGATGAAATACAGAAATAATTTCTTTTATTCTGAGCAGCCTACTGTTTTTGAAACATTGATGAAAAAGTATGTTAAATGTCAAGATGTACATGATCAGAAAAGCTGCCATTCTGTGTTTTGATTATGTTACAGATATTTTCTACATATTTAGAAATGCAATGTGGAATATTAGTATGATCGTATGCCACTTAAATATAATACTTATGTAAATAATATTTACTTCTTTTTGTGAAGTAAATATTTATGGAAAGTAGAATATTATCTCTGCAAATAAGCAAATTCTGGACATTTCAACATACCAAGTACATAAAGAAATCTGAAGTCAACTTATTTTTATGTATTTTTATAAGGAACATATGTGAATTGGTTCAAAATAATGTTTAATTTCTTTAAATGTACAGAGATAAATGTGAAAAAAATATTTATTTAAGTTGAATGTATAGAAAGATAATTATTCTGTGTTAATATTGTTCATCCTGAAGAGATATATAAGAACCTCCTACGTGTTAAATTTTACATGAAACAACCGGCTGCCATTTTTAAACCCAATTATACCACTGAAAAGGAGAAACGAAGTTAAAATCAAGTGCATGAGAGAGTAAGAGTTGCCCCAATATCATAAAAAGTTTGGTTCTTTTTCACTTTATATAATTAAGTTTTTGTTATTGTTCTGAGTTATAGGTTCAGTAACTCAAGATATACACATATTCCATTTGTCATTGTTTTTTAGATCCGTAGTATGATTCAGACTGAAAAAAAAGGAATCCTATAAAATAACTTTCTTTTGAATTAGTGATTGGATCCTAAATTCTAGTATTGTTTTCCATTGCAGTTAGTGATTGGAGAGAATTTTTTATATAGATATTTGTTAATCTATGCAATATCTATGAAACAATTGTCTTCATCTACAATTGTTGGGGGGACCATTTTGAATAATTAAGAAGCTACTTCTGTTTCCTAGATAGATTCTGTACATGTCACTGTACAGAGACATTACTAATATTACTGAATTTGATATGAAAGGCATGAGCATTTTCAAAAATTCAGACATAGACAATTGGTTGGATACAGACTTTAAAAAAGACTACCAGACCCATTTAAATTAATATTAGTAATGACCAAAGTCCAGTTCATTTCACTGGCTCTATGCTAAAGATATCCAAGTCAGAATTCAGTGTATTCTAGTTATTAGTAACAAACTCAGTACTCTATCAGGCTTAACAATTCTATATTGATTTGACTGATCTGAATTTTTGCTTCCTATTTTAATTTTGCAGTGTTGCAAGGAAGTTAAATAAAACAAAAACCCTAGTGATTTATCAAATGTAAATATAGATCAATAGATCCAAATAAACATTACAAATATTCAGTGGTAACAATTACCCAAATCAGTTCTACCATAGAGAAGTGTGTGTTCATATTAATGCATGGAAGAAGTATAATGCATCTTCAAAAATCCACCATAACTTGCTGTAATAATTTTAAATTTCAATGCAAAAGAAGTTCAGCTTTCAAAAATCCTATTAAACAAACTAAGCTATAAAGTGCCTTACCTTTCCCTGCTAAGTGGAAAGGACAAGAAGATCCCGTTAATTTTTATTATAAACTATGTTTTCTTGGCTATTTTTACAAAATTCTTTAAAACATGCAGGTTTCTTTATAGCAAGAACTATATATTCACTGATGACAGAAAGACAAATATCCTGGGTTAATTGACAGAACATCTCATTTTTATTAACATGTGAAAAAGCGTTGCTTTCCTGAAAGGTTTGATACATATTTTAGTGGTATGTAACGTTCATGTGAAAGCTTTCTGTTTCAAAGAAAGCAGGCATGTTATATATGTAAATTATGTGAATAAATTTTTATATCATTTATATGTCAAATTTTCTCTTTTAACAGTTGATACAACATAAAACAAAATCAGTTATATGTATTACATTGTTGTTGTTGTTGTTATTATTATTATTCAAATTTATATGACCGCCCATCTCCCCCAATGGGGGACTCTGGGTGGCTTACAATAAAAACAAGATTAAAATACAATATAAATACAAAATGACATAAAAATATAAATATAAAATACAATCTGGCAAATTAGGGAGTGTATTATGATACACCGTTAGATGGAGTTATTTTCTTGATGGGGTCTGTAGCAAGCCCTCTCTGCATGATCGAGTGGGGCGGGTCGATGTTATGGGGATAAGATGGTCCATCAGGTATCCTGGTCCCATGCCATGTAGGGCTTTAAAGGTAATAACCAACACCTTGAATTGGACCCGGAAGCAAACTGGCACCCAGTGCAGCTCGCGGAGCAAAGGTGTTATGTGTGCTGATCTTGGTGCACCTAAAATTGCCCGTGCGGCTGTATTCTGTACCAGTTGTAGCTTCCGGATATTCTTCTGGGTAGCCCCATGTAGAGCGCATTGCAGTAGTCTATAGGAGATGACAAGGGCATGCGTGACTGTTTGGAGGGCATTGCGGTCCAGGAATGGGCGTAACTGGCACACAAGATGAAGCTGCGCAAAGGCCCTCCTAGCCACGACTGCCACCTGCTCTTCGAGTAGGAGTTGTGAATCCAGGAGGACCCCCAAGTTCCGCACTGGTTCCGAATGGGGCAATGCCACCCCATCCAGAACCAAATATGACAACTTCCCAGATACCGAGGGGCCATCAATCCACAGCCACTCGGTCTTGCCAGGGTTCAGCTAAAGCCTGTTGTTCCCCATCCAGGCCCCTACAGCCCCCAGGCACTGAGATAGGGTGGCGACCGCATCACTTACTTCACCTGGGATGGAGATATACAATTGAGTATCATCAGCATATTGATGATACCTCATCCCATGGTGACGGATGATCTCACCCAGCGGTTTCATGTAGATGTTAAATAGGAGAGGAGAGAGAACCGAACCCTGCGGTACCCCACATAAGAGGGGTTGTGGATCGGATATCTCCTCTCCTATCACCACCAACTGGGAGTGGCCCCGGAGGAAGGAGGTGAACCAGTGTAAACCTACGCCGCCCACCCCCAACTCCCTAAGCCGCCCCAAAAGGATACCATGGTCGATGGTATCGAAAGCCACTGAGAGGTCCAAGAGAGCCAGGATGGATGCACTGCCTCCATCCTGCTCCTGCCAGAGATCATCCATAAGTGCGACCAATGCAGTCTCTGTCCCATATCCCTGCCTGAAACCTGACTGAAAGGGGTCTAGATAATCCGCTTCATCCAGAGTCCGCTGAAGTTGCAACGCCACCACTTTCTCAACCACCTTTCCCAAAAAGGGAAGGTGGGAGACCAGACGAAAATTGTCCAAGATGGTAGGGTCCAGGGACGACTTCTTGAGGAGGGGGTGCACCAATACCTCCTTAAAGGTAGCTGGGAACACCCCCTCCATCAGAGAGATATTAACCATCGCCTGGACCCACCCGCAAGTCACCTCCCTGGCTGATTTTACCAGCCAGGAAGGGCACGGGTCTAGATGGCATTTGGTGGCATTTACAGTCCGGAGTCCTGTCCACTTCTTCAGGCCCAACAGGATCAAACCGTTCCCAGATAACAAGGCAAGACCACTCCCCTAGCATCTCCCCCAACTGTGCTTCACGTTATAGTAATAGTTATACTATTACATTCTTAAACACTTAACAAGAAACAGATGGGAAATTAAATATTTAAACTATTATATACAGTCCAATTTATAGGTTCATAATGATTATTATATTTGAAACTAGTTCATCAATTGACTTTACCCCTTATATTACTTGCAGAACAGGAATTGGCAGCCTTATAAATGTGTACTAATTTAAAATGCTGACCTTTTACGGTGTGCGTCTATAAATTAATGGGAACACTTTTTTAAAAAAAACCCGTCATTCACATTTAAGTGGTGGTTTCGTATATTGCTCTGTCAGCAGGCTTGAGTCACAGGTTCTTTTGGATTCAAAAGCAATGACCACAGAGTATCAGTAAAGGTAAAGGTAAAGGTTCCCCCCGCACATTTGTGCAGTCGTGTCCGACTCTAGGTGCCGGTGCTCATCTCCATTTGTTAGCCGAAGAGCCAGCGTTGTCCGAAGACGCTTCCACGGTCATGTGGTAGGTAATGCTGTAACCTACCCACCAAAGTGGTACCTATTCATCTACTTGCATTTGCATGCTTTCGAATTGCTAGGTTGGCAAGAGCTGGAGCTAGTGCGGGAGCTCACTCCGCACGCAGGGCTAGGGATTCGAACCTCCGAACTTGCGATCGACAAGCCTGCTGAGCCACCACGCCCTAGGGTATCAGTACTTAAGGCCTTATTCCAAGGTAGTAAAAGAAAATAACACAATGACATAACATGAGATAGTAGTCAAAGAATATTCATGAATACTGAAGAATATAATATAACCCAAGATAGCAATTAAATAATATGCAGAAGTAAAAAAATATTCCAGAATATTGAAGAATACAGTAAGAGAAAGAAAGAAAGACCTTCTGTCTCTTCTTCCAGTTAAAGAACCCCAAAGAGATGATGGTGGGCAGACCACTTCAAAGCCAGCAAGCGTGCATGTACCACCATCCCATGGGTCTGCATTTCATGTATTTTGACTAACGTACTGTATATCGAAGGCCTGTCCCATGGCTTTTGAATAGCCTATACAAGCTCTAAATCACCGTAACTCACACCCATTTCAGATGGTCTCATCTCACTGGAGTTTGCCAAAGACAAGTTCATCTTATCTTGTACTTAGAATGCTTTGTCTAGTTCTACCAGAAATGAGGCCATCAAGGTTAAGAAGTAATTGTTTATATCATGTGGTAATGAGACCACTTGAAAGATAAGGTAAGGAGTATCTGTTTCCTAAGGTTTTTGGATTGATGACTAGAAATCATTGTCAATCATCCTACTTAACACAGCTGTCCCAAGAAGGACTGGGCAAAACAAAGAACAGTCGATTCTCATTATTTGTGGTGGCTATGTACTATAAAAACGCCGTGAATGCTGAATGAGTGAATACTGAACCATTGCTCCTAGGGGAAATGCAGGACACTTGTTTATAGTAGGAGAAAAGAAACAAGGCAGAGTGTTGCCTTGTTTGACCTTAGCTGGGAACGTGCATGTTGGGTGATTCAAATGTTTTGCTGCTCTGCACATGTCCAAATGACTGCAAAAGCACCACAAGTATTGATTTTGGGGTTACAAATAAATGTTAGTGAGTAGGTGAATTTGCAAATACGGAATCCGTGAATAATGAGAATCAACTGCATAACCCAAGTATAACACTTTAGCGACTAAAATGAATGCTTGCTTTTTTCTGTATTACATACTCAACCATTACATAGGAATATAAAGTTTATTTATTTATTATTTATTTAAATTTATATCACCGCCCATCTCCTCCACACCTGGGGACTCTGGGCGGTTAGTGAAGTTCCATGTACCATGCACCTAAGGGAAGGAGGTACATCCCACTATTCAATTCCTCCTCGCCAATCTTCTGGTAAGACCACCAGCATTACATTTGGTCCATACTTTATCAAATAAAAACAGTGTTTATTGAAATTACTAGGCAATTATTGGATACAGAAGCTAAGAGTTTCATTAGCTTTTAGTGTTACATTCTTCACAGACTCTTTGAATGTCCTTATTGTAGGATTTTTTTTCTTCTTGAGAAAACATTTTAAAGATGACACTAGCACTTCCAGAGTATTCCCACGAAAACTGCGTAGAGCACAACTTGAAGGCCCTTTCTCCTAATGCATAGCTTTCCAAACTGTGTGTTGCGACACTTTAGTGTGTCGCAACACAGTTTAGTGTGTCGCGAAGCAGCGGCGTGGGGGCGTGCACGGTGGTGCGCACGGTGGCAGTGTGCATGGCGGCGGTGCGCCATCAGCGCTTCTGCGTTTTAGCGAGGCCGCCGCCGCATGCCCCCCTGCGCCGCCGCCGCTGTTGGTGTGTCGCCAATGGTGGCAGTTTGGAAAGCACTGTCCTAATGACTTGTGGTTGTCTAAGTAAAGTTTGTATTGTTACTGAAACCCCAGACTTTATTACATCTGTATCTTTTCATTAATAATTTAGTTATCAGGTGCTAGTGGTCTTGTAACTAGAACAGCACAGTTTATGTGCTCACAGTTCATGCTGGCTGGGGAATTCTGGGAGTTGACCTCCGCACATCTTCAAGCTGCCAAGGTTGAAAAACATTGATTTAGATTAAAACTAGCTGCAATGAGCCGGATAGCGCTGAAGAAATACAAAAAAATATCTGCCATTTAGTGGTCATCCAGATTTTACAGCCCAGGTACAGTAGTCCTAGTTTAGATAGTTGTATCAACAAAACTGTAATTTACTTTCCCATTCCTTTTCACCACAGCGCCTAGGCCTGTGGGGCAGTGCACATTTTCATAAAACCAAATGCGGTGGCCAAAATAGCTAAACCTCTTTTCCTTCTGTCAGTGAGTGTTCGTGAGCAGGCCGTGAGTCTAATCCAGCAGCGTATCCTTTGCTCTTAACATTAACTATTTTAAAAAAATGCCCCGCCGTATCAAGAGGGAAGGAGCTACGCTTCTAGGGTTCCCTCGGCTGGCCCTTTAATAAGTCTGAGGTGGGAAGAGGAAACAGGCGGCGCTATTCTCTCGTCTGCGTCTCGCCGCCGCCTTCCATTGGCTCTGGCGCGGGCGGGGCCGCGTGCTTAGTTCCAGCCCCGGGAAGTCGTGCCTCTGGCGCCCCCGGCGCCCCCAGCAGCAATGTTACCGGGCCTAAAATGCCGCCTGCGCTTGCTCTTGCTCTTTGGCTGTCCGCGGGCGGCTGCCGCGGCCCTCCACCGTGCTTATCACGGCGACAAGGTGGCCACTGTGGGTTCGCAGCCCGACGTCTCCTCCCCAGTCTATCAGGTAGGCCAAGGAAGAGGAGCGCGGTGAAGACTTCCAGCATGTAGTTGCTGGAGATCATCCGCTGCAGGCTGGAGTGGATGGGTGGGCTTCGAGCCTTTTTTTTTTTTTTGCTAAGAAAGATCTCTGCTTTCATTTTGGGCCGCTGCATAATAGTTATAAGCACACAGAAGAACGGGTTTCTCGATAAAAACGAAATCTGAACAAAAGTTGGGCAGATCTTCCCGTGCCAAATTTTTAGAGAGCGGGTAGCCTTTGGAAGGCAGTGGCAATTTTAAGGACCACCGACTTGTTGATCTAGTCTTAAAGCACCTGTCCTCTGCCCCCATTCCTTCGTCAGTTCAACCATGCCGTTTTCTTGGACTGGAATGGAAGGCCAGCTGTTAGGGATACTGGAGCGACACCCTGCAGGAGGCTGGACCTGACTACCTCTGAATTCCTTTCCGTTCTGTGATTTCTGTTAACACCAAAAGACACTGACAAGGAAGTCCGTTGGAGGACTGGAGCAGCTATATTTCTCAGTACTTTGTTCTTCTCATTTAAGGCAGCATTGCCTCCCGAAATATCCCCAGTCCTCAACCTAGCTTAAAAGATTTTTTTCAGTCTCTTTCTCCATCAGTATTGCCATAGGCAGGCAACTGCCAATGCATCGAACTAAACCAAAAAGGAAGATCTAGGCTACTGTTGCTACAATAGATGACGGTGATGCTGCTTTTGCTTTGAAAAAAGGGGCACAGGTTCATAATTCAGTTTTCGCTTTAGCAAACAATCCACTTTATCTAGAGCAAAGTAGATTTTTGGCCTCCAGCCACTGGGTTCCCTTAAATGCACATACTTTGCTGTGACACAGGCAGGACAAGCCGTGGTATATAAACAGAGTGCAAGTCCCACTCCCTTTTCACACTGAAGTTGTTGCCTAGCCTGGCAATGAAACGTCTGAAGAAAACAACAAGGCTCAGAGAGCACCAAGGACTCCGCAGTCCCAACTACTCAACAAACTGTTCTGTGCTGCCTAAATTGACCCAGTTCCAACGCAAATATATATAGTGTTTATATTAGAATATAAGGATCTTCTACAAAGTGGGCTTTAACTCAGGTTTCTCCGGATTTTGTTTTGTTTTGGTGCCTTCAAGTCAGTTTTTGACTCCTCTTGACTGCCTGGACAAGTCCCTGCAGTTTTCTTGGCAAGGTTTTTCAGAAGTGGTTTGCCATTGCTTTCTTCCTAGGGCTGAGAGAGAGTGACTGGCCCAAGGTCACCCAGTTGGCTTTGTGCCTAAGGCGGGACTAAAACTCTCAGTCTCCCGGTTTCTAGCCTGATGCCTTAACCACTACACCAAACTGGCTCTCCAGTTTTTTTTTCTGAGAAAAAAACATTTTTTCCTTTAGACTTCAGAATTTTCTCTTCTGTGAAAAAATAAATGATGTGTGATATATATGTTTTACATGGTTATAGTTAGTTTGCCCTGTCTTGGGATCAATCCAAAATGTTTTAATCTTTAGAATTTATTTGAATGGGTCCTACTTGTGAGCAGGTATGCTGAAGGTTGTGTGCCTTGCTCCCCATGGTAGAACCTGCAACCTAAGGGCTGAAGACCATATCTAGCCTTCTGGGGAGCACATGGTTGTCAAGCTAAAGACAGGAGGGGTGCATAGATCCAGTTTGGTCTAGTGGTTAAGGTGCTGGGCTAGAAACCAGGAGACTGAGAGTTCTAGTCCCACCTTAGGCATGAAAGCTGGCTGGGTGACCTTGGGCCAGTCACACACACTCAGCCCAAGTCACCTCACAGGGTTGCTGTTGTGGGGAAAATAGGAGGAGGAGGAAGGAGTATTAGGTATGTTCACCGCCTTGAGTTCTTTATAAAAATAATAAAGGCGGGATAGAAAATAAAAAAATACATAAATAAATAGAGGGCTTTGTGGCTGTGGCAATTGGATTGTCTGGAAGTCTGTGTTAGAGAATGGAAAGGCTTCCGATCCTTCCTGAAATGGGCCCTCCTGTGAAATTAGTTGGCGAATTCTGTAGGATCTGACTGTAAGCGTGGTCTGGTTCATAGTCTTTAAAATGGTTATGAAGAAGATTTGGGAAAGGGATCAAGTTGACCCGCTGTATCTAACAATGCTTATTAAACAAATCTGTACTGGTTACTGACCTGTTTAAACCAATCTACATGACTCCATCTGTATATCGTTCAGGAAGTTAGGTGGCCCCATTTGTTAAATGTTGCAAATTTACAGCACTTAGAAGAATGTGCCAACATGAAACTTCTCTGCTCTGAGCAAGCATAACACAAAGTACAGTGCAAACTTGAAGAAGGTGTAGGATAAAAAATGATGTTTGCCTTATTTGCCCTTTGTTGTTTGTCCTTCTCTGAAAATTTAATAAGAGAAGGTGAAAGATAAACTTCTGAGACAGAATAGATATGAATGCAATTTGGTGGGACAGTAAGTGTGTATTTAATTTCTGAAGTTCCAAGACGTAGTATTGAATACACAGAACTTGCAGCAGATTTCCAGCATATGTTCTTTCTATGTGATTAATAATTAAATTGTTAACACTCAGTTTCTCTAAAATTGTCAAACTGAAATAGAAGCAGTTATTTGCTGTGACCATGTAACATTAAGATACATTTGTTTTAAGAATCCAATTAGTTCATAGGATTCATTAAATCTAAAGATCTAGTTATATATAATGTCCAATCATGTTTGGCCATTGCACAAATGAGCTTGAGTTTAATTATTCAAGTTCTCTCAGTAATGTTTGGTTTGGGGTAGATCATTGTTTACTGTTGCATCCAAACTGGCAAGCCGGTTTCCTTTTCAGACTATGATTTCAGTTCTGGTTTGTAATTTGCCAAGTTGAATGTAGTAACCTATTGTGCTTTGCTGATTCAGATGTAAAGTAGGGAGTTGGACACATGAAGGAAGGGCCAGAATGTGTGCAACTGAAGCTTGCTTGTAAAATCTTCTATCAAAGAAGTTTTGTATCTTGTGTTTCTTCCAAACAGACATCTTTAACTCTACTGTATATAGAAAGCTGAGAGCCGGTTTGGTGTAGTGGTTAAGGCATCAGGCTAGAAGCCGGGAGATGGTGAGTTCTAGTCCCGCCTGAGGCACAAAGCCAGCCGGGTGACCTTGGGCCAGTCACTCTCTCTCAGCCCTAGGAAGGAGGCAATGGCAAACCACTTCTGACAAACCTTGCCAAGAAAACTGCAGGGACTTGTCCAGGCAGCCGCCAGGAGTCAAAAACTGGATGTATGTATGTAAATCTACTTTTGAGATTGTTGGGATTTTTTAAAATGCTCAAAAAAACCAAATACTCAAATCTGTTTTTGCTTGTTCAAGGACTTGAATATGAGTAGCCCTTTGGATCCTGATTACAATGCATAAGCCTGACAATAGCCTGTGATTTTTTTTAATATGTTAGGATAAATTTATGATTTTTATTTGGCTGTACAAAATATAGCCTCAAAGTCAGTATTCAATATGTTATTGCATACAATATTTATTTCCTGATCCTGATTTTGTTTTACTCATGAACAAAAGTTTTATTTATATACATATGGATATAAGCAATGTGTTGTTTGCACTGCTAGAGGCTAAGTCAGAGATAAAATATTCTATCCACCTATCAGCCAAATATGATTTAATACATTATAGTTCTCTTCTGTGATATTCAAAAAGTACTTGCTTTCAACATTTTGGGATAATTGTTTAAAGAAGAACCATGTGTGTTCCTGAGATTTATCTCAGGAAAGGTGGTAAAAACCAGAGGCCCATAATCTCTTACATAGCCATTGTGAAAATGTGTTTAGAAAATAGGATATTTTAATTAAAGAGTTTATCCCTGAATTGTGCAGGTGATCTTTCATTTAGCCTATCATACTTGAAGTCTCACTTATGTCTTACCTATATTATTCTCTTTAGTTCTCTGTTTGTAAGAATGTTTGATGATTAAGCTTCAGATTAAATGTAAGATGTAAGTTATTTCTTTGGAATATTGCATTAAATTTCTGTAGTGTCATTATTGTTGATACGTAACACCGTCTTAGCCTGACTTGGTATTATGAAAAGTGTGGAATTGACTAAACAAAACTTTCCTATGAGGAATGGCTACAACATTTGGGGAGTTTTGGACCAGAGATAAGGCAATTGAAGGAGGACTTAGGAAATGGAGAAAGCAGTTAAGAAAGCACTTTTATTTTTACAGTACTCTCTCTTATAATAATTTTATTAAAAAATTTGAAAAGATAGATAAAAACTAATACAAACTAATATAAAAGAAAAAAGAAAAAGAAATCAAAGAGAAAGCTAAAAGTGTAAGAAAGTAAAAAAAGTAAAAGAAAAGAAAAGTAAAAGAAAAGAAAAGAAATAAAAAAGATACAAAGAAGTAGCTTCCAATCTTCTTTACGGCATTATAAGTACAATTATAAATTTACCTCTTTCTCTAAAATTACAAGTTGTCTCTCTTCTTTCTATAATCTGTCCTGTCTAATCATCAAAACCATAAATCGTAAGTTCATTTTTTTCTGTTTCTTTGAAATTATGGATTATAAAATAGAGATGGCAGTTAAAGTAGAAATACAAATGACAAGCCAAGATAATGACCTGGATAACAACTTCTTGATGGATTTACAAAGAGGGTTGCTAAAGCCTTGAAGCAACTTTAGAGATCGGAGGAAGGGAGGAAGGAAGATCAAAACCTACAACAGCATTTGAATGGATCAAAGACTAAGATTGTTAGAAGCAAAAGCAAGAAATTTAAAGCCGATTTGTTTGACCAGGGTTAAAGCAAGATATAATTTGATAAAGTTCTGGAACCTCTTTACGGACTTTTTGTTGACAACTGGACTGAAACGTTAATGATTTATGGATTTGGGAATGGATAAGGGATGGGCTATGGGTTGAAGAGATACAGTATATCCATGCAGCCTTATAAGGGGGGAAGAAATATTAAGTTTGCCTGTACTGTTGTTTTGAAGATTGGAAGTTACTTCTTTAATTATTTTTCTTTTCTTTTTTCTTTAATCTCATTTTCTTTCTTTCTTTCTCTCTCTCTCTCTCTCTCTTTCTTTCCTTGCACTTTCTATTTTTTTTCTTTTATTTTCTCTCTCTCTTCTGAATTTGGTTTGTATTATCTTTTATTATTTTTAAATCTTTCAATAAAAACTGTTAAAAAAAAGTCCTGGAACCCTGATCAAGGGGCAAAGCTCTAGTGATAGAAAATTGGCTGCATTTGAATGAACTTTTTTTTTGTTCTTAGTCTCTCATTTTTGTTGTTGTTCAGTCGTGAATCCCATTAAATTCTGATGGAACCCTACGGTTCTGCAGATCATAGTTTGGAAACCCGATGTAGGATGTAAACTGGGATGAACTGGAAAGGAGGAAGGAAGAGAAGGCGGAAGACAGGGCAATCACATAGATTCTCACAAGGAACAAGAAACAACCAAAAAGTGATGCTAACATGGGAACCAGACCCTGCAGCAACCTAGAGGTCTATTTTGCCTCCAAATCTCTATCAGCAACACCATCACTGGTCCCAACAACTTCTTACACAAGATTAGAAGCTCTTCCTCTATGTGATATATGTCACATATGCCAGCAATGCCCCTCTGGATTCTACGTAGGACAAACAGGCCAGACTTTGTGCAGAAGAATTGATGGACATAAGTTTGACATCAGGACTCAAAACAAGTAACTTCTGAGCATTTCATCCTTCCAGGATACTCCATTACAGATCTCAAAGTAGCCAACTTGGAAAAAATAAACTTCGCCAGCACAGTTGAGCAAGAGATTGCTGAACTCACATACATCAAAAAGTTTCAGGTTATCTCTGAAGGTCTTAACAAACGCAATGGATTTTTAACACACATTACAATTCTTAATTAATAGGCTTGCGTCTTCATTTCTGGGCATTGAGGTTTCCTGGAGGCTTCAACACTGGAAGTAAATTAGGATTCCAAGCCTAGGAAAATGTATAAAAAGAAAAAGAATGGAACTGCTATTTTAAATACAGTTCTAATTATTTAATAATTCTGTTTAAGAATATATTTTGAAAATGTGGTTTATAAAAGTTAAATAAACTAAAAAGGACGGGAGGAAAGATTATGTCTTTAATTAAACATTTTTCTAACTTATTAACTTCTATTGGAAAGTCTGCACATTTCATTACTTTTGATTATTCCTCAACAGGAAAATTATGAGCGAATGAAAGCTTTAGTAACAGAGCTGAAAAGACAATCTGAAAAAATTAGATTAGGTATGTATGAATGCATTTTTTTTCTTATTAGAGCATCTCATACTAGAGTCTGGTTGGTTGGTTCTCAAATCTAACAGTGTTTAAGACAGCCTTTCCCAGCTTCTTGTCTCCTGGATATATTGAATTACAACTCCCATATTTCCCAATCAGCAGTGCAAGACATCTTTAGAGGACCATATGAAAGCTATCTTAAAGTAATAATAGCATAATTTAATGATTTAATTTGTATTAAAGTGTTAATATAGCTAAAATTGATTCATCCCTGTCTACGGGCCATTAGACTTGAATAAACATTGAAGAGAGAGAACAGAGAGTTAAAGTGAGTGGCCTGAGAAAACTCTAATGATAATGATAGTATGGATAAGTTAACAGAATTCAGGAAGATCTTACTAAAGGAAAAGAGATATGAGAATTAGATATGAAAATATGATCCCAGAAAGAGAGAGTTCAGTAGCTGCAACAATTCTCCCACCAACGGTCAATGTTCTGTGGCCACTGAGCATTCTTGTTCCTCATCCCATTGTAGGATCTCCTCCTCCTCCTCCTCCATGTTTGGTCTCTCTTTCTATTTTGCAGTTTCTTGGGAGTAGAAACACGTTTAATATTCCATCTATGATGTCTCCATTGCTTACTATCATATCTTTCAATTTCTACTACGGGGACATCTAAAATTAGGTTCTAAACAAGAAGGTGATCTGTCCATAAATTTGCTGGTTATCTCTATACTTTATTTTAGAATTTTTTATTAATTGCCCCAAAGTAACAGGAACAACACAAACATAGGAATAAGGAAAACTAGATGGTTGCTCAAAATCTTCCAGGTCAAAGGCACACTGAAAAGGAATGGTCTTAAGCACCTTCTGAAATGTCAGCAGGGCAGAGGCTGTATATATCTCTAGGGCAGTGTTTCTCAACCTTGGCAACTGTAAGATGTGTGGACTTCAACTCCCAGAATTCCCCAGCCAGCAAGGCTGGCTGGGGAATTCTGGAATAGAAGTCCGCACATCTTAAAGTTGCTAAGGTTGAGAAACATTGATCTAGGGGCAGCATGTTCCCCTGTGCGGGGGCTGCTACAGAAGATGCCTTTGTGTATCTATGTATGTTTAGGTACTTCCCTTATTCCTTTTTCTCTCCAACTTCTTCACCGGAGTTTCTTTCTACCCCTTGAGTCTCACAATTTAATGCCTTTCAGTTGACACTGAGATACTTGAGGTTCCTTGCTGTGTTTTGCCAATAAACTCTTCCTGTGTGAGAGGAGTGGTTTTGATTGTATTTGCACAAGCACAGGAAAGGTTGAATTGGTATTACAAGAGGTGAAATTATAGCATTAATTAAATATTTTTAATATTTAAATATTAAAATGTGGGGGAACCTTTACCTTAAATATTCAGAGAACAATATAACAATTATGTGTATTACTTGTGAATGTCTACTTGTAAATGGTAAATGTTTATATATATGTGTGCAAGCATTTAAACGATCAAAGATCTTGCACGACAGGTGGTGGAGATAAGTCACGGAACCTGCACACATCAAGAGGAAAATTGTTACCTAGAGAAAGAATTGACAGACTTCTAGATCCTGGGTAGGTATTTGCTGTTTCATTATTACTGTTTTAAGATAAGATGCATAAATTTCCAGTTTTTCTGTTTTAATGTTAAAGGATATCAAGTTACCTAAGATGCTTATAATTTTGGAATCAGTTATAAATTATCATTTACTGTTAGTAGTAATGTGCCTGGTAGTCACTGTGAGCATTCCCCGGTCAGAATGGAAAGGTGGGCTAGTATTCCAAAATAAGTCAATGTTCTTTTGGCATTAGGCTATTATAAAGGTAAAGGTTCCCCCCGCACATTTGTGCAGTCCTGTCCGACTCTAGGGGCCAGTGCTCATCTCCGTTTGTTAGCCGAAGAGCCAGCGTTGTCCGAAGACGCTTCCACGGTCATGTGGCTGCATGATGTGCGCGGAACGCTGTTACCTTCCCACCGAAGTGGTACCTATTCATCTACTTGCATTTGCATGCTTTCGAATTGCTAGGTTGGCAAGAGCTGGAGCTAGTGCGGGAGCTAGGGGCACGCGGGGCTAGGGATTTGAACCTCCGAACTTGCAACCTTCCGATCGTTTTACCCGCTGAGCCACCACACCCCTCTAGGCTATTATACTGCAAGCTTAAACATCCTCACCTGATTAATAGGCTATTATACTGCAAGCTTAAACAGTCTATACTTGCTAATATTAATCAGGTGAGGATGCTTCATATGACTAACTTTCAAAATATTTCTCTCTTCTTAGATCTCCGTTCCTGGAATTCTCCCAGTTTGCAGGTTATCAGCTGTATGGCAATGAAGAAGTGCCAGCAGGAGGCATCATCACAGGCATTGGCCGAGTGTCAGGGTGAGAACTGCTACTGCTATATTGCTTGGGGTGTTTGTTGGTTTCATTTCTGCTTTTTACTATGGTATTTTAAGTTGCCTTGCTTTCTAGTTTGAGCAATTGATAGGCAAAAATATTGTATCAGCATTTGTATCTTGGCAGTTCTACTGAGCAAATAATTTGCATTGTTGACAAATTATCAAGCCTTTATTTGAGTTTCATGATTAGGCAGCTCAGTCCCACCTTGTCCATGCTGCCTGTGGCTCTTAAAAATTGTAGTTCAGCAAGACATCTGGAAGGCCAAAAATCTTGATCCCTACGTTAAACCATTACTCCATATCAAACAAGAAAGAATGACTCAAAAAAGGCTCTTTTATTAATAAATCTGAAGAAGTTGTAATTTAATGTATGGATGAAAGTTGGTGTCCTGTCTGATATTTTGCTAAACTACAAGTCCTAGTAGCCCAGCCAGCATGACCAATGGTGAAGGATGCTCGGAGTAGTAGTCCAGTAACAGCAAAAATGCCCCAAAACCTCTGTCTTGGCTGCATTGGGTTTACATGAAATGGTGATAAAGAATTTTGTTGCTATTAGAACAAGCATAGTGTTAAAAAATGATTTAATTAATTGAAATGATTCATGGTGGGACTTGTAGCCTTTGGAAGGGTAGGGATAGTTGTCATTCAGTGTTTTAGCTTTACAATATTCTTAGTCTTGTGGCTGTGTCTGGAATTGTGAGTTGCTGTCTGGCCAAATGTGCTTCTCACTTACTTCATATGGGCTATAGTAGAACCTTTTAAGGCAGTGACTGATGTCTTTCACATTTGAATGTTACAGTGGTATAAATGGATGATTCTTGAAGATTCTTCTAAGGAAAAGTGGAGTCCTCTGCTTGCTATAGTAGATGTAGAAAGCAGCATGGTGAGGACCTGTTTAAGAGTAGTAATATACTATAATAAGTATAATGGAATCTTTTACTAAATACATTTGGAACTGCTAATGTAAGCTTACATTTCAATGAAAGTTTGATTAATTTTAATGATCATACAATTAATATTGGATATTCTCAACTATTAAAAACTGAATTTCAGAGTGGAGTGTTTGATTATTGCCAATGATGCAACTGTCAAAGGTGGAACCTATTATCCAATTACTGTAAAGAAGCATTTGCGTGCTCAAGAAATTGCAATGCAAAATCATCTCCCTTGTGTATACTTAGGTAAGTGCTAAGATTTAAGGCAGGTTTTATTTTGTAAGAGGCTACTGTTATGACACACAGTGTCTACTACTGTAACCTATCTAGCAGTTTGGCTGTAAAGCTACAATGCTTTTTAATTCAGTGGCAGAATGTAATACACATAATTAACAGCCTTATCTTTGAGTTGGCAAAAACATGATTTATAATTGAGTGGAAACCAATATAGGAAATTGGTTTGAACTGAGTTTGAAAATCTGGATTTGCAAGAATTATGGTTTGTTGTAATGCCTGAATGGTCTGTCAATTTACATATAATGGGAAACCATAATTACAGCTTCACTTTGTCCTCCAAGAGGCTGATAGACTACGGGTGGTGGGAATGGATTTTTAAAACCAAGTGCCTAGTCTTCTAAAAAAAGACAGAATAATAACTATAAATTATAGAGTGTACATAGAACATAGATTGTTGGATAAGTACCCCCAAACATTGACCATATTGCCTGGAGCTGAGTTAGAATCAGCACTTCTGGTTTGAAAGTTTAAACAGTGTCATTGAGTTCTAAACAATGCTTACTGTCAATCACTGTTTGGCATAATGCCTAAAATATGTATCTGTATCTTAACTTCCAAAATATAACAAGGGTAGAATAAAGGGGAGATGGAGCGGTGATATAAATCGAATTATAAATAATAAAATCAAATAAAATCAAATAATAAAGATGCAGAAGTTGGATTTAGTATATACTGTATTATAGGTTGTGGAACAGTGGGACACATTACAGTGGACAAGAGGCATGAAATATCTCCACTATAATAATGTCTATTAACTGTGTTTCAGTGTTTTGCTTCATTGTTTAGTAGAAAATGGCAGTCATATTTAATGGGCAGATGAAAGGAATGGCCTTAAGCAATCCATGATCATATTAAAACTACCTAGCTTTTCCTTCTCAGGCCTTGGGATCTTCTCTTTTTGTCTTTCCTTTGTAGGATTTGGATGGAGGTGGCTTAGATAAAGGATTCTGGATTGGAGGTGAGGAGATCCCTTCATCCAAGTAACTGCCATGCGACAGCTCCAGTTTGCATTGTAGCAATGACAGTGGCACATTAGGAACTTTGGGCAGAGAAATAAATCAAATCTGCTTTCTAATTTTCTTCTCTAGACCTATCTGTGTTATTGTTTCCTCTAAGGACTCTCTGCCATCCTCAAAGGGAGCAATACTGTTAAATAAGGCTTAACTAAAATGCCAGTTATTAATTCTTAACTTTTATTTGAACTTAGTTGATTCAGGAGGTGCCAACTTGCCTCGCCAGGCAGAAGTGTTTCCTGATCGTGATCACTTTGGTAGGATTTTTTATAACCAAGCAGTCATGTCCTCCGAAAGAATTCCACAGGTAATTTTATTTAAGAACAAAAGCATAAAAGTATTAGTGGCAAGTATGTAGCTTATGAATACTACTGGAAAGCATCTGGATCAATTGGAATTGAGAAGTGTGTAAATGTGTGCAAATAGTCATCTGTGTTGTGAGACTACAAAGTTATGATTTCTGGTGTCTTGAAAAGTGAACTATTTGTCAAGAATTCTTAATTCTTTGAACATTCTCCTTAAATTGATACAGGTAGTTCTCATTTAGTGACCACAATTGGGACCGGCAACTCAGTCATCAAGTGAAGTGGTCACTAAATGAAACCACCCCGTGCTTATAATCTTACTTCAGGTTTCCTTTCTGCTTTCCTTTACAGACCTGCAAAGGTCATAAATGTGAGGATTGGTCACAAAGTTATTTTTTCATCACTGTTGTAACTGCAAATGGTTGCTAAATGAGGCGGTTGCTAAATGAGGACTACTTGTAACATTTATCACTTTGGAATGTCTCCCACTCTTTTATTGGTAATTTTGTGCCCTGGTACCCTTTTCTAAGATTGTCAAAACAGAATTTAACAAGTTGAATAAAGACTGCAGACAATTTGTTAGGGAAAACCAAGTTATACCAGATAGAAAATTAGTTTAGTTTACAAGCATAGATGTGTTAGTGATTGATGGTGGTGCAGGTTGTGATGGTGCCTGAGCAAAATCTCAGGAAGATAAAGAAATGGGAGAAGTGTAAGATTATTTCAGGTTGTTTTTTTCACCATCACTTTTTATGATGATCCACCCCCTTTTTTTAATCTCAAAGAGACATTTTTATAACTTTCTCATGTTCCATGAACAGCAATATAACTTTTCAGAAAAAAACTATTTGGACAGCAGGTGATACTATGCTAAGCAGCGGGGACATGACAGCAGAAAGTAATTTGCGGCTATTTTGTGTCACTCCATCACTTTTTAATTCAAGCACTTGGGATAGAAATGCATGGGAAAGTGAATGAAGAGGGACAACAGAACCAGGAGCATCCACAGGTAGGGTAAAAAAAAGGTCAAGATGGCAGCAGCAATTGCATAATTGAAGCCTGCCCCTTTTTAAAACTGCACCACAATGCATAAAAAGGGGGATTGTGTAGTTGTCATTTTGCCTTTTTTAACCCTCCCCCTGGGACAGAATAATAAATTGATCGATAAATTATTTCCCCATCTTATTTGGGAAGGATCACGTTAGCAAAAGTTAAACTAATGGAACAAACAGCCACAGCTAAAGAAGGAACACAGATCTGAGTTGAGATCAGTAAATTAAGTTCTACTAGAAACAGCCAAATATTGCAGGAAGAGATAATTAAAACTTGAATCTGTATTTTGTCAGTTAGTAGAATTAGTGAGGCACAGGCTTACAGTAGGTCATAGTAGAAAGAAAGGCCTGACAATCACTTTGGTTCTTTTTCTTCACTCGTTTTTTTAACATCAAAGTTCCATCTCCGGAAAAAGGTCAGAAGAATAGACAGTGATCTTTCCATTTACGTGAGAGAGAAAAAGGAGAGGAAGTTCAGGAAGAAAAAGGTGTCACTGGGTGTTTTAGCTAGGCATTGTTTTGAAATAGTGACTAATCTACAGACAGCAGCAAACAAATGACTCTGAGTTGATTACTGAGATCAGGAAGAATGGGCATTTTTAAGAGAGAGATCAGGAGCAAAGTGGAGAGAGCAAACAATCCCAGCTCCCTTGCTGAAACTGTCCCTCTGGCAGGCAGGAGATGTGTTGGTTGAAGCAGAGGCACCCTCATTGTGACAGCCCACAGTGTACTTGTGACAGATTTGTGGAGGTGGAACTGCACTGGGCAGGAAGTTGGGCTCTGTGGTCTAAATCAGTGTTTTTCAAACTTGGCAATATTAAGATGTGTGGACTTAAACTCCCAGAATTCCCCCTAGTTGCCTAGGGAATTCTGGGACTTGAAATCCACACATCTTAAAGTTGCCAAGTTTGAAAAACACTGGTCTAAATGATCCCTTCCAGCTCTATGATTTTGTGACACAAAAGAATGAAACGTTGCCAGCTAATTTCCTGAACTAAGTATGAAATCAATCAAGATCAGAGCTTGAAGATGTGTTCTTGTTACACATTTTTCCATTTGTTTTTCTCTTTATTGATATGTTAAACTCTGTTATATAGCAGATACACAATAAGAATGAACAGCTCATTAAGAAGAAAGTGATTAGTATCAGCACATCTAAAAGAATGAGGGTTGATTAAGCAGTCCAAGTGTGTAGGTAGAAGATATTGGAAACTCATTTAAAAGTACATGAAAAGAACAAAAATATCTGACCAAAAAGAAATGACTAAGGTGGAAGAATTCAAGAGGTAGAGAGAGGCAGAATAATTCAGGATACAAGAAACAGAAAAGAAACAAAAATATTTAGATTTAAACTGAACTTTTCAACCATGACTGAATTCTAAAGTGGCTTAGAAGAAGTCAAATTCATTGCAACAATATGACCTAAGATGAGTGGCTACTATGTAGAGACTGAAAGAATCTTAGTTCACAGTTGTATCTTTGTTGTTCCTTTCCTTACAATTTTTCTTGTTTTTGGCATAACTTCCCTGGCTATTATTATGCAATACTCCACTGTGCTGCTTTCCTGCAGTTAAAGATGATTTTCCAATGAAACTTGGAGCTAAAAGGAATGTTGATAAGTTCATTATGAAGTTTCAGAAATGATCTCAGAATGGGAATCTGAGATGCTGAAATGCATTTTAGCTGATGCTAGTTGCTGATTCTTGGTTCTGAAGTAGGGACTCCACAGTCTTGTTCTAGTTGAGGGTTGAAACTACCCTACTTGTACAATGGAGTTAAACCAGGAGAACTATTGCTTTCCAGAGTAGTCAATAATTTTGGTTTGTACAGTATATCAGAGGGAAGAATTATGTTTGTTATGCATTAGGTTTTTAGACTGAAAACACAAGGTGATAAGTCCATCTGATTTTTTATAAACCATCTTTTTATTTGTTTTTTCAGATTGCAGTGGTTATGGGCTCATGCACAGCTGGAGGAGCCTATGTCCCAGCAATGGCTGATGAAAGTATAATAGTTGGCAAGCAGGGAACAATATTTTTGGGTGGACCTCCGTTGGTGAGTGAAGTATTTTCAAAGGATTATCAAAGGCTTCCTTTATAAAATAGATAAATGTATGTATATAACTGTATTGAAGGTTTCAGTGTAAGAACTAGGTGTTGCAAAAATAAACAGTTAAATACCAAAATGTTTTATATACTACAGGATTCTGTGGCTGCTTAGCCATGTGATGCATCTGGCTGATTCAGTAAAACTAACCAAGGTCAGACCAGGTACTGTAACTACTTGGATGAAATCCCAGGACTGAAAACTAGGCTGGGAAATTAAAGAATCCTAGAAGAAGACAGTGACAAACCACTTCCCTATTGTTTTGTGAAAAGTATACGGAGGAGTCCATGAAGTTACTAGGAGCTGAACATAATTGGAAGGCATCATTATTTTTACCTGCATTCTCTAAGCTATTTCAGTAGCAGGGCTGGGCCGACAAAAAGAAATCTGCTTTACCTTTTTTTGACAGCTATTACTGATTCAGATGTCTTCCGCAGTTCTTATGAATGGGGAAAAAATCCTGGTGGATTTTATAATAGGCAAAGATGATGCAAACATGTTGTACTATCCAAGGAATCATAGACAAGCTGCATTTTAACTGAACATAAACTTGCCATTTAAGCGATCTGCATGCTTCTGTTTTACTTATAGAGTGTCATTTTTATTTAAAAACGTATCAGATAACAAATAGGGGAAAAATCTCAGTGTCAGACCCTGCAGGGAATGTTGCCAGTCAGAGCTGACAGCACTAGTCCATATAAATCAAAGATAAGTAATTAGTTTTGTCCTTCACATTTGTTTGACCAATTAATATTTTTTGCCATTCTAAAATAATGTGCTAACTCTTTTTCAAAAATACATGTGGAAAGTGTTTTCCTGTGTCAGGGATAGTTTTCTGGTACAAAGTAATTAGCAAAAGCAGACATAGAAAATCAATAACAATTCTTGGATGATGAAGCTCTATAATTTAGCACTTAATTAATCTGTTATTTAATTTCCTGTTGAATTTTAGGCACTAATTATGTCACTTTAGAAAAATGGAAAAGAACCAGAGCTTACTGATTAATTGTGAGCATTTTTTCTGAATCGAGGGCTTTTTCATGTGGGGATGCTGTCAATTTGAACAATAATGGAAAATAAGGGGAAGCAGCTAATAACAGTAATTGCATTTATATCCTCTTTTCCTCTGGGAACTCAAGGTGACATTCTTAGACTTAGGTATATGGATGGATGAATAGATTGATACCAATAGAAGAGAATATGTGTAGCTCAGGGTTGAACTGTGGAGTCCTTGGTGCTCTCTGAGCTTGGTTGTTTGCTTGCAGACATTTCATTACCTGACTAGGTAACATCATCCATGCTAATGAGTTTATATACAGTAGCTTGCCCTGCCAATGTTGGTGGGGGTGTAGTTTTCTCCTTGGTAGTTCCTTGATTAGGGTATTGTTTTCTGCTTGATGTTAATCCCTGTTTATCTGGGTGTTAGCTGTTGGAGAGAATGTGTTCTGGTCTTTTTTGTTTCCTTCTTAGCTTTAAAAAAGGGTGTGTGTCCATCACAACTGTCAAGTACATTTGGAAGTGCTCAGCTTTAGTTTTCATTTTTAGGTTAAAGCAGCAACTGGGGAACAGGTATCAGCAGAAGATCTTGGAGGTGCTGATCTTCACTGCAGGTAAAATAAGCAATTCCTTCCACCAATAGAGTGGATTGTAGCATTTCATTATGCTAGATGTTATCCTCTTCTAAATGGTGGTGGAATCTTCTGCTACCACTCTCATGGTGAAATACAGTAGTTCCTTCAGATTTCTTAGAACTGCTTTCTGTGTTAGGGTATCAGGTGTTTCCAATTTTTTGCAGATGGTTTTTTTTAAAACAGCTCTTTAGCATTCAATACCTAGTTAGATGCCATCAGGTCAGGTTCAACTCTTGGTGGCTATTGATAAAAACCTCTAGTTCAACTTGTCCCAGGTAACAGTCTGTAGTCAGGGACCTTTCAGCAATTCATGATCTCATCCATTCACTGTATCCACTTCCTTCTCCTTTTCCTACTTCAATCAATTTTGCCAGACTTAGTTGCCAGACTTTATCCACACATTCATTCATTAATTCTCTCACTCACTCACTTGTTTTGGACATTGACTGGCATGAGGCAGCATTAAGGTTTTACAACCCTCCTGACTATGAGGAAAATATTAGATTAAAAGGTTAAAATTAATAGTACATAGTTATGGAATCATTATAACCCTAAGGTCTAAGATGAGTTACAAGATCAGTTGTAAATAGTATTAATAACAAATGTGAATGCAAAAAGTATATGTAGTGTCATACTAATATTGATAGATGATAGATATATACTGTCATAAAAGTAACAAAATTATATCTAAAAAATTATGAAATAAAGGGGTAAAATATTATTCTTTATGTAAATAATTAATAAGCTCTGACAAATTATGGGAATAAATTACTAAAATTTACTAAATACATTCACCAAATAAAATAAAAATAACTAAGCATAATGGTCAACAATACAGCAGAGGAAATGTATAATAGAGAATTTATCAGATCTAATTAACTTACTAGCAGTCAATTCCTGGCAAACTTTCCAAGCTGCCAGACAAAACCAAGCACATTGTATGTTACTAAGAAATTACAATTGGAGAATAGTGAAAAAAAATTGGTCTCTACATCTTAGCAGCCCTGTACATTTTGAGGAGGTTATATTTCTTTGAATGTTTCTATAAAACAGAGAAAGAGGTATTTGATAGTTTGGATGTGCACTGAACTGTGGAGTCATAGATACTCTAGAAGAGGTATATGCTCACATCACTTCTCCAAAATATATTTGCTTTCGTTTGCTAATTGTTACCTCACGTTAGTAGTCAGTCTTTGATTCTTCCAGAACTCATTGATGGGCTCCTTTTGCACTCCATCCTACTCTTAGTATTCATCTCTAAATCCATAATTTGACTTTTTTCATTTTCTAGGTCTTCTTGGTGTCCAATTTTCACAGCCATATGTTGCTCTGAGAAAACCATTGCTTTAACTCTTCTCATCTTTGTTGTAATTAAAACAACAGCCTTATCCTCCATGATCTTGTTGACATTTGTTATTGCCTTCCTCCCTAAATTTAATCTTGTCTTTACTTCTCCAATAGTTTGTCCATCTTTAACTGTTCTTGAACCCTAAAAAACAAAATTGTATACTGCTTTCACTTCACCATCGACAGATAATGTCAACCAGCATGCTTAGAGAATTATCTGTGTCTTCTTAATATTTGAAATTAACATAGATTGTTCTCTTTTTAATTTCCTAATGAAATCTTCTAAATCTTCTTTACTTTCAGCTAACCAAGTGGTATTGTCTACATATCTCAAATTATTAGCATTTCAACCTCTAATTTTGACTTCTATTTGTATCTCTTCTAATCCTGCCATTCTCATGGTATATTTGCTGTACAAATTAAACAAATTGTGACAATATGCAACTTTGTCTCACTCATTTCTGTATTTTGTACCACTCTGTTTCTGTAAATTTAGTTCTTATAGTAACTTGTTCAGTGTAAATGTTTCTCAAAAGAATAATCAGGTGTTCTGGCACACCCACTAGCCTTAATATGTTCCATATTCTGGCATGATCTATACTATCAAAGGCCTTGCTGTAGTCAATAAAGCAAAAGTAAGCCTTCTTAAATATTCTTGTTCTCTCCATTAACCATCTTATATTAGCTGTTTAATCTTGTGTCCTTCTGTATTATCTGAAACCTGTATTTCTATTTCCATGCATGGCTCAATGCTTCTTTGTAAGATCTTAAGCAAAATTTGCATACTTTCTTGCATCTCCTTTCTTCACTTTAACTGCCTTTTCTCCTGTAGCTTTGAACAGTTTAGTGGGTAATCCTGATAACCCAAATAATTCCATTTTTAAAATACTTTAGTATAGTTGTTCCATTTTCTTTTAACCTGATTTACCTCTGTTAGATGCCTTCCATGATTACCTTTTCCTTAGATATAAATTATCCTGTGATATCTGATCTTTTAAAATACATCTCTCATTCTCATTTTCTTGGTATTTCCCTCTACTGTTAACATTTTTCTTGTCTGGGACATCTTTCCTTGACTCTTGTTGCCTGAAAATGTGTGTGTCATCGTGCATCCATCTTATTTCCCAAAATTTGCCACTCTCTGCTAATAGTCTCATATGCTGGATAATAACCATCTGATTTAAAGTGACCCTATTGAACCCATCTAAGTTCAGAGAGCCAGTTTGGTGTAGTGGTTAAGGCATCAGGCTAGAAACCAGGAGACTGAGTTCTAGTCCTGCCTTAGGCACGAAGCCAGCTGGGTGACCTTGGGCCAGTCACTCTCTCTCAGCCGTAGGAAGGAGGCAATGGCAAACCACTTCTGACAAACCTGCCAAGAAAACCGCAGGAACTTGTCCAGGAAGTATCCAAGAATTGGACATGACTGAACGGATAAAAAAAAAGTTCACTTATTTCTAAAACATCTCATTTAAATTTCACTTTGATGATTTCAAGTTTTCCTTGGTTTGTGCTTCTCGCATTACATGTTCCCCTTCTTTGAGGAGTTATAAAACAAGGAAGTTTGCCCTTATTACTCCACCATTAGTATCATCCAGACTTCCTTGCAGTTTTGGTCTGGCTGTGTCATCACCTCCACAGCTACCCATGAAAGCATTTTTTCCTGATAGCTAGAGGACTTGGGGATCTCACCATCTAGTCTCCAAACTTACCTAAATGTTTGAGCCATGTCCATACATTTTTTACTGGCAGCAGTTCAGACGTTGTTCACCATTGCTTGGCAGTGGTGTTGATTTTAGAGTTCCTTCTCCTGGGGGGTTTGACTTCCTTCTCACTTGCAGAGCAGCACCTGTCTTCACACTTGTTGTGGATTTATTTATTTCCTTAGCGTCACCTCTCCTCTTTTGACTTTACCAGCAAGGGTAACCCTTCCAAGAATTTATGCTCCCATCAGCATCACTCTCAGGGTTACTGAAGCTACCTCAAAGTGGTAATCCCTCAGGATCAGGAAAAGCATGTTTTTCTTGTTAACTCACTATAGTTTTGTATTTTAAATATGCAGAAAATCTGGCGTAACTGATCACTATGCTTTGGATGATAATCATGCACTCCACTTGGCTAGAAAAGTGGTGAGAAGTTTGAATTACAAGAAGAAAATTGATGTGAGTGTATATTTTTCTTTATTAGGGATGCATCAGAACATAAAGTAATATACAAAGATGCTATGCCGTATTATGTGTTTGTTGGGATAGTCCAGAGGAAAAGTATTTGTTTAAAGTTGCCTCACTTCTAGCATGATTCAGCTGATTTCTTAAGGGTGATTAAAAGTGCACTGCAGACCCCTGTGCACTTTCTTTTGCTCTTCTTCCCCTCCACCCTTTGAATTATCCACTTCTGTTTTCAGGCGTGCCAATAATATAATGCCATTGTATTAGGGATGCGCTGCACTTTGAGAGATGTTATTGGTATCTCCTTAAAGAAGCTGTATCTTTTCCAGGGTTTGCATGATGTCGCTGTGATCCCAAGAAAATACGGTTTTAAGTTAAGGAGGTGCTGACACTGATCCCACGCTCAGACCCCAAAATCGTATTGAACGATGGCAAGACTTCTTAACTCAGATGCATTTTTTTTTGGATTGTGTAATTGTGGGCTGTCAGCCCTACAAGGTAGACCAGAAAGGAAACATGACCGGATGTGCTAATTAATTTATCTGACCGTTCCCTTGGCTGTGTCTCTTTGCCCTGTCTCCCAAGGCCATTCCCACATACCGTTACAGCTATTGTGCAAGCTAGGAAAAATGTCAGGTGCAGGAGATGGGTCCACACCCAAACCAAAGGACCTTTTTGAGTTGGGATCTGAAGAGTAGCATATCTTTACATTATGCAAGGTTAATGCTGATAGAATTCACATGGTGACTGGGAGTCAGAGAGAAACACTGCACTGGCAGATAGGAAGCAGGTAGAAAAGGTTAGTGGGGATGTGGGGTCAGGGGTGGAAGTAGAAAATGGAAATGTGGAAAGGGAAGGGAAGTACAGTATAGTACAGTACAAGTAAGCCTTGCTTACCGACTACTCATTCAGTGACCGTTTGAGGTTACTACAGCACTGAAAAAGGAGATTTATGACTGGTCCTCGAACTTGCGGCTGTCACAGCATCCTGCGGTCACCTGATTTGTGACCTTTACAGCTGGCTTCTGACAAGCAAAGTCAATGAGGAAGTCACAAGTCATGGTCACGTGACATTGCTTTTAATGACCATAGGTATTCGCTTAACGACCGTAGCCGGAACTGAAGTATGTCAGGCGCGATCAGTGACATTTCACTTTAGGACCGTGTTGTTTAGTGATGGAGGTGCTAGTCCCAATTATGGTTGGTAAGTGAGGACTACCTGTAGAGACAACATGGCACATTGGTTTAAGGGGAAGACCTTTGGGTGATGTGTGGGAAGGGGCATTGTAGGCTACCCCTACATTCCTGAGGGATGCATGTGGCCTAGAACTTGCATTTATTTTGCTCTTAGTGTAATGTTTGCATCCAACTGGCTCTGACTGGATTTTAGATGATTTCATATTCAAATCAGTAACCAAGCTTGGCTTAGAGACCAGATGGTATCCACACAAGTCAGGAACTTGGAGCCTTGGTGGCTGAATATGCTGGATTCTGGCCTCAATTTTTAAAAAAAAACAGATAACGTACTTTTTAAAAAAATTAACCATGGATACAGTCTTGAGATCCTGAGATATGTACATAAGACTTGGTGACATTTTGGGTCATTTTTAAAAATATTTAATTGTGAGGGTTTTTTTAAAAAATAATTTATTTTCATTTTTTGGAATGATTATGTGAATTGTTTGATGAAAATATGTAATATGAAAAGACTGCTAACCCCTACTATATCCACTAACTTCCTTACCCCGCTTGTTTCAAACACTATTCCCCCTCCCACTCTTGTTTGCTGATAGGTGTGGTTGTTGTGAACTCATGCATTCCTGAGTTGTGGGTAATGATGGAACTCATGGGATGGAAAGAATGCACATACAATCAAGAACCCCATTTTTAGCCCTCTAATCAGGGTCATTAATTAATCAGGGGCGTGGTGGCTCAGCGGGTAAGATGCCAGGCTTGCTGATCGGAAGATCGCAAGTTCGGAGGTTCGAATCCCTAGCCCCGTGTGACGGAGTGAGCTCCCGCACTCACCCCAGCTGTTGCCAACCTAGCAATTCGAAAGCATGCAAATGCAAGTAGATTAATAAGTACCACTTCGGTGGGATGGTAACAGCGTTCCGCGTGCGTCATGCTGGCCACATGACCGCGGAAGCGTCTTCGGACAACGCTGGCTCTTCGGCTAACAAACGGAGATGAGCACCGGCCCCTAGAGTCGGACACGACTGCACAAATGTGCGGGGGAACCTTTACCTTTTTAATCTGGGTCCAGTTGTAGGTCTGATTGAATCATAAAGTTGATTTAAGTATATGAATATTGGAGGTGTCTGGAGGAGAACAGTAATCTAAAATTTAGAGTAAATTTAAATTCCATACTGAATAAGTTGTGATTCACTTGCCAACATTTTAGTCTGTGTTTGCAGAAAAGGAGAATTGGTAGTCAGTGTGCAAAACTGATGAGTGCTTTAATTCTCTTGTAATTCTTTTTTTTTTTACTTCAAATTATTTCAGGTAACAGTAGAACTCTCAGAAGAACCGTTGTTTCCTTCAGATGAACTGTATGGTATAGTTGGAGAGCAGCTTAAAAGAAATTTTGATGTCAAAGAGGTAAACATCCCTAAGAATGATTTTAAAAGATGTGTCTACCCAGAAGCTGGCACATATGGTTGCATACAAAATACACGTAGGACTGCTTAATGTTCTCCGTCTAGCAGGCTAATCTCAAGAAAACCATGTGAATTATGGAAGTCGTCTTTATTCTTTATTTTGATCACTTTGAGAATGTTACAGCTTGAGTTCACACATCATGTTATAACACTGTTTGTTTTAAGTATACTTTATGAAACAAAGCCAGAATCACACCTGCAGTTGAGCAAAGTGATCATGCCTTTTGGCAATTCCTAGATTTTACTTCTCCTTTTTAAGTGGTTCTTTTGCCTTAAAAATTTATTTCTTGGTCTGAGAAGACTTGGTGGGGCATAAAATCAAACCAGGATTTATCCAGGAAACACACATGCATCCTGGTTTATATATCACTTAAACCACCATCAGTAAGCCAACAAACCTTAGTTTTAGACAAGTTTTACTGGCTTAAAACAAGCCTTTTGTGTTTACTGAACCAAAAACAATCCAAAAGAATTATGGAATTTGAATTAGTGTAAAATGGAATTCTACTTATGTCTGTGTAAGTAGCTACATAGATGCTGCATCTAACTTTTCCCATTATTGTATTTCTAGCTCAGTTCTTGCATTTAGGAATAACAATGAGTAAGATTGAGAACAGAAGTACTGCCATATGTGTTCCATTTATCTTTAACAGGCCTCTGCTGCTCCTCCTCTTTTTCAAGAGGCCAAGTTCACAACTCTTTACTACCAATTCTTGTCAAATCTGTTGACACAATTAATCAAGTCCTGAAGTGGCAGGTAACGCGATTAGATACACATTTCAGCTTCAATCTTCCAAAGACCAAATTAAACAAGCTGCTGCTCATGGCCATAGAGCAAACTTGACAGAGTGGTCCAAGGTCTTTAGGTGCACAGATTGAATACTTAGTCATTGATTGTAAATGTGAGCTAGGAATATTGCTGTATCTGGGGATAGTAGCAACTCCAGATTATTAATGTAGTCTTTGCTTCCAAGGATATATGCTTTTAGGTTACATTGGGCTCTAATTTAAGGGGGATATAGTCCATTAGAACAATCAAGAGTATTCACGCAGAACACATCATGCAATGTGCTGGGCTTGATGAATCCAAGACTGGAGTTAAAATCGCTGGAAGAAACATTAACAATCTCAGATATGCATATGATACCACTTTGATGGCTGAAAGCGAGGAGGAGCTGAGGAGCCTTATAACGAAGGTGAAAGAAGAAAGTGCAAAAGCTGGGTTGCAGTTAAACCGCAAAAAAAAAACAAGATTATGGCAACCAGCTTGATTGATAACTGGCAAATAGAGGGAGAAAATGTGGAGGCAGTGACAGACTTTGTATTTCTAGGTGCAAAGATTACTGCAGATGCTGACTGCAGCCAGGAAATCAGAAGACGTCTACTTCTTGGGAGGAGAGCAAATATGCTCTTGATAAAATAGTTAAGAGCAGAGACATCACACTGACAACAAAGGTCCGCATAGTTAAAGCAATGGTATTCCCCGTAGTAACCTATGGCTGCAAGAGCTGGACCATAAGGAAGGCTGAGCGAAGGAAGATAGATGTTTTTGAACTGTGATGTTGGAGGAAAATTCTGAGAGTGCCTTGGACTGCAAGAAGATCAAACCAGTCCATACTCCAGGAAATAAAGCCAGACTGCTCACTTGAGGGAATGATATTAAAGGCAAAACTGAAGTACTTTGGCCACATAATGAGAAGACAGGATACCCTGGAGAAGATGCTGATGCTAGGGAAGGTGGAATGCAAAAGGAAGAGGTGCCGACCAAGGGCAAGATGGATGGATGATATTCTGGAGGTGACGGACTTGACCGTGGGGGAGCTGGGGATGGTGACGGCCGACAGGAAGCTCTGGGGTGGGCTGGTCCATGAAGTCATGAAGAGTCAGAAGCGACTGAACGAATAAACAACAACAACAACAAAAAGGTGGCAGATCAGCAGCAATATTTGGCTTTTAACTGCAATCATAATTTTCCTGAAAAATATATTAGGTATTTTTAGAAGTTAATTTAGCAGGCATTTCAGCATCCTAGTGTTCTTATCTTTAAAAGCAACTAGATTCATTCATTCATCTCGTGTGGCATAGCAGTTCGGTGTTCATGCCTCTTTTTCTTGCTGGGAAATCCTTGTGAGGTCCAGCAGCCAGATGTGTAGACTATTTAGCCGTGACAAGTCACGTTGCCTGGGGTGCACCACGAGGAGGCTAGTCTACATTGCACCACACATATCTAGCAACTAGATAAGTAATGAAAAATAAAATGTTTGTCTCATTTTCTTAAACTACCATTACTGTCTCTGTAATATTTTAATTGTCCTACTTCTTCAAGAGGTTACAAGAGATTCTTCTCTTGTACAAGAGACAAATCACCTGGATTTTTACAACCATGTTTAATTACAAACTCATGTAAGTCATATGAATTTGATGATGATGCTATCCATTCAATCATATCTGATTCTCAGCGATTCTATGGACCAGCTCTCTCCACTTGAAATTGAAATGTGAAAACCATTCTAAGCCAGCAGTATTAAACATAGGACCGACAAAAGAACAACGACAGTACATGTACAATAACACAGTAGTTATATCAAAATCATGCAACCAGTTTCACTAATGTTATAAGTAATATCCCAAGATTGAGTCCTCAGTTATGTTGGGCCATATTGTGCATAATGCTTGGGTGCTATATTTCACCTACTTTATCAGTAGAAATAAGTCATACTGAACTCATTCATTCCTTAATCAGTAGAGGTTCACTCAGAAAGAGCCGTTTCAGACAACATATGGCTTGGTAGCAAATGAGCACCATACACATTCAAACTCCTTACTGTCCTTGACCTGTTCCCACCAATGGTAGAATAGCGCAATTACAGATGGCTCCACCTTGATTTGTTAGCATGACATGTGAATCACATGATTCAAAGCAGGATCACTTATTTGCACAGTACATTAAACAAACTATGAATGGAGTTTTCTGTAATTCTGTAGCTGCAGACACTTGAGAGAGAACCTAGCCTGACCTGAGCTACATGCAATAGTGTACTCTCATTTATTGCTAAGCTGAATTGTTTCTTAGTTGAGTAGGTCATCTGAACATAAAAATTGACATTCCCTACAAACTCTTGTAAGATATGTTGCATTTTTGTTTTCTTAATTTTATAATGAGACGTTGGTGACATAAGTAATTATGGGCCAATGTGTACTTTGGGAAGGTGGCTTGTTTCCTTTCCATTATAAACCTCATCATCCAGACCATGTTACTTGAGCCAGTAGATTGGTGGCTGTTGTGGGTCTTCCGGGCTGTGTGGCCGTCTTCCAGAACACGGCCACACAGCCCGGAAGACCCACAACAGCCATTGAACTCCGGCCATGAAAGCCTTCGACAATACAGTAGATTGGTCTTGAAATATGCACTTTTTGGAACATAGGTACAATGTAAGATGCTATGAAAAAATCTTATTTTACGTATTAGGTTGATATACAGCAAAAGTGCATTGATAATAATAAATGTATCTCCTTTGTCTTTCTACTTAAGGTCATTGCTAGAATTGTTGACGGAAGCAAATTTGATGAATTTAAGGCCTTATATGGGGATACATTAGTCACAGGTAATCATTTTTAAATGATTAAAACTATGCTGCAGCCTCATGCTTTGACTGAACTTATCTTTTAAATTTTTAAAACAAATTTTGTAGTATGTGATTCCATGAAAAACCTAGTTATTGATTTATTAATTAATATAGTAATGGATTTACCACTTCAATACAAGAACTCTAGGCAATGTATAACCTCTAGGTAATAAAAACGTTACAGCTGAATATGTCATTTGCCATAGTACACATTAACAATAAATGGTTTGGTGCCAGTGATTTCACACTGATCAATTCTCAAAGGCTTTCTGGAATAGTCAAGTTTTTTCAAGCTTTCTGAGAGCCATCTCTTCCAAAAGAGAGGAGCCCCCATCATAACGCCTTCCTTTGCACCTTGGGATAGGACCTTCAGCAGGTACTCCTGGATTATCCAATTTGGGTGGACAGAATCTACCTGGGAAAGGTAGTCTGTCAGATATTGAGGCCCCAAGCCATATAAGTAGCAAGCAAAGTCTTGTCTTGCTTTTGGAAACACACTGATACAACTCTCAGAGAGGTATAATTACTGATATTGGCTGGCAAATACACAGGCCACTGCATTTTCAACCAACGGCAGTTTCTGGGTTATCATCAAGGGCAGCTGTAAGAGCTCCAGTAATCCAGTTGCAATATGACAAGGGCATGAGTAACTGACCTCATGCATCTTGTCCCAAGTAAAGCCACAACTGAAGCTGGGCAATGGCCCTTCTGGCCACAGCGTTCACCTGCTCTTCTAGGAAGAACTGTGATTTCAGAAGGACCCCAAGGCTCCAGGTCCGCTCTCTCTGGAGGGAGCACAACTCAGTTGAGAATCAAAGTTGGTATTAATCTAAAGTCAGAAGGCTTCTGAATTAACATCAGTTTCATCATAGAGTAAATTGACTAGTCTTTAAATTGTCACAATAGTTTTAGTTTGGTCACAGCAAAAGCACTTGCTGAGGCTATTGCTAGGATAAATAGTATTATGGCTGCAATCCAATAACTGTTTATTTTTATGCTACACATTTTTTTCCACTAAGGACTGGGAACTCTTAGGCTTCAAGCCTTTCATAGACAGTTGATAAATGTAAAGTGTTCTTGTGATTTTTTGCTCTTTTCTTTCAGGATTTGCTCGGATATTTGGTTACCCAGTTGGAATAATTGGAAATAATGGTGTTCTTTTTTCAGAATCAGCAAAGAAGGCAAGTGTAAACCTCTCTTATTGAAGCTCTTCCCAGTTTTCATAGCTGAGAATCAAAATGCACATCATAGGCTAGAATCCATAGCGGCTAATTAATATTAGATAAAAACATCTGTGGAGGCTTTTCTCCAGGAATCTGCGCCATCTTAAGTGTGAGAGAGTTCATGACTGGGAGAGGGGCCTTCTGAGATTTGGCAGCTGGCTTCTGGACTTCTCTCTCTAATGAGGATTGTACTGAAGACATCAGCAGATGTGCAAAGTATATTTCCACACTTTTAACACTTAATTGATTCAAAAGTTGTGAATGTTATAATGCTGCTATTTTGTCTACTGACTATTGCTGCTGCCAATTTATTATTTTGTTGTGATTTAGCTTGTGATTAATTAGGCTAAGGACTACAGGTAGTCCCTGCTTACTGACCACTCATTACAAAGTTACGACAGTGCTGAAAAAATAACTTTATGGCCAATTTACGAACCCCCCCTTTGCAGCAGAGAGATTGAAGAGAAAGAGATTTCAAGAGAGTGAGCTGTTTGCTCTTCTACACATTGAAAGCAATGCAATCGCGCTGGCAGCCCAGGGCTGGGAGCCACAGGCATGCTACGCAAGCAGCTTACAGTACTTTCTTGAAATCTCTTCCTCTCCAATCTCTCCGCTCTGCAAGGCGGAGGGTGGGGGTGGGAGAAAAGCAAGCAATTTCTGTAGGCATTCTCTCCTTTGCCTGACCCTTTCCTGCTGCTGGCACGATCCTATTGCTTTCAATGTGTAGAAGAGCAAACAGCTTGCTCTCTTGAAATCTCTTTCTCTCCAATCTCTCTGCTCTGCGAGGGGGATGGGGAGAAAAAAAGCAAACGATTTCTGTAGGCAATCTCTCCTTTGCCTGACGTGGTTTCCTGGAGTGCTTTAGCCCAGAGCAGAGAGGTTTGGGGCAGTGCCCTGAAAAGGACTTGGAGTGGGGCAGGTGGTGCAAAGCTGGGAGGTGCTTTTTGGAACCTGATCTTCTGTGTGGCCCACTGGAAGTCCTGTGGAGCTGTTCTCTGAGCATTGACCCTCCCTTTCAGACTCAGGGACTGGCACCTTGATTACCTAACCATTTACATTCTGTTTCCTCTGTTAGGTGGAAGGAGGGCTGAGGTTTGACAGTGCATGCTAGGCGGCTATCACAGCACTTTGACACACACACACACACACACACACCCATGGCTGCTGAATGCCAGGGGCAGGTGTGGCCTGTAGGAAATGGGGAGGTACTGCTGGGAGGGCTGGGTGTGTGGTGTTTAGGGGAGTGATTGTAGTATATCTGGTAGGTGGATGATAGGTGGGTGTGTAGTTTGTGAGTGGGTGAATGGATGCCTTAGCCTGAGAGGAAGGAGCAAGGGGTGGGAGGGATCTGAGGGGAGGGGAGGGAGCCGGCAGGAATATTGGAACCATGATGGACAGGAGAAGATATGGGGGGATCCTAGGAGCAGACCGCTTTTGGGGATGGCAGGCTTGCTGTTTTAGAGTGATCTCTACCTCCAGCCTTCAGAATCTGCCTTCAAGTGGTGTTGAATGCCAGATTGTTTTGCATTAAATCTGTTTGTGTTACCGAGATCTGGCTTGGCCTAGAGGGGGTAGTTCCCCGCTTGCAAATGTGCCCACCTGGGTTTCATGCTTAGCACCAGCTGAGACTGGAGGGGAGGGGAGGGGTGGGGTGGGGTGGCAGTTGTCATCCGCAAGTCACTGAGGGCTTTCATGGGCTTTGCTCTGAAGATAAATTGATATGAGTCTCTCTGGCTGAAGTTGGGTTCGCTTCTGCTGTACCCTCCTCTCTGCCCAGCACCATCCCTGTCTGAGCTGCTGGATTCTGTCGCTTGCAATAGAGACCATGAATCTGTTTGTTCCTCAGGGATTTCAATTTGCTGCCTGGTGACATCATGTCTGGGGGGTCTCAGGAGTTTGTGGCAACCATGGACCTGTCCCAAGTCGTCATGGACCTGATGCTTACTAGGGCTCTCGAGATCTGGGTTTTGTCTCAGGGCAGTTGCAACACAAGCTGGTTTTGGAGGGCATTGTCATCAGTCCATTGTCATGGTTGGATCACTCTGATTGCTTTTTGGCTTGCTGGTGTCACTCCACATTGCAGTGGATGTTAGATTGGCCTGTTAGGTTGGCCAGCCCTGGGCATCTGATGGACCTGGATGGAGATTACACCCGCAGCCCCTCATTTGTGGGGTGCCACATGGTTTGACTCTCTCTTCCTTCTTGTTTAACATCTACATTAAATTGCTGGGTGAAGTCAACTGTCAGTTTTGAATTGGATATCATCAATATGTTAATGATGCCCAAATGTACATCTTGAACTCTGGACCAACCAAGTGATGCTGTTGAAGTCCTGGCCCAGTGTCTGGAGGCTGTGCAGGTCTGGATGGGACACAGCAGGCTCAATCCTGACAAGATCAAGTGGCTCTGTTTGTTTGGCCCTTCTGGTTTGGGAGATACTCCATCTCTTTAGTCCTTGATAGGGTTGCACTTCCCCATGGAAGACTGAGAATGAGTATTTTTAGTTGTTTAAATTTGTCTCTGCTGTTAATAAATAACACCAGTAAAGTTGAAGAAGATGAATATGAATATGTTTTCATGTTTTAGAGATAGGATGTAGCCTAATGGCTGAATAATTAAGCTCTTTCTGTTTGTTATATTCTCTTCCCATCCAATCCAAGTTGCAATATGTGGGATTCTAATATGGGGCTTAATTTTGAGAGTTGCAACTAGATAATGCAAATTGTGTGCTTTAAACTTGTATGGATGCTGAGCAGTTGTAGTTTGTCATTAAGCTTTTCTCAAGATCTCTGCTGCAACAATTCTTTAATCTTTTTTGGTACTTCTTATAACGATGTTACTATTTCTAGGACTAAGTACAGTAGCAAACTGTTGCCTCAGTTACTATCACCTGCCATTTTATCACATCATCATGTGTTAAAACCTGCTACAATCTATTTTAGCAGTTATTAGGGAATGAGTAATTGCTTCATGGATCAGCTTTGTAAGAAAGTAAGTCAACATCATATAGGAAAAGCTTTGTTTTAAACATGATATCACAGTTTGGGGGGTAAAGCCATTTAGAGAATTATTACACTTGGGAAAAATGAATAACATAGATTCAGATGCAAGATCATGCCATTTATTTATACATACATACATACATACATACATACATATTTACCTGTTTGTAAGTATAGAGAGTACATTTTAAAAATGCAATACTTTCCCCCCATTTTTAAAAAAATAAACATGTTTTTAGAAATACTACTTTAGGAGCATACTAGTGGTTTTAGCAGCAGATAGAATAGTATTATTTAACAATTATTTCTCAGTAGATCAACTATCAATTTCTTCCTATCTTTACAGGGCACACATTTTATTCAGCTTTGTTGTCAGAGAAATATCCCCATTATATTTTTGCAAAACATCACAGGTGAGTAAATCATTATGATGGTCTATGAAGCTGAATTTCAGGGACAATAAATATTTGAGCAAATGATTATATTTCCACTGTTAAATAAGTGTGTAGTAGTAATAGATCAGTTCCTGCTCATTATTTCTAACCACCTTATTTGAGTTTTGGGAATGTTGTCAAACGGATACAAATTGAATTATTGTTACTGTATTTAGTTGTTATTCATTTATAAAGTGTTTTGCAAACTAGGTTTACACTCTGATTGAATTTATTGAATTTCTGTATGGTGGCCTACAATTTACTTAGACCAGGGCTTTCCAAAGTGCCGCCGCTGGCGACACGCCAGCGGCGGTGCGGCGGCGGCACGGTGACGGCGCGGGGGGCGTGCGCGGCGGCGGCGACACAGGAGGACGTGCGGCAGTGCGCGCGCGGGGAGCGTGTGGCGGCGCGCGTGTGCACAGTGGCGACGGCAGCGGCTGCCGCTGCCACCGTGCACGCGCGCGCCACCGCTTCCGGGTGGTGTGGCGACACACCACGCTGTGTGAGGCGACACACTTTTGTGTCGCGACACACAGTTTGGAAAGCTCTGACTTAGACAGTTATCATTTAGCAACAGTAGAGTAATTCCCTTAACTAATACCAGCTAAAAGGTTACAAAACATCAAACATGTTAGTTGAATCAATTAAAGTAATACGTAAAATGAAGTTTTACTGTCTCTTTGCTTTGTTTTTCTAATGATGAAACAAGCTATTTGCAAAGTTACTTAATGGTCTTACTCCTTCTCCAATTAGGCTTCATGGTTGGTAAGGATTATGAAGCTGGTGGTATAGCAAAAGATGGAGCCAAGATGGTTACTGCTGTATCGTGTGCCAGTGTGCCTAAAATAACAGTTATTATTGGAGGCTCCTATGGTGCTGGAAATTATGGGATGTGTGGAAGAGCATTTAGGTAAATATGCACTTCAGACATAGTAGTATGGATATTAGGCACGAGTCTATAACATTTGAAAATATTGTTATAAATCTAGAAGAGACTATTGTTTTATTGTATGATTTAAAGTACCTATGTGGATGAATTATTTAATTCAGGGAGGCCACAGGACTGTGTAACTGACTGCATATGCTATAGATCTCACTGAATAAATCCTTCAGTGGTTCCAGTTTAATGAAATACATATAGCAATGTCCCACATCATGGAACAAAAGCTAAAATATGTTTTCTCTACTATATGGGCTGAAAAGAACATTGATAGTTTTGAAGGACAGTGAGGGATCTAGGAGGGCTTTTAGCCGCTTTCATATTATGCAAATTACATTCCTTCCCCCTCTGTCCCCTCAGTCATAGAGAGTGAAGCAACTAATTTGCTAATGGAAAGTGAAGCAACAAACAGCTGAAGAGATTTTTGTTCCCCATTATATCGACGTTTATATTTTTCAGTCCAAGATTTCTTTTTACGTGGCCAAATGCTCGGATCTCTGTGATGGGAGGAGAACAAGCTGCAACTGTTTTAGCTACAGTAGCCAGGGACCAAAAAGCAAGGGATGGGAAGCAGGTAATGTCCACTACTTTTAATATTTAGAAATACTTTAGAAGGGAATGGTCATAATGCTGCATTTGGTACCATCACTTCCCTTTTTTGTTGTTGTTGTTCAGTCGTTTAGTCGTGTCCAACTCTTCGTGACCTCATGGACCATAGCATGCCAGGCCTTCCTGTCCTCCAGTGCCTCCCGGAGTTTACTCAAATCCATGTTCATTACATCGGTGATGCTATCTAACCATCTCATCCTCTGCTGTCCCCTTCTCCTTTTGCCCTCAGTCTTTCCCAGCATCAGGGTCTTTTCCAGTGAGTCCTCTCTTCGCATTAGGTGGCCAAAGTACTTCATCTTCATCTTCAGTATCTGTCCTTCCAATGAATCACTTCTCTATATTTCCCTATATTTTCTTGCAATAAAGTTGCTCTTCCATACCTGATTGTACTCATTCCGTGTGATCTCAGCTGAAGCTGTACTGAAATGGGAACTATAGGCTGCACTTAAACTTAACGTTAGTACATTAAAAAGTACATTAGGAATAAGATGAAGCCTAAATTTTTCAAACTAATTAGTGACCTACTGTCAAATTGTTTCACTTGTAAGCCTAGCACTATAAGCAAATTAGGCTTGTTAAAATTAATGTTACTGTTATCGGGAACCTAACTAAAGAGATATTTTGACATCTCATTGGCATTTTTACATGCAAGAGGAGCGAGGAAAGTAGTTTTTCAGGCCATTGCATTTTAAAAATCTTTATCATTTACATAGTTTAAGAAACTATTTTCTTAAACTATGATACCGATTTCTGTAAGAGAAGTGTCACTAACATTAGTGCAATTCAAGGCACATTTAATAGGAAATCCCATTGAACTAAGCAGAATTCCAAACGTACTCAGGGTGATTGGTTAGACATTTAATATGTACTGTATTATCTCTTAGAACTGTATGTCCGATGCTCTTGCAGATGAATATTACCAGATTTTCTATACCAGTTCATTATCTTTTGCAGTTTTCTGAAGAGGAAGAAAAAGCTCTGAAGGAGCCAATAATTCAGAGGTTTGAGGAAGAAGGAAACCCTTATTATTCCAGTGCACGGTGCGTACAGATGATGGTGATGTCTTTATGTGTGCTACAGCTTAAAGATAATTTTTCACGGTGGCTGGAAAAGGAAGCCAGACAGCCAGTCAGCTGGCCTAAGCTTTCTGAATGTCGGAAAGGCTGAGGAGACGACATTTGCACTGTCCATTAGTGAAACTTTGGTTAAGATTGATCCTGTAACTAAATGATCAGGAGGGAGAGCGGGACAGTGCACAACCCTACGCTCACTGGCAGCTGAGAATTTACACTTAAAGAAATAGCGGGTCTGTCTATGGCCCTTTCCACAAGGAAGCAGAAACCAGTCCGAGACCTATGCATGCTCTTGTGTTGTCCTGATGCCACAGGTCTGGGAAGCCAAGCCAATTTACTGGGGGTGGGGGTCCTCCGCCAGAGGAAAGGCACTCCCCCTGGAGTTGTGGGGTGGACATACTTGTCCATTGGCAGGAATTCCTGCTTTGCCCAAGCTGGTTCCTGAGATTTCCTCCCTCCCTCCCTCCTGCAGCCAAAGCACTAGGGCTCCTTGCCACATTACCCCTCCCCCCTGCCCGATAGTTGCTCTGAGGGGCAGATTTACAGCTCTTCTACTTAGGAGCTGGGGGGGGGGGCGCAATGGCTCAGTGGTTAAGACGCCAGGCTTGTCAATCAGAAGATCGGAAGGTCAGCGGTTCGAGACCCGAGCGCCGCATGACAGAGTGAGCTCCCGCACTCGCCCCAGCTCTTGCCAACCTAGCAATTCGAAAGCATGCAAATGCAAGTAGATAAATAGGTACCACTTAGGTGGGATGGTAACAGCGTTCTGCACGCGTCATGCCAGCCACATGACCGTGGAAGCGTCTTCGGACAACGCCGGCTCTTTGGCTAACAAATGGAGATGAGCACCGCCCCCTAGAGTCGGACACGACTGTGCAGGGGAAACCTTTACCTTTTACTTAGGAGCTGGCTTTTTTCCCCATTTGTTTATCCTTCCACTGAAAAGCAAATGTGATGAGGGAAGGGTGTCAGCTCCTTTTTGTGCCCTTCCATAAGCGAGCTGGAGGGAGCCTTGGCTGGCTCAGCGGGAAGGTGGAGTCCAACAATGAGGGCCCTTGCTCAGCAGTGTGAGGCTGTTGCTGGGAGTTTGTGGAACCGGGCACTTGGCTGTGGTGGGAATGCCCTGAGTCAGGGAGCGAGGGGGTTTCTCAGCCTGTTCATGCACATGCTTGTTCCCTTTGATATCTGTCTGTTTCTCTTTCTAAAAATGAAATCTCTCCCAATTGTGTTAGGGATACGTGGAGTGTTTTTAATAGGAGCTGTACTGAGTATTTGTTCTCTGTGTTTTCTGAATGTGGTTTTCCTTACACACACAAGAAACAGCCCCCCATGTTAAGTAACGGTGAATTGTGTGCTTTAATTCCTATTCTGTAGACTTGTTCTGGGATGCCTTGAGGTTGCTCACTCTGTTAGTGGATCTAAAGAACAAGGATCTGCTAACGTGGGTAGGAGAACCTGGCAAACTCCCAGGTGAATCTTGGGTAGAATTAGCTACTTTTTAATAATGTAGTGCCATGGGTATGTGTGTGCACGCGCGTGCGTGCGTGCAGTGCTCAGGTATTTTCATTTTCATTATTAACTATTTATAAAGCAAGTTTCATATGCGAAGTGGGTTGTTCTGTACAGCTACAAATAATCCACTCTCCCATTTTAAAGACGAGAAGGCGAAGAATAGTAGTAGAATAGTAATTCTCCTCCTCCATGTGTGTCAGAGGAAATTCTAAAAAACGATCTTCAGGGAACTGAATAATCTCTCTTCCAGATCACATTTGTTTTCCATGATTCTCTAGAGAGAGGTTTGCTTGCTGCATTGTATATTTTATAAGGTATCAAGGCAGCTAACATTTCTCTTAAAACAAGTAAAATAAAATGTATATTTATGATATAGTTTAAAATGCTTTTATTGAGTAACAGCAGTAAACCCATATATATTTTAAGAGCTTGAAAAAGTCATTTGAAATATTACACAGGCTAAGAATCATGCTTCTCTTCTAAAACAAAGTGAAATTGATTATCACAGCTGACAGATTTCCAGTTGTAACTAAGATCGTTATGACTTACTAAATAGTGTTAATAAGGGTCAGCTTAAATGCAATACTTACATGCTTACCTTTTTTGGGGGGGGGGGGAGGTGCCTTTGAGTCAGTCTAGTCCCTGCAGTTTTCTTGGAAAGATTTCAGACAGACATTAAAAATCATATTCACAAATGGTACAGCTGCACGTAATTTTTATAAATGTAAAGCAACACCATGATTGATGCCACTAGCAAGCCTATTTATATTCAGGATCACCCATTTTCAACCAAAGAGTAAGACAGGTTCAGACATAAGACTAAATCAATGTGAAACCATGGTTTAGGAACCGTAGATATATTAGGAGGATATAAATCTGGGAACACTTTTGTAATGCTAGAAACTGGGAGACCGTGAGTTCTAGTCCCACCTTAGGCCTGAAGCCAGCTAGGTGGCTTTGGGCCAGTCACTCTGTCTCAGCCTAGGAAGAAGGCAATGGCAAACCACTTCCAAAAATCTTGTAGAAGACTTATCCATGTTGTTGCCAGGAGTCAAGACTAACTGAAAGGTACCCCTCTCCCCCCCCAAATACAAGGATGGACATAAGTCATTGTACAAGTATTTATTTGTTTACAATGTGAATTATAAAATGTGGAAACTGAAGAGCTGCTTTTATGCTTTTTATTTTGAAAAAAACAATTTCCCTATAAATTATATCTCACTCTACATTCAGGATATTTGCTCCGTAGCTGCATTTCCTCATCAAATGTTCCAGGCTAGAAACTTTCATATGCAGAGGTCTTAATTATCAGGAGTCATTAGCCAGTCATCTTTTTAATGAGCTAGATTAATCTGCTTAGAGAGCTCTAAAAGGAGTTTAATCAGTTTACCTTGTAACAAATGTCATGAGCAGCTTTCTCCTGAGCCTTTGTTCCTTTTCTTTGCAGAAGTTGTGTTATGAATTTTTTACAAGGAGAGATATGATTCATGTTCCCACCATGGGACTTGATAGGTTGTTCAATAATTAATGCTCTGTCCCACTACTGAAGACAGTTCTTACTAAACAAAGAGAAAGCTAATGCGATTTGAAGAAAGCAGTCTTTATTCTACAGTGAAAAATCGTTCAAGCGGTCAATAAAATCTCAGCTTCCCATAGCAAAATTGTGCTTTGCAGATTTAAGGATTGGAAAAGTCTTCCTCAGCATGAGACAGTATTTACACAGTATATTTATGTTCCGTCTTTCCATACAAGCAGGCCTGTCAGGATAGTTAAATAATACTATCACAATAACTTTACAATAAAGTTAAATAATACTAACACAATAGTAAATTAAAAGTGGTGCAATTTAAAATAATTGTAATACCTTAAAAATGAAAACCATCCTTACAATAGTTGAAAAGAAAAGCTATATCAATGCCTTTTTTAGAGGAGGAGGGAGTGGGGAGAACTGTAATTCCTAAGAGAGTGTGTTCTCTGCTTTGATATATATAGGCTACGTAGCATATCAGGCAGTATTAGGCTGACCAAAAGTCCCTTTTTGAACGGGACAGTCCCGTTTTTTAGCATTTTTCAACCGTCCCGTCGTTTTAATAAAAATCTCAATTTTGTCCCGTTTTTCAAACCCTGCGGGAATGGCGTAGAAGGAGGATCCGAGGCGGAGCGCAGACTGGGGGAGCGGGGTTTGCAGGCGGGAGCCAATCGCATGGACCAGGGGGCGGGTTTGCAGGCGGGAGCCAATCACGCGGACTGGGGGCGGGGTTTGCAGGCGGGAGCCAATCACGCGGACCGGGGGCAGGGATCCCTGTCTTTTTCATGAATACGGAATATTACATAAGACCCCGTCCCGTTTTGCCATCCTGAAATATGGTCAGCCTAGGCAGTATAGTTGAAATAATATTATGAGTCCACCTGACAGTAGTTTTATCCAGTTTTCTGCACAATCCAGACAAAACCAAACAATCCTGAGCCGCTCCAAAATTCAAACTAACTTCAAACTCCAGACACTGTTGAAGATGTCACTTAGTCATCCATAAGCAAAAAGAATGGAATGCTCCCAAGCTATTAATTTGGTTTTCAGAGGTTCTATAACTCAGTCAAAAGTAAATGTCCTATATCCCTTGATTGTGAAACAGGCTTTGGCTTTAAAGTACAATTTGTTTGGCATTGAACTAAATGTCAAACAATGTACTAGTAAAGAAATATTCACTCTTTGTTTTTCTACCTTCAATTCAGCTACATCTTGTTCCAATTAAAGGATCCAATGTGTCTGAAAACACAGGCAGTGAATGTTCAGTTTTTTTCTGTAACGTATGAATCAGTTATTAATTTTGATGCGTTTCCAGTATATGTCACTGCAAAAGACAAAATGATAAATTCAGAAGAGCTAGGCTGAAGTAGCAGGAAGGGGGGTGTTACATAACTTTTTAATGTTCTTGATATGGTAATCCTATCAGACAATACTTACTGGGACTGCAGTGACAGAGTATAAAGTTGAAGCAGAGCATATGTCTGGCACATTTTAATGCAGCTGGACCAATCCATGTATGCATTTGTATACAAATGAAACTCAGTTGAAAAGTGAACTGCATGTTTGCTGTAAAATCAGAATGTGGTTATGGTACTGTTTTAAAAGTCCAGTTTTCCCCTAACTATTTGTTTTTGTGACATATGTTTCAGATTGTGGGATGATGGAATCATTGATCCAGCTGATACAAGACTTGTTTTGGGCCTTGGCCTTAGTGCTGCATTCAGTGCACCCAGCAAGAAGACAGAGTTTGGCATATTCAGAATGTGATGTGAAAGGCTTACCAGTGGTACCTTTAGATAAGAATTAAAATCAAATGGCCTAACATGATCAAGAAACAAAATAAAGATTTGCACAGTAATGCAGTTGGGTTTAATTTTCATGCATGTTAAAAATATATATTTAGTCTAGCTCTAACACAGTTAAATAGATATAGATGAGAGCCAGTTTGGCCTAGTGGTTAAGGTGCTGGGCTTGAAAGCAGGAGACTGAGAGTTCTAGTCCCGCCTTAGGCATGAAAGCCGGCTGGGTGACCTTGGGCCAGTCACACACTCTCAGCCCAACTCACCTCACAGGGTTGTTGTTGTGGGGAAAATAGGAGGAGGAAGGAGTATTAGGTATGTTCGCTGCCTTGAGTTATTTATAAAAATAATAAAGGCAGGATAATAAATAAATAAATAAATTTGTAATCCATTCAATCACTGGAAATCAGATCCATCAATTCACATTTTTAAGTGTATTGCAGCAATAGAAGAAAAAAACAAAAACACCCCTTCCCCCTTCAATAAGACATATAAAGTAGAGGAGGGAAGGAGCAAAAATAAAATGCAACAAACGAATAGTAAATATTTGGAGAGTAATACAGCTCAATTTTTAAACAAATTAAGTCTCCACTGTATGTTCGCCTCCTTGAGTTATTTATAAAAATAATAAAGGCGGGGAAATAAATAAATAAATAAATAAATACTTTTCAACAAGCCAGCTTTTGGTGACTAGTGTAGAAATATCTTTTCAAGAAGACATAACAATGTAGGGTTTTTTTTGGGAAAGACAGATCCAAATAGATGAATTCACAATTTTAGGAACATAGTTTAACAACATATTTTTGAATCCAACTCTCTAATCAAAACCTTATTAACAATATTAAGAGATGCCTTGAAGATTATATTTATCTTTGTTAAATTCATCAGTTGTTGATAAAACTGAACTGTTTAGCATCTAAATAAACTTTCACCTAATGGACTTAAAATTATATGAGTTTCCAGGACCATAAGCTTAGTAGGTGCAATCTGAGAACATAACCAATGTTTTAATTTAATATATTGCTATTTGGGAGGTTATTATTTTGATAGGTTACACTATCAAAAAATTAGCAATAAGTTGTGTTACTCTCACCTTCAGCCCTTTTTAAATAAGGGTTGAAAATGGGATTAACACAATTTATTGTTAATTTTGGATAGATTTTTTGAAGAATTGGTCCAGAAAGTCAATTTTTCATGAGAGCAAAAATCAAACTTTAATTTCTTTCCTAGTGACATCCAAATGTGTTTACCTGCCATTAAATTCACATTATACAGCACATTTTATCTTTGTTCTATTAATTCCAATTTTAATTTAAATCATATAAATTGTTTAGGAGTCAGTAATTCACATATTTGTAATATAATTAATCAGTTTATGCATAAGTATTTTAATAAATTTCATAAGATTAGTTCTATTGACAGCTGGTACTTAAGACTATGAAACCACTATTTTATGTTGCTCTGCAATCATTCTGTCTCAAGAATTTTGATTCCTCCTTCATTTTCTTACCACTGACCTGCAAATACATAGCAATTAATAATGGAGCAGATGGATTCCAGCAAAGATTGTATTTCAATTTGGAATAGTTTTCCTGCAATGGGAGCTGCTTGATCCTTGCCTTTCTGAATATCATGGCACTTTGTAGGTCACTGCATAAAAGGCCAGCTTTTGTTCCAGGACTGTGAAATTCAGGTGTAATTTAATAAAATGAGAGAAAATCACCATCTAGTTTTTGAGTGTTGTGGGTGGAGAACTATACCACTCTATGAGACTCTAATAATTTATGTCATCTTATCTCTAAAAGTCTGAGAGAGAAGTCATTCTCATTTTGGAGATGAGGATCAGAAACAGAAATAATCTTTGTGGATTATTCATCCAATAATGTCTCACTGATGAACTGAGTATTGACATTCAATGATGCATCAATTAGTGTAGAAAGACTCTCTATTTCATCATCCACAAGGCAAATAAACTTGAGAGAAATATGTAGGAAAAAAGCTAAAAGTGGATTGAGCACTTTCACATTGTATCATGCTTTAAATTCCTAAAGTGTGATGTAAGGTAAAGATAAAGGTTCCCCCCGCACATTTGTGCAGTTGTGTCCGACTCTAGGGGCCGGTGCTCCTCTCCGTTTGATAGCCGAAGGGCCAGTGTTGTCCGAAGACGCTTCCACGGTCGTGGCCGGAATGACGCACGCGGAACGCTGTTACCTACCCACCGAAGTGGTACCTATTGATCTACTTGCATTTGCATGCTTTCGAATTGCTAGGTTGGTAAGAGCTGGAGCTAGTGCGGGAGCTCACTCCGTCACGCAGGGCTAGGGATTCGAACCTCCAAACTTGCGATCTTCCGATCGACAAGCCTGGCGTCTTACCTGCTGAGCCACCAAAAGCCTGATGTACTATACAATATTTTCCTGCTCAGAAAGGGAGATACCTTCAACTTTTATTAACACTCCCTTCATAGGCTTGTACCTATCAATTTTTATAAGCCAGTTTGATCTAGTGGTTAAGGCACTGGGCTAGAAACCAGGAGACAGTGAGTTCTCGTCCCGCCTTAGGCATGAAAGCCGGCTGGGTGACCTTGGGCCAGACACTCCCTCTCAGCCCAACTCACCTCACAAGGTGGTTGTGGGGAAAATAGGAGGAGGAAGGAGTATTAGGTATGTTCGCCGCCTTGAGTTATTTATAAAAATAATAAAGGTGGGATAGAAAATAAATAAATAAATAATGCCTTATCTGCATATCGTTACTTTTGAAACCTGAAAAAGGCATGTCTAAGGGGATGAATACTCTTTGCTAATACAAGGCTGGGTGATTTGGGCAGGGGGACTGGAAACATTACATTGGCCTCTGAGGAACCTTTGGGAGTTTGGGCATGCAGGTGGTTTGGAAGGTGGGACAATTAAATAGTCCATCCATTCTGTCATTCAATCTTTGGGCAAGAAGATAGAGTTGAAATATATTCTTGCCCCAGCCAATGATCCCCTCTAAGAATGCTACCTTTCTTCTACTAACAAGATAAGCAGTGACCCATCCTCCACTGCCTACTGATGCCTGTCAGCTGCATTGCAGAGAGTGGCTGAGGATGCAGGTTGCCTCATATGTGATATAAAGGCACTCAGGGTCATCAAACATTAAAATAAAGCACTTCAACAATTGTTTTGTTAAATGATACATTTCCTCTTGTCTCCGTATATTGCTCTAGGCTGGTGAATAATGTCTCATGTAAACATTGGTTAGATTGTTCATTTGTTAAGTGATAGAGGGTGGACAAACTAGTTTTAAAAAAATCTGGCTTTTGCTGAAAATTACATTCTTAGGCTGCAAGCATTCCCGCAGAGAGTGGTAATTAAAACCCTCCTTGAGCAAGGCATAATTCATCAATAATCTTGAGATAGATGTAATGAAAAAGGACCAATTTCTACACATTTCATACCTTTGAAAATTATAACTTTCACTGATTATTAACAATGTGACAGATACTGGTTTTTTTTCACCAGGATACATTCATGATAAATATAGCCTAGGGTCAAAATACATTCTTGAATAAATGTAAACGGTATTGTTCCACAGTTAATGTTTTTAAGCAACACGTTACCTCTGAAACGTAGCTTGGCCATTGGCATGATGGTGCTTATAGCCACTACTGTTGAACCTGAAAAAGGGCACGCTGAGATACGAATTACTTTGCAGGGAAGGATGGCTGAGGACAAAGCAAAAAGCTGGATTCCAACTCTACCATCTTCACTCCAGAGAATGACTGTGGGACCCAGGAGTCTTCTAGAGGGAGGGAGGGAGGAAAAAGAATTACGTTTTGGGAATGTTTGGGATAGTGACAATGCAACCAGGAAGGGCTGGAAGCTACCTAATATAATGGAAAAAGAAAATAGAATAGGGCTGGTCTGTGGAGAAAAGGGAAAATGCAAGAAGGAGATGTCTCCTTGGATGCGAGTGTGCCTGTATTTGGAGGCGTGATTCTGGCAGACAGCAACATTAATAACCGGGCAGAGTGAGTTTGGTATTTTAACACTGCGGGGGTGAGAAATAGTTTGAAAGGAACTCTGAAATCTGAATGAGATAGTTGTAGATACAAATAGATTTCTTTTTAGGGGACTGAATCCACCATATTTTTGGGTTCTCAGGCTAATTCATTAGCTTCACTAATTTGCGTTTCTGTGAATTCCAAACGTACCTACCAGCCCAAGAATTAGACATCCCTAAGGTAAATTTTGAAATTAATCTATGCAAATTTATCTCCAGTTATGTGTACTGGCAGAATTCATCAGTTGGAAGTTTGAACAAAATGATGAGTTTTGCGGGGGAAACTGAAATGCTGATTTAGAAACATTCACATCTAGTTATCTGAATGCTTTTCAAGAAATGATATAATGTCTTCCTCCAGTCGCTAAGAGGTTGGATGAGAAACAATATATTGAAACAAAATCTGGACAAGTCAGAGGTACTCATTGTAGGGAGTCACAATTCCAGGAATGTTGTCGATCTCCCTGTTCTGAATAGGGTCACATTCTCCCAGAAGGACCAGGTACACAGTTAGGGAATCTAAGTTTTTATCTTGTTTTCCAGTTTGAAGCAGCAGCCCTCCGGTTGGTATGGCAACTCTGCCCCTTCCTGTAATAAAGTAACCTTAAAAATGGTGCATGTATTAAGAGGCTCCAGCTGTGTTTACTGTACCACACTCTATTGGCAGGGGGTGGAACGGGCTGCTTTTCTGTCTAGCTGAGCAATTTGACTCAGCAACCAAGAGTTCAAGGAGACCACATTAGACCAAGGTTGAAATTGTGTCTGTTGCTAGTTTGTTTTTAAGGGAAATACACAAGGTGCTGGCTATTTCCTTTAAAGCTTTATTTAGCTCGGGTCTTGGTTATTTGAGAGAACACATTTTTCTATATGATGCTCTCTCCCCCTTTCCCCCTCTCCTCCTGCTCCGCAGTATGATCACCGAAGGAAGGTGGCCTACAGATGTCATGGGCTGGTCTTGTGGTGACTTGGATGAGGCCATTAGCGCACTTGGCTTCGCTGTTGTGCCTTGAAATGCATTTGGTGATGCCTTTAGAAGCCTTGAAAACACACCTTTTAAGACAGGCTTTTTACTTGGTGTTAAAGGTTTTTAATATTTGCTTTTCAGATTTCAGGTTTTAATTGTGGCTTCAGTGTTTTTATTGTAAACCACTGAGAGAACTTTGAAGTTACTGTAATTACTGGCATCTAATGAGTTTACTAAAGAAAATAAAAGAGTAAAATGCCTTGCAAGCAACTTACTAAAATGACATGAAAGTATAATATTTGTGGGTTGTTACACCAGCTCAGTCAGTCTTCTGTAACTAAATACTGTGTAGATATTTCTAATTACATTTCCCGTTATCCTCTGATATCTTAGCCACATGGATGGGAAATTATGGGAATATCAATCTAACACAACCTTAAGTTTCAATGGTGTAAAAATGTGTTCTAACATATAGTAATATAGTAATATTTGATTATTTACCAAAATCAATCTTTCATTCATGCAGGCTTTTTCAAACTGTGTTCCTAGGGTTCTGCATGAATTTGATGGGATTCTGTGAGAGGCTAAGGATGAAAGAAAAAAGTTCACTCAAATGCAGCCAATTTTCTGTCACAAGATCTTTTCTTCTTGATCAGGGATTCCAAGTTTTTTTTAACAGGGTCCACAGCCCAAAAGAGTTTGAAAATTCCTCTGTAGATGTAGTTTGTATTTTTCTGACCCCTTTCTTTATTGAAAATACTTTAATTCTCACAAAGTTTGAATCTGTATTTCTATAGTATTTCTCCTTGACTTTCTGGGCTAGAAGGCATTACTGAAATTTTGAGAATTTGTCTTGGGTGTTTTTAGAAAATGATTATTGTGATGGGGCTTGCCTATTCACAGAATGGCTGTAATTGTGGATGTGACTATTCACAAAACACCATTTTTACCAAAAGACAAATTACTCTGGATGCTTGTCACTACCCTCTCTATCCTCAATACTTTTATTTGCTTTTTTATCTGCACCAGTCAATACATTTCCAAATATAACATTTGGTCCATTTTTATTTTCTAAGAATGCCTATGGGATCCAAGTGTGGCTTAGGGATTTTCTTTGAAAAAACAGATGGAAGCTGACACTTTGCTTTGGAATGCACCAGCTTTTCATTTAATATTTATTTTAATTTTTAAAAAGCCCATTAAAAACTAAAGGGAGGGGTGCAGAATGGTTCCAGGTACCATAATTTTATTTGTTTAGTTTTGGTTTTAGTGGAATGTGTAAACTCTGCCATTGTGGTTTGTAAATCATGGTTTATTGATTATTAAGAACTAGGCAACCTGAGCCTGCAACTCTCCTGTTGTAGCCAAGATTTATTTTGCTTTCTCCCTCCTTCAAGTCAGCTCTAGGATAATAGAAAGTCTTTTAGATCATTTTGCCCATAGCCTCAAAGTAATGAACGGTATAAATCTCGTGCTAACCCTCTTGCATGTGGGAAAAGTATGAGAAATTATCATATTAAACTAATGAAACCAAATTTGTAGATTTAAAAGGCAGTGATTAAGAAATGGGGAATATGGGAGTGCAAGGGAAGGAAACAATTACAGAGAATTCTCATTACACGCAATACAATAATCCTAGCTAAACTAGGTTTATGGTTACTTGCTTGACTATTTTGGACTTCAGCACTTGTTCAGAATTTATTTTACAAACCGTTATAAGATTATCTGGGTTTCCTATCTGAATGCTGTTAGGCAGCCCCTCTTTGCTACTTCTATTTTCTTTTTGCTTTCTCCCTACTTTCATGTTCTCTTTTGAGCACTACTCTCAGTTTTGAAGGATAAAATTAAGTCACAGTATCAGCCAGAATCTGAAGAAATTCCTTTTCCTGAATCTTCCTGTGCATCTCCAAAGTGCCTGCTGTGGGTGACCTCCCAAGATGAGGTGACTTTGGAATGCCCTCCCCAGTGAGGTAAACATGGCACCAACTGCACCAACTTATTCTCTTTTCAGTAGTAGGAAAGGTCATTTTTAGTCTCTCAGGTCTTTGCTGCTGTGATTTTTTAACATTCTACTATTCTCATCTATTTATTGCCTTTTGTTCCTTATTTCTTTCTGCATATTTTACATAATTGTAATGTACATTTTACCTGATGTAAATTAGTGTTTTGATTGCTGTTTTTTTATTGTAAACATTTTTAAAAAAATAATAAACAGTATATTGTTATTTTAAATAAAGGAATTAACTGAATTTGGAGAGGCTGATTGTTGTTTTGCCCAATGTAGCAAAATGTTCCATCTGTAATGTCATAGGTCAAATTTGAGCAAATTTCTCAGCAAATCTGAGAAATATCTGAGACCACTTTCCTAAAAACCCTGTGGATGAATCATAAAAATTCATACTAAATTTCACCAGTTGTGCCATTGTATATACTGTATATATAAAAAAATTACATCTATTCAGGCTACTCAGTGTGGGGAGCAATTTGCCAGATGTTTTTTGATGGCCTTCTTGTGCCATATTAAAAATTAGAACTGTATCATAATCCACATGGCCACTTACAACTGAACAATTCTATATGTATGTACATATGTTTGTGTGCATGTGTGTATGCACATTAATTGTGGGCATTGACTCACTACTCAACACTGCATGTAACTCTTGAGCTAAAAAGGTTGCTCTCCATCAGATTAGATGGTGAAAAGTGAAATAAAAGTACATTTATCTATGTACTGATGACACTTCAACCCAAACCTCCAGGCCACTTCTTACAATGATTTCATGTGAATCATAAAAACCATGAAAGAGGTGGCACCACAATCATTAATGCCCAAGGGTTCATATAAAAGTCATCTGTAGCATTTCTAAGTGGTTCTGGCAAGAAGCACTGACAGCAGGAAGGGTCCCTGGATCCATTGGCACTGAAAACCAGTATGAGATCCAGGAAAACCAACCATATAGAACTCATATATTACTTGTGTAAATCATCTTTTGGCAATGAAGACAAATTGGACTGGATCTAAATAATGATCAAACATAGCATACTAAGCTATGTCTGGCTTAATCATGCCTTGTTGACCAAGCCACAATTGGCTGAGTTCACATTTTGAACTACTTAAACAAACGCATTATTTACAAACCACAATGGAGAGATTCACACACAATACACAAAGTGACAGTGTATTTTGTTTTTGGCTGTGTGTGTGATGTGAACCTGGCAATTCAGTATCATCCAAAGGTGCTTAAAACTGATACTGTTCTAAGTTTTTGTTCAGAAATGACTAGCTACTTTATCTAATTGCTCCTCTTGTATTTGGTTTTCGTTACCCTCCCCGTGCTCCTGTCTGCCCTGAAGGAAATTAAGATCCTTGCCTAACTCATCCGTCAGATCCCCCCCCTCCACCGCCGCCCACCGGTACCCGCTGGTGGATTGACGTATCACAGTGCAATAAGCTTTGTCAACAGGTGACTCCAACAATCCGTATAAAGACTGCTCCGCGAGACTCAGCTACATTTCAGAACCATGGAGAGTTCCCGCATATTCGCCCTGGTAGGAGCCGCTTTATTGCTGCTTGTGGGAGCCCACGGTCAGGAAGAAGGCGAGCTTCAGCCCCGAGCCTTGGATCTCTATTCCACCGCGGAGGATACGTCCCACGAGAAGGAGCTGGTATGTTTTCCAGCGAGAAAGCATGGGAATGGGCGGGCGAGGCTATAACTGCTCTCGGGAGCTTCCTTTACAATTTCCCGATGTTAGTCTTAAACTGCCTAGCTATTCAGTCCTCACCTTTTGCTTAAAATCGCGTCAGATGCCGTCTTTGGAAAACTTAAAGCCATTCTAGGAGGGCGATACGCTGCATAGGAAGGAAAGTTGGAGGCGAACTGAAGCTTGAAAAGTAGGAGAGCTAAATGAGACAATCAGGTCTACCACCTCTAAATGCCCACCTTTCTCAATATTCTGTGGGAGGCTGGTCCAGCTTTCTCTTAGGTTGTCAGGTGCTTTGCCTCCCACTCTTTATCCAGCCTCCTCAGGCTGCTTGATCTATAACTGATAGGATGATTTGTGTGTCTGCAGATCGAAGCACTACAGGAAGTCCTGGAGAAGCTGAAAAGCAAACGGCCCCCACATTATGAGAAGAAGTATGGTCAAGTCCCCATGGTGAGTGGTTTCTGATTCCAACTCACAAACGTTATTTTTAAAATAGTACATTCCCTGGAGTAGAACTAGATTGGTGGGGATTCAACACTAGGAGGCTGACTGAGAAAACAACTTTTCCCTAGTAAAACACCAATAAGAGTAAAAGCTTTCACCCCATTGTGTTTTTTAATCCCCAGATTATCAACATAGGGCTTGCATGTTCTGCCTTCCCTCACATCAAGCCTTTGGTGTCCTGCTTGAAATTACTGAAATATCACTTTAATGGGTGCTCTGTTCCCTTCTTTCCTTTTCTATCTAATATCCTAAGGCTGCAAATATATATCCAGTTTCTTGGGAGTAAATCCCAAGCACTGGATTATATTGTAAATCCTTCTACTTAGAAGGAATTTTAGTGAGGCTTAATCTGTCCCAAACATGGTAATGCATATTTATGCTGCATATTTATTTGAGCGGAAATTTATTTAAATGAAATAAAACTTCTAGTAGTCACACCTAGATTTCTACACTTGGATCAAACATATTCTTTGCATATGTTTTACGCTATTACTTAAAATTTAAATGGTTCTGAAACTAAAGTAAAAAGAAAACAATCTAAATGAAACACTGGCTATTCATTTCCAGAATGAATTAGACTTACTTCTTCCAACTACTTTTTTTCTCAAATTAAAATATTAGAAGATGGAGTTCTTGTTTACTCTGAAACCCATCATTCTACTAGCAAGGTTGAAGAGAAAGACAAATCTTATTATCAATGTATGTTCATATTAGTGGAGTTGTAGGTTTTGGTGTCTCTTATTTTTAATTTTTGGCAAAAAATCTACATCTTGATTAAAAAGATAATTGATGATATTTAACCCTGGTTGTGATATATTTTTTAAAAATAAATATTTCTAGTCATATTGCTTGTGAGCTTTTTGGTGGGCTCTAGAGATGTGATGTTTTAAGTGATTTTTATAAAAATTTCCAATATTGATACAGAAAGTCAAATGAAATATTTCCTCTCATTCATTCATCTGATCTGTTACAACATAGAAATAGTTGAATATTAATTTCAATCCTTAAAAATCAGGTGTGGAAATGCAAACCTCACATGTAGACTTGGTATTTTTGTAGAAAAAAAATCTTTTACTATATTCTTTTCCTCTGGTCCAATGCGGTTTCTCTCTTGATCTAACTGTTGGTTGCTGTTAATAACAGTGTGATGCAGGAGAGCAGTGTGCAGTGAGAAAAGGTGCCAGGATTGGAAAGCTCTGTGACTGTCCCAGAGGAACATCTTGCAATACTTTTCTCTTGAAGTGCTTGTAAAGAAAAGTCCCTCCCTCAACCTCTGGAGAGCAGAGAAAAAAGCCAGTTGCCTTGTCTGAAGAATTAATCCTGAGATACGGATGCAGGTGGGTGGGGTGGATAATGGTCTGTATTCATCACATACAAAGAAGTGGGTGGGGGGAGGGAAATAGGTGTAAGGGTGATGTGAACTGTTGCTTTTAGGATTTCTTCTTGCCATTAGTTTCCTTCTTTACTCCTGTCCTATTTTTCCCCCATATGTGTACATCAGTGTGCAAAGAATGAATTGATATTTTCAAAACTGTATTTTTGAATGTAGATGGTCCTCATGAAAATTAGCTCTAGAACATTCATTAACTTACTTTCCCTGAAATACAAATACAGTAAGAAGTTAGAGGATGGATAGAGGGGTTCACCAAATTAACAATACATAGGAATGATCAAAAGACACAAACACAAATATTTAGGTATACAAAGATGTACATGTGTACACCAACTGTAAGTAAACAGAGGCACCATTCCAAAAATACTCTTTCATTTCAGTTTGGTAGTAACTTCAAACCAGCATCTCCAGCTTCCTCAGGCAGTCATATTTTTGAGATAAATAGCAGAGGAAGCCACTAAGATGAAAAACTAGGAATCTTTTTCCTTGACAAAATATATAATGGAACTCCTGATGTTTCTATCTGAAAGAGCAACATCATAATATTTATTTATTTATTATTTAAATTTATATCACCACCCATCTTCCCCAAATGGAGATGTAGTTATAACTGTAATTCAAAGATGTATCAAATAGTGGTACCCTGGCCAAGTCATCAGCACATGTCTGCTTCTTGGTTACTAAGTAGAAAGGTATGACACAAGTCTATGTTGACATCATACTCAGCTGATCAGTATTCATAGTCAGGGATATTGCAAGGACTGAATGTTCATAAACAGCTTTTTCTATTAAAAGCACTTATATTAGATCACTGATCATTGCCCATATAGCATTGTTTTGGGGGGCAGTGCACAAATCAGTGCTTCTAAGCAACATCATTGTTATACTAATTCCTATGTTAAGACTTGGTTAGGACTGAGAAGAATTGGCTGGGCATCAGAAACGCCAAACACATGAGAAATGAAAGAGTTATGAAATGTATGAGGAGCCCAAGAACAACCATCTTCTAAAGTTGCATAAAATGATGAAACATAAAACACTTTCAATTTTGAGATACTACTTCCCATAATCTGATATTGAAGAGAGGTATAAACATGTACCACAGAGATGCCTTTTCTTTCAAGACAATAGCCATTTATTTATGTGTACAATTCAACTCTATTGTAATGGGTTCAAGCAGTTTAAAGCAGTTACATCAGTTCACGTTTTACAGATATGCATATGTCAAACTATGAGAATGGATATCTATAATGGAAAGATTCTAAGAATTTAAAGCATGTAAATCTGTTACTTCTATAACAATGTATAGCTCAAACTTCCAAATATTTTTCAATAATGTCCTATTGTCTTTTACTAATTTATTTGATCATTAATAAAATCATTGTTACAAGGTCCATTTCTAATGTAGTATTTTCTTTTTATTTTTTGACTATCTCCAGACCTTTTGGGATAAATATGTTTAGACTTCTTGATTCAAGTGATTCTTTTTACCAGGACAAATATATGTATGAATGGATATGTGAATGGCAATGTTAAAGCTGTGACAAGGTATTCATCTGATTGGGCAGAAGGCAGGATATAAATAAAAACAATAAATAAATAATTGTAGTAGTTGGGCAGGTTAGATATTTGGAGTGACAGTGGTGCGTTGGTTTGGATGTGCTTTGTCAACAAAATAAACATCATCACAGAATCACAGAGTTGGTATGGGTCATTTGGCAATCAAGTGCAACCTCATATTTTATGCAGGAATCTAAATAAAAGCATCCCTAATGAATGGTTGACTAGCCTCTTCTTTAACACATCAGTTGAAAAAGAGCCCACTACCCCTTTCAGTCTCACTAGAACAATATTTTAGAAAAATAAAGGACATGGGGAGAAGAAAGATTGGTATTAGCTCCAAAATATTGGTAGTTGAGTGACCCTTGAGATGGATGATTCTCTTTATATTAAAGGTATCAATGTGGGATTCATGTGATTTAAGGGTTGCAGTCCTGTATGTTGTATGAAATTCCAAAAATTCCAGAGGCATGTAGTCAACTTAAGACAATTTGCAGGTAGTGCAGGTTGAATATGGGGACAATGTGAATCGGTTATGAATGTGTGAATTGGACTTGATTTTAGCACCAAGGGCAGTATTTTTACAAGCTATTTTACCTTGGCATCAAATCATAATATCTTTACATATCAACAGTTATACTTCATTATCATTAGCCTTAAATATGTTCTAATTTTGCACTCACTATTATTGGGAGAACTTGAAAGCTTCTCTTCCGAACAAGCCTAATAAACATATTACCCAAATGCACATTTTTAAAAGAATACTGGGTTTGAATACAAGCATAAATTTAAAGGGTGACAGAAGGGCATTCTTAAAACAATACATTTATAAAGAAAATAAAGAGTCAATCAGTCTTAAATGATCCCAGATGCACCATGCATATATGTGCTCAAGACAAGCAACACACATAGAAATTAATATAATGTAGAAATCACGTTTTATTGATCTGGATTGGTCACAAGTGCTTAGTATTCATTTTTAAAAACCATTGAAATGATACTTCTCTTATGAACTCACCTATTAATTGGGATTAGGCTTTGCTGCAACTCCTTTGCTGGAGTTCTTGTAATAAGGAAGTTTCAGTTACCTGGTAAATGACTGAGCCAAGAGATTGTTCTCTTTATCTGTGCAAACACAGGACAAATCATAGAACTATAATTCCCAAAGCTCATGAATCATAAAGATTAAGCAGCTTTGTAACTAATTCTAATGTTTTGAAATTCTTATCCCTACCTATAAAAAAAGCTTATGGATTACCTCTAATATTAAATGAATGTATTTACGCAATACAATTTTATTCTTCTCTCTCCACATCCCCTTCTCTCTATGACTCTCAAATCTGTCCCTGAGAATCCCATAACTTTCCAGAGCAGGTGCTGTACAGTAATGAATCTGCTCCATTGTTAGAACAGTATCCACTGGCAGACGTTATTGGAACTAATCTACTGCTTAAAGAAAACATAACCGGCAGACCTGTACCCACCTCTTCTAAGAAGCCACACATGAGTTTCTTTTGCATAAGTCCATGCCATGTTTCTGAGATTACATTGCGTTGAGTTCCTGCTCTGAGATACAATTGAACAATCTTATAATCAATAAAGAAATAAGCACTAGTTTGCTCTTTATATTGTGCTTATTCTCTTTTATGGAAAAAATGCTAAATGATAAAATTATGAAAAACAAGTTAATATGCAACTGGTCTTGTATGTATCTTCATATATAAAGTTACACAAACACAGAAAAAATCCAGAGAAATAATTAGCCATTGATTTCAATGTGAACCAAATGTGACTTAGTATGAGTCCAACCAAATCAATCAAAGTCTGTGTTGCAAGGAATACACAATTTCCCCCAAATTAATGAAAAGTGACACAAACAAACAATTCTTGTCTGAAGCACTTTGGCTTACATCCATTTTCTTGGTGGTTTTCATTAAGTTGGCCATCGTATAATCATATGAAGCCATGTACCTTCCTGAATAAATCTGATGTTCCCATGAATATATCCTAGGATGTGAGTTGGGAGGAGGTGCTTTTCATGTATAATTGACTAATTAATAAGCTAGTTAACCATCCATAGCAGATGAATTCAATATTTGAATTAAGTTGCAAACTAGGAAGCTGGAATAAAATTTATATGGAAGATACGCATATGAAACAGTCATGTGCATATATCTGAAGGGTATTTGAATGTGAGCATTTCCACCCCACTCTCTAGTACAGGGCTTTCCAAAGTTTTCCCGCGGCCACACACCAATCACCGTTGGTGTGTCACCGCGGGAAAACCCGGAAGTGCTGCCATTGCGGCAGCGCGCAAAAATCCGGAAGCGTTGCTGCCGCTTTCGGGTTTTTGCGGGCCGCCGTTGGTGTGTCGCCGCGGGAAAACCCGGAAGCGCTGATGATGATCAGCGCTTCCGGGTTGTATGGCGACACACCAGACTGTGTGTGGCGACACACTTTTGTGTCGCGACACACAGTTTGGAAAGCTCTGCTCTAGTATCTTGGCAGGGTTGACTTAGCTCCTCTGCAGTTTCTGCTCTTTCTTTTTCAGTAAAAAGGCTATGCTGTCACCCAACACAATGACACAGATTGTGATGAGACATCATTGGATGACTTAAGCCTTTAACAGTTAATTCAGTCTAGCATACTCAAGTGTTTTGAGTCAGCAGTCTAACAGATAATAACATTCTCTACAACAATCAGCAGGTGTGATAATATTATCTTGTGTGTGTGCATGTGTATGAGCTGAAAGGGTAAGCATTCTTTCAATAAAAATTATATGAAAATGTAACTGGTAAAGGTTAAAGCATCATTGTATTTTCAAGAATATCCATGAGCATACAATTCTTATATATTTCTTATTGAAATATATATGTATGTAAGCTGCCTAGAGTCCTCTGTTAGGGAGGGGATAGACGGGGAATGAATGAATGAATGAATGAATGAATGAATGAATAAATAAATAAATTCTGAAGACATATGTCAACAATTAAGGACTGTAGCTGCCACCAGGTACAGGATGGGGAGAAGTCTCATTCTCTTCTCCCAGAAATATTTTGGGTTTTACACACATTGGTCTGCCCTCCTGCTGCTCCTGGGTTATGTAGTACTTTCCTGCTGCTACCATCTATCTTGGGAGAAAGGGAATGGCTTTGTCTGGCTTCTTCCCCTTTAACACTGGCTTGTGAGAATGAGAGGGGATCTCACAGCCTGAGAACTTGCTTGCCTGTAAACTCAACATCATAATAGTACTGATGGTGATGCTACTGATGAAGGAGGAGGAACTCTGTAGCACCGCCTCCTGGCTCTAGTAGCTTTGACGCATGTGGTCAAAGAAAAAAGTCCCCTGTTGTTCAAAGAAAAATTGAAACAAAAGCACCAAGCTATATTTTAAAAATTAAACGTATAAAAAATGAGAAAAGTAAAAATAAAACTTCCTTTTAGCCTTAGATAGCCAGGTGCCCAAGACAATTATAAGAGCATGGAAGAAGACATTTAGTGCTGATAAAATCACAGACTATATAGAAAACATAAATATCCCATAGAGTGGTAGAAAGGAGAAGTAAGCAAAGAGCAGACCATGCACTGATTTACTGGCTTTCTCTTGTTTGGAAGCACTCTGGTGTAATGAGGTTCCAAGTTGCATAATAATGCATAATACACCGCCCATGTGGAAAGAACATAAATTCTGATACAGAAATTGCAAAATTTATTATATTAAAAAAATTACACAATGATATAAATCATAACACCCTGATGGAGAATTGTAACTGAACATGTTTACCTGGACCTTGGAAACACAGGCAGCTCTACAGCAAAGCTCCCAACTGTCTTCCCTGGATGCCCTACTTTTTCCTCTCCATCCTACAGAGAGGTTGCCCTGTGGCTAGCTTCCATCTCTGCATCTGCTAGGCAGCTTTCCTTGCCAGAGGTATCTTTCTCAGAGCAGAGACCTAAGAACAAGTTTTCCTTGACTCCCGTTCCAGTCTCACTCCCTCTTCTGCAGAGATATACCAGAGACCCACCTCTGACTTCTTTGCCTTCCCTAGACATCCCTCTGTCCAGGATTTCCCTCAGATCTCCTTCCTATAAATCTTTTGCCACTCGTTCTCAAGAACAAATCTTTTTCACCAGGCGTGGCTGGCTGTTGGAGGAATTTCCTTTGGGGCTTGTCTGAGCAAGCTTTTATTGTTTTTACTCTTTCCCCTTTTTGAGGCTAGGATTCCAAAATGACTAACCTGGTTTCTCTCTAGTCAAAAAGGGGAGAGCTTTGGCCCATTCTCTTTATGTGCAGGTGTCTAAAGTCTTTATTATTAACTCTCCTGTTAGTCAGGCATCTGAAATTCATGGATTGGGAAGTCTGCGGATTGGCAGACTAGGATCTTGCTGATGTCAATAAAGCTTATGCATGTCTGAGTGAATGAGCTTAAACCTCCAGATGAATTACATTCTAAGATACTAAGATTCAACTCTGACTGAATCCTGTATATATTACCTTTGAGAAATCCTGCATAACAGGTAAAGTGCCAGACAACTGAAGAGGTACAAATATTGTCTGTATATTCATAAATGGGGGAAAGGAAGGATCCGGAGAAGGGAAAGATCTAGAGCATAGCTTTCCAAACTGTGTGTCGCGACACAGTACTGTGTCGCCTGCGGGGCCCAGATGTGTCGCGAAAAAAACTAGAGGTGCTGATGGTGCAGCGCGCCATCAGCACTTTCAGGTTTTAGCACAACACACCAGGACGCTACCACCGCTGCCGCCGCTGCTGCAGTGCGCAAAAACCTGAAAGCGCCGCCGTAGCGGTGGCACGTGAAAACCCGGAAGCGCCGCCGCTGCCGCGGCCCTTCCAAGTTTTTGCACACCACCTCCGCAGCACTTCCGGGTTTTCGCTCGCTGCCGTTGGTGTGCCGCCAATGGGAAAAGTTTGGAAAGCCCTGATCTAGAGGCTTGATCTAGTCTCTGGTATATCTCTGCAGAAGAGGGATTGAGACTGGAACGGGAGTCAAGGAAAACTTGTTCTTAGGTCTCTGCTCTGAGAAAGATACCTCTGGCAAGGAAAGCTGTCTAGCAGATGCAGAGATGGAAGCTAGCCACATATCATCAACTTCATTCATTGACGATCACTCGTAGCCGAGTAAGATTGTCTTCCAAAGGTAAAATTTTAACGGTGGATCCGTAAGTGGCTATAAAGGCCAATTCTGGATCCGCACAACCTCCCACAATGAGGGCATAGGTTTCCGGGTGGGAGACGGTCATGATGAGGGTTTGCCTGACGTGCCTTCCTTTTAGCTCTTTTCTCCCTTTCGCCCTGTACTCGTGCTTCTTCAAAGTCCATATCATCAACTACATGACACCTAGGAAGGTTCTAGAGGAGATCATAAACAGACTGATCTGTAAGCACCTCGAAAACAATATGGTAATTTCCAGAAGTCAGCATGAATTTCTCAAGAACAAAACTTGCTTGTATTTAAGTTCTGCCCACCTAGCAGTTCAAAAGCATACCATCTGCGGGTAGATAAATAGGTACCCCCATTTCGATGGGGGGAAATGTTGGCGGCGCTCTATGCAGGGAGCAGGAACCGGTACTGACGGAGGATCGGTGGAGAAAAAAGCCCGGATGAGCTGACTTCCCTAAGGAACGCTGCTGGCCAGCTGATGCAAAGCTAGCTTGCCCTCTTGTGGTGCATCAGTGCAACAAAGACTAGCAACTACCAGCGCCAGAACATCTACCGTGTAAAAAACACTGTAGACTCCCTGGCAATGTGTGCCATATGCTAAATAAATTAAATAAATAATGTATTTAAGTTACAAGAAGGCAGATTCCAACTGAACGTTAGGAAAAGAACTATCAGGAATAAGAGCAATTTTTCAGTAGAACCAGCGATTCAGAGAATCACTACTAGTGAGCAACTCTTCACTATGGTGCATATTCCGGCAGAGGCTAGACAGCTAACTGATGCTTTAAATTGGATTCCTGCACTGAGCAAGGGATAGGACTCAGTGGCCTAATGATCCCTTCTGATCTTATAATGCAATGACCAAAACACACACAGCATATTCATCCTGTATAGTTCAGTTCGCAAAACTGAAGTACTTTGGCCACATCATGAGAAGACAGGATACCCTGGAGAAGAAGCTGATGCTGGGGAAAGTGGAAGGCAAAAGGAAGAGGGGCCAACCAAGGGCAAGATGGATGGATGATATTCTGGAGGTGACGGACTCGACCCTGGGGGAGCTGGGGGTGGCGATGGCCAACAGGAAGCTCTGGCGTGGGCTGGTCCATGAAGTCACAAAGAGTCGGAAGCGACTGAACGAAGAAACAACAATAGTTCAGTTAAAATGATAATAACAAATTTACTATGTATCAGTTGCAGATACTGTATCTGTCAGAAGCCATGGTCGAGGTCTCCTATCACCCAACTGAGTAATGTTGTCAATTTTTTCTTCTGTGAACGATTGACTAACTTCTTCATGATTGCACTTCTTCCAATTTCCATCTTACTTTATATTCCTGATCCACAAGGCATTAAATGGAGAACATAGGATTACCAGATGTTCAAAGAGTCTTGGTTTCAGAAGTAAAGTTCTTTAGATGCCTTTAAACTATCCTTGCAACTCTGTTACTGGATTATGCATTGAAATCCTACACACATTTATTGGCTTACTGAGTTTGGTAGGCTCACTGCCAGGTAAGCTATCAGTTGTATTACAGGGTAAACCAGTTGAATATTCAAAAAAATGTTTTGCCATATACTATAGCAATCTAAGATCAAAGGAAACAGGATGTAAAAATATCTAGAATTTTCATTGTGTTCTCAGTTTCACACTTCACAGCATTAGACTGTCATTTTTTTTTTGCCAGATAGAAACACTTCTTTCTATTTTAAGATATTATTCACTCCTCTCCTGGCAGATTAAAAATAGTTTATATTTTTCTCTTCAGCATAGTTGAGAAGTGGCAGTTGGAAGCAATGTCTGAAATATTTTAATAGGTTTAGAGATGACCAAGGGAGGAGAATCATTTGCAACCATCAAACCTTTCATACTTCTATACCTGTTGTGATTATAGATGTTACTTTGTAAAAAAGATAAACAGTTCTATCCTCTAGTGGTGCAATCACATCTACTTAAAAGCAATTATTACTAAGTTCATTGGGATTTATTACCATATACAGTAAATATAGACAGAGCTTCTGATAAATAATCGCTTTGGGCATGAGGGATGGGCAACTTGAGCCCTTGGTCTAATTCAGTGTTTCTCAACCTTGGCAACTTAATGTGGAATTCAACTCCCAGAATTCCCCAGCTACCATGATCAGGTCAGACTGCTACTAAGATCAGACTGATAGTAAGATCAGGTCAGACTGCTACTAAGAATTATCTCTCCCTTTTTCACAGCCTGTGCTTGGAAGAATGAGAGCGAGAGCGAGAGAGAGAGCGAGAGAAAGAGAGAGAGGACAAAATGAATGTTGCCACTTGTTTTGTTTTTTATCCCATACATCCTTGCTTCTACTCCCCCCTCCGCACAGTCCCTTAAAGATTCCTCTTATACTAATCTACCCTTTTCTAGCAGAAGAAAGATTGTGCATCCTGACTTAGTCATTAATATTTTATGTAAAAGACACAGATCAGTTTGCAAAGCATGTGTGTGGCAATTTGACTTAACTGGAAACATCACTGCAGGATATTAAAAACAAAATAATCACAATAAAGATATGTACAATACATCTTGAGCACTGTCAGGAGGAAGCTTTTGAAACTTATTGTGAATGTTGGCTTCCTGAGAACTCTTTGACACCCATCCTTTCTTTGCACATCTGTTGGTGAGCATACAAAGTAAAACAACCAATGAGCTGGGAAGAGTTAACAAGATGTATACCCAAAGGGAAAAAAAAAAGATAATCAGGCACTTGTCCGGAAAAGGAAAAGGCACGTAGGTGGAAACAAGAGCAGAATATATATATGTTTCCAGCATACAGTACATATTCATTTAACTAATATTCATATAATTACGAATGGCCAAGCAAGATTGTATTATGTCATGTGCACACTGCTCTTCTTGCATTCTGTATAGACATTCTTTCTTTATCCGCTGATATGGACCAGTTCTGACCAGACTAAGGTGGTCATGCCAACTCTTAAAGTTAATAGATTTTACTTCAGGAGATTTCTTCAAGGATATCTAGTTCTTCTCCAGCAAAGGAGATTGTTACCTTGTTGCAGTGCTGGAGCTTAAGCACCTCAATGACGACATGAGCTAAACGGTGAAGGGACACCCAAGACGGGAAGGTCGTGGCAGAGAGGTCAGACTAAATACGATCCCTGGGGAAGGTAACGACACCCCACCCCAGTATTCTTGCTGTGAAAACTAAATGGATCAGTACAACCAGAAATATGTTGGTATACCATCGGAAGATGGGACTCCCAGGTCGGAAGATGGTCAAAATGCTACTGGGGAGGAACAGAGGATAAGTTCAACTAGCCCCAGATGTGATGATGCAGCTAGCTCAAAGCCGAAAGGACGGCTAGTGGCCGACGGTGCTGGTGGTGAACGACGAATCTGATGTCCTATGGCTGCGAGAGCTGGACCATAAGGAAGGCTGAGTGAAGGAAGATAGATGCTTTTGAACTGTGGTGTTGGAGGAACATTCTGAGAGTGCCTTGGACTGCAAGAAGATCTAACCAGTCCATACTCCAGGAAATAAAGCCCGACTGCTCACTTGAGGGAATGATATTAAAGGCAAAACTGAAGTACTTTGGCCACATAATGAGAAGACAGGACACCCTGGAGAAGAAGCTGATGCTAGGGAAAGTGGAAGGCAAAAGGAAGAGGGGCCGACCAAGGGCAAGATGGATGGATGATATTCTAGAGGTGACAGACTCAACCATGGGGGAGCTGGGGATGGTGATGGCCGACAGGAAGCTCTGGCGTGGGCTGGTCCATGAAGTCACGAAGAGTCGGAAGCGACTGAACGAATAAACAACAAAATCTAGTTCTTGCTACTGTCTGCCTTTGGGGGCATGGTGGCTCAGTGGGTAAGACGCCAGGCTTGTCGATCGGAAGATCGCAAGTTCGGAGGTTCGAATCCCTAGCCCCGTGTGACGGAGTGAGCTCCCGCACTCGCCCCAGCTCTTGCCAACCTAGCAATTCAAAAGCATGCAAATGCAAGTAGATTAATAGGTACCACTCCGGTGGGTAGGTAACAGCGTTTGGCATGCATCATGCTGGCCACATGACCATGGAAGCATCTTCAGACAATGCTGGCTCTTCGGCTAACAAACAGAGATGAGCACCGGCCCCTAGAGTTGGACACGACTGCACAAATATGCGGGGGGAACCTTTACCTTTTACTGTCTGCCTAGTCTACTAATTTAATATTTTTCCCTTTATTAATCTAGCTCCATCCACAATGGAAATGGTTACTAACAGATTTGTATTAGTACTTGTGTACTACCTACTTTTGTAAGATTGAATTTGATTGCTAGCTCCTTGTTTTACACATCAAGTCACTGTCTTGCTTGACATGGTACTGCATATGCCTCCTGAATATAGGACTGAAGTGTATTCTTCTCATTATGCAATTAGTTTTGGGCTCCCTCAAGTCATAGATCTCCATGAGCTGAAAATGATCCCCTCAATATATTTCAGCAATTACCTATGATGAACAGCATTGTTTCAGATAAATGGATTTAAATTAATGTTGGCGTCTCTCTTTAAACTTTGTTTAAAGTTTAAGGCATGCTTAAAGAGTCGCTTTTATAGTAAGATGGGTGGTGTATAAATTAATTAAATAAATAAATACTCTTCTGAGTGGAGAGAAGAAATAATCTCCAATAGAATCCCACAAGTTGAGGATGTTTGCACTGTTTCTACAGTAAAGACTTAGGTGGGACAGCAATCTGAAATAAAGAAATAATACCCTTCCCTAGCCCTGCAATCTAAGTTGCCAAAGGGTAAAAAGGCAATTGGTTATACAGTAATCCCTTTATGTCCATTGGGAAAATCTTTGAAGAAAAGCCTGAACTTTCTTGCAAGAGAGGTGGACAAGCTCCATCTTTAGAGTACAGAACTAATTCCTGGTCTGAAAGATTAATTCCTCGCAAACGACAGCCATATGGGCATGTTCCAGAAGAAAAATGGATCATTCTGGTATGCTCCAGAATATTCCATCCCCAGGACAGTGAGTTTTGCATGCAACTAGTTTCTAGTCTATTCCTAAAATGTAACATTATGGGGCTTGCTTCAACTTGAGAGGCAATGTGTTCCATATGTGCCATGCCACCAGAAAAAGCAGACTTAGCAATGGAAGTTAAGCACATCTATGCAGGAGCCAAAGAAGGTGCCCACACCTAAGAGTGGACTATAGTGGGAGTATATGTGGGAGTAAGTAGTCCTGTGAGTAACTTGGGTCTAAGCCTTGTAAAGCTTATGCCTTTGTGAGCATCTTGAATTGGTATGTAAGGTAATCAGCAACCAGTTGTGTAGCTGCACCCTGAGCCATCTGCATTGTCTAGACTGCCTCACATGGAGCACATAATTTATGATAATCTAACCTCGAGGATATCAGTACATTAATCACTGAAGCTAGGTCTAAACTCCTCCAAGTAGGAAGGCACATGATTTATTACTTGAAGCAGATAAAAGGCCTTCCATGCCACCAGTTTTATGTGGCTCTTGAGCCTCACAGAGAAGCCCCTAGACTGCAAACCGGTTCCTAAGAGGGTGGGCAATCCCATTCAAGTAGGCCTTTCTCTCAAATCCTTGTCTGCATTTAGTTCCATATCATTTAGTTTAGTTTCATAAAGGATCAACATCTGATCCTTTAGAAGCTGGTGCTGCTCAGAGCTCCTGGAGATGTCAGCAAACCTCTGAATGATTTGTAACAGCATATAGCTATTAAATAATATGGGACACAAGATAGAGGATGATGGGATACCCAAAATGATTTCTAAGGGATTAAGCAGAAGTCTCACAATGTAATTTTCTAGTAGTGACTGGAGAACAAAGTGATGCTTCCAACCCCCTGCTATCCTAACAGCTCCAATAGGATGTCAAAAGTATTAAAAGCTGCTAAGAGATAAAAGCTATATGAACAAAGTATCTGGGACTTTTAGAGAGATCTTTTGGAACAGCTTTTCCCAATTTAGTGCCTTCTAGATGTATGTAGCTAATGGTCATACTGTATGAGAAATTATGGAAGCTGAACTCTAGGACTCAATATTTGGAAGGCAACCAGATAGGTTAGACCTGGGGTTTTGTCCAATAGGAATATCATGTCAGCACTAGATTCTTCCAGCTGATACTAGATGCCCCAAAGAAGAAAGATGCATGCACTTTAGAAAGAAGAAACACAGTGTCCCCCACTTCTGAGTTGGGGGTTAAGAAACCCAACTAAATGACGTCTGATCAGCAATATCCTTCAGGACTATCTAGTAAAGGTAAAGGTTCCCCCTGCACATTTGTGCAGGCGTGTCCGACTCTAGGGGCCGGTGCTCATCTCTGTTTGTTAGCCAAAGAGCCAGCGTTGTCCGAAGATGCTTCGGCAGTCATGTGGCCGGCATGACGCGCGCGGAACACTGTTACCTACCCACCAAAGTGGTACCTATTGATCTACTTGCATTTGCATGCTTTCGAATTGCTAGGTTGGCAAGAGCTGGGGCGAGTGCGCGAGCTCACTCTGTCACGCAGGGCTAGGGATTCGAACCTCCGAACTTGCGATCTTCCGATCGACAAGCCTGGTGTCTTACCCGCTGAGCCACCATGCCCCTTTCAGGACTATCTATTAATATAAGAAGGCTGTTAAGACTGTTGTCATTATTTATAATAATGTTCTCTTCTATTGACAATCCCACACTACACACTGGACAAACTGGTCAATTTCTACTCAAAAGAATCTAACATCAGGAACCACACTATCCAAAATCTAGCAGGAAAATATTTTAATTCTTCAGGACGCTGACTCTGTAGTAATCTCAATGTGACCACCTTGGACACAGGACTTATAAAAACCAGTTTCATCTTGAAATAGCTGAGCTAGCAGATTTACAGTAATACAATTTCTCACGGATCAAGACTTCCAATCACATTATGTATGCTAATCAGCTCAGCAGTACAGAAATGTCTGCATCACACTTATCTATAGGTAATTTGGTCTCTCACCTCTCTTTTTCCCCTTTCACAGCTTTGGCAATAATAAACTCGTTAGACTTTAAGATGACTCAAGATTCTTTGTTGTTGATACGTGAATGCATATCATGCATTTGAGGACTTTTTTCTCTTTCTTTTCTTTTAATTTAGTGATTGCCAGGTAGAGTGTGCGATGACACACACAAGACGAAAGAGCTAGTAATTGTTTCTAGATCCTTTTCTTAATTGTTCTGAAACTGGGCTCCCTGCCTTTGTGAGCTTTGCTGTACCCCATATTTGTTACCAAAATGGTAACATTTGCAAGTAGGAAAACTTTGTCCTTTTATTGCAAATCATCCATGCATCTGCTTCCCTCTCCTGGTTAAATGAGAGATTAGCAGCAGTGATTGCAATGGGCCTGCCCCTAAAATCTCACACAAGCCCCAGGGAAATGAAATGGGCCAGTGTGGCAACAATGCACACCCTGTTGTACACACAACTTTTTCATATGGCAAGATCGTCCTTCCAGAATCTTTCACCGTTAGACTGAGTTCTAGGCCTCTCTTAGACATGAAAGCTGGCTGGGTGACTTTGGGCTCTCTCTTAGCCCAATCTACCTCACCAGGTTGTTGTTGTTATGGGGAAAATAGGAGGCAGGAATATTAGGTATTCTCACCACCTTGCGTTGACCAAATATAAAGGTGAGATAAAAATATCATCATCATCATCATCATCATCATCATCATCATCATCATCATCATCTCCCCTGAAGGAAAATATTTGCAAACAATTGTTTTAATGGAGGTCAGTTTCCTTTCCAATACTATTTACTTTTCCTTAGGTAAAAGGATTAATAATGATGATGATGATGATGATAATAATAATAATACAAAATAAGAAGGGATTGAAGTGTCAATCTGAGCTTTTGATTTATGCTGTTATGACCTCAGACGATCTGCGATCCATCCCAAGACTAGTCAAGCAGCATTTATTATTGCCTTTGCATTACTTATAATAAATGCCTACCATTTAAATAAGTTGGAAGAGCTCAAGCGAGAGGGAGAGAAAGGGAGATGTAAAGGTAGATGCATTGGGCTACAACACCTAGCCATCCCAAGCCAGCATAGTTGATGATAAGTGGGGTGTGGTAGTTAAGGTGTAGGATTACAGGGAGACTCTCCGGTAGTATTTCTGTCTCAGCCGAAATTTCCTCACAGGTGAGGAAAAATTGGAGGAGGAAGTGCTATGTATGCCATCTTGAGCTCCTGAAGGGAAGATGGGATGTAATTCCACCCCATTAAGTCATGATTGATAAAGAAATACATAAATGGTCAGCAGTGATGGATTTTCAGCATTTGAAGATTAAAAAAAATACAGAAGCAAATGACTCTTGACCTGATTCTTTCTCACATGTCATAATACACAATCTGATGATGAGCGGCATACGACATCTGTGAAGTTGACTGATATTGTATTTAGGTCTACTGCTTCTAATTGTCCCCATAAGGAGGTTAAGAAAGTTAGCATTTGCCAGATCAGGAATAGCCAGGCAAGGTTTGCTATATTGGAGGGAAACTCTTAAAATCTGGGGGCTTTTTCCGGTGCAAAATGTTTGGATTTTAGAGTAAGTGAAGAAGTAGTTACAGGGGTTACAGTTAGCTGTTTTAGAATTAAAAGGCACAAAAGCCTTCACATTTTGTTAAGAAAGAAACACTGGACATCAGCTACCCTCGTTTCTCAGCTTTCAGTTGTGACTTAATAAGGTGGAATGTTGATGTATTAAAAACACCGCATAACATATCTGAATGCGTTCTTGATGTAACAGTCCTCAAGAAAATCATGGGGAGACTGACCCTCCCAAATGGAGTTTTGAATAGATTGTAAAAATGGATTAAATAAAGTAGAAGTGCTTAGCTTAAGATATTTTGATATGCGCTTTCTGAACTGGTATTGTCCAATTTATAGGTACCCTTACATGGATGGTGGATGGTGATCTGAAACTGGGTAATGCATGTATCTAGAGTCATCTTGTTTTAACCCACTGATCCCAGAACTTCCCATTTCCCAATATATCTTTGGGGATGGGGGTAAGAGGACAACTTTTTAAACCGATTGGAGTCTAACACAGGGAAATAAGAAGTTCATCTTTCCTCTATAAATACATTACATGCCTTTGTGTAAGGACTGCTCAATATTCAAAGCCCAGTGTAAAGTGCACTAATCCCTCTTGTACATCAGTTCCAAAATAGCTGCTGGCACAAATGAATTGACTTCTCCTTCCAACAGAGAAGTCAGCTTGCTGGTTTGTTTTCTTAATGTTGCTACAAGATTTCTGGGAAGCTGTAGCAGGATTGCTATGTTCTACCACTATTCATTCCAAGTGTTAGTCACAGTGTAGCTGCTGCTGCTGCCAACAAGGGTTTTTAATGCAGCCATTGTTCCACTGTCTTTCTTGGCACACTGTTCTTTTTTTTTCAGATTTCCCCCCATTTGAAACAGTTTCCAACTCTTCTCCTTTCACTTTTTGCAAGGGAACAATGGCAAATGAAATGTGTCCTTTCATGTTGGCATGTATGCCAGCAAACTGAGCAACAACAGGTTAGATTCTGATATTCTAGTATGAATAGACCACATATATTTATTGCACTCACACTTCGACCTTCCTCCAAGGAGTTGTGGGTGGCATTTCAGCTTTATTTCAACCTTGTGTCCTGTGGGTGTTAAATGTGCTAATGAGCAGCAACCCTGTCATGTGGACAGGAGCTCATTCAGCCCACTCCAGAAGGGACCACATCACTCCTGGGGTAAAATTCATAGTTTTAGTAGTGGTTGTAGTTAGGAGTTTGCCTGCCAATGGCACCAAAACTGGTAATGGCTTGGTGGTCAAGTAACCACAGTAGGAGTGAGATCAGATGATAGATCATAGTTGAATAGTAGGTGGGCCCAAAACTGCACAACCAATTGTTTCATCCTTTGCATCTGATCAACTTAGACGCTGATCTTAATAAGTTCTGTTACTCCTCTCTTTAGTACAACAGGAAATAAAAGTGTGTGTATGTGTGAGTAGCTGTGTGGCTGTGTATATAATCTACTTTATAAGGTGTCCTGACTTGCAAAATAGAATAACTGCAGATCATGTACAGCAGGGGTCCCCAACCCCCGGGCTGCGGACCGGTACCGGTCCGTGGCCTGTTAGGAACCGGGCTGCCATGCCGGTCTCTGAACCCCACCCCCAGTCTGTGTGATTGGCTCCCGCCTGCAAACCCCACCCCCTGGTCCGCATGATTGGCTCCCGCCTGCAAACCCCGCCCCCCCGGTCCGTGGAAAAATTGTCTTCCACGAAACCGGTCCCTCGTGCCAAAAAGGTTGTGTACCCCTGATGTACAGGATATATGAAAAGTGTGTGAGATTATCCCTTTTGTAAACGTTTTCTAAAAAAAAATCCTGTGAGCTAGTGATCAATAAAAAGTATTCTTTAGTTTTCATTGTCTGCAATTTCTTAGCTCAGAATCCCTCCCAATATTAATAGTGTTTCTAAGATTCTAAACTGGAAGTTCATTTTTCCTATTAAAAGGATTGTAGGAGTGATGCTGCAACACATCATTGGTATGTAACACAGATATAGATAGTATTAAATTGCAATGTTTTGTGTTTTAACACCTTGATTATTGCACTTCAAGAAGATAGTGGTGGTGGTGAGGATGGTGGGGAGAATTAGTACTTTTTCTACAAATATATATAGGCAGACACATTGCCTATTGGAAAAAATAAAAACCAGACATGGCAAACATTTGAATTTCACAGGACTTCAGGCTACATACAGTAGTTTCATGGAGGAGGAGAAGAAATCCTTAGTAAATCTCCAAATGATAAACTGGGAGTGATTGCTAATACTTTAGAACTCAGGAAAATAATTCTGTATGTTTGAATGGAAAATTGTGCTGAAATCAACAAAATGACATACATCAGAAACCAGACAAAATTCTTCATTTAGGCAATATATGGCTGCCATAGCTGGGTAGCAAAAATCCGCGTTAGTTTTATCTATTTCCTTGCTGCTATCTGGTGATCTTGCAGCTCAGATATGATAACTCTGGCAAATATGATAAATGCAGATGAAAAAGATGTGACAGTAAGACTTGTGAGCAGGATATGGGTATTATCATGTGGCTGACAGTGAATGGGGAGTATGATGAAGTTTTGAAAAATAGGATAATGAGATTTTGACCTGTTTTAATATAGTACCCAAGCCACAGCACTTATTAGTTTCACTGTATTCTATACTTATTTGTAGTACTGACTGCTATGGTGGACATTGTATTTTCAAAAGGATATAATCAAATTTAAAAGATGTAGTCAAACTCAATTTCTTCAAGCAGAACTTGAAGGAGATTACTTGTTCAAAAGTAATAGACCAGTTGAAGGAAAGAGGCAGATTGATGTCATATGGAAAGAAGCCCTAAGCATGAGAAGAAATTCATGGCCCTGAATATGGATATTTATTTAATTAATTTTTATCCCGCCTTTATTATTTTTATAAATAACTCAAGGCAGCGAACATGCCTAATATTCCTTCCTCCTCCTATTTTCCCCACAACAACAACCCTGTGAGGTGAGTTGGGCTGAGAGAGAGTGACTGGCCCAAGGTCACCCAGCTGGCTTTCATGCCTAAGGCGGGACTAGAACTCACAGACTCCTGGTTTCTAGCCCAGCACCTTAACCACTAGACCAAACTGGCAACAGGATATCCTGTTGAAAGCATCAGAGTAAGATTGACAAGAGTAGGAAACAATCAGAAGTGATACGATCATGAGAATTTACTGTAGGCTACTTACCAAGCAGAAGATACAGATGATGCCTTTCTGGAATAAACTCATCAAGTTCTTAAGATGGCTGGCTATAGTGATAAGGCGAGATTTCAATTATTCCTGTATCTGCTGGAAAATGTACTTAGCTGGGAGTAGGATGTCCAAAAGATTTCTGAATTTGCTTTCAGAAGGTGGAAGAAACCAATCAAAGAGGGATGAGAGCTCTGGAAAAATGAGATCCTGAAAGCATAGGTATGAGCAAGCCCCATGGATGAATAGAAAGCTCACTGTCAAGCTGAAAAACAAGAACAGATATATAGGAAATGGAACTAAGATAACAGCAGTTGGGGCTCTTTAGCTTGAAATGAAGCAGGGAATAAGGGGAGAAATGATCGAGGTACATAAAATCATTCATGGTATAGATAGCATTATGTTAGAACTCAAGGTCCTCCAATGAAACTAACTTTAGATAGATTTAAGACAACAGAAGGAAATGGTTTTTTTTTTTTTTAATATAGCACATGGTTAAATTGTGGGATTCACTGCTAGCACTTGTGATAATCCCAGTCAGTTTTAATGGCTTTGAAACAGGTCCATGGAAGCTAATTACTATGACTACCAATACTGATGATTATTTATTACCTCCTGAATCATAGGCAGGATGTCTTCAATACTGGTTGCTGGGAAGTGACAGTTGAACGGGAAGTGACATATCACCTTCCAGTCCAAGCTTGTGAGCTTCTCAGATGCATCTAGTTCACCACTGTGTGACACAGAACGTTGGACTAGATCAGAGCTTTCCAAACTGTGTGTGGCGACACAAAAGTGTGTCGCCACACACAGTCTGGTGTGTCGCCACACAACCCGGAAGCGCTGATCATCATCAGTGCTTCCGGGTTTTCCCACGGCGACACACCAACGGCAGTGTGCAAAAACCTGAAAGCGGCAGTGGCACTTCCGGGTTTTCCCGCAACGACACACCAACGGCGGTTGGTGTGTCGCCGCGGGAAAACTTTGGAAAGCCCTGGACTAGATGGATCTATGGCCTGATCCAGCAGGGGTTTTATATTTTTGCAGAATAACTAAGGAGAACTACAAATTGGTAGCTAATGAGATGAATCTGTTAGGGAATTCAAAATATAAGAAATTGTTTTGGACATACGTCTGATTTTAAAAAGGAGCTAAGGAGTTGGTGATGTAATACATGGGGAAGCGGTTTGGTGAGGTCATAATAAAAGGGAGTAAGGAAAAGGCAGCACTGCTTAACACTTCCTTTGTGCGTGTCTTCTCTCACAAGAGAGAGTGAGAAGTTCCTAATGTGTCTCAGGAAATGGGAGTGGGGGGATGGGGGATGCAGCTCAGGATTAATAAGCTAAAATGAGAAGCCATCTTACTACCTTAAGTGAATTCAGTCTCTGGGGCAGATGGATTACCTCTGCAGGTGTTGAAGTAATATCAGAACTGCTGACTGTAACTGTCATGATGGCACCCTGCCACCCTGACATCGTAAAGCAGGTCGCCTAAGCATATCACCCAGCCAAGGCGCCGAAGCTTTCAATGGGAAGGAACTCAGCAGCAAACTGCCAGGCTGATAAATCACGGAGAGGTGTGGATTAGCCGGAAGGCATTCAGCACCTTCAATGGACAGCGCCGGCCGGCGCAGAGCAGGCAAGAGACAGAGAGGAATGTAATTGATTAACACATTCTAAGGGGAGGGGGGAAATTGGGAACCTATTAAACTGCAATATCTTGTAACTACAATTCACTTGAATCTTTGAAGTGAAATGGATCTCTCGCTGTAAATAAAGCTTTTACATATCATACGTGGCGTGTGTTAGAGATTTCATTTATTAGTAGAAGGATCAGAGCCTCACAGTAACCTTTGAAAAATCCTGGTGAACTGATGAGATGCTGGGAGACAAGAGGAAGGCAAATATAGTCCCAAAATTTTGGGAAATTGAAGAGGAAGGACCTGGAAGCTATGACAGTACTAGAATGTACTGATGTCAGCATGGCTTTCCTTCCTGTTGCAGTTGATAGGTTTGCTTGCATGCTTATTGATTGATTGGACCATTGCATTCAATATGCACTACTTGGGGCTGCCCTTGAAGACCACCTGGAAGCAGAATCTGGTGGCAGAGGCAGAGGTAAGCATCCCATGGTATGCCCATGTGTCACGACTGCTCCACAAGCTGCACGGTTTGCCAGGTGGCTTCCTGGCGCAATTAAAGGTGCTGATTATCACTTATAAAGCCGGGTCTGGCTATTGAAGGAAGTGCCTTTCTCTGATAGTGTCTGCCCAGCCAATGAGATAAGGCAGAGTGGATGCGCTCCAGGTCCCCTTGATTAAACAGTGCCGTCTATCAAGAATTAGGAAGCATTCTTCTCTGTCACGGCACCTGCCCTCTGGAACATCATTCCCCAGAGACCCATACAGCTCCCTCCCTGAGGGTTTCAGCCTCTTTTGCCCAGGTAACAATTCATTCAGAGTCCCTTTCGGGGGAGATGGGGCAGTGATAGAAATCGAATGAATGAATGAATGAATGAATGAATGAATGAATAAATAAATAAATAAATAAATAAATAAATAAATAATTCCATCAAGGTCATCTTCCTTAATCATTATGGTTAGATAGGCCTTTTAATGAATGAAAAGAGTTTTTTTTATTCAAACGTTCTCCCTGCAGGTATGTTGAATGTCTCCTCCCCCATTCATAGCCATCATAGCATGTTGGGAATTATAGGAGTTTTATTCAACAGTTCTGGAGGGCAACAAAATGAGGAAGACTGGGTTAAATGATTTACAAACTATGGTTACATGTCATGTTATACTGGTACTAACCACTGAAGGGCAGTAGTAATCTACTAAAGCCTTGCACAAACTGATGGCCTTGCACAAACGAATGGCCTTGCACAAACAGAATAAAGGCTTCTATATATGAATAATAGAAGTATTTAAAATAAACAAATGCATAAGTTATTATCCTCCCCAAGAGTTTTTATATTTTTGACACAGAAGCCTCAGAATATCTTAGTTGAGAACGTGAAAAATACCTATTAATAACTCATGAAATGCAGTGATTTATTGCATGTGTTTTATACAAGTCTCTTCTTGCTTTAAACTGAAAACTGAAGGAGTCTTGTAGCACCTTTTCTGACTAACACATTTTACTAACCTGCATAAGCTTTTGTGTGCTGCAGCTCACTTCATCAGATGCATTGTGTGGCTAGACATGTAGGATTTAAACTGGCTGAGGCGGGAATGGAGGGGAAGACAGCATGATTATGCAAATATAGGTTTCACCCGTTTACAAGTACCTTATTCACTAACAATTGTAATGTGTTAAAAACCCATTGTACTTGTTGAGACCTTCTGAGATTGCCTGAAACCTTTTGATGTATGTAAGTTCCACAATTTCTCATGTGATAGTACTGTTAAAATCCTGCTTTTCTAAAACAATCACTTTGAGATCTGCCATAGACTGTTCTGGGAAGTTGAAATGCTCTGATGTTACTTTGGCCTTGGTTTGAATTCTGATGTCAAACTTATGTCCCAGAAATGAAGTGTTACTTGATAAGGTAAATGCTGGGATAGAAATGGCTGCAGTGGAGACTGGTTAGTGGCCAAAAAGGACCAGAGAAGGGAGGAGGTGTACCCACACCTGAAATCTCATCTACAACAGCTTAGCTAAACTTGTCTCCAAGTAACAAGGTATAACTGATTTTTCGTATCTTGAAGTTGCAATGAAGATGCAATTAGACCTTATTGGCTTAAGGGGAAAATACTACTTTAAAGCATACCAAATGATTAGGGCTTCAGATTCACTTTGGCAAAGTGCCTCAGAGCACATGGCAGTGAGAACAGAGCACCTGCCTATGACTCATTAAAGCAGCCTTGTCTTTTTTCAAGTCCCTGCAGCTGCTGCAGGGAGACTTCTGCTGCAGCCATGTGAACCTGGAACCAAAAGTGGCAGTTTTAATGAGCTGCAGAAACGTACTGCATGCATGTTCCTGAGTTTTCCAAATGATCTCTTCCCAATTATGTCTGAAGCATTGCACAGCCTTTCAAATGGTGACTTGAGGTTATTTCACTGGTGATGAAATGAGGGCAACATTGCTGGGCCACAGGTGTTGTCAAGCCCTGATGGTGCCATGTTAAAGAGCAAGTGAGGACTTAGCAACAATGAAACTCCCCAAAAGCATTAAACTAAAACTTCCTTCAATATGATTTGGGTATTCTTTTACATTTGGGTTCCGCAACATAATAATGGGATTTGTTAAAGATTAATAATTTAGGAGCCAGAAATTATATACACACTAGTAAGATTTGTGCAGGCAGTACACACATAATGTGTATTTAAATAAAGATTTAAATAAAACCCAATGCTGGCAAAACAATTGGGAAGAGACAAGGAGGTTCAGCAATTTCTGGATCAAAGGGAGATATATCAACAACGAACTCTTGTTTCTTTAGAATACTGCCATCTGGAGTAAGGAGAAAATGTATTTATGCTCGTTCTGCTTCATACCATGCAGCTGTAATTTAAGGCTTAAGGAAATGCAGATCCCATTAGGACCACTAATAGTTCTTGGTTGCCTTAGTAATAGGTGTGCCTTCCACAAGCACATTTACCACCTGCGCCTCCACCCAGCCTCCACCCACCAGAAATGATTAGGCAAATGGGTTGCATGCAGTGCGTCTTGCTTCCATGTGAAATAGTGCTTGGAAATCCATCCTAACGTTGAGGATAAAAACAGGGCGTTTGTTCCTTGCAGTAAGAAAAGGAGTTAAAGAGAAAAATAGTGCTAGACATTTTTGAGAGGATGTTTTAGGCAGTCGGCTGCTATGAGCAGAAAGCTTGCCTGTACATAAAATGGCTGCTATGGTGGTAGGGTTAGTCACAAGCAAAAAACAAAACCTAGATGGAAGTTGGTAGGTACTAAGGGAAGAGTCTATGGACATACTGGTTTTTACAGACATCATCTTGAGGACACCTGTCTTATACTATTATTTAAATAGAAAATTCCAACCTGTTCTTCCTTTTCTCAACTCCTTTTGCCCCAGTATACATTAATTTCCTGCTAGTAATTTTCCTATTCTTGGTCCCCATTGTAAACTACTCATATTACAGAACTGTATGGTGTCTTTGTCCATTCAAAGGACTGTGTACTTTATTCATTCTTAGAAAAGCAAGGTAAAATAGGTGAATGTTAGTTTTGCACATGGATGGGGTTTATCTTATTCTCCATCAAAAACAGTGTGTGTCCTGGCAATGTTGGAATGAAACAATGCATACAGACATCCATTTGTATACAAAAAAGCTCATTGTAGAGCAGAAGCTACTGTAGGTATGGAAAAAATCTCATCTGTATCACTTGGCAGAAAATCAAACAAATCCATCGCCAATTAATATAGAAACTGTGTTAAACTATGACTTCCAATTTCCTAATTTTTTCCTTCTTCATCAAAAGAGGCTTCTGTTTTTCTACCTCATTTCCAGAGTGTTTTAGAATGTACAGTATTTCAACTTCATTGTGTTGGTGTTTTAAAGCTTAGTTTACCATTGTTAGAGGACAGAGGATGATGTGTTGTTGAGTCTTTTTTTTCTTTTGCTGTTATACTTCACTCTAGCACGCTGCAGCTCCCCAGCTGTCCAAGCTTCCTGCTCTGAAAAAGCCCCATAGGGGAAGTTCTCTCATTATATCTCCTCAAGGGATTTAACTAATGCGAGGGTAGTCAAAGAGACTGCAGATCACTGAAGAGATGATGGTATAAAAGAAAACAGTATATTCATGTGTCTCTCTTAGCTCATAGTTACTAAGGTACAAGACTCTCCAGCTCTCCATCCATTAGAGTTTCACGTAGGCTTTCTTCTTTGAAAAACAAACAAACATAAAAATTCTTTTTTTATCACATTGCATGAAAATGATTTCTAAAAATCTAGAAGTAATTTGGCCACCACTATAGAAATCTATACTGTGATAGAGGGACGATTCATCTCATTTTGTATAAACCAACTATTTTTTTGTCAAACATATTTTAAGAAATCTATCATTTTTGAATACATGACAACTTCAAAGCAAAATCTGAGATACTGAAATCCAGCATTTTGCAGCAATATGTAGGTTGCAATCAAGAGAACATGCCATTAATGGAGAGTTGAAATTACACAGTCTCAAAACTAAATCTCCAAGTCACCTAATAAATTGGATCACTTCATAAATGGGAAAGTAAACACGAGGTTCCATAAAACTGGAATATGGGAGACAGCAGAATTGAAAGATTTACCCATCAGGGAAAAAGGCTTTGTTTGAATGCTTGAACTTTTAAAAACTGAGATTTGTATTCCTGGGTATTCAACCCTGTTTGTGGAGCTGAAACAAATTTGTCCCCTTCCCCTTACCCCACAAGGTTCTTCTGTGTAAAAACAACAACAACAACAACAAAACACCTAACCAGTAGCCTAGTCCTGTCCAGGTTCTCAACCATCAGAGACAAATGATACTTTAATTTGGTTAAATTTTTAATATTTACCAAAATTCTTATATTTATTTAAGAAAATGGCAGAAATTTTTAATTGTTTAATTAATTTGTGTTTGTTTAAACACAAGTTTAATTTGAGCAATCTCAATGTAATTGTCATTTTTAATATTTTGTACTGCATTTTCTTGTGAACTGCCCTGGGTGCCTGTATAAGCAGAAGGGCAGATTATAAATTTAATAATAAAATAAGTTATCAACAGAATAAAAGGATTTTTCTTTAAAAAAACCCTTATGTTTTAGAAAGTGAAACTGGCATATTGGACCATTTCTAAAGCTACCTGGATTGAGAACTCAAATTAGAATATTAGTTACATGATGTCAGTTCCAAAAATTGCTACTCTCCAGCAATTAAAAATTATGGATGTTGCACCTAATGGGGGAGGTGGGGGGGAAGAGAATGTAACCTTTGGGGAAAATGCTATCCAGATTCTCAGAAATAAATCAATGAGTAGGAACAAGGGTGTCTGTGGGAGGGTGGGGGATTTAAAAATGCAAGATGGTGGCTGCTAATTGCACAGCCATGTCATCATCTTGACGTTTTTGCCCCTTCTGCAGAAACCACCAAGATGTAGAAACATTGGGAAGAAAACTAGTGTGGCATCTCCTAGTGACAACAGAGCTATTGGAACTATTTTCTAAATGGAAGCAGCCAAGAAGTTGAGAAGTTCTTGGTGTACACTGCCGTTCAAGGAATAAAACAATACTTTTTAAAGTTCTTTGACAAAAACTTTGCAACAGAGAGCAACTGTGTCCACTTTCACTACCCGAAACTTTAATGAGCTGTAAGTAAATCTGAGTCTCCAATAAACTACCTGATGGTTTTGAGAGTACAAATGGCTGCAAAAAGGAACCTATTTCCGAACCCTTTACCTCCTTTCATTGAATGACACTCTGAAATTGATGGCGCGTGTACAAACTCTAATTAGCTGTTTCCAAGCATCCTCCCAGTCACAAACAGAGCTGGGGAATGCAGGCAAAGAGCCCAAGGCAGGCTTTAACCTGTGTGGAGGGCTTGTTTTCTGCCAAATTCCAAATGATTTGTAAGAAAGGGTTAAGAGAATCATAGTAGGAAAAGAGCTCTATGTAACCAGCCAATGATAATATTTTATCTTAATAAAGGAGACCTCCAGCTCCAAGTGGCACAATTACATAGGACACCTAGAATTTAAACAAATCTTAAATCAGGGTTGAGCAATCTGGAGCCCTAGAAACAAACACATTTTCTTGAAGTCCTTAGGACACACTCAGAACATTTGTTCTCCTGCCGTTCAATCATGTCCGATCCTTGGTGACTGCCTGGACTAGTCCTTGCAGTTTTCTTGGCAAGATTTCAGAAGTGGTTTGCCATTGCTTACTTCCCAGGACTGAGAGAGAGTGACTGGCCAAAGGTCACCCAGCTAGCTTTGTGCCTAAGGCGGGACTAGAACTCTCGGTCTCCTGGTTTCTAGCCTGATACCTTAACCACTGCAACAAACTGGCTCTCAACACTCTGAACATAATAACTAAGAAAGTGGCACGTGTTCTCACTGTATTGAGCACACAATAACAATGTAATTTCAGATCAAATAGGCTTAACACACTTTTAAAATATTGAAACCCAAAAAACCAACTCGCCCCAGAAACTACAACCCCCCCCAAAGAAAAATACAGAAAATCCTGGCCCTGACCATTTTGCACCATCTCACTCTTTGAGCCCCTACAAACATTGAGCTAGGACTACTATATCTGGGCTGCAATAATATACTTGACCATTTGATGGTACGAAATACAGAAAGTTTTTCTGCCATCTAGCGGTCATCTGGATTTTTGCAGCCTAGATATAGCTAATCAGACTACTGCTGCTCTAGACCAGAGCTTTCCAAACTGTGTGTCGTGACACAAAAGTGTGTCGCCACACACAGTCTGGTGTGTCGCCACACAACCCGGAAGCGCTGATCATCATCATCAGCGCTTCCGGGTTTTCCTGCGGCGACACACCAAATGCAGCGCGTAAAACCCGAAAGCAGCAGCAGCGCTTCCGGGTTTTTGCGCGCTGCCGCACTTCCAGGTTTTCCCGCGGCGACACACCAATGCTGGTTGGTGTGTCGCTGCGGGAAAAACTTTGGAAAGCCCTGCTCTAGACCATTGTGCATTGCTATATTGAATTTTTGTTGTTGTTTATTCGTTCAGTCGCCTCCGACTCTTCGTGACCTAATGGACCAGCCCACGCCAGAGCCTCCTGTCGGCCGTCACCATCCCCAGCTCCCCCATGGTTAAGTCTGTCACCTCCAGAATATAATATGTCAAATTAATACTGTGCAGAGTAGAAAAAAAATCTAAGTGGATTCTGCCAGCTGGTTATCATGTTGTATTATCAGATCCCTGTGGAAGTTTACTATTAACCAGTGGGCTCTTCCTGATCAGATTTTCTCAATTTTCTTAAGGGTACATCCTCCAGGTACATATGTCCAGAAAAGAGCTGTCATATGGAAGCAGTAATCTACCTCCATCATCCATCATTTGTATGGATATTTTGGTTTTGATTATAGATTTTGTTTTCCTTGATTCTTGGCTAACACTATTAAGTAGTGCCAGATGCAGAAAATATCTGATTTTGGTTCTAGTTCTCAGTAATCCAGTGAGAGAGAATTTGCTTTCATAATTCTTTTAAAAGAAGAAGAGAATCTTAGCACATTCTCATGGATGGAATGAGGTGTCATTCCTAAGTGAGGAGGCAGTCAAAGGGTATGTGTGAATGGCCTGTCTGTCTCTGCTCAATCATTTCTCCAGCTGTCTACAGCCTCCCTGGCTTCCCACACTTCAGTTCAATTCCAAGTCTCTTCTGATGGAGCTCTTTAAAACATTTTGGTGCTATGCCCCCTCTATGGGACACTCCTGCCCCTGAGAAAATGTGGGGGAAATTCTACTTTTCTTTCCATGAAGTTTCCTTGCCCACAAATCTGAAGGAGAATTTCAAAAGGCCATTTATACTGTATCCAGCTTTAGATAAAGACAGAATCAGTCCTTAGATACTGGACCATTGGAGGAAAACATGCAGGATGATGAAGAGAGGATCTCTGGAAGAAAGAGGAATCTATAACTGAGGACCCAGCAGGAGCAAGCAGGAGCAGGAAAGGGACGTTTATTTTTTATCACATTTATAAGGCCTTCCAGCTCCATTAAGACTGTGTGGAATGCAACATTAAAAAGCAGCAGGAAACAATCTAAGCAAAAAAAAATAAATAAAACAATGCATGTCTGGAAGGAAAAAAACAATCAGGCTAAGACATAAACTATATAAGAGGCTTGCCACCCACACTAAGCCAAGGCCCAGGGAAAGAGCAAGCTTTTTAAAGTCTTTTTGAGGGATGCTGTTCCAGAGGGCAGGCACTGGGACAGAGAAAGGCGGCTTCTTGGGTCCTATCAGATGACATTAATGACTGGGACCTTGAGCATGACAATTATGTCCAACCGTATAGGATGGTGGATGATGGAGAGATAAGTGGCTAGGCCCTATGCCGTGAAGGGCTTTACAGGTGGTAAGTAGCACCTTGATTTGCACCCAGAAGCCAACTGGCAACCAGTGCAGCTTGTAGAGTTGTGACAGGCCTGCTACTGCCTGTGCCACTGCACTCTGGATCAGCTGCTGTTATGGCCCAGCTGGGCTTATCCCCAGAGGAGGAGGAAGTAGAGCCGGGGCATCTGGGCTTATAGTCCTGGAGGGGGTGATTCAGCAATGCGGAAGCCAAAGACTGCACTCTGGCTGAGGATTCCCTGCCCTCGCCCACTGACAGCCTCTCAGACTCTGAAGTTCAGTCACCCAGTCCCAAGCAGAGGCGTGCTTGAAAGATCCAGCAGCAGAGGGCTGAGCTTGGCAGGTCAGAGAGAGTGGCCAAAAGCAGGCCAGCAGGAGAGTAGGCTCCAATGAGCAGTGTCCCTTAGCTGTGCCTTTGGGTGGAGGCTTGGCTCAGCTTATTTATTGGCCTCCCTCCCAGAGAGAACAACTCTTCAAGCCTCAGCTCTGTGCCCTGCTTAGAACTCTGGATTCCACCTCACCCTGTCTCTTGCCTTTTCCCTTTGGATTGTTGCTTGCTTATTGGATCATTGGTGTCAACCAGTGCCAAGCCTTTGACTACATTACAGTTGCCACCTTAATTTACAAGTAAAAAGGACTCTTTTCTTCTCAGAGTTCTGCCTGAACTTGCCTATCACTGGACTGTGATAGGCATCCAGCTTGCTATCTTGTTGGTGTCAGCCAAGAGTGCTGGTACAGAAAAGCTGCAACTTCTGAATGGTTTTCAAGGGTAGCCCATGTACAGCATATCACAGTAGTCCATGTACAAGATGACATGGGCATGAATGGCGGTCTGAAGGGCCTCCCAGTCCAGGCACAGGCACAGCTAACACACATGATGGATCTGTGCAAAGGCCTTCCTGGACACAGCTGCCACCTGCTATTTAAGCGGGAGCTACATGTCCAGAAACCCCCCCAGACTGTGCATTAGTCCTGAATGGGGAAGTGCAACCCCATTCTCTGGGATTCACAGAGTGGCCAGAGCAACTCAGTCTTGCTAGGGTTGAACCTGAGTCTGATCCTCCCTGTTCAGATCCTCAGAGCCTCCTGATGCTGGGACAAGACTTTGGCATGACTTGGATAACCCAAGGCCAAGATTTTAAACCTGACCCCAGACTGATGGATGAGCTCACTCAGCAGCCTCGTGTAGGTGCTAAACAGAAGGGGTGAGAGCACTGACCCCTGCGGCACCCCATAAGTTAGGGGATTTGACTTGATCTCTACCCTAGTACCAATACCAACTGGAACCTCCCACAGAGAAAGGAAGAGAGCCACCACAGCACAGTATTTCCCATTCTCAGTCTCTGTAGGCAGTCCAGAAGGCTACCATGACAGATGGTATCAAAAGCTGTTGAGAGATTCAGGAGAACCAGGACAGTAGCAAATGACAAATCCCATCAACATTGTCACATATTAGTCTGAAACCCAAATAACAAGGCTCCAGATAATCCAATTACTTCAGGATCCTCTCGAGCCACAACCCAACAACCTTTCCTTGAAAAGAAAGGTTAGAGACTGGATGAAAATTGTCCATGACTGTTGGGTCCACCTATGACTTCTTGAGGAGTGAGCACATCACTGCCTCTTTCTAGGCAAGTAGAACCACCCCTTCTCTCAAGCAGTCCAACAGTACCTCATGGACCCAACCATATATCACCTTCCAAGGGGCCTTTACAAGCCAGGAGGGCATAAATTTAATGAACAAGTTGTCAAGTTAGCATCCTGAAGACCCTGGCACCTTGTCAGAACTTGCCTGGTCAGAATCCAACTCCAAGTAAATCTGAGCAACGATATCTGTCAGATACCTAGAATATTCCTCACAGTGGACCTGCAGATGTTCTTGCAGCTTATCTCTCTGCAGCAAGGAATGAGTCACTTTAAACAAGGCTGCTGGATAGCTATCTGCGGATGCTATAACAGTGGAGAGATAAACATATTTTCCTGCTCTTGTTGTGTCATTATGTAATCCCTAATATGGGCTCTTATTTGTGCTCGTCAGGCTCACAGTTTATCTTCCTCCAGTGGCTCTCTAGGTGTCTCTTCTGGTGCTTTATCTCTTGAAGGTCCTTAGAAAACCAAGGAACACCAGGACTGACACACAGTGAGAAACCACAAAGGTACAATCTGATCTCTCATCATATGCCCATGCCAGGCTGCAACTCAGGCTTCAGCTGAATGGCTTACTAGATCCTCAGGGAAAACCCCAAGCTCCCTCTTGAACCGCATAAGGTCCATTAATTGCCTGGGGGGTACCAATCTAACAGCTCCTACCTCTCTCAGGATGGGGTAGTATCAGTAAGCTGAAAAGCACTCAGAGAGTGATTCAACTATTGAAAAGAACTGATGGTAATGTCCCACAAGACCAGTTCATGTTACAACTGCCCCGAGGCAAAAACCGGATCTTGTGTGCGACCTGTTTTATGTGTTGTGTGCTTGATGACTTGGTTTGGCCCATGGTTGCCATGGTGGCCATGAAGTCCTGAACTGCCCCAGGCTTACTTATGTCAGCAAGGGGCAATATGAAATCCTCAGGAACTAGCAATGTTGGGGACTCAACGGCTAACCCAGCAATAGAGTCTAACAATAAACATAGCTTTCATTTGGAGTTGAACACTCTGTGTGTGTGTGTCTGGAAAATTACTGTCCCTTCCTCCCTTCCCCCTACTCCCCTGTCCAACAGTGGGCATGCTGAGAAATAAAGCATTGAGTTGGAGCCACTCACTGCTTTTATTTTCTAAGACTGCCCATGGGCCTACTATATGTCTTGTAAATAAAAATAATGTTACAGCCTGCACTTTGCCTTGCAGCATCTACATTCCCATTTAATTATTTTAACAACAAGAATATATAATATAAAAATGAGGTGGGATATAAAGCTTACCCTTTGGCTTCCTGGTAACTAAAGAATACTCTCTCCAATTCTATCAAATTCTCCTTTGAAAGAATTTCTCAAGCAAATTCATTGCCCTGAATGAGAATGGGCCAGAAACAAATTGCAGGAGAAAATGCTCCACCGGCACTTTAGGAACAGTGTTGAAAAGACATTTGTTACTCATGACTGATTACTGCTATATTGCTGTGTGTTGGTTATAAAGATATCAGGGAGAAAGTGCATAAAAGGGGATCAAAGGCAGTTAACTCTCCAGTATTCAGGAAAAGATACTTTTTCAAAAGAGTGAAGGAATTCTAAGAGACAGAAGAATTATGGCTGCTTTTCACATTGTCAGGGCCACGTCACAGGCAGGGAATGACTGGGTGCTGGAATTCAGCTAGACAGCCAGCCAGGAGTCATAACACGTCATGGCCCGAGGCCAAGAAAGACGCTCATTGTCCAGACAAAACCTCTCCCTGGACAAGTAGCCTGGACACCACTTCCCACTTCCAGTGCTGTAGGCATCCCAGGCTAGAGAGGGGCTGCAGAGCAGAGTTCATTGATTGAAACAAAGGCTACTAGTTCTAATGTTATTTATATGGCTTATTTACATATAGAGGTTTATAATATTTGGGTACAATCTATATTAGGTATCAAATCCTACCAAGTGAAAACTGCTACCCATTCTTATAAATAGTGTGTGCATAAGATATCAAATATGAACTTTTGGCAGAATATATATATCCAAAGGAATACCACAACTGTTTTGTGGCATATTAAGTACAAGTGTGTGTGTGTGTGTGTGTGTGTGTGTGTGTGTGTGTTTATATATATATATATATATATATATATATATATATATATATATTCATTCATTCATTCATTCATTCATTCATTCATTCATTCATTCATTCATTCATATATATTTGTGGGAAGAATAGACCAATATAACAGTGTGCAGGTATGATTCATATCCCTTAGAAGTGATAAATGAAGCCTTGTGCTTCCGTGTTGGAAGGACAGCGAAGAGAGCCATTCATGGATACGGTAAAGTGTGGAATATCACAAGAGAACCTGACCTACTTCAAATTTGGCTCTGCTTCTTTAAATGCAAAAAAGTTATATGCAGATTTCTAAAAGAAAAAAACCTGAAGTGGTTTTCCAAATATTGTAGTACAGCAGGTCTGTGCTGCTGGCAAATCAAAATTCATACATCTCAACAAGCCCCCCCCCCAGCCCCCAGCCCCCAGCCCCCAGCCCGTTTTTGCCAGAAAACAGAATTCTGGACATAAAGAAGAAATAAACGTTTTGGGTTAATAATATGCAGTGAAGGGTTCTCTGAAGAAGATAGATGGAAAATCAGTGAGCAGTGCATATATAATGTAGTTAAGAAACATAAGACGTTGAATAGGTATAAGGTAGGGCTATGCCAATGTGTCAAATGAGAGATGAAATATCCCCTCCTTTGCAGGTATTTGGACTTTCCCTGTATGAAAGACAAACCAGGTTTTAAAATGTCTGAGGAAAAATGCACTCTTCTGGAGTTTTGAGATTATCCTCAGCGTGCATAGAGAAGGTGCCTTGAGGCTGACAGTCCTTCACAAAGTAAAGACCTGTTTTCTAGGGCTGTATACACCAAAAACCATTCAAAGGAAATCCTTTTGACCTTGTACAAGTGCTCGTGCAGCCCTGCTCGGTTGTTCATTAAAGCAGCCTCTCTGTCTCTTGCTTTAATGCAAGCCTGAAAAAACAAGATGCTACTGCTTTAAGAATTTCTACTCAGGGATATGGGCTTATTCCCAGGTACACAAATAGGAAAGACTGCTTTAGCTTCAGTACGTAATGCGGGCATTTATTTTGATCTCTTTCAGTACCATTATAATATTATAAATGAACATCTAGTGACCTTAAACTCTGATTTGTTTTATGGTGGCATAAATACTGTTCGATAAGACTGCAGCCTTGATTAGGCCGTCTGTGAGACAGTTTTGTTGAGTCATCTTGGACTCTGCATTGAGATTTAGAGCAACTGCAGCTGAGTCATTCTCCTGTGCTTCCTAAACCCTGGTACAAAATGGATCCTAACAGAAGAGTCTGTGTATTTATAAAGGGAGCTGGATGCTAAAGCTGAATTGAGTTTGTGGATCTTATTCTATCAAGAGACAAAAGGAAAGTACTTTTATTGTGTTTTTTCACTGGTTAGAAAAAAAATGTAACTGAAAGAAGAAGCTAGCTTTGGAAAAATTATGAGTTTTTAATTTCTTTTAATGTAATTACATCCCGTAAGTAGTCTTACACTGAGTAGTTCTATGCTATGATTTTAGCCATAGTCAGTTATGGTGTGTGTGTGTGTGTACACACACACACACACACACACACGCACACACACACACGTACATTGACAGATAGCTGAGGTGGCTGACCTTGGGAAATCCTACCAGTGGCTGGAAAGGGCTGGACTAAAAGACGACGGCCGGCAGGAAGCTCTGGCGTGGGCTGGTCCATGAAGTCAAGAAGAGTCGGAAGCGACTGAATGAATAAACAACAAAAAAGACAGCACTGAGGCACTGATCATAGCAGCACAAGAACAGGCACTAAGCACCCAATCCATAGAAGCAGGGGTCTACCACACTAGACAGGACTCAAGGTGCAGACTGTGCAGAGAGGCCTCAGAGACAGTCCAACACATAGTGGCAGGGTGTAAGATGCAGGCAGGAACAGCATACACTGAACGGCACAACCAAGTAGCTGGCATTGTGTACAAGAATATCTGCACAGAGCATGGGCTAGACCCTCCAAAGTCCAGATGGGAGATTCCACAGAAGGTTGTGGAGAATGACAGGGCTAAGATCCTGTGGGACTTCCAGATCCAGACAGGCAGGCAGGTACTGGCAAATCAACCAGACTTTGTGATAGTAGACAAGGACCAGAAGTCAGCGGTGGTGATAGATGTAGCGGTGCCAAGTGACAGCAACATCAGGAAGAAGGAGTATGAGAAGCTGGAGAAGTACCAGCACCTGAAGGAGGAACTAGAGAGGATGTGGAAAGTGAAGGCCAAAGTGGTCCCAGTGGTGGTAGGAGCACTCGGGGCTCTGACTCCTAAGCTGGGAGAGTGGCTCCAACAGATCCCAGGAGCAACATCAGAACTCTCTGTCCAGAAGAGTGCAGTGCTAGGAACAGCTAAGATACTGTGCAGAACCCTCAAACTCCCAGGCCTCTGGTAGAGGACCCGAGGTTGAGGAAGACACATACCACCCATATGGGTGAGAAGGGAATTTTTTAGAGACTGTCTGGACAAGTCCCTGCAGTTTTCTTGGCAAGGTTTTTCAGAAGTGGTTTGCCATTGCCTTCTTCCTAGGGCTGAGAGAAAGTGACTGGCCCAAGGTCACTCAGTTGGCTTTGTGCCTAAGGCAGGACTAGAACTCACAGTCTCCTGGTTTTTATCCTGGTGCCTTAACTGCTATATAGTATATAGCTTACCATAATTGTGGCCTCTTGGATGCTTTATTCCTTATTTAAACCCCCTTGGAGGAAGAGAGGCGTTAATAAATTTCAGGAGTGAAGGAGAAGGGGTGAAGTTTTAACTCCATCTCTGCATTCTGTAGATAATGGTCTCAGTCTAGATCTGGCCATAATATACTTATTTTACAGTAGGGTAGACTGATTTAAATCAAGATTCTATCATATACTTTACATGTCGGTGTAGCATTTGACAACAGCTGGGGGACATTAGTCAGAACTCATAAGAGCATTTCTATAGATCAGAGCTTTCCAGACTTTTCATGTTGGTGACACACTTTTTAGACATGCATCATTTTGCGACACACCCTTACAGCAGGGCATCATTTTGTGACACACTCTTACAGCAGGGCACAAGGCAGGCACTAGGACCTGCGCAGAATCACAGCAGGTTTGGAGGCAGCAAGGCACAAGGCAGGCACTAGGACCTGCGTGGAATCCTGGCAAGGTTCGGAAGCAGCAGCAGCCGCGACACACCCAGATGCTGCAGCCGACACACTAACGTGTCCCGACACACAGTTTGGAAAGCTCTGCTATAGATTATTAGGTAGTTAAATCATTACCATATCAATATAGTGTCTTGCTTTGACACTGATATTCTGTCCTAACTCTTGTTCTCCTGCTGGCTAACCAAATGTATTGTTCTAAATATTGAAGAGAATATTTGTAGCTCAGGGTTGAACTGTGGACTCCTTGGTGCTCTCTGAGCCTTGTTGTTTTCTTGCAGACGTTTCATTGCCAGACTAGGCAACATCTTCAGTGCGAAAAGGGAGTGGGACTTGCTCTCTGTTTATATACCATGGCTTGTCCTGCTTGTGTTGGTGGAGGTGTTGTTCTCCCTTTAGGAGTTCCTTGATTAGGCTGTTGTTTGCTGCTTGGTTGATTGACTGAGTTAATAGTTCCTTGATTAGGGTATATTGTGCTGTTTGATTGTTCCTCTGGTGCTAATCTTGGTGTTAATCTTTGCATATCTGAGTATTGATTGCTGGCAAGGAGGTGTTCTGGTCTTTTGGCTTTTCTATTGTCTCTTATGAATGGTTTGTAAATGTTGTTTACCTCTATGTGTCTGTTAATGGCTGCTTTGTCTGAGTGCCAAACTTCCAGGAATTCTCTAGCATTTTTGGATTTGGCTTGGTTTAAGATGCTCACAGTTTCCTAGTTGAAGGTATGGTTACGTCTGTCCATGTGTTGTGAGATTAAGGAGTTTTCATCGTGTCTTCTGACTGCTAGTTGGTGTTTGTGGATGTGCTCTGCTAGTCTTCTGCCCGTCTGTCCTACATAGTGGCTGCTACAGTCCTTACACTGTATGTTGTAGATAACTCCTGTTTTTATTTCTTGCGCTACTGGGTCTTTTGGGTTACTTAAGATGTTCTGAAGGGTTTTGGTTGGTTTATGTGCTACGGTGATGCCATGTGGTTGTAACAGTCTATTGGTAGTTTCTGAGATGTTTCTGATGTATGGCAGTGTTATCCTTTTCATAGTTTCTGTTGGTTGTGTTGTAGTGGGTTGTGTAGTCAGGCACTTTTTGATAAAGTTGCATGGAACTCCTAAGGGGAGAACAACACCTCCACCAACACAAGCAGGACAAGCCAGGTTATATAAACAGAGAGCAAGTCCCACTCCCTTTTCGCACTGAAGATGTTGCCTAGTGTGCAATGAAACGTCTGCAAGAAAACAACAAGGCTCAGAGAGCACCAAGGACTCCACTGTTCTAAATATATTTTGAGGATATTTGACTACATGTATTTCCAGCTCTCTTTTCCATAACAAACCTCTGATGAAAGATGAATTGGCTACATTAATACATTTTCCCAAAAGGTGGTGGTAGGGAAGCACTATATAGTTTATGCAATCTGGCTGTGTAGTGGCTTTTTCAGGGTTAAACAGGTCAGATTATTATATATATTGTGAAGAATTAATAAGACTTAGTAAAATAATGGGCTGGGAACAAGATAACCTATTGGTTGTTTAACCATGGGGTCTTCAACCAATTATAATAACATCCTTTTACATAATTCTAAGACATAAAGATGATTCGGAAACCATAGAGCAGTGCTTTCCAAACTGCCACCGTTGGCGACACACCAATGGCGGCAGCGGCGGCAGTGTGGGGGCGCACATGGTGGAGGCGCACATGTTGGCGGTGCGTGGGGGTGTGCGGCGGCAGCAGCGGCAGCCTCATGTTTTCCGCTAAAACATGGAAGCACTCATGGCGCGTCGCTGCCGTCGTTGCTGCCGCCGCCACGTGCACCGCCACCGTGCACGTCCACTTCCAGGTTGTGTCGCGACACACTAAACTGTGTGTCGTGATACACTAAAGTGTCGCGACACACAGTTTGGAAACCTATGCCATAGTGGTTAGATTTACACAACTTGCTAAGCCAAAATTAAACAAAATCACATGATGACTTAGTATGATACGTGAATCTAGCCACAGAGTTAATCTTTCAAAATTAAGATCCTCACCAGGGACTGCTCTTTTCCCTCTTGGATTCCTTTCTTGGCATTATTTCTTCATTAAAAATAAATATTTACCTTGCCTTTAGGATAAAAGTTTCCAGAGAGCTGACAGATCAATGAACAATTGATAATAAAGTAAGACTGTTCCTGTTCTTAGGCTTATAAACAAAAACATGGAAAGGGGAGGGAAGGAGTGAAGAAAAAGAGGAAGCCAAGTAAGTAGGTTTTTAAATAGTTTTTACAACAACTAGCGGAGATTGGGGACAGCGGGTAGAAAAAAGCCCAGACAGTGGTTGTGACGGCATGATTAAAGCTCTACCCCTTTTTAAATGTGTGGTGCCTGTAAGAAAGGTGCAGGGCTTCTATCATGTGGTTGTGCCTGCCATTCGACTTTTTTTTTGAGCCCTATGTATGCCCTGAAAGATAAAATCAGCTGTATTATTAGATGACACTTGAAAGAGACCCTTTCAACAAAACCCATGGCATAACTCTTTTTCATTTATGAAAGACAAAAACTTAGGGACTGTAGTGCCAGGGTCATATAAGTAAATACACATGTGCTCCTGAAATCATTGGTTCAAATATCTCAAGTAAAAACAGATTACAGCATAGCTTTCCAAACTGTGTGTCGGGACATGTTAGTGTGTCGGCTGCAGTGTCTGGGTGTGTCGCGGCTGCTGCTGCCTCCGAGCCCTGCCAGGATTCTGCGCAGGTCCTAGTGCCTGCCTTGTGCCTTGCTGCCTCCATACCTGCTGTGATTCCACGCAGGTCCTAGTGCCTGCCTTGTGCCCTGCTGTAAGAGTGTGTCATGAAATGATGCCCTGCTGTAAGAGTGTGTCGCAAAATGATGCATGTCTAAAAAGTGTGTCACCAACGTGAAAAGTTTGGAAAGCTCTGGATTACAGATTTAGAAGATCCAAGACTAAAGGAAGGCACAGAAAAATGAGCAGCGAATGGATATCTCTCAAGTCACTCCTGCATTGCCAAGATACTTAATTTCTTTGTCTAGACTCAGCTTTCTCTTGGTTGATACCAGAAGTGGAAACAGGATAGGCAGTGATTCAAGGACACAGCTTTTGATAAGCTAAGTGTATTGCAAAACTACAGAAGCCATGAAGAAGAAATTCAATAACAGTTACATAGAATGCAAGCCATATTTGTATCAAAAACAGTATTAAAACCTTGCATGTTTTTCTCCTGCCCTTGTGATCTGATGACATGAGAGCCTCACGCTTTTGGGAAAGAAGAGCATTTAACTCCTGTACCTTGTTATTATAACAGATCAGTCTGGTCTCAGGTTGTTTGCTCTTTGCCAGATCTAAAACCACATAGTAGACAGCACCAAACTTCCCAAGTGAGGAAGACAGTGTGGCCTGGAAGAATACAACTGTGGAGCAGTGTTTCTCAATCGTGGCAAGTTTAAGATGTGTGGACTTCAACTTCCAGAATTCCCCAGTTGCCAAGGTTGAGAAACACTGCTGTAGAGTTAGCTGCTCCTTTCTTGTGCTTCTAGGTCCCATCCCTGACTCTGCTTCATTTTAGCTGCTCTCTCGATATATTGTTCACAATGACACAGCTCCATGGGTTCACCTAGGATATTCTAGCAGTGTATCTATTATGATTGCCATGTATTTCACATTCTGTGTAGATAGAGGGGCTTCCACCAAACCCTAAGGCTGGAAGATCTCAGGGACAGGACTGTATCCTTGTTTTGTCTCCCAGGCCTTTGAGAATCGATCCTTCTTGGGTTATGCTGTGCTAAATCCCATTAATACAATTTTAACCATTAAAATGCATCAATGACACATTTTCAGTGCAGGAGACTCAGATGAGAAATAATGCCCCTTAGCTAAGAGTAAAATTATCTGTCTTGATGTATAAGATGTCTGCATATCAGACTATTATCAGAGGTTGTGCCTTTTGCCTGGAAATGGGGATGTACTTCATCTGTCAGCTTTTCCAACCAGATAGGAAGAGAAAAGGAAAGGAAAGAATGTGACTCTGAAATGTCATTAGATGGTGACTCTGGCGTTGTACTTGATGTTACAGTAGTACTTCAGGATTTTTATTTTTTACACGGAGAGACCTTTGAAGGGGTTGCTTGTAGACTATTCTCAGTTGGTTTCCATGATTAATGTTTTGGCAAACGGCTGAGTCACAATAGCCCCGGGTGGCTCTCCCTGCCCCCTTCTCCTCTTGGCTTTCTTTTTCTCGCATACATAAAATGCTTCTTTCCTAAACAGCAGCAGGTATTTGGTTGGAGATATTTTTCTGCCCTGCTGGGGGGACAGAACAGCGGCAGCAGGAGCATCTGCAGGGGGTTGGAACCAAACAAAGCCAGGATGGGGGCTGCAACTGAAGCAATTGAAGCCCTGACCCTTCTTTACCTGCCTTGCCTGTTTTGACCCCTGGAGGTCCCCGTGCAGTGGGGAGTGGCAAAAGTGGCCCCTTCAGTGGGGCATGGTTAACCTTACTTGAGTTATTTTTGCATTTCGGTGACCCAGTTACACTCGTTCTGGAGCAGCCTACAGCTTTCTCGGCTTGCGAGGCTCTTTTCTCAAGCCTTTATAGCTGATGAACCTCATGTGTGAAAGTGTCTGAAGGAGTGGGGCAGGAATCCATTTAAAAGTGGAGAAGCAGCTGCAGTGGGGTCCGTAGGATGTGATAAAAAACATCACACATAAAAGCAGGTGAAGTTTTGATCACATTGTTGTGACCACTATCTTGACTTTTTTGTCCATAACCTGTGGACACCCCTGAGAAACTGGAACAGAAAGGTGACACAGGACCTGAGCCAGGAAGAGCATTAAACAGACCCAATAATTGGACCGAGTTTGATGAATATATAAAATAGAGATGAGATAGGCTCACAATATTGTTTATTAGTAGTAAGATGATATCACATTGTAGGTTATATTAAAATGATATTGCCAGGAAGCAACAATTATATCCACTTAGTCTATATTTAGTTGTGTCTGGATCATTTATTATCATTTATCAAAGCCTTGCAAAGCACTGGAATGTCTATACATTCATTGCTATTCTAGAATGAATACTGCTGTGTTCTCTCTGATTCAGTGGAACTGGAATTTTTAGATGTTTGCTAATCAGCTTGGCAAATCAGTGACTGTCCTTCTTGCTCATTTGCAGATTCCTTCCCATTCCATCTGAGCATCTGCATATTCTGGAACTGATTCTCCCAAAACGTTACAGAAAGATTGTTCCAGTAGGAACAGAAAATCATTGTGAAATGTTCTAATATTTGAGAGATTCCAGTGTTTGTCAGATGGGTCAGATTAGGTCTTCTGCTCTTGCCCATATGAATCCATTGCACCCTGCCAATTGCCCATCTATATGTATACCCAGTTGAATCTACCACCATGTAGTGTAGTTGGATGTTCTACTCTGGCCAACACATCTGGAACATTGTCTGGCAGGCCTTCCTGAAATTGGGTTAGCTGCACTGCATCATTCCAGGACAGGTCCGGGGCTAATAAACAAAACTTGGAGGCATCCCGTACCATTGAGTGCCCCCCTTGGTATAGCCAGCATATTCATTTATTTCCTATCTTGGCTTTGGTGGGGTTTCAAAAACCCGATGGAATTCCTCCACAAAGTACAGTATGCTCAGCTGTGTAATATGGAGCTTTCAGCCAAAAGATATGGGGTTGCCCATTTGGTAGCAGGAGCTGTCAGGGTTTGTAGTTTATTACTACAAATGTCACCTTAACAGCATCTAAGGGGAAACTCTCTGATCCCAAGGTTATATATAAGTTGCATTGTGCTAAGAAGATAGTAAACAGATCAAAGTGCCTGTCAAATTTCTCTGGTGAAATGATGGAACATTCTGGGTGATGTAATGCTAAATCTTTTAGTTCCTCGAGTTATGTCTGCATGTTTGCCATCTGCACCATGAAGTCATGTAGGTTTTCTTGGTGCCTCCATTTAAACAGCCCAGTTAGTGTTTGTGTGGAAAAGGACTGACTACAGGACTCTAGCAAGGTAGGTACAAGCCAGTTTGGCCTAGTGGTTAAGGCTCCAGGCTAGAAACCAGGAGTCTGTGAGTTCTAGTCCCGCCTTAGGCATGGAAGCCGGCTGGGTGACCTTGTGCCAGTCCCTCTCTCTCAGCCCAACTCATCTCACAGGGTTGTTGTTGTGGGGAAAATAGGAGGAGGAAGGAGTATTAGGTATGTTCGCCACCTTGAGTTATTTATAAAAATGATAAAGGCGGGATAAAAAAATCTAAAAAAAAAAGCACAGTGTGTCTGTTCGAGGTTCATGCAGGAGCTAGAGTCTAGCATGCACATGGGTGTGTGCCTATGACAAGGGTGTCTGGCAAGGAGAATGACAGACATGAATGCCAAGGAGGATGCGTTTGCACATGGAGCAGCAGGCACAAAGAGCACAGGTGCAAACCCAGCCAATTGTAACTTATTATTAAAACCATGATTAAAGAAATCATGGCTGAGGTTGTTGGGTGAACCCATCTTTAGTATTAACTCACAGGATTACTAGATTTTGATTTCCTTTTTCCTCTAGGGAGCCCAGTTCTGCAAGTTTATCAATAGAAATCATTAGTCTATGTCGGAGTCAGGCCAAGAACCACGCTGAGCCAATGTTTTCCAACTCTAGTTCTTTAATTGTTCATACGATACAGACAGAATCTTGCCAGACTAAAGCTACCTAACTAACCTATGGGTAAATAGCCCCATAGAGGCCCTAGGGCGGAGCTACCCTGAACCTCTTAACTTTCCCAGCAACAGAGTCCAGGCTGTGAAGGCGCTTATCTGCCTGGAATGCGTTTCCTCCCCAGGAACCAGCGGCAGAGCTGGAATCCACCACAGTCTGTGATATCTACTGGCCCAAAGTCATCCAGGAAAGTGGTTGGTGGAAAGTGATCCAAACCTCTTTCTTCTAGTCCTAATCTGGTACTTTAACCATGACATTATACACATTATCATTAGTGTCATAAAAAACATGCTCCCTTTTGTAGGATTTTTTCTTATCTATTTCTCACTCTGTTTAGTGGGCTTGCTGGTCCCATGTGTGCTGCTTTATGTGGACAGCTCGCAGAAGATATTCTCTGGTTGAAAGCATCTTGTCTCTGAATAACTCTTCTGTCCAAGTCTGACTGAAAACTGCAATCTTGATACTGCATTTAATACAAGAAGCCTTGTTTTTGAAGAGGGAGGATGTCCTCCTTTCACACACAGCTATACATATATACATATATGCAATCTAGAGCAATCCCCTAGACTTCAGTGAAACCAAGTCAAATGTGTGTTGGCTATGTGACGAAGGATAAGCCAACAAGCCTGAAGGAAGAGCTTCTAAATATGATCTTGCCTATGTATTTTGATCAGGGAGTGTTAATCTTGTTAAAAGACCATCTGAAAAACACGGCTGATACCATCTCACTCTCTATTCCGGTATCAATAAATGAGCTGCTAAGTTTGTTTCTGGATAAGCTGTGACGGGAGAACCCCTTGAGGAGGGCAGATAGTATAATGTTTATTCTAGAGATGACATGACTGACTGTGGCTGAAATTGCTCTGGCAGTGGGTGTCACTGCAGGCCTTTTGGAAGCAACCGTGTGTGATAAGAAGAAGTCTGCTTGACTTGGAAAAAAATTCATAAGAAATGGCTCAGTAATCTGCAGAAATGCCCCACAGACTACGTTCATCACCAATACCCAGGTAACGCCAAAAGGTTTTGAAAGCATACAGAAAAACGAATACAACGGAATGATAATGGAATGAATTGTAAACCGCCCAGAGTTGCTTGGCGAGATGGGCGGTGAAGAAATGTGAGAAATAAATAAATAAATAAATAAAATAAACCTTACCTGTTTCAGCCACGGTAGAGACTTTCCTCAGAGTCAAGAGATAAAAATATAAAGCTGCGTGCTGAGCTTTCTCCGGGGAGTGGCTGCATTATTATTGCGCTGCCATAACCAAAGTTGTCAAGTCACTCTTTTAGAGAGCTCTGTAAGCAGTTTTGTATTTTTACCTCTTGTCCCAAAGGAAGGACTTCATTAAGCCTGAAATACTTAGGCCTTTATTTCATGTGTTATGCATCTTGCGGCATTATCTCCTTTCCCTGCTTGTTTCTGGGGGATGTGATCTGATTTCTTGTGTTAATGACATACAGAATTTCTGAAGGTCAGCCTAATATAATGGGCTTCTGTTATGATGGCTAGGTTTCCTCAGAGAAAGGAAGACAAGGGAACTGGATATATTCAGTTTGGAGAAGAGAAGATGGAGGGCACAGATGAGGGAGCATAGGAAAAGATTGAAATCGGTTCCCTCCTGTCCTGGGTGCAGGACATGGAATTATAGCCTTAAGTGACTGGGTGGCAGGTTTGGCTGTTAGGAAGAGCAGTTTGACCATGGACTCTCCTTCTCTGGAGGTATTGATGCTTTAATCAATATTCCAGCACTGAAGAATGGGTTGGATCCATCATCATAAACAGACCCTTCTATTTTGTCTTCTTCTTTAGCCTCATTCAGTCTCCCCTTGTCTGGAAACAAGAAGATTTGGTAACATTGCAGTTTAAAGTGAATGCATACCGTTTTCAACTTATTTTCTCACAAAAAAATTCAAAACCAAGGCAGATGATAAGGGTTGTGAGAGAGAACTGAGGAAGGAGAAACTGTAGGTATGTTCGCCGCCTTGAGTTATTTATAAAAAATAATAAAGGCGGGATAAAAATAAAATAAAATAAAATAAATACATTACATTTCCATCAACAATGATAACTTGGCTTACACATAAAGCATATTTTAGCCTATTTGCTTTTGGCTTGGAGTAATGTTTGAATCCACCTATTGAGGCTTAATAATTAATTTAATATAATTACAATATAATTAATAATCACTTACTCTCCTTAACAGTTCACCATGACTTGTTTAACAAACCATGGTTTAAAAACTTGGCTTGGTGTTATGTCAAAGCTGTAATTTCTTTTATTTCAGTTATATGTTTACTTCACATTTCTGTTTCTGTAGTTAATGTATACATCAATGAAACAAAAATAAAAATAGATAGCTATTTTTAAAACAAAAGTTACATATCGGTAAAATTAGTCAGATCCACTGCTAAAAGCAAGCAGAGCAAAATGACAAAAGAGCATAAAACCATTTTGTTGGCACAACCAACAAAAGCTTGTGAAAATAAGATGATCCTTGGTGTCTATGAAGGTTCTCAGTCATCCAGGTGGAATTGTCTGTTGACATGATTCAAGCTACAGATGATCCTTGGTGCTTAAACTGGCATTGTGAACAGGAGAGTCATATTAGATGACCTTAAATCTCTCCCTGTGGTATGTAGTATAGACAAGAGAAGGATTATTAAAGTGGTCAAACTATTTGGACAATTCTGGACATAGGTGTCTGGTAGACGCCATGATGTCACATGTGCCATGACATCATTGTGCATATGACACAAAATATATAATTTGGGTCAGTTACATTTGTGTCATTTCCATAATGATGTCATTATACACATGATGTCACAGTCCTTCTGCCCTGTGGATGCATCTGCTAGTGGGAGAAAAGGGAGTAAATTATGGAAGTTACACCATGATTTCATGTATTGCACTAACTGTTGCTTGCTTAACAAATCACAACTGTAGTCGAACAACTCACTAAGTATGAATCGTGGTTGACAAACTACAATGACTGGGTTCATACAACATGCTAAGCATAAACCAATCAACCCCATTATGGTTTAAGAAGTTGAATTAAATAGGCTTCAGTCTTTGGCTCAGATTTAGCCTTTTTAAAATAGCTATAAATATTTTGATGTCATCATCTCCAGCCAAGGAAGGGGAAAGTACAAATTCCTAAACTGCTCTCTTTCCAGCAGAATCTCAACCACAGTGTAGCAATCAGTTACTATGTACAGTGACATTCACTGGCTGGATTCACACATTGTGTTAATATCCAATTTTGTTAACTACAGTTTTGTTTGTTGTTCAGTCGTTCAGTCGTGTCCGACTCTTCGTGACCTCATGGACCATAGCAAGCCAGGCCTTCCTGTCCTCCACTGTCTCTCGGAGTTTACTCAAATTCATGTTCATTACATCGGTGATGCTATCTAACCATCTCATCCTCTGCCGTCCCCTTCTCCTTTTGCCCTCAGTCTTTCCCAGCATCAGGGTCTTTTCCAGTGAGTCCTCTCTTCTCATTAGGTGGCCAAAGTATTTGAGCTTCAGCTTCAGCATCTGTCCTTCCAATGAGCAGTCAGGGTTGATTTCCTTTAGGATTGACTGGTTTGACCTCCTTGCAGTCCAAGGGACTCTCAAGAGTCTTCTCCAGCACCACAGCTCGAAAGCATCAATTCTTCGGCGCTCAGCCTTCCTTATGGTCCAACTCTCACAGCCATACATTGCTACTGGAAAAACCATAGCTTTAACTATACGGACCTTTGTCGGCAAGGTGATGTCTCTGCTTTTTAATATGCTGTCTAGGTTTGCCATAGCTTTCCTTCCAAGGAGCAAGCGTCTTTTAATTTCATGGCTGCAGTCACCGTCTGCGGTGATCTTGGAGCCCAAGAAAATGAAATCTGTCACTGCTTCCATTTCTTCCCCTTCTATTTGCCAGGAAGTGATGGGACCAGATGCCATGATCTGGGTTTTTTTAATGTTGAGTTTCAAGCCAGCTTTTGCACGTTCCTCTTTCACCCTCATCAAGAGGCTCTTTAGTTCCTCTTCACTTTCTGCCATTAGGGTGGTATCGTCTGCATATCTGAGGTTGTTGATATTTTTCCCGGCAATCTTAACTCTGGCTTGTGATTCATCCAGCCCGGCATTTCTCATGATGTACTCTGCATATAAGTTAAATAAGCAGGGTGATAATATACAGCCTTGTCGTACTCCTTTCCCAATTTTGAACCAGTCGGTTGTTCCATGTCCGGTTCTAACTGTTGCTTCTTGACCCACATACAGGTTTCTCAGGAGACAGGTAAGGTGGTCTGGTACTCCCATCTCTTTAAGAATTTGCCACAGTTTGTTGTGATCCACACAATCAAAGGCTTTAGCGTAGTCAATGAAGCAGAAGTAGATGTTTTTCTGGAACTCTCTTGCTTTTTCCATGATCCAGCGAATGTTGGCAATCTGATCTCTAGTTCCTCTGCCTCTTCGAAACCCAGCTTGCACTTCTGGTAGTTCTCGGTTCACATGCTGCTGAAGCCTAGCTTGTAGGATTTTGAGCATAACCTTGCTGGCATGTGAAATGAGTGCAATTGTACGGTAGTTTGAACATTCTTTGGCATTGCCTTTCTTTGGAATTGGAACGTAAACTGACCTTTTCCAATCCTGTGGCCACTGTTGAGTTTTCCAAATTTGTTGGCATATTGACTACAGTAGTTTGCTGAATAAGCCACTATTGCTGTTTTGTGCATTGGGCTAGCTCAGGGTTGAACTGTGGAATCCTTGGTGCTCTCTGGGCTTGGTTGTTTGCTTGCAGTGCACTGATGATGTTACCTAGTTGGGTAATGAAATGTCTGCAAGCAACTATTTTTATTGTGAACTGCCCAGAGTCCCCCGGTTGGGGGAGACGGGTGGTGATACAAATTTAAATAATAAATTAAAAAATAAGTCATAAATGCTGCTTTTTTTTTGTACAAATCACAATAGTTTGTTTATACATCACACTAACCCATAAACACGCCAACTACATTGTATCTTAGAAAATACTGTATATTACTGTAGTCCCTGCCTAAGAAGAAACATCAGCCTGGGTCTGTTTAGCAAAAGAATGTGCCTCCAGTTACGTGGCTAAATAGAAATAAAAATCTGGAATTTTGATCATTGAACTATTTTGGCACTCTATAAAACTATATCACACTGTTATTTTAATCTGTTCAAATGTAATATCTTTCCAGGTTGATTACCATAAATCTTAACTGTGACTCATGGCTGTCTGTGGGATGGAACAATGTGGTGAAGTCCTGATCTCTTCTATGTTCTGTGCTGTTGACCCATTCAGGCTGATTCATTGGCCTATAAGGGTGTCCTCTTACTCCCAAGCAACAAAGCACCTTAGAGCAGAGCTTTCCAAACTGTGTGTCGCGAAACAAAAGTGTGTCGCCACACATAGTCTGGTGTGTCACCACACAACCTGGAAGCGCTGATCATCATCAGCGCTTCCAGGTTTTCCTGCGGCGACACACCAACTGCAGCGCGCAAAACCTGAAAGCGGCAGCAGCGCTTCCGGGTTTTTGCACGCTGCCGCAAGGACGGCACTTCCGGGTTTTCCCACGGTGACACACCAACGCCGGTTGGTGTGTCGCCGTGGGAAAAACTTTGGAAAGCCCTGCCTTAGAGGCTCATCTGCTCATGTTGCTGCTGAGCGCCTTTCTTGCTTCTTCTGCCTGTTCTGTTGTCTGTTAGGAAGGTCTCAGGGAGTCCAGTGGGTCCATGAACTTGATTTGCCCTCCACTGCTACTTTAACCCATCTCATTAAGCTAGAGCCTTCCAAACTTTTCATGTTGGTGACACACTTTTTAGACATGCATCATTTCGTGACACACTCTTACAGCAGGGCACAAGGCAGGCACTAGGACCTGCGTGGAACCCTGGCAGGGCTCGGAGGCAGCAGCAGCCGCGACACACCCAGACACTGCAGCTGACACACTAACGTGTCCCGACACACGGTTTGGAAAGCTCTGCATTAAGCCATAGTTAGTTAAAGAAGACACAAACAAACCAGAGGCAGTGATGTGACCAAGCAAAATAATTCTTTGGTTAATTCCTGGTTTGTTTTCCCTCTTTTTAAAAGTGGATCCTGTCATGAAACTCTGGACGGCTAGAGCTTCGGCAACAATTAAACCGGGAAATTGCAAATACAATATGTATGCAGTACTGTTCGCACAAGACCACAGTTGTAGCCAAGGAGCTAACAAACAATAGTTTTGAAATGACCAGATTCATTCAAACAAATCACATTACTGTATGATTTAATGCATAATTCTTGCTTTACTGTAAACTTTTATTTTTAGCATTTGAGATTTGGCTCATCTTAGCCATACCGATCTTCTACGTGTTTTTTTGTTAGAGGAAAGAGGATATACTTAATAAGACATGGTATTTGGTAATAAAGGGGCATGGTGGCTCAGCGGGTAAGATGCCAGGCTTGTCGATCGGAAGATTGCAAGTTTGGAGGTTCGAATCCCTAGCCCTGTGTGAAGGAGTGAGCTCCCGCACTCGCCCCAGCTCTTGCCAACCTAGCAATTCGAAAGCATGCAAATGCAAGTAGATTAATAGGTACCACTTCGGTGGGTAGGTAACAGCGTTCCGCGCGTGTCATGCCGGCCACATGACCGTGGAAGCGTCTTCGGACAACGCTGACTCTTCGGCTAACAAACAGAGATGAGCACCGGCCCCTAGAGTCAGACACGACTGAACAAATGTGCGGGGGGAACCTTTACTTACTTTTATTTGGTAATAAACAAGGAAGCAAATATTGTTTTAGAGAAGTGTTTTTCAAACTTGGCAACTTTAAGATGTGTGGACTTTAACTTGCAGAATTCCCCAGTCAGCATGCTGGCTGGGGAATTCTGGGACTTCAAGTCCACACATTTTAAAGTTGCCAAGTTTGAAAAACACTGTTTTACAGCATGTGCAAAATGTCTAAAACTGTAGCTAAAGAAAAGATACTGTCCTTTTTCAGACCTTAAGGTGAATATTTGAGGTAGGGAACCCTAAAAAGAAGGATATTATATTTTAGAAATCAGTATTTATAGAGATTTTTTTTGAAAAACTTTGCTTCAGCTACTTAATAGCTCTGCTCTATGTGGAATCGGATCAATCCACATTTACATGCCAACTCTTCCTGAAACAAAAGCTCATCATTTTTTCAGGAGCAAAAAGATCTTTTTAATATCAGCCAGCTGAAAATCTTATCATACAAAAATATGGAATAATATGGACAGGAATCTTATGCAGTTAATATTAATATTAATACAGTGAAGAAAAATAAATATTGCACACTACTGAAAGGAGTATACTGTAAAACAGAGTGCAAGCATCAGCTGATTTCATACTTAATTAACTTAGAATTACATATTCAAACTGTTGTCAAAAGATGGGGTGATTATTCAGTTGATAGATCCAAGTTCCAGCTAATGGTTATTTGGTGCTTAAAATATGAATCTGGAAAAAAATGTACCTTTCAAAATGATAACGGCATGTGAAAAAAAACTTTGATTATGCCAACATATGGATTTACTTACATGCTTATTCATTATTTGGGAGGAACCACGTGATAATTTTGGGGCTGCTGGCTAGCTTGAGAAATTGAAAACATGTATCAGGAGAAGGCAATGGAAACCCACCATTGTAACACTGCCAAGAAAACAGCATGGTTTTCTATCTGTTCACTACCATAGATTTACCCTTTTTGTTTATGTATACATTTCTGCAAAGTGCTGTGGACAACAAAAACCTAATGGACAATGCAGATTACAATAGAAGCAGAATTCCCCTGTTTACAAAAAATGAAAGCTTCAGCATCTTACCCAAATTTAGCACACTCATCCAACTCTGCAACCTTCTTAGCCAGTTGAAGAAAGAACCCTTCTGTATCTGCTTGGATCAATTGTTTCAATCCAAGTAACGAATTCTTAGCATATGTCTCTCCTTCTCATCTAGGGGAAAATAATTAGCTAACATTTTTGTGTGCTATCCACTTCTCAAAGGAGAGCGCTACTCAGAATTAGCCACTTTTAAAGGTATTTTTAATGTTGCAAACTGGGGATGCATAAACATTTTAAATTATAAATTAATATAAACAATACATTAACACATTGGTAATATAAATTATTAATACACAAATGATAAAATGATTAATATAAGCGAAATATATTTAATAGCAGAAGCAAGAAGGACAGGGAGCAAGCCCAAAGCCACCAGGTTCCCAGGAGAATTGAAAGGCTGATTAGTTTTCTCCATTACAAAGTGACCATGTTTCTTTTATTATTGAACCACCTTTGATAGATAAGAAGCTTACAACCCTTAATTATATTTTTATTTTATAACAACTTAATTCTATCCAATTATTCTACCATTTCTTTGAAGAAGAAAAAGCTCCTTCTTAAATCCGATTATTTATAAGACATTGAAGGTTTTTTTTTCACCCTTAAATCTCAATTTGCTTTACATAATCAAATTAGAACAAAGACCAGTTTAAGCTACTGGGAAAATAGCTATCAGAGCCTTGCTGCTAATTAACCTACTATCTCATGATTTTCTCATCCAAATGCAGCCTATGCTGCCTTAATTTATAGATTCTAGTGGCTTCTTGTTCATTTCATTGTAAGTGAATGTGTCCAGGGATGTCCTATCCAGGAATTTACTACATTATTAACTTCCTTCTTGAAAAAAGCTTCCTTAACTTCCTTCTTACTTCTCTAAGGCATTGCAGTCATGAGACAAATCTCAATAGTGCCTTATAGAAAGACTGCCATATCCATTTAAAATTCTGGATTTACAAGATGTATTCACTCTCTACCTTTACACTTGATTTATATGCATATAGGGGAAAGACCTATCAATATTATTTTGTGTGGCTAAGTTTTACTTTGTTGAAAAATTGAATGGCTTTTAAAAAAATTTAGATACATATTTTTAAAAATATAGTGCCTTGGTAGTTGGTATTCATCTTTTCAATGAAGAAAAAGACCTGCTCTGAATATTATTATTTAGCATATGTGTACACAATATGAAATCAAATCTAAAGCACTTAATTGAGCCATGTAGGCCATGTAAAGTTAGAGCGGGCAGCAGGATTTTTCTGTGTTGCCGAATAGGGATTTGCATGATACACACAACAGTGGAAATGTTGTGAAACACATTTAGCCAGAATTTTTAGACATTCTAGTGAGAAATGTTAGGATGTGTTTCAATGGAAAGGTTAATGACAGAGAAGAGTTGATACACAGAGTGAAAATCTCTTCTTAAAAATCTCCTGATTGATTTTTTGGGTTCCTGAGATGGATCTGCTTTCAGGCCTATAAGGAACGGTAACTTTTCAGGTCCAGAAATGTGTTAGATGTGCACAACCAAAACAGCCTTTGAGGAAACTATCTTGTCTGACCAGAAGGCAGGTCTGCAGGTGAATCAGAAGCAGGACCCAAATGGCTGGATTGGTGGGAACACCTGTTTATGCTATGCAAATACTGACATTAAACAACCCTACTCAAAAGGAAGATTAGCAGAAAGAAAAATCCTCATCTATCTTCATAAGCTTGGTGAATCAAGGCCATTTTATGGATAAATTATTTAGAAGAAATAACTAGCTTTATTTTCAGAAGTTGCATAGTCAAATAACAAAGGAATTGGAAGTAGCTGGAGAAAGAGCATGGACTAAAGGATGTTCCTTTTTTAATTCTATGAATATCTAAATGCAAAGATAATAGCACCAAAGGCAATGTAGAGGACAGAGAGAGGATCATGGATAGAATTGGAAAGGCAAAAAAAAAAAGGCATCATGATTGCATATTGTGGTGTTTCCAGTCAGCAAAGGAAGTGGGAACTATAGAATCCAATTTGTCCTAATAGAGAAGAATCAAAATATACTAAAATAAATTAAGCAGAAGTCTTCTTGGATGAGAAAGATCATCAGCAAAGAAAGAAATTAAAAAATGTGAACATGTTCTTATATATCTGTAGCTTGAATCATGTCAACTGGATTTCTATTTTCTCAGTGGAAACGTTTCGCTCCTTATCCAAGGAGCTTCTTCAGTCTGAGCAAAGTTAGTAAGGGAATCCTTAAATATGTTTCTAGGTGGCTGTGTGACCTTGCACCTGGGGCTAGGTCATGGTTATTTTGAGATGTTATTTCTAAGTCCCTTTATCATCTAAAGGAGGATCGTTAAGATATCCTTTAGATGATAAAGGGACTTAGAAATAACATCTCAAAATAACCATGACCTAGCCCCAGGTCTCACAGCCACCTAGAAACATATTTAAGGATTCCCTTACTAACTTTGTTCAGACTGAAGAAGCTCCTTGGATAAGGAGCGAAACGTTTCCACTGAGAAAATAGAAATCCAGTTGACATGATTCAAGCTACAGACAATTCCACCTGGATGACTGAGAACCTTCATAGACATGTTCTTATATACTTTGATACCACACAAGGAGATATACAGATGGTCTTTGAAAGATGCAGGCATTACAGGCATAGCAACAGAGTAAGAGGTATAATCTGAGCCAAATGCAGAGTTGGAAGGGCAGCAAATTATTAGCTATTCAATTTATTGTATCTTAATTTTTCTTCCACGGGAGAGTAGCTTGTGAGTATTCTTTTCAGCTGTCAAAATAGTTTGAATTATCTTATGCACTTTGAGTGGGTTTTGTCTGCTGGGCATTTGCTATTTTGCTACTGGCAGCAAAAAGGTGTGGGCCAATCCCATTATTGGGTTCTGCACAGTGGCTATCCCTTTGTCATTGGTTTTCTCTGTGCCAAATACAAACTCTGATCAAAACCTTGTATTCACATTTCTTTCCTGTTTCAGATATCAGCTATCTATGCTGATACTTACACAATGTGAGTTGTAGAATGGCTTCAAGTTGTGAATAGTGTCACTGTAGGAAACCTTGTAGGGGGTGTGGTGGCTCAGCGGGTAAGACGCCAGGCTTGTCGATAGGAAGATCGCATGTTCGGAGGTTCGAATCCCTAGCCCTGCGTGTGGAGTGAGCTCCCGCACTAGCTCCAGCTCTTGCCAACCTAGCAATTCGAAAGCATGCAAATGCAAGTAGATGAATAGGTACCACTTTGGTGGGTAGGTAACAGCGTTCCGTGCGTGTCATGCGGCCACATGACCGTGGAAGCGTCTTCGGACAACGCTGGCTCTTCGGCTAACAAAAGGAGATGAGCACTGGCCCCTAGAGTCGGACACGACTGCACAAATGTGCGGGGGGAACCTTTACCTTTACCTTAAAAAAGGTACCCCCCGCACATTTGTGCAGTCGTGTCCGACTCTAGGGGCCGGTGCTCATCTCCGTTTGTTAGCTAAAGAGCCAGCGTTGTCCGAAGACGCTTCCACGGTCATGTGGCCGCATGACACGCGCGGAACGCTGTTACCTACCCATCAAAGTGGTACCTATTAATCTACTTGCATTTGCATGCTTTCGAATTGCTAGGTTGGCAAGAGCTGGAGCTAGTGCAGGAGCTCACTCTGCACGCAGGGCTAGGGATTCGAACCTCCGAACTTGCAATCTTCCGATCAACAAGCCTGGCGTCTTACCCGCTGAGCCACCACGCCCCCTTACCTTTACCTTAGGAAACCTTTTATCTCCTTCCATCCCTTCATATTTTTGATTGTAATCAGTCTCTTCAGTCTATATGTTTGCTTTGAATTGTAGATTTTAAGTCTCATTTAAGACCTAGCAGGAACATTTCCTGACTTTAGATGGATGTAGGTATTCTTACATTCATTTGGTGAAAGACAGCAGAGAAGCCTCTGAAAGTAAGCAGAGAAATTAGCCATGTTTCTGCCTGTTAACTTACAATAGGAGTGTAAAGAATTCAGTTTTGAAAAGACTGATCTTCCATATTTTTCTCTATGTGATAATTACAGTAAAGGCAGGCAATCTGTGGCCTATGGGTCTTATGCAGTCTCCAGACCCCAATTTGCAGCTCCCACTGAATGCCATTGAAATTTAGCAGAACAGCCAATTTTAGCAGCATTATTGTTGAAAAAGAAACATGAGAATAATAATGGAAATAGGAGCATAAACCATCTTTGAGACAAAACAACCCCCTTGCCATTTTTAAACCCCTGATCCTGAAACACTCTTCAAAACAGACCAAAGATTTCTAGCCCACCCCCTTATGATATCAATATATCACCGATCATCTCCCCTTCAGTTCCTGCAGCTGAAAAGAGCAGAGTACCAGGCCACTAAAAGGTTACCCACTCTGCTTTATGTTAGATGCATGCATAATTTAATTGTTGCTATTAATATAACTGGATTGATCAAGAATGTCTGTGATTTTATTTAAAAAGCACTGAAGTGGACACTCTGTGCTTACCTGAAAATTAAGAGAAGTTTGAAAATATAAATAAAATATGCTCAAATTCCTGATGAAGGCATGATGATCTTGTCTTCACTTTTATATATTCAGCAAGTTATAGATATATTGAGAATCTGTGTCAGACTAACTCATTTGCAGATGGTAGGGGATAAACAGTCAACATTCTGTTCCCATCAAGTCTCTGTGTTCTGGAAAATTTTACTACCATACGTGAGGATTTTTGCCAGTACAAACTCCCCAAAGTAGATATAACTTTGGCATCTTTTCTTTGTTTTCCATAGACAAACAATAATTAAACTGATCTTTTTTTTAAAAAAAGTTTATCTTTGTACAAGTGTGATCACCTTTGTTATTTTTTATTAGATTCATCCACTCCTTGCATTAACCTTCTCTCTCTAGCTCCATCTGTTAGATAACTTGCTAACAGAACCATGGACAGCAGATTCTTGTTTTCTAGGGCACAATTATGAATTCTAAAGGTGTTACAGAAATCACATATCTGGATGTTTGAAGGCTTAAGATAACGATGGACACAAAGTTTAAAGCTGTTTGAAATTTTATTATTAAGTGTGGATCAAAATTGTTATGCTATCCAACTCTCTAGAAGTGTTTCATGTTGGAAGGAATCAAGCTGTTTCAAGTGAAACATGGATTTCAGACTGTACTGAAAAGATAGCTTGTGAATGTTACAAAATGTTAGACGAACTAAAAGTTCATTGTTCAAGGCATGACTACTTCACTCTCATTCTCATCTTTGTTTACTTTCCCCTTCCTTTTCACATGTTAGTGCTTGGCTAAGGTCCACCCTATCCAACAAAGGATAGGTACTGTAAGTTAAATGCTGGGTCTATGCTAACTATGGATCCTAGAAAAATAGTGTGGCATAATGATTAGGGTGTTAGACTATGTTCAGGAAGATACAGTTGAAACTCTATTTAACTATACAGCTCAGTAGGTGATTTGGGGTCAGCCTCCCTACCAGCCAACCTAGATCACAAATTGTTATGGAAAATGAATGAGGAGAGATCTCATGTGTGACACCTTGAGCTCCAGATGAAGGACAGATGATCAGTGGAATAGCAGTAATTGTAATAATCATACTTAGCTTGACAGCAATAGCAGTCTTTTTCCTGATTGTATATAGATGGTATCAGTCTCCCTTAATTCTCCTCTTCTAAAGTTCTCGGGAGATTTAAAACAGAAATTTATACTTAGAGCAGTAGTTGTGCCCACAAAAGCAGTTCTTCATTCTTTTACAACAAAATTAAAATGAAATACTTGTCATAGTCATGATAGTGATGCTAGCTGTTTACTACTGGAGCAGGAGTGTCTTCTGGTGATTATATGTTTAATGTTGTTTGTAAGCAGAAAAAGGGACTTAGTTAGGTCTGCAGAGTTTTCCTTAATATGACATGAAATTAATATGAAATTCAGTGGAATCAGCCTTACTGATACAAACAAGTGAAGAGTCATTTTTGCAGCTAAATATTTTCCACAAATGAGAAACACCAAACACTAAACAATATCTATGAGTTTGGGTTTATAGCTGGGACTGTTTGAGCAGTAGCGGTTGCAAAAGAATTGCTGAGATATTACTTTACCAACAAATTTCCAGCACTCTATAAAAGCAGATTTAACGATGGAAGTTCTGCATGTTTATATATGAAAATCCCCCGAACACACTGAAAATGAGGGTGAGAATTCAGCTTTAATAGCAAATATTGGAATACTTAACTCAAAACAAACCTTTTGATATTATTTGTCCCCTTTTATCATGACCTGTCGATGAAGAACATGAAATCAATGGAGACAAAATGATTGAACATAGAGACGTCCCCCCTAGAGATAGTTGCTGTCAGCTGTTTTGTTATGCCTGTGCCCCCTTGAATAAGCTTACAGCTTCTTTCAAACTTTATTGCATCTTAAAGTTTCTATCTTCATGTTACATATATTAGTGATCCAAATGACAAAAGGAAGGAAGGAAGGAAGGAAGGAAGGAAGGAAGGAAGGAAGGAAGGAAGGAAGGAAGGAAGATATTATGTTGCATTTTTTTTTAAAAAATGTAAGTAGTCCACTACTCCAATATCATAAGAAGAAAGGTGTACTAAATTCCTACATTAATATCACACCACACTAAGCTATGGGTAAGCCACAATGGACTGGTTCATATATAAGACTAAGGCATAAACTATGGTTTATACGCCATAATGCCTAGGTTCACACATCACAGAAAACTACAAACAAGCAAGCCACATTATGGCTTAGGATGAATTTGAACTCAGGCCATAATGTTACAGTCCCCCCTCCCCCCATTTACTGCCATTTATTTCTTTATTGGGAACAATTACAACCATCTCTTTACTCTGAAGGGCTGCTAGCCCAGTTCAAAGAAAAATAAAAACAGCTTTCAAAATGATAAAGAGAAGACCACCAATGCTCCCAAGCTTGCAATCTAAAACGGCACAGTACAAAGGAAAAGGGGGAGAGGAGGGAAAAGGAAAACTATTAACCTTTTAATAATTCATAATTCTTATAACATCTAATAGTGATAGAAATAGGTAGCTCAGGGAGATGGAAGGTCACTTTACCAGAAAAGGTCTTTTTGCTGCTCTTTTCCCCAGGACAATTGCGTGATGGCCTCAGGGAAGAGAGATGAAGGCAACAGTAACCCCAAGCAAAGAACACACTCCTTAGTTGTCTCTTTCTTCTCTTCCTGGTAGGGAATTCCAAGAGTTTCTGTGGGAAAAGAAGAGGGACCACCTTTGTGTGCTTAAAATGCTGGATGTTGGGGAAAAGCTATGCTTCTGGGCAGATCATAGTCTCTCTTCAGTGATGAAGGAGTCAAACTGCCAGATTTCGCTCTTACAGGATGACAACACTTCAATATCTCTGAAATCCTCCACTTTTCAGCAGTGGAGAAGAGGTTCCTTTATAGCAGGGGTGGGGAAAGTCCGGCCCGCAGGCCATATAAGGCCCACGAAATCATTTGGTTTGGCCCTGCCAAGGCAACCGCAGGCGGGACTTGAAGTTCAATAAATCTAGGAGCTCCTGCCCGCAAATCCCGCCCCCTCTGCGCGATTGGCTCCCACCTGCAAACCCCGCCCCTGGTGCTTGTGATTGGCTCCTGCCCACAAACCCCGCCCCCCAGTCCACAAATGATGTTATAAATATCCAAATGGCCCTTGGCAGAAAAAAGGTTCCCCACCCCTGCTTTATACAATCAAAGGACTGTAAGATTCTCAAAGCCAATAAAATCCCTTTTTAAAATTTCTCACATAAAAATGTCATTTATTTGACATCTGTGCATTCTATAGTACAGTGTTTCTCAACCTTGGCAACTTTAAGAGGTGTGGACTTCAACTCCCAGAATTGAAGCATGGCTGGCTGGGGAATTCTGGGAGTTGAAGTCCACATCTCTTAAAGTTGCCAAGGTTGAGAAACACTGCTATAGTATCTGCAGGGAACTGATGAGTCATATTTTCCCTTATATTAATTTTATTTTTACAGTGGGAGAGAGGCTTATTTTGCTCCTCAATAATCTCCTGCCATTGGCTTAGTAATTTTCTTTGTAGCCTGTTGTAACTAAATACCTTGCAATGCCCTGACACTGCATTTTCTACAGTAGCAAAGTCAGATCTTTAACAAATTACTCTGCCATAGTTGCATCTATTCATTATATGTCTTATTTAACCTTCAAGTCTCATATTTTTTCCTAATCCCTTTTCTACAGTTTTTAAATGATGTGTTTTCCATATATTCTTCAAAATCTCAGCTCTTGGTGTATGATACTTGGATATGACTAGGAAAAGGATGACTAGATCTCTGCAAATCCCCAGAGTTTACATAATACTCCAGATCAGTTCCAAGTACTTTTAAGATTCTCTGCCTGAATGTTAATTAAGAGTATTTAAATGAGAGAGATTTAAAGGTGAATGAAAACCACCTTTCTCATTTTGCTAAGAGCCATTTACTGGTGTTAGGATATAGCTACAAGTAGCACACTAACCTCAAGCTAAAACCTTCTGCTATCTATACCAAGGCTTTATTGCATCTTAAATTTTAGCAACAGGCAGCACAGTTTCTTGTAATTTTGAGGACGGAACCAATTAAAACTGCAGCACAAAGCCTAAAATAGGGCATATCTTGTTGAAAAGCCTTCAGACTTTTTGAAAAAGTTTCCTGGCTCCCATCTTTGATGCGGCCCCACTCATTTTGCAACCATCAGTTTCCCCCAAATGTGAAGTTGGCTCAGAACTGTGAGCACCATGAGAACATGATAAAGCAGGTTTTCTCAACCAGGGTTCCGTGGGACCCTAGGGTTCTGCGAGAAGTTACTAGGGGTTCCCAGGGAGATCACGATTTATTTAAAAAATTATTTCAAATTCAGGCAACTTCCCATTAAAGAGGTACGGTAAGTTTCATTCTTATTTTTAGTTTAAGGACACTGTTAGTGCATATATACAGGCCTACAGATGAAACAAATATAATAATTTTGTAACTTATGGCCTATATTTGAGCCTGAATATGTAGGGGTTCCCTGAGGCCTGAAAATATTTCAGGTGTTCCTCCAGGGTCAAAAAGTTGAGAAAGGCTGTGATAAAGGTTTTGGTATACATCAGAAGTCTGTTGAGAAGGAGATTATGCTATCATCTAGAAGAAACAGAACAGAAACTATTCCACTCAGTGGAACTTTCTTCTGAGTATATATGCATCAGATTTCCATGTTAAGATATAAGAGTGAGTCTTGGAATAACATGTTTCGATGTAAAATGCTCTTATCAGGGTGACAGCTAGTCATGTCCCCTTCCAAGATTGTATTTCTCCTTTCCTCATCCCTGTGTGTTTATGTTCATCCTTCAAATATCAGTCGGAATTCAGTGATGATTAAGCATATTCAGTCCTTATTGAGCTGTTACTGTTTCCTTCCCCATTTTGATTATTTCTCCTTAAAAGCTGTTAGTACTTCTGTAAATGTACTTCTATTAGCCTTTCATAGAGCCATGAAGGCCTGGATGTTCTCCCGTGCGTTGGACCGAGGTGTTAGATGAGCCCCTTCTGTTGTCAGAGTCAGAGGAGGGTTTGCTATATCCAATGTGAGCTATGTGTTTCTGTGGCTATGTGTTATGTCTTTACTGTGATTTGTTATATTGCTCCATTTTATATTTATTTTTGATTTTGTTACTTTTTATTTTTTTATTGATGTATACTACCCAGAGTCACAATCAGTGAGTGGGATGGCCCTACACATTCTTAAAATAACAAATAGCAGTCTCATGAATTTGTTCCTACTTCCCTTTTATATATGGATGACATTGTTTGGGCTATATAAGGATGAGCATTTTGGAGAATTGAACTGACTCTTGGAATATATGATTTTATTCTGTATGACGCTATGGAAAATGAAAGTAACTTGGCAAATTTTTCTGGCGAAGAGGAGAAAAACAGCAGAGAGTAGAGAGAACTGGAGTTTGAGAATTTATAAATCTGAGACTTCCAGTGGGAATATGGCAGACTGACCAGCTGTGCCTGTGAGCTCAGTAGGCAGAACTAGCATCGTGTCACTTTTTTTGGGCTCAGGCTGGTTTCTCCTGAAGCCCAGAGCGTTTTTCTGGATTAAGGAAAATGCTTGGAATCAACCCATTCGTCCTCCGGACGGCGAGTTGCAGCCAGGAGATCGTAAACAGCGTGCATGATCGACGGGTAAGACTTCACCGGGAGGCTGGGAAGACACCATTTCCATGCTGTGCTGCAGCCCTTAAAGAGACATTAAGTCCAGCGACCCCATTTCTAAAGCACCCAATTTATTTTTTCTTTAAGTATTTGTACCCTAAGAGAGGCTTTCTACATTAAGGAGAAACCATCTCTTTTGGTGCTTATCATTATTTTTGTGATTAATTAAAATTTTTTTTTTTTTTTAAGCTTTGGATTTTGCTTTCCATCCAACACTATGGAGGGTTGAGAGTATGTTCGGTAACTCCGGTAATTTTCTATTGACTTTCACTTTGGCCGGTTAAGTATCTAGGGGGTGCCATAATTTACTGCTTCAGAAATGGAGGAACTTAGCCAGGCTCTCTCTGACTTTCACGGAGACATCAAAGCAGATATTAAGCAGATTCTTTCTGATTTCTGCCAAGTTATTCTGCAAGACATTCGGAGCATTGTGGAAAATATGTGGTCTGAAATGTGCCATCTGGCTGGGGATTATATGGATGAACCTGAAGAATCTAACAGCGATGGAAATGTCACTCCCAAGAGTGAGATTTGGGCTTCTGTTGAAATTCTGGATGAAATTGGCAATGCTGAATGGAAGAACTTAAATGGAGAAATTGAGCTGCAAGACATGAGTGAATTTGACTTTCTGATGGAATGTTATGGAAAAGAAGGGGTTATTATGTATGGGAAGTTTTTTGAAGAGAGGTCTGTGTTTGTGAGAGGAGCAGTTGGGTTGTTTGATTTCTTTAAGAAAATAGCTCTGTGCTTGTTATGGGGATATGTAAATGTCTTGGTCTATTTTGAAGTGGGTTAAGGGACTAAAATATTTATCTGGATGGTCTTTTGTTAATGATTGTGATTGTGATTATTAAGGTTTCTTTTTATTCATGTTTTTTGTATTCATGTTTTTTGTATTAAATATAATGGTAGATAATTTACTTGCTTTTTTATTTTTGATCTTTATTATAGTAGACAGGAATGTATAGAATAGTAGTAGGAAGGGAATAATTAAGTAATTGTTAATTGTTAATTTAGGGGGGATGTTAATTAGGTGATTTATATATATTTGTTTTTCTTTTAATATAAAGGGAGGGAGCAATGGTATTTACTGATTTTTATAATGTGCTAAGGGGTTGAATTGTAGAAATAATGTGATTTTGGTTTAATATAGAGTAAGGGATTGATTGTGGGAAATGGCTGTATATCCTTGATATTTAAAGTCGGAAGTCACTTTTCTTTGTAATCTATCTGAAAAAAATTGTCTTGTGTTTTCACACTTTTTAGTTTTCTTTTTTTGTTTGTAGTTTTTTGTTTTTCTGTATCTTTTATCTTTTTCTGAAATTCAATAAAATTCTTGTTAAAAAAATAAAAAAAAATAAAAATAAAAAAAGAATTTATAAATCTGAGAGACATTGTTACAAATCAGCAAAGGATGGCTTTTATTGACATCCAGATGCGTGCGTGCGTGCATGCGTGTATATATATATATATATATATATATATATATATATATATATGCAACCTTGATATATAGATGTTGCTGATTGCTTATAGCTGAAATATATAATGTCTGAGACTTGTTTTTTCTTGAAGTGGAGCAAAGTGCTCTTCTTAGCCAAAAATACACCCACTTTCCTGGGCTGTGTGCCTGATAAGCAAAGAGAAAATTGTTGAATCATGGCTCTTCAGTAGCACTGACAATTCAGCCACAAAGTACTGGGTTACTGGGGAAAGTGAACAGTTTTATATGCAGACAGGGAGGACCAGAAATGTCACTGCAATACTCTGAAAATACCAAGACTAGAACTCCATTAGAAATATTGTTTTGCTATATGCAGATGTGCTAAATTTCAACTCTTTTTGGAAGCATATTTTCCTCATATTGGAGCCAGATGTTTTCTTTTCCTAAAGCAGGGAAAACTTGCTTTTCTACAAAACCAGTTGGGTACTCCTTGCATCAGAAACAAAACTGCATTGCATTTCTGCATTCCTCCTAGTATGGCAGAGGTAATTTATTAAGGATGCACATACTGGCACTGCAGGGGCTTCATCTCTGCTCTGAGTTTTCTCTGCCTCTCATCCCCGTCCCGCTTCTCCATGGCAAGGGAAGGGGGAAATCAGTCTTGCCAGAGATCTAAACTGATCTCTTGGAACAGGCTTTTGAAATTAGGCTGAGGAAACCATCTGAAAATAGGCCAATGGATTATTTCAGAGTACCACACTGATATACTGAACTGATATCAAGCAGGAATATACTTTCTTCTTTCTTGCAGTAGTTTAAAATACAAACATGTAAAACAATTCTTTAATAAGGACAAAGCATCAAATAAACATTTCAAGAGAAAAAAACTCAAAACTGTTGGAAAGAGGGTGGGGATATTGCTGGATCCAGAAACTCTACAGTACCTGCATCTGAGGAAGGCAGAAAGAAGCAGTGTTCACTCTACAGCAAAATATCCAGTACTACTTAGGCTGACCATACGTCCCGTTTTGAACGGGACAATCCTGTTTCTTTTAGCATTTTTCAACCGTCCCGTCATTTTGATAAAAATCTCAATTTTGTCCCATTTTTTAAACCTGGTGGGAATGGCGTGGAAGGAGGATCCGAGCCGGAGCTGCCGATTGGAAGCAGCCTGGAAGAGGAAGCCCTCCCGCCTATCAGCCCGCGGCAAAGGAGGGTGGGGTTTGCAGGTGGGAGCCAATCGTGTGGACCGGGGGGTGGGGTTTGCAGGCGGGAGCCAATCGCGCGGACCGGGGGGCGGGGACTCCTGTCTTTTTCATGAATACGGAATATTACATAAGACCCCGTCCCATTTTGCCATCCCAATGTCCCGTTTTTGTCTCAAGGAAATATGGTCAGCCTAGTACTACTGCTTGCTAGGAGGTGCCTCTGTGTGCACCTGGTCTATCTTACACCTGGTAAATAAAGGTGCACATGTTACAAAATTATGCCTTCCTGTCATCTAAACAGCTAAACTTTGGTTGCTTCTGAGAGTCCATCCACATACCTTTCTTGCCCCAGTTCCAAGATGGCCCACTTGGAACCAGGCAACTTGTGAAGGACATGTCCTCACAAAGGAGCCTCCATCTTGGGGCCACCCTTGCTGCTGAGGTAGGCTAAAGGTGGAACCAGGTGATCCAGCAGAAAAGTGGTGTTTTCCATTGGAAAACATCTATGTGAACATTTTATGTCACGCAGAGGAGTGGCTTAGGTATTCATTGGTGCAAACTCAAAATAAAGATAGTATCAGTGAGATTATGTACTATTTTTGTTATTATTATACCCTATTATTTTTATGCACTATTTTTAAATGTATGAAAACAATTCAGGGAGACATTGGAGATGTATAATCAGCAATGTTGAAGAAAGTGTGTTAAATAAGTTAATATTATTACTATTATATATCATCAATGTCTTTGGGTTACTTGAATAATATGGACTGGATTTAGACTGCAGTTCTAAATCAGGAATAAAGTCTTAACTGAATCAATGTAAGAAATGCATAGCTAAGCTAAGCATTATATGCCCATTTATTTAGAAGAAGAACCCACCTGTCCAGTGGCCATGCATCTAAGTAAAATAGAAAAAGTACAGCCTAAGATTACCCGAGCAAATTCACGCATTTTGTGAAATACTACACTTCTCCAGATTATGTTTATGCTTCCTAACCCCCCATATAATTTTATCATTTAGGAACAAAGAAATACTACTTCTTTTCTTTTTTATCAGCGAACATTACCATTATATTTGCCATTTCACCTTGTGCCTAGGAAGATTAAGACCATTTCACAAGCTCAACAGCAGCATGGTGATCTTAACGATCCTCCTTTAGATGATAAAAGGACTTAAAAAAACATCTCAATATAACCATGACCTAGCCCCAGGTGTAAGGTCACACAGCTACCTAGAAACATATTTAGGATTCCCTTACTAACTTTGCTCAGACTGAAGAAGCTCCTTGGATAAGGAGCGAAACGTTTCCACTGAGAAAATAGAAATCCAGTTGACATGATTCAAGCTACAGACAATTCCACCTGGATGACTGAGAACCTTCATAGACATACTCCCATATTAAAGTGATAATTCTCTTTTTTTAACCACAGTTATAATTCAGATGATAATACATCTATTCTACATTATGGCACAATATTTATGTACTGACTCAGAAAGAAGAACCTCGAGTTTCATGGAGCATAATCCCTAGGAAGTGGGTTTAGGATGCCAGCCACAGAATAGTAAAAAAAGAAGCATTTACAGTAAATGACATCCCTTGATTCTATTCCTGTGCCAATTTTTCTTTGCTTGAAATTTAAGTCTGAAATAAATAAGCAATGATGAGTCTACTGTTTTCCTTTTACCTCTTTGAAAATTGTCCCAATTTCTATATGTTGAAAAATCAGGAAGACTCACAAAGGAAGTCTCCTGGAAACTTTGATAGCCCTTTCAATTGGTAGCAGAACAATAAACTAAGGCATAACAAATTATACAAAAGAAGGGCTGCAACAATTATATACCAAAAGCTATAGCATGTCAGCATGAATGCATACTATAAATGCTTCAGAAAAAATATCACAACAAGGTGAAATGCAGGAAAATTAGTCACCATTCTTTCTGTAACTGGCTGACCATTTTACTTGGTGTATACAAAGCTGATGCATTGAATATGTATGGGGAACTATGGAATTTCACTAGCAATTCTATATTATTTGTTCAACTTTTCAGTTTGTAAACTGAATAAAATTGATTAGAATTCTGATTTGATGGACATCACCACATGCCCAGTTTCAGTATTTGTCAGTCACCCCTCAGCAACCAGGCAACTGGAATATTTCCTTTTCTTGTAAAATCAATTTGTTTAGATGAAGACTTACATGTTCAGGGAGAGAAGAACAGCTTGCTTTTAATTGTGTCTACTACTATTTTAAAAACTTGGTTGATTTTCAAATTCTTTTTTGTAACCCACATTAGGCCCTTTTTAAAATGGAAAGGCAGCATGAAAATATTACAATTAAATTGCAGAATAAATAAAAAAAGGAAAGCTGTCATGCTGTAAATTCAAGTGCCGTCCTCTAGCATCATTTTTAATGAAAGTGCCCCTGGACCTCTTAAAGGCCTAAAGTCAAGCTTAAAAAATAAAAATAATGGGTGACAATATCCCAGTGCTTTGAAAGTACATGAGTCTGCCCAGAAAAGAACACAAGAAAGAGGGGATGATAGAAGAGATTGGCAATGAGTAATCTTACCAGCTTATTTTCTGATAAACTGTGCTTTTGTACCTGGCCACATCCTTTATGGCAGCCATTTTGTGAGCACCCTTAACATCATCCAATGATGCCTCCATGCCCAGCAAAGTTGTCTATTCCTGCTATGAGCAATTTAGGTACCAATGAAATAGTTAGCAAATCACATGCTGTAGACACAATAAAACCACCCTGAAGGATGATATAGCTGACTACTCACAACTAGATAATAACGTCTACTGATAAATACTCAGCATTTTCATATAAACAGACAACAAAATGCAAAGACAGAATCACCCACATTTTTAATAGATTTACAAAGATCTAGAATTCTTCTGTTTAGTTCTAATATAAATTTCTCATAACAAAATACTCTGAACTTCTTAAATGTAAGTAACTTGCAGATATATAAAATATTTTCAGCAAGCTCTTTATTAAATAGTAGAGCTGTGTAAAGCTATGAAGGATGCTTCAGTTTTGATGTTTCCCATTATATCCTATGGACAAATCTTTTTCATATGAATCCTGAATGTTTTTGAATTGAATTAGTTGGCATGTTCAACTGCAAAATTGACTCAAACCATGACCTCTCCTGATCTCAAGTCTCCAATGTGAATCAAGTTAGAGCTGATTTGTAAATTGTAGCTCTTTCACTGTATTTTCCAGGAGCAATGTCCTGGAGAGCTATGCTTTATCATCTAGACATATTGTAGTCTAGTTCTATTTAAGAAGAAAACCTCATACCCAGAATTCCACAAATGTTCATTTCAACATGAAATAATACTGAACAAAGAACAATTGTAATGTTTTGTAGAGATCTGAATATGCTGAATGTAGTCAACATTTATTTACTGAGAATATTACCATCCTGTAGTGTTATTATTGGCGTATTCTTTTTAAAGGAATGGGCTCTTACTGATAAATTAGGAGAGGAAGGAATATTTCACTGTCTTTTAAGTGACAGTGAAATATTACTCTACAAAATGCATCTGGATATGGTTTGGAAAGACATACCAAAAGTAGGTCATGTGAAGTGCACATGATTATAAAATTGATGGAATGACATGCCATAATAATAGATCTCATACCAGCAGGGAAATACAACACCTTCGAGCTGTGAAAATAACAGGCAAGACTTTTAAATAGGTTAACCCTTTACCACATTCTGCCTGCATTTGCCCAACACACTTAAACTGAAACAGTTGAAGGCAGCCACTGCCCTTAGACAACATGCTAAGCTTAGTAAATTTTAATCTTAGTTTTATTGTGGCTTAGCTTGTTGTTGGAATGCAGCCTATTTGGGTAGTTTACAATGCAACGTACTGTGCAAATCCAGAACTTGGGTTAATTCAGTAATCAATATTTTATATTTTTGTGGATTAGGTCAGGTAGGTGATAAAGTGGCTAGTGAGTTCTGGATCTAGGATTAACCTTATGTTTGCAACCATTTAAAAATATAAATAATGCCCTGATAGAGCAAACAATAAATTTAATGAAATGTATAATTTAGAGCAGAGTTCCTGAACCTCAGCCATTTAAAGATGTGTGGACTTCAACTCCCAGAATACTCCAGCCAGCATTGCTGGCTGGAGTATTCTGGGAGTTGAAGTCCACACATCTTAAAATGGCTGAGGTTCAGGAACCCTGATTTAGAGCCTCCCTGGGGGTCTGAAATAGGAATATAGAAGTCTTATTCTTGGTCATGAAGTGAGTTTTAGTTAAGTAATTTGTCAGAGGCCCATTCATGTTTCAGTTAAACCATGGATGTCTGAACATTTTTATTCCAATCCATTATGGATGATTGATCACCCAATTCACTTGCCATAGCTTCTGCTTCCCTTCAGAATGACTGCTTTTAACATCTAAGAAACACTGAAAAAAGGGAGTAACATATAGAGTGCTTTTCAGTATGAATGTTGATCAAAAGCCATTTCAACTTAAATTTATGAAAATTCATAGATCCATAATAGTTTTAATAAATTCCCTATGTACTATCATGAACAAAATTAATGTGGCAAATGTGCAGATACTGTCAAACGGACCTGCCTACTTTCCCCCTACAAATGGATTTATTGTTATGTTAGAAGTTATTTTTATCAAGATAATGGTGATATCCCCACCCCCCAATAGTGGAGCAAACTGCCACAAGCCACTAAATAAGATCTTCTGGGAAATTAAAGTAGAGCCTGAACCAGAGAATAGCTACTGTAGTTTAATGTTGCTGTTGTGGGCAATTCCCTCATGAAATATCAAATCCTATTTTTCTCTTCCCTATCACATAGTCCGTGAATGTGTGATAGAAAGAAGGGACTATATTCATAGGTCATGCCCCAAACCCACCTATATTTAAGTGGATGTGTGAAGGTCTCAGATCTGGCCTGTGCTTACAGATGCACACATTCACAGACATTGTGAATGCGGGATGAGGAAAAAAAGGTTTAATATTGCACGTGAGATTGACATTGAGGGACTTTTCCCCACTCTCTCATTATAGAGCCAAGTAACACACTGAGCTCAATAAATAAAAGACATTTTGATAAATAGAGAAATTAGAGGGGGGTTCATAGAACAGGAGAATGCTCAGCAAGGCCAGCGCAAGATATTTTACTTGCCTGGATTGAAGGACTGAATAGCATTACCCCTTATTTACAGGACTGCCATCATCTATGCCGTGCTATAAGATCAGACAGGGTGAGCATACTCCATATCCCATCAACTAAACAGAGTCCTCTTGTGGAATCGCAGAGCTATGCCTTCTCTGTTGCCAACCCCATCCCCCTGCAGAGGTTCCTCTGGCCCTGAACGCTGTTTTTCAAAAAAAGGCTAAAAACCTGGCTTTTCAAACAGGCCAAAGGTCAGGTCAATTTGTGATCCTGACTGGTGGTGGTTGATATTTGTATTTTTCTCCCCAGTGTCTTGTATTTGTATATGTGGTTTTATACTGTTATTTTTATGTGATTTTAATTTTGTATGCCTCCTAGAATCTTTTGGTTTGGTGCTTATAAAACTAATAAATAAATAAATAAGCATACATACAGAAGTTGATCTACATGGCAGGTTGGGAATGGAGGACTGGCTGTGATGCATCCATGGTTCTATTTGCTTCAATATCTGCCACCCACCTGAAGGAGAAGCCTTCCTTAATCACTTTGCCTTATGGCTGGCCCTACAGTCACATGGTCAACATGCAATCCTGGGAAAGATGCAGCTGCTTTATAGAGTTACAGTCAAATGCTACATTTGTGCTCCCATGCACTCCAAAATATCTTTTTGGAACTGAATCTGAAGTGCTCCATTGCTGTAATTCTTATGCCCTGGTTCAATATACTGTAAATATATGCTAATATAATCTGTCAGTCTTCCCTCCAGATAAGGACTTCTAGTTCCAGAATTTTCATTCATACTGGCTAGGAATTCTGGAAGTTGGTCTTTATATTGGGAGAGTGGGGGAAGGTTAGGTTAAGCCCTTCTTAATGCAATCAATGAGATGGATCAGATATTATAAATCAGGGTTGGGCAACGTCAGGCCCGTAGGGCTCCCACCTAAGGCCTGCGGGGCTCCCGCCCGCAAACTCCGCCCTTTCCACACGATTGGCTCCTGCCCGCAAACCCCGCCCCCCAGTGCTTGTGATTGGCTCCCGCCCGCAAACTCCGGCCCCCGGTCCGCGGAAATCCCAGAAACCCCGCCCCCACCCCGGTTATAAATATCCAAATGGCCCTTGGCAGAAAAAAGGTTCCCCACCCCTGTTATAAATGATAAATGAATAAAATCAGAAATGTAATTTAATGTTTGTAATATTTCTTCAGAACTTTTCAGAATTTCTTTATTGGCCCAAGAATTTCATTAATCATTGTCATGGCAGGATACTATCAGAATAAAAGGTGAATAGGTCAGATTGGCATTCTCAATCATTTAGAAAAGATTAATTCTGCTTTGGCAAGTGGTCATGGTAGGACCTATTTGATTCCCTAATTAAGTTTGGCAAAAACCATTTATAATTCAGCATCTCAATCAAAGTGGGGATATTTTTGGCAATGATGTCAAAATTCAGGAAGGCTGACCTTGAGAGCAGAAAGCAAGGGCAAGTAGGTCACATATTTCTGTATATCACACACTCCCAGTTGTTACAACTGGGAAGGACTTAGCTATTCATTTTTTTCAGGTATTTTTTTGTTTAAAGTAAAGTAAAGGTTCCCCCCGCACATTTGTGCAGTCGTGTCCGACTCTAGGGGCCGGTGCTCATCTCCGTTTGTTAGCCAAAGAGCCAGCGTTGTCCGAAGACGCTTCCATGGTCATGTGGCTGCATGACACGCGCGGAACGCTGTTACCTACCCACCGAAGTGGTACCTATTCATCTACTTGCATTTGCATGCTTTTGAATTGCTAGGTTGGCAAGAGCTGGGGCAAGTGCGGGAGCTCACTCCATCATGCGGGGCTAGGGATTCGAACCTCCGAATTTGCGATCTTCCGATCAACAAGCCTGGCGTCTTACCCGCTGAGCCACCACACCCCTAGTGTGTGTGATATACAGAAATATGTGACCTACTTGCCCTTGCTTTCTGCTCTCAAGGTCAGCCTTCCTGAATTTTGACATCATTGCCAAAAATATCCCCACTTTGATTGAGATGCTGAATTATAAATGGTTTTTGCCAAACTTAATTAGGGAATCAAATAGGTCCTACCATGACCACTTGCCAAAGCAGAATTAATTTTTTTTTGTTTGCTAAGGCTAAAAGTATTAGAATAAAAATAATATGTTTGTTCTGAACAGTGAAGTCTTAAAAATTCAACTCCCAACTTTTCAGTTTTCAATTTTATTACCTAAACCAACTTTCTCTGACCTGTTGCCTTGCAGATATTTGTACTACAAAGTCCTGAAACCCTTAGCCAACACCAAGTTGCAGGAAGCTGGCCTAAGTAAACTATTTAAGAGAAGAGCTGAATATTGGCAAAATATTGACCTATGTTTTAAAGAGGAGAAATACAAATGATTAAGCTGGTTGTAGGCTCTTTTATAAAATAGTTAAGAGCAGAGACATCACACTGACAACAAAGGTCCACATAGTCAAAGCAATGGTATTCCCCGTAGTAACCTATGGCTGCGAGAGCTGGACCATAAGGAAGGCTGAGCGAAGGAAGATAGACGCTTTTGAACTGTGGTGTTGGAGGAAAATTCTGAGAGTGCCTTGGACTGCAAGAAGATCAAACCAGTCCGTACTCCAGGAAATAAAGCCAGACTGCTCACTTGAGGGAATGATATTAAAGGCAAAACTGAAGTACTTTGGCCACATGATGAGGAAACAGGATACCCTGGAGAAGATGCTGATGCTAGGGAAAGTGGAAGGCAAAAGGAAGAGGGGCCGACCAAGGGCAAGATGGATGGATGGTATTCTGGAGGTGACGGACTCGACCGTGGGGGAGCTGGGGATGGCGACGGCCGACAGGAAGCTCTGGCGTGGGCTGGTCCATGAAGTCACGAAGAGTTGGAAGTGACTGAACGAATAAACAACAACAAAAGGCTCTTTTCAGATGCTTGATACATGGTGATACTGCTTCTACCTGTTCAGTCCCATTTGTTCTTCAGAAGAATTAAGAGCTTGCTTGGTTGTTATTGATCCATTTCTTCTAAACAGTCTCTTGTAGCACTGGTACTATTTTATATAAGGAAATAGCACTCATACTTCGAAATTCTCCAGAACAGTACTGCTTTTCCATATGAATTAGTGAGGTAAAATTCATTCACCATATGCTGAACCATATAAATATTGGTCTTCCCGAGCTATTTAGGCTCAATGCTAAGCCATCACGTGGTTTGCTTTGTATTGGTTTTGTATTATGTGTAAACACAGCCATTAAGTGGTGTAAATTATGGTTTATAATGTAATGTTATATGTAAACTCAAACATGATGGCTTGTTCAACAAACAGTGCTTGAGCAGAATATGTGATCCCAACCAATAAAAAAAAATTGACTTCTGTTGACTTCTGTTCTCCAGTGCCTGTGCTGCAGATAGTCAAAAGTGTTTTTCAGCTTTCAGTCTCAACAGGAACAGATGACCTGAAAAACTATTAGAATTCTATCTGGCCTTAGGTCATTGTTAGCTTCTTTGAGCCAATTGCTGATGAATGCAGGATGAATAGTTACAGACTATCTAAAATACCTGCCTCATCCTCCCATCTCCCACTCTTGTCAGATCTAACAAGGACTGCTGCATATTACAAGGTCTTCCAACCTAACGATTCATCTAGCCATCACCATAGCAATACCAAACCTGCAGCATCAGTGATTTATTGCCACAGCAATGGCTAGTTGATCCTATAAATCACTGGTCTGATCAACCTCTACATCCCAGGCATGGAATAGAACTATACTGAATTGCTTGAACAAATCCAAATAATTTTCATTGGTAGATTGATATATTACATAAAACCATAGCATGGTTTGTTTGGTTTTGGCATAGTGTGTTTCTCTGAACATAGCCATTGTGGTATGTAAACAAAATGTGTGTGTAGGATTTATGGCTTCATATTAATTTGAAATCAATCCAGAGTTTTCACTTGAGAACAAATAACCAGGCTCAAATTATCATATTTTGACATATTGTGTGAAGAACTAATCCTCTTGAGAAGTCTATAGTGCTCAGAAAGGTGAAAGGAAAGATAAATAGAGGACAACCTGTAGCAAGGTGAATGGACTCAATTACAGTGGCAATGAGTCTCCTCCTCCTCCTCCTCCTCCTCCTCCTCCTCCTCCTCCTCCTCCTCCTCCTCCTCCTCCTCCTCCTCCTCCTTCTTCTTCTCTCGTAGCCGAGTAAGATTGTCTGCCAGGGGTAAAATCATAGCGATGAAGATAGCGAATAAGGTTGGAGCAATAACACATCCCTGTTTAACACCGGATCCCACTTTAAATGGATCACTTTGAGAGCCATTATTATTCAGGATTGTTGCCATCATGTCGTCATGGAGTAGCCGCAAGATGTTCACAAATTTGTACACTATTGGAAGGACCAGGTTGGGAACAGATCCTCCTGGATCTATGTGGTTGCTAAGAACTGACACTGACTTGATGGTGCATAATCAATCAAAAATCAATCATTAATTTGAAATGTTCCTCAATAACCGTGCTGTTTAGTAAACCTTTGTTATTTCTATGTTAGCAGTGGAAAAGTAATTTGGCTACTCTATGGTTAATGTGCTATAGAACTTATCTAAGAATGAAAAAAAGCTAAACTCAATTTTTCTAAGATTTGTCTCTATCAACTGAACTACAATGGCAATACGAAAAATAAGTAAAGAGCTCTCTTTTTCTTTTCGGGAAAAGTGAGGTCATTTGTCCCTTTTATACATTCTGATTCCATTAGGGCTACCACATCTGGGCTGCAAAAGTTCATATTTATTTGTTTGTTCATTTATTTATTTATTATAGTGATTTATATAGCTGTCATTGTGACTCTGGGCAGTGAACATAAGAACCAGGAAAGTCTAACTCCTTGCTGTCATCTACTAGTTCTCTGGAATTTTATGGTCTTAGATATATTAGCCTTTTATTATCTATGACTGCCAGCCAAATTCCACAAGATCTGAATTGTATCTATTATGAATTGTGTGAAAATGACCTGCTAACTTCTTTATTTTAAAAAGATGTTATTTAAAACAAATATTTGGTAACTTACCTTAATTTAAGCCCTTAGGACATTCAGGAAAAAAATGTGATTGTCCCTCGCTCAGCTTGTTAGAAACACAAAGCTGCAATATTCAATACTGAATAGCTCAGCACCTGAGTAATTGCTTCTATTTTTTTCATTGGCTACCCTGACAAAAGACATTGTACAGTAGGTGAGAGACTGACAGAAATCGTTCTTGTCCAAGATGTATTGCCAATCAATGTCATTCTTTGCAACCCCCCCCCACCACCATCAACAATTCCTAAATACAGATTAAAAAGATAAAAAATGGGCAAGTTACACTTTGCTATATTCTTAAACATGCCCTGCTTGATGATTTAGTACCTTTATTAGGGTTATATGCTAACAGTTCCTCCTGGGGCTGGTTGATCCCATGAAACCCTTTTTAGTATTATTTATTTATTTTATTAAATTTATATTACCGCCCATCTCCCCCAACATCTTTGCACTTGGATTTTATATTTATTTATTGATGTTCTGACTACTATTGTGTTTTATCATGGTTTTTATTGTGAACTGCCCAGAGTCCTCCATTGGAGGAGATGGGCAGTAATATAAATCTAAATAAATAATAATAATAAAATAATAATAATAAATATAAGGACCTTGTAAACTCTTTCTGTAATTTTTTAAAAAAAGCTTCTTAATACATTTCTGTTTATCATAGAACCATAACAAAATAACTTATATTTGCAATGATATTGCAGATCATCTATTTCTATAAAAAGCTGAAATCTTGTGTGATTTTTCTTTAGAATTTTTCTATGTGAGTAATTCCATGTTGCTTGTAATTTGGTCAATATTCATAACCTCTTTTAATATGCATGTCATCATTTGAATGAGATTTTTGTATTAAATTCTGCAAGTATGCAAAAGAGTAAGTGTGCTGGGTGGAAACTAGGAGTACATTTGAAATTTGAAGGGGAAAAAAATCACTTCAGGAAAACATCCTGAGCATATGAGTGTGAGCATAGGACATCGTATTCTTCTTCCTTATATAATTTGAAAATAAACCAGATCAAATATGTAGATCACTGAATGTTTGGCAAAATGATTTTATAGTTCCAGATTATATTAAACCTTAAATCAACTAGAGGTAAATGTTTTTATGGTCAAAATTTCTTCCTACAGCCACTACCAAACTCCAGTTGGTCCCATTTATAGAAGGTAAAGGTTCCCCCCGCACATTTGTGCAGTCATGTCCAACTCTAGGGGCCAGTGCTCATCTCCGTTTGTTAGCCAAAGAGCCAGTGTTGTCCGAAGATGCTTCCACGGTCATGTGGCCGGCATGACGTGCACAGAACGCTGTTACCTTCCCACCGAAGTGGTACCTATTAATCTACTTGCATTTGCATGCTTTCGAATTGCTAGGTTGGCAAGAGCCCATTTATTTATTTATTTAAAGGTCCCATTTATAGGTAAACAGAATTCTGCAACTTCTGCTTACTGGAAGAACATGCCATGATGCCGGTTCTGCTGGTAGCTGTAAGGAAGCCATCAGTAGCTTCATCTCAGAGCTGCCAGAAGAGCTTTTGGCAGCCTAGCAGTACAGCTAGCCACAGCTCCCATTGTCGCACAACTTATAGGACTGCTGGTTCTTCTTCACTGTGAAGCTCCCCAAGGGGCTGTGTTGGCAATACCCTGTGGGCTGCTGGGGACAGGAGCATTTCAGATGCCACCAATGTAGGAAACAGGTCTTTTTAATGCTGGGAAAAGTGGCACTGAAATGACCCACTTTTCCTTCCTCTCTCCCCCTGCTGCTCATGCCACCAACTGAATGGGGTGGGAAAAGCAAAGGGGAACAGCTCCTTTGCTGCCAGTTCTCTAGTCTCAGGGGGTGATCATTCCCCAGAATCAAAGTTCTGCCAGCAGAAGATTTGGGGGAGTTCTGCTGCTGCCACTGGCACCAAAGGATGCATTTTTCCATCCTGCCTCTTTCTTCTCCCCCCTTCTTTTGGTGCAGATACTGTAAAACCTTCCTCTGCTTTACTGCCAAGGCAAAGCAAGGGTTATGAAAAATAGGAGGAAGGGTTGCTATGTATATCACCCACTTTCTTCAGCCAGCATAGTTTTTTGCCAGCTCCCATGCTGGATTGCAGTTTTTAAAGTGCTGCTATATGGAGAGCCCCATGTCACAGTTCCTAGAAGAACCTACATCCAAAGTTTATGAATGAAATTGTTGGAGATTAGCATCTCTACCAAATGTTATTAATGGGCTTCCAAATACAGGCGCCCTTTTCAACTATTTTTTGTTCTCAATATGCTTCAGTTAAGTTTGGTTTTGGAAGTATCTACCAAACTCTTAGTCTGATTTCATGAGAACATCTAAACCAGTGTTTTTCAACCTTGGCAACTTTAAGATGTCTGGACTTCAACTCCCACAATTCCCCAGCCAGCATCTAAACAATACTGAGCTACAGTGCAACCTGGGAGAAAATCATATAATTTAGATAACGTGCTTTGAATGAATGAACCCATAAGCATCTAGCATTTCCAGTTAAAGAGTTTTAGGTAAATGGATAGAGAAGTCTGAGAGAGTTTTTGCTTAATCAGATCTAAAGTGAAGCTGGAATTGTGACTGAAATGTTTTGAAATGAAGATAGGAATAAAATGACCTATTCCTTGTAGAGGATTTGATTAAACATATTAAGGAAAGTCTTCATTTATTTATTTAAGATCGTAAATATCTCAGGCCACAGTTATGATGCTGTCTCATTCATCATCATCTCAGTTATGCAGTACCTAGTGTAAAGCTTAATTATGAGTGCAGAAAATCACTCATAATTAAGCTTTGTTTTTAAAGTATGTTAAAGAAGCCTTCTTTTCTTTCTTTTTTACAGTGAACCACAGAACACCCTTCCTGGAACTGATGTTCTTTATATGTGTTGGGACTACAAAGTCCATAATTTCCAGCCACCATGCTCCTTGGTAAGGAGTTCTTTAAGCTTTATGCCCACCATATCTGGAAAGCATTGATTTGGGGAAGACTACCACAGGATATAAAGAATAAGGTTAATGGAACTGTGTCAGTATCAGTGTATATAAGATGCACCTTGTGCCAGATTTCACTGAATCTCAAGATTCAAACATATGGAGAAACAGAAGTATTGTCCTGAGGCAATACAACCCAGTGGAAGTGGGAAGGAGCTGCAATCTGGCTTCTGTATTAAATAATATTGAAGAAGTCTTCCTCAAAAGTTGGTGATGGATTTGAAAGTGAGTTTGAGAGAGATAAAAGGAAATCAAGGTGTAGACTGAGGAAGGAAGGAAGGAAGGAAGGAAGGAAGGAAGGAAGGAAGGAAGGAAGGAAGGAAGGAATATTTGAATATTCAGCATGGATATTTGATTTGAATGCAATTTGCTCAAAACTCCAAATTGAATCTACTTTCTAAATCAGATCTCCAATCTGATTCAAACCATTGAATCAAAAGGGGTACCTCTGCCTCAATTAAAATTGAACGGGTTTGTTTTAGACAATTTAATTCAGGTTGATGCACTTATTTAAACCAGATCAATTTTGCTTTCCAAATACTGTACATGCAACAATTTATATCTAATCAAATGGGCAATTCTTGAATCAATTTATATACCACTAAAAGTATATTCTCCTTTTTACTGTACTACCAGTTTTAATAATTTGTTCACTGCTTCTTCTGCCACTATGTCTTCTTTTAGTGCATGTTAAAATGTTTCCTAGTTTGTTAGATTTATTTATTTATTTATTAGATTTATATGCCACCTTTCATTCAGGAGGTCAAGGTGATCTGCATAGCATTCCTTCCTCCTGTTTTTCCCCACAACAACCACAAGCCTGTGAGATAGGTTGACTGAGAGAGAATGACTAGCCCAAAATCAGCCAGTGAGCTTCTGTGGGTCAAGCTTGACTAGAACCTGTTTCCCTGCCCCTAGTCCAACACTTCACATGTATCCCACCTCATGAGCTTATGCTTGTAACAGCTGTAAGTAATTTCAGATCTGGACTGAATGGTCTAACAGGAGCAATCTGTTTTAGATCCCTACCTAAACCACTTTCCTTTTTTCCAGCTCCTAGATCACTCAACAATGAGCCACAAAAACTGGAAGCAACCTACCAAAATACAGTAATAACAGCACATCATCATCACACCTGTTCCAGCTCCGAACAATCCAAAATTAGATTTAAAAAGTGTGATTGGCTCACAGCTGCAATAAGAGAGCCTGTCAATGACATGGGTGAATGGTGTTTCACTACTGCTGTAGTTCTTATGCTCCAAAATACTGAAAGGAATTTTTCTGAATATAGTCATACTTAAGAGTCCCATGAACAGACTTTGCTTGAACATGAAAGCCCTGAAAAGAATAGAATAGCTATGTGTCCTGTATAAAATGTCTCTTTATCCATTTAAAAATACAGAACCACTAAGAAGAATAGAATTGTCATTGTGGAGTTGTTGTCATTGTGGTGCTCTCTGAGCCATGTTGTTGTCTTGCAGACGTTTCATTGCCAGGCTAGGCAACATCTTCAGTGCGAAAAGGGAGTGGGACTTGCTCTCTTTTTATATACCATGGCTTGTCCTGCTTGTGTTGGTGGAGGTGTTGTTCTCCCCTTAGGAGTTCCTTGATTGGGCTGTTCTTTGCTGCTTGGTTGATTGACTGAGTTAATAGTTCCTTGATTAGGGTATATTGTACTGATTGTTCCTCTGGTGCTAATCTTGGTGTTAATCTTTGCATATCTGAATATTGATTGCTGGCAAGGAGGTGTTCTGGTCTTCTGGCTTTTCTATTGTCTCTTATGAATGGTATGTAAATGTTGTTCACCTCTATGTGTCTGTTGATGGCTGCTTTGTCTGAGTGCCAAACTTCTAGGAATTCTCTAGCATTTTTGGATTTGGCTTGGTTTAAGATGCTCAGTTTCCCAGTTGAAAGTATGGTTGAGTCTGTCCATGTGTTGTGAGATTAAGGAGTTTTCATTGTGTCTTCTTCAAGACAACAACAAGGCTCAGAGAGCACCAAGGACGCCACAGTTCTTGAGCTACAAATATTATCTTAGAATTGTCATTGACAGTGAGCATTTGTACCCCAGACCGAGCAGACATGGAGATCCTTCATCACAGTTTTCACCCCTACATTGAAACAGATTGAATTTCTATACAAATGAGTAGAATTATTTCTAAATTTGCATTCCTTCATATAAAGGATGCAAACCAGTATCTTTCTGAGTGATGCATTACTCTTTTGTGGTCACCGAGCTTCTAAGTGGCCCCTTCTAAAAAGGAAGACAAGACCATGTTTAACTGTACTGTGAAAAACGTATATGGTTTAAGACACCCTATGATCAAAGAGAAACAAGCTCACCTGCAGTGCAGATGTGGCCTGAGATCAAAAATTCATTCTTCATGTTGGATTATTCCCAGTACTCTTTTCAGAGCATACACCTAACAGTAATAGAATCAATGGCTTTATGCCACATTGTAGAAAGCTTTAAGTCACACTTGGCTTATAGTTTTATAAATATAGAACAAAACACAGCAAGATCCTGGCTCCACCTAATTCACAGATTTTAATTACAGGAACTCATGTATTACTGCATATTTGTACAGGACAGATGGTTTTAAGTAAAAAAAAAATGATTTGGTGAGGGAGCTTTCAGATTTTTGCTCAGTATTCCCACCAGATTGCTGGTGGGAGAATAACAATGAAAATGCATTTTGCAAATACCATGAGAGATTGTCGATTGGCAGGGTCCAGGAGGAGGGCCTTCTCTGCCACAGCCCCCGCCCTCTGGAATAAGCCACCCCCAGAGATAAGACAAGCCCCCACTCTCCCGGCCTTCCGGAAGGGGCTCAAGACGTGGCTTGGGGTGGGAGGGGGGATAGTTCGTCATGGGGATGGATGGCACCTTGATGCGACCCAGGGAATTTTATCAAGACTGAGATCTTACCATCTTGGGTTTTAGCTTTCATATTTTATATTGTAGAGTTTTTAATATATTGTATATGTATATTTTATAATGTATTTCTTTTAACCGATATTTAATATTTTACTGTTTCAAATTCGCTTGTAAACCACCCAGAGACATTGTTGAGATGGGTGGTGGAAAAATGCAATAAAAAATAGAATAAAATAATAATAAAATAAAATAAAATAAAATAATAAAATAAATAATAAAATAATATAATATAAAAGAAAAGAAAAGAAAAGAAAAGAATAAAAGAAAAGAAAAGAAAAGAAAATAATAAATAAAAGAAAATAATAAAATAAAATAAAATAAAATAAAATAAAATAAAATAAAATAAAATAAAATAATAAAATAAAATAAAATAAAATAAAATAAAATAATAAAATAAAATAAAATAAAATAAAATAAAATAAAATAAAATAAAATAAAATAAAATAATAAAATAAAATAAAATAAAATAAATTCTGGCTTTCCCTCATTAATAGATTTTTTCTATGGCAAAGATATAAGAAGTGATAGAAAAACTCAGAGGAGTTATAAATGAAAGATGTTATCAAATGCTTCACTTCCCTAAATTCTGTAAATGAGTTTACAAAGAACTACAATTCTTTTTTATATTTAGACAATATAGAGAAGAAAGACCTAAACAGAGGGGACAATATGAAAACAGAGAGCAGTTTTAATTGAATTAGAAGATCAAAAACCTGAATAATAGAGATAAAGAACTGTTAGAAATAATTCATCATCTGGCTTCTCACACATACCTTGCAGCTATATTTCTCTTAGATGTAGGTTATGTATGGAATGTTATATATACTGTATATTGAATGTATAGAATATTGTGATTCACTATTATTAGTTGGTTGGAAGTTAAATGAGGTTTGAGAATGGATTGTCAGGTGAAATCCAACATTTTGCAAGTCCAAGTCCACTTTTATGGAGTTTATTATCTTTTTCCACTTTATTTCTTCTTTACCTTGCAATAAACCCAGTCAGTTTTATTTTAGTACACTGACATCTCAGGGCAGATTTTGCAGTTTGGTAGTATGGGAATTTCCTTCTACCCATCAACCAGCATCAGCTGAACAACTTGTTTAAATTTCTGAATGATTTTGCTGGTATAGTAATTAATTAAATTTCACTACAGATCATCATCCTGCCCTATTGTGGAAAAAGGGTGGAACATAAATGTAATAAATAAATAAATATATAATAACCTTTCTCTGACATAGATGCTGCTTCTGAGAAATGAATAATACACAACAATAATGAGTCATGTATATAAATAAACTGATGAAATTGTTATATTCTGGACTTACTGGTTTTTAAAAAATGGATAGCATATAAAAATAGGAGCTATATAGTGGAAATGGTCTTTGGAATCTCGGGTCCATTCTATGAGGAAAGTTCATGTAGTTGAACCATGAATAAGGGCCTTCTCTGTGGTGGCTCCCCCCCCCCGTGGAACATCATTCCCCGGGAGATTAGATTGGCCCCCACCCTGAAGATGTGGTTCTGTCAGCGGGCCTGGGGATCCCAGGTTGAGATGGAGCTGGTCAAGTGGCTGATATGATTGTGTTTGTGGCTGCCGTGGGGGGTGGGGGGGTTGACGGGTTTTTATATTGTGGGTTTTAATTTTGTAAACCGCCCAGAGTCACTGTTTGTGAGTTGGGTGGTTATATAAATTTGTTTAATAAATAAATAAATAAATAATGGAAGAGAAGTAGGAAAAAACTATAGAGATTTTTTCTTCATGTTATCATGGGTGATAACAAAGAGGAAAATAGAGGCTTTACAATATGTTTGCATTTTATTGCCTGATCTATGTCTTTTCATGTAAATAATATTGGTTTAGCAATTGGATGAAGCGGTTTTCTAGTTGCTACAAAGAGAAAGATGATGAGCAAGATCATTTTGTCTTCAGTCACATATTGAACAGATGTAAAATGAGCTACAGTATATCATAAGCTTACTTACTTATAATTTCCTGCCTAAAGTTGACTTCCTCACAGAAAAGCAAATAATGAGATTAGGGCTTCCAAAAGTGCATTCATACATTATTTAATGTCCTTGGATAAGACCATCAAGCCAATACAGTAGATCTTTGGCGATGCATCCAAGAATACATATTTTGTAAACTTTGCTAGAATCCCACAAATGAAGGTTGCAATTCTATTGTCCCTTAGAGCAGGGGTCCCCAACCCCCGGTCCGTGGACCAGTACCGGTCCGTGGCCTGTTAGGAACCGAGTTGCACACTTCCGTCTGCGCCATCCCGTCCGCTTACCACTTCCGTCTGCGCCATCCCGAAACCATCCCCCTCCCCCGGTCTGTGGAAAAATTGTCTTCCACAAAACCGGTCCCTGGTGCCAAAAAGGTTGGGGACTGCTGCTAGAGGACATTCCAGGGCCATAGTTTTCATCAGATCCATCCTTCTGAGGGAATAGAATGACAGCCTTAAGTAAAAGAGGTGTGATGCCTCTCCTAGTCCCAACAGAAATACAGTATCCTCAGCACTTGACCTATTAAATACAGTGGAAGCAGAAATAGGATGGACAAGATGGTGTGCCATAGACTGAGTAAGGGATCCCAAACATCCCTAACATACATATGTAATTTCCTTTGCATTGGTCCCAGTGAGTGTAGGAGAAATAGTCATAGGAACAAATAAGGGGGGAAAAAGTATGAATTTCTGCTCCCTAATATTAATATAAAAGAGTATTGGATAAGGCCTTTAAATCTTTCTGCTCTATTGACAGTATTGTTTTGTAAAATAATGAATGTTTAATTCCCTTTATTTACCTATCAAACAGCTCCACATAATTAATATAGAATAAATATGTTTAGAATTGCATTTTTTGTAGTTGTTCAGTCGTTTAGTCGTGTCCGACTCTTCGTGACCCCATGGACCGTAGCACACCAGGCCTTCCTGTTCTCCAGTGCCTCCCGGAGTTTACTCAAATTCATGTTCATTACATCGGTGATGCTATCTAACCATCTCATCCTCTGCCGTCCCCTTCTCCTTTTGCCTTCAGTCTTTCCCAGCATCAGGGTCTTTTCCAGTGAGTCCTCTCTTCGCATCAGGTGGCCAAAGTATCTGAGCTTCAGCTTCAGCATCTGTCCTTCCAATGAGCAGTCAGAGTTGATTTCCTTTAGGATTGACTGGTTTGACCTCCTTGCAGTCCAAGGGACTCTTAAGAGTCTTCTCCAGCACCACAGTTCGAAAGCATCAATTCTTCGGCGCTCAGCCTTCCTTATGGTCCAACTCTCACAGCCATACATTACTACTGGGAAAACCATAGCTTTAATTATACAGACCTTTGTTGGCAAGGTGATGTCTCTGCTTTTTAATATGCTGTCTAGGTTTGCCATAGCTTTCCTCCCAAGGAGCAAGCGTCTTTTAATTTCATGGCTGCAGTCACCATCTGTGGTGATCTTGGAGCCCAAGAAAATAAAATCTGTCACTGCTTCCATTTCTTCCCCTTCTATTTGCCAGGAAGTGATGGGACCAGATGCCATGATCTGGGTTTTTTTAATGTTGAGTTTCAAGCCAGCTTTTGCACTCTCCTCTTTCACCCTCATCAAGAGGCTCTTTAGTTCCTCTTCACTTTCTGCCATTAGGGTGGTATCGTCTGCATATCTGAGGTTGTTGATATTTCTCCTGGCAATCTTAACTCCGGCTTGTGATTCATCCAGCCCGGCATTTTTCATGATGTACTCTGCATATAAGTTAAATAAGCAGGGTGACAATATACAGCCTTGTCGTACTCCTTTCCCAATTTTGAACTAATTGGTTGTTCCATGTCCCGTTCTAACTGTTGCTTCTTGACCCGCATACAGGTTTCTCAGGAGACAGGTAAGGTGGTCTGGTACTCCCATCTCTTTAAGAATTTGCCACAGTTTGTTGTGATCCACACAATCAAAGGCTTTAGCGTAGTCAATGAAGCAGAAGTAGATGTTTTTCTGGAACTCTCTTGCTTTTTCCATGATCCAGCGAATGTTGGCAATCTGATCTCTAGTTCCTCTGCTTCTTCGAAACCCAGCTTGCACTTCTGGTAGTTCTCGGTTCACATACTGCTGAAGCCTAGCTTGTAGGATTTTGAGCATAACCTTGCTAGCATGTGAAATGAGCGCAATTGTACGGTAGTTTGAACATTCTTTGGCATTGCCCTTCTTTGGAATTGGAACGTAAACTGACCTTTTCCAGTCCTGTGGCCACTGTTGAGTTTTCCAAATTTGTTGGCATATTGAGTGCAGCACTTCAGCAGCAGCATCATTTAGGATTTTAAATAGCTCAATTGCATTGTCAACACACTATTTTTATTATGGGCTTGTAATATATATATATATATTCCAAGATGGCGGCAACAAGCTGAAGCCGTTTTGCTGCTCCAGGGAAGAGGTCCGTAAACTCCAATTATTCGAAATCTTGGAGCCCTAATGGGGGAGGCTTTGAGCTTCCAATTTAAGAACTTGAATTTAAGTTTGAATTTAAGAACTTTCTTGCTGGATGGACCTTCCCGGACGGAGCGGCGTGGCGTGGAGGTGTCTGACGAGTTCATTGGTCCTGGGGAGCCCTGGCACGGAGTGGGTGGCTGTGGAGGCTACGGAGGCCGGTGGAGCTCAGCGGGGCTGCTGCGGAGGGCCTGGTGTGTGGTTGGTCGCTGTGGAGGCCCGGGCGGAGCGCTGCGGGGTCCGGCGGGCCTGGAGGGCCTCGGTGGTCATGAGGCTGGTGCCAGTTGGGATCGGCGCGGAGTGGGGGGCTGCGGAGGCCGGCGGAGCTTGGCGGAGCCCGGTCGGAGCGACGTGGAGGGCCCGCTGGTGTGACACTGGTCGCTGTGGAGGCCCGGGCGGAACGCTGCAGGGTCCGACAGGCCTGGAGGGCCTCGGTGGTCGTGAGGCTGGTAACTGCGGTGACCGGTGGATGCCAGTTGGGATCAGCGCAGAGTGGGTGGCTGCGGAGGCTGGCGGAGCTTGGCGGAGCCCGGACGGAGCGACGCGGAGGGCCTGCTGGTGTGAGGCTAGTCGTTGTGGAGGCCGGAGTGACTGTAGCTGGCTTGTAGCTTGTTCGGATGTGAGACCCTGTTTTTCAAGTTGGGTGCCCGAGAACAGTTGGGAATGTTGCTACTGTATCAGCCTCCCTGCTGCGTAGCAACCTCCCTGCCTGAGTTGCTGGAGGCCATCTCGGGGTTGGCGGTGGAGTTTCCCAGGCTTATGGTCCTGGGGGATTTTAACTTGCCTTCCCTGGGGTGTGCTTCGGAAGCGGCTCGGGAGTTCATGGCTACCATGGCAGCCATGGGCCTGTCCCAGATTATTCAGGACCCGACTCGGGACAATGGACTCACTCCGGATTTGGTTTTCTTGTCAGAGCAATGGCAAAGTGACCTAAGGGGAAAGTTAGAACTATCCCCGTTGTCATGGTCAGATCATGTCCTGATATCCCTAAGGTTCTCTTATGCCGCCCCACTCCGCAGTGAGGCAGGACCTATTCGATTAGTCCGCCCCCGGCGACTTATGGACCCAATGAGGTTTCAGAGGGAGCTGGGGGTAATACCCGATGATCTGCTGCACGGTCCAACGGAGGCACTGGCCGCAGCCTGAAATAGGGAGGACGGTCCTTGGACAGGAGCGCACCGATGCGACCTCTCCAGCCCCATTCGACCCGTCACTCCCCGTGGTTTACGGAGGAGTTGAGGTTCTTGAAGAGGGTGAAGAGACGTCTAGAGCGCCGCTGGAGAAAGACGAAGGCGGAATCGGACCAAACACAATCTAGAGCCGCTATTAAGGCCTACCTTGTGGCGGTAAGAGCGGCGAAACGTGAATATTTCTCCGCTCTTATTGCATCCGCAGAATGCCGTCCAAAGGCCCTGTTCAAGATTACGCGATCTCTCTTAGGTAGGGTGGAGTCGGTGACCCACCTGCAGGGCCGTGCGGAAGAATTTTCTGAGCATCTGCAGGATAAAATTGCTCGGATTCGGTCTAAGTTGGACTCGATGTGTGAAATGCAGTCTGGGGAGATGCCGGGAGAGCGGCCTGGCCTTATTATCTGGGAACGATTTGATCCTGTTGGACCTAAGGAAGTGGACAGGATCCTCTGAATTGTTAATTCCACCACATGCTATTTAGATCCCTGCCCTTCCTGGCTGGTAAAATCGGCCAGGGAGGTGACGTGTGGGTGGGTCCAGGCGATGGTTAACTCATCCTTGTTGGAGGGAGTGTTTCCAACTGCCTTCAAGGAGGGATTGGTGCACCCTCTCCTCAAGAAGCCATCCCTGGACCCCACCATTCTGGACAATTTTCATCCAGTCTCCCACCTTCCCTTTTTGGGGAAGGTGGTTGAGAAAGTGGTGGTGTTGCAACTTCAGAGGACCCTGGATGAAGCGGATTATCTAGACCCTTGTCAGTCAGGTTTCAGGCCAGGATATGGGACGGAGACTGCATTGGTCGTCCTTATGGATGACCTCTGGTGGGAGCGGGATGGAGGTAGTGCATCCATCCTGGCTCTCTTGGATCTTTCAGTGGCTTTCGATACCATCGACCATGGTATCCTTTTGGGTCGGCTTAGGGAGTTGGGGGTGGGAGGCGTAGTTTTGCGCTGGTTCACCTCCTTCCTCCAGGGCCGTTCCCAGTCGGTGGTGATAGGGGAGGAGAGATCCAGCCCGCGACCGCTCTTATATGGAGTGTCGCAGGGTTCGGTTCTCTCTCCTCTCCTATTCAACATCTACATGAAACCGCTGGGTGAGGTCATCCGTCACCATGGGATGAGGTATCATCAATATGCTGATGATACTCAATTGTATATCTCCATCCCAGGTGAAGTAAGTGATGCAGTGACCATCCTGTCTCAGTGCCTGGGGGCTGTGAGGGCCTGGATGGGGAACAACAGGCTTCAGTTGAACCCTGGCAAGACCGAATGGCTGTGGATTGATGGCTTAGCTTCTTCTGGGAAATTATCATCTTTGGTTCTCGATGGGGTAGCACTGCCCCATTCGGAGCCGGTGTGGAACTTGGGGGTCCTTCTAGACTCACGACTCCTACTCGAAGAGCAGGTGGCAGTCGTGGCTAGGAGGGCTTTTGCACAGCTTTGGCTGGTGCGCCAGTTACGCCCATTCCTGGATCGAGATGCCCTCCGAACAGTCACTCATGCTCTCGTCATCTCCCATGTAGACTATTGCAATGCACTTTACATGGGGCTACCCTTGAAGACTATCCGGAAGCTACAACTGGTGCAGAGTGCAGCCGCGCGAGCAGTTCTAGGTGCGCCAAGATCAGTGCATATAACACCTTTACTCCGCGAGCTGCATTGGGTGCTGGTTTGCTTCCGGGTACAATTCAAGGTGTTGGTTATCACCTTTAAAGCCCTACATGGCATGGGACCAGAATACCTGAGGGACCGTCTTATCCCCATATCATCGACCCGCCCCACCCGATCATTCAGAGAGGGCCTGCTACGAACCCCATCAATAAGAGAGTGTCATCTGGTGGGGTCTAGAAGGCGGGCCTTCTCTGTGGTGGCACCAGCACTCTGGAACACCTTGCCCCCAGAGTTGAGGCAGATCCCCTCCCTCCCGACCTTTAGGAAAGATCTGAAGACCTGGTTCTTCCGCCTGGCATGGGAAGGAGGAAATAATAGTTCCTCATGGGGGTGGTTAATTTCATAATGTCCTTCTTTTTATTAAGCTATCTGGCCATTTGGATTTTATAATTTATTTATTGTATTATTTGATTGTATTTTTATATTCTTTATTCTATTTTAATCAGTTTTATTGTAAACCACCCAGAGTTCCCTGTTGGGGGAGATGGGCGGTCATATAAGTTAAATAAATAAATAAATAATATATACTGAAAATCTTACAATTTAATTTTAATACATCAATCCCTGCTATTTCTTCAAAGAGTTTATAGACTTTCATGGGGGGAGTAGAGAAGTACCTATTACCTCTAGTAGAGAGCCAGTTTATTTATTTATTATTATTATTTCTAACTTATATCACCGCCCATCTCCCCCCACAAGGGGACTCTGGGCGGTTTACAATAAAGTCAGCGATTAAAAACATATAAAATACTTTATACAATCAATTAAAAATATAAAAATATAAAAATATAAAAATATAAAATCCAAGAGGCTGTATCTGATGTTTACGAACCGAACTGAACTTTATGGTGTAAGCCATCTCCAGGAAGAGCTATTACTCAACCCGTCCCAGGCGAGGTGGCAGAGCCAGGTTTTCAGTTGTTTCCTGAAGGTCAGGAGTGTGGGGGCTAGCCTCACCTCAAGGGGCAAGATGTTCCAAAGGGCGGGTGCTACGGCAGAGAAGGCACGCCTCCTGGATCCCGCTAGATGAAATTCTTTTACTGATGGGATCCGTAGCATGCCCTCTCTGCATGACCGGGTGGGGCGGGTCGATACTCTGGGGATGAGGCGGTCTCTAAGGTAACCTGGTCCCATGCCATGTAGGGCTTTAAAGGTAACAACCAACACCTTGAATTGGACCCGGAAGCAAACTGGTAACCAGTGCAGTTCACGCAGCAGAGGTGTCACGTGTGCCGATCTTGGGGCACACATAACTACGCGCGCAGCCGCATTCTGGACCAGCTGAAGCTTCCGGATATTCTTCAAGGGTAGCCCCATGTAGAGTGCATTGCAATAGTCTATGTGGGAGATGACCAGGGCATGAGTGACTGTACGGAGGGCATCTCGGTCCAGGAAAGGGTGAAGCTGGCGTACAACTCGAAGTTGCACAAAAGCCCTTCTGGCCACGACTGCCACCTGCTCTTCAAGCAGGAGTCGTGAGTCCAGAAGGACCCCCAGATTCCGCACTGAGTCTGAACGGGGTAGTGCCACCCCGTCCAGATCTAAAGATGACAACTCCTTGGATCCCGAGGCGCCATCAATCCACAGCCACTCCGTCTTGCCAGGGTTCAGCTGAAGCCTGTTGTTCCCCATCCAGACCCCCACAGCCTCCAGGCACTGAGAAAGGGCAGAAACTGCATCACTTAACTCACCCGGGATGGAGATATATAGTTGAGTATCATCAGCATACTGATGATACCTCATCCCGTGTTGGCAGATGATCTCACCCAGCGGTTTCATGTAGATATTAAATAGGAGAGGAGAGAGAACCGAGCCCTGCGGCACCCCACAAAGTAGGGGCCGAGGGTCGGACCTCTCATCTCCTATCACCACCGATTGGGACCGGTCTCGGAGGAAGGAGGCGAACCAGCGCAAGACTACGCCGCCCAACCCCAACTCTCCGAGCCGCCCCAAAAGGATACCATGGTCGATGGTATCGAAAGCCGCTGAGAGGTCAAGAAGAGCCAGGATGGATGCACTGCCTCCATCCCGCTCTCGCCAGAGATCATCTGAAAGTGCGACCAATGCAGTCTCTACCCCATATCCCGGCCTGAATCCTGACTGGAAGGGGTCCAGATAATCCGTATCATCCAGAATCCTCTGGAGCTGTAATGCCACGACTTTCTCAACCACCTTCCCTAAAAAGGGAAGGTGGGAGACGGGACGAAAATTGTCCAACACTGTAGGGTCCAGTGATGGCTTCTTGAGGAGGGGGTGCACCAGCGCCTCTTTAAAAGCAGCCGGAAACACTCCCTCTCTCAAGGATGTAGCAACCATCGCATGGACCCAGCCACATGTCACTTCACTGGCTGCTTTCACTAGCCAGGAAGGGCATGGGTCAAGATGACACGTAGTGGCCCTTACAGTCTGGAGGATCCTGTCCACTTCCTTGGGCTCAACAGGATCAAACTGTTCCCAGATAACCGGGCATAGACGTTCCCTTGGCATCTCCCCAGACCATGCACCACGCTTGGAGTCCAGCTTAGAACGAATCCGAGCGATTTTATCCGCCAGATGCTCCGAAAATTCCTCCGCACGGCCCTGAAGGTGGGTCATTGGGCCCACCTTACCCAGGAGAGATCGAGTAATCCTAAACAGGGCCGACGGGCGGCATTCTGCAGATGCAATAAGAGTGGAGAAATATTGCCGTTTCGCCACTCTTACCGCCACCAGGTAGGCCTTAACCACGGCTCTAGCTAGTGTTCGGTCAGATTCGGTCTTTGTCTTCCTCCAGCGGCGCTCTAGACGTCTCTTAACCCTTTTCAAAACCCTCAATCCCTCCGTGAACCACTGGGAATATCGGGTCGAATGGGGCAAGAGAGGCCGCACAGGCGCGATCCTGTCCAAAGCCCCGGCCGCTTCCTTATTCCAGGCTGCGGCCAGGACCTCCGCTGGACCGTGCAAAAGATCCTCGGGTATAACCCCCAGCTCCCTCTGAAACCCTATCGGGTCCATTAGTCGCCGGGGGCGGACCAATCGAATAGGTCCAGCCTCCCTGCGGAGTGGGGCAGCATATGAGAATCTCAGGGCCACCAGGGCATGATCTGACCATGACAATGGGGAAAGATGTAACTCACCCCCCAGATCACCTTGCCATTGCTCCGACAAGAACACCAAGTCCGGAGTGAGGCCACTGTCTCGAGTCGGGTCCCAAATAATCTGAGTCAGGCCCATGGCTGCCATGGTGGCCATGAACTCCCGAGCCGCCTCCGAGGCCCGTCCCAGAGACGGCAGATTGAAGTCCCCCAGAACCATAAGCCTGGGGAACTCCACCGCCAACCCCGAGACGGCTTCCAGCAGCTCAGGCAGGGAGGTTGCTATGCAGCAGGGAGGCTGGTACAGCAGCAACACTCCCAACTGCTCTCGGGAACCCAACTTGAAAAACAGGGTCTCACATCCGGTTACTTGTGGAGCAGCGCCCCTGAAGGCTACCATCGACTCTCTGATAACAACTGCCACCCCTCCTCCCCTACCCCGAAGTCTCGGCTGGTGCCATACTTGAAACCCGGCCGGGCAGATCTCCGAGAGGGCAACCCCTCCTCCTACGCCCAGCCAGGTTTCGGTAATACACGCCAGGTCGGCCCCCTCCTCCGTGATCAAATCACATATGAGGGGGCCCTTGTTATTAACCGACCTGGCGTTAAGCAACAACAGCCGGAATCCAGGGCCCTCGAGGATCTGTTGACCAGGGCCTAGGTTTGAGCCTGGAGGGCCGGAACACGCCACCGGTAATAAACACCGGGGGCGTCTTCCCCAACGATGGCCTGCCCTCCGGCTCCCGCCATAACAGTTTGGTCTACTGGTTAAGGCAACGGGCTAGAAACCAGGAGTCTGTGAGTTCTAGTCCCGCCTTAGGCTGGGTTACCTTGGGCCAGTCACTCTCTCTCAGCCCAACTCACCTCACAGGGTTGTTGTGGGGAAAATAGGAGGAGGAAGGAGTATTAGGTATGTTCGCTGCCTTGAGTTATTTATAAAAATAATACAGGCGGGATAAAATAAATAAATAAATAAATAAATAATCATTTAATAGAAGAAATCATAAATAAAAATGTATGGAAATTTTACAGCAGAGGTAGGCAACCTGGTATCGTCCAGGTGTTTTAAACAACAATTTCCATAATATCTGACTATTGGCCAGACTGTTGGCCAGAACATATGGAAACTGCAATCAAATACATATAGAGGATAGTGGACTGTCGACCTCTGATTTGCAGTATATACCCTGACGTTTTGTGAGGCCCATGATTAGAAATTGTATTTTCATTATTAAGTTTTCTCCATAAAATAGGTGATGGACCTATCTCTGTTAAAGTGTTGGAATTACTCATTCTGGCGTTGTAAAACTCAACATACAAGTACTGATAAACACGAAGCATGTCTCACCACTGCTTGCATGTTATCAGTTTTCATAGAGCTTCCTGAACAGTTGATAAGAATGCTTGGGTCAGGAACAGACAGGCAGAATTTGGCTCAGGCACGTTGTAATCATAGCCACTAACTGTCTATCTCAAATTAGTGGCTCTTCTCCTCATTCCTTAGTGTTTATCCTACGAATACTGCTATTTTCTGCAACCCTTTTTGTTAATGTTTATGTCACTCCATTTAGTGTTCTAAACCAGCTTTTAATAAGAAGAAAACGGTTTATTTAAATGACAAGGCTTGCTTGGTTTAAAAAAAAATCATTTGAGCATAGTAGCTTCTAACTGTACTGGGTCCTTTTACATTGATGGGTTACAGGTTCATGGTTTGGTCTTAAACATTATAGTTACAATCATCTATTTTAAGTTTTATTCATTGACTGCTGTGATTTTATGGATAGAGAATTACATTGCCTGAACCTTAGTTTTTATCCATTTATATACCTGCATTTGTGGGCTGCCTACTCTTGAGACTCTGGGTGCAAAAGAAATTGCCTTGAACAAGAGTCTAAGGGCATTTCCATCACATGATAATTTCTTCTCCCCAGTCTCTCAAAAACAATGTGACTTGCAATCTTCTTCTGCTGAGTCAGAAATGCTGAGAACAAGGAGTGAAAATCATTGCCTGAGCTGCCAACAAAAATCTCTTTGCCCCATTCCATAAATTAACAAACAAACCAAGCCACTTTGCATATGGCTTCTTGCAGAAGAGAAGGGGAACACTAACAGAACATCACTCTCCCTTTGTCTGGATTACTAAGAGGGAGCTCTGAAGCCCTTGAGCCAGCATTCCCTTCAAAGGAACTGATAGGACAACTGGCATTCAGGAGGAGGATTGAGGCAATAGCCAATCAGAAAATGCCTGCCCTCAAGGTCTGCAGGGGGCCAGCATTTCCAGTTGAAAACTGACTTCAGAGCACTTCCTTTCGCACCAGCTGAGCAGGAAGTAAAATAGCTCAGCTGCAGAAGAAAGATGACAGTGTGGAGCACAGGGTTCCATAGTGATGGAGTTTTGAAGGTTAATAAAAGAACTCCAAGCAGCTAACAACAATCTTGCAAAGTAGAAGCGTGAACCAGAAGGGACTTGCACATTAAGCTTAATTACATTCAGAAATAAATTCAGTCTTCACACAGTAGTTAGATGAAGAAAAATAGAGATAGCTTACATTTATTCAGTAGAACTGGATACAAGTAGATTCATAGTAGATCTGTGTGCAAGCGAGATGAAAGGACGAGAGATGCATTCTGCAGCACCTCCTGCTTGCAGGTGTGCCCAAAGAGTAATGGAGATTGTTCATCCCCAAACTCAAGAAGGAGAAGGAAGTGGAAATCAGGTGACCCATGTGACATCCCACAAGCACAATAGAGATGTGTTCACTAGAAAGGACCCCCCTTATGCTTATGAGACAATGATGAGTTGACCCCTGATAATTCCAACACATAGATCAGAGCTTTCCAAACTTTTCACGTTGGTGACACACTTTTTAGACATGCATCATTTCGTGATATACTCTTACAGCAGGGCACAAGGCAGGCACTAGGACTTGCGCAGAATCACAGCAGGTTTGGAGGCAGCAAGGCACAAGGCAGGCACTAGGACCTGCGCGGAATCCTGGCAGGGCTCAGAGGCAGCAGCAGCTGCGACACACCCAGACACTGCAGCCGACACACTAACGTGTCCCGACACACAGTTTGGAAAGCTCTGACATAGATGGTCCAGAAGCTGCACAAATGTCTTGTAGGAAAGTGCTTTGGTTAACCTCCTATAAAATAGGGTTTTTTTCTGTTTTATTTGTGCATGTTCTCAAGTTCGTTTCTGTTCAGGTTTAGCAAGCTCTTTTTCTCATTATCATGGCAGACTCTTCTGCTGTCAAGTATCTGTTTCAAAAACTTGAATTTCAGATATCATAGCCCTGGATTTGCATTCAAGAAAAAGAGAATCCTTCTTCTCAGAATTTGTGATAATCAGAGCATAGGCAGTGGAAACACAATCACTCCACTTTCAATTTCATAGAGTTGGGTTAGTCCAACCCCCTGCTTTGTGCAGAAGCTGCCAAAACCTTTCGGACAGATGGCTATCCAGCCTCTAAAGGTTTCAGTGAAGAAGAATATGTCACTTAATGAAACAAACTATTCCACTAGTTAACACAGGGCTTTCCAAAGTGCCACCGCTGGCGACACACTGGCGGCGGCGGCAGTGTGGTGGTGGCGGGCACGCACACAGCGGCGGCACGGGGGGGCGTGGGGGGGGGCGTGCGGTGGCGTGCGATATCCCTAACACGCTGTGTGTGGTGACACAGTTTTGTGTCGCGACACACAGTTTGGAAAGCTCTGAGTTAACAGTTCTTACTGTTAGGAAATTCCTCCTAATATCTTATCTGTATCTACTTTCCTGTCAGTTCAACCCTGTTTCTAGTCCTGCCCTTCAGGGCAGCAGAAAATGTCCACCTCCTCCAATATATCTTAGCCTTTTAAATATCCAAAGACTGCTGTCAAGTCTTCCTTCCACCTTTTCTTCTGCAGACTAAGCTAGTTCTTCATAGGACTTGGTTTCTAGTACAAGAGATTCCCTTCTCCAACCTGTCATTTAGCAGGGGTGACAACATCACCTCTGTTTCTTTCTTTGGCTGCATTTCCACAATGTTCTTAACCTGCTTACTGGAATATTCCATTTTCTGGATTTGCACAGTATATTAACACACACACACACACACACACACACAGAGGCACAAATTAAAAGGTTAAAACTAACCAAGCTCACCATGTTGTATAAATGTACCTGGTTACGTCTTTAACTGATCCAGTTACACATGATGTTGTGTGAACAGAATTTCTGAATTATATCAGTCAATTACACTGCAACAAACATTCAGGTTTTTTAAGAGCCATTTTGGTCTAGTGGTTAAGGTGCTGGGCTAGAAACCAGGAGACTGTGAGTTCTAGTCCCGCCTTAGGCATGAAAGCCGTCTGGCTGACCTTGGGCCAGTCCCTCTCTCTCAGCCGTAGGAAGGAGCCAATGGCAAACCAGGAAACTGAGAGTTCTAGTCCCGCCTTAGGTATGGAAGCCGGCTGGGTGACCTTGGGCCAGTCACTCTCTCTCAGCCCAACCCACCTCACAGGGTTGTTGTTGTGGGAAACATAGGAGGAGAAAGGAGTATTAGGTATGTTCGCTGCCTTCCGTTATTTATAAAAAATAACAAAGGCAGGATAAAAATTAAATAAAAAAAATTATGGGAGTTATAATACAAAAGGATTTTTATTGACTCCTCCCCTTCAACTACAGTCACTTCAGGGTTCCCTGGAATAAGTATGACGACCACAGAAGACAGGCAGTGCGTCAGAATATGGAAAGTGGGCAAATTCAGTGGGATTATGTTGCACAAATGGAAATGCTTTCTGCTTGTTCAAAACATCCCTGGATCCAAGCCACAGTTATTAGTTGCTGAGTTTTATTAATGTTATGTTATCTTGACAGCTGAATCCATTATATACTGCCATCAAGATGCTGTTTCTATATTCTCTGTACTTTACTCTGCATCAAGTGATACATTGCTGTGCCAGAACTACCATTAGACTAATTAAAGCAAAGATAGCTGCAAGGATCTAATTCTGAATTTCATGAAAGGTGGAAATATTAATTTGTTTACTTACTTTATTGCATCTTACTACTGGGATTGGAGAAAATGTATTTCCCTATGGATAAGAAGACTGGAATTCATCTGGAGGAAAGACAGACACCAGTAGAAGAAGCTATTAAGATTTTATCCCTCATCCCTGTGACTATCATTATAATTAAACACACCTGATAAATTGAAAGCAGAAGAGCTACATATACTGTACATTGTGGAGGTATCTATAACTGGAAGTTGGTGTCAATCAGGAATGAGTAATTCTGTCAACTTCATTTTTGCCAGGTCTCTTGTCTTAACAACCTCAAATTCTGTTCTATTCTTCTATTTGCACATTTCTCAGGAAAAACCTTGTCTGCATTTTTCCTAAGTCACATTTCTCCTAAGTCACAAGGAGCCATGGCTAATTCATGGCCTCAGGGCTGCCTGCAGTTCCTCAAGGGTATAACCAGATGTCCACATTAATGTACAGTTCTCCCATCCTTGAGTCATCAAAAAAGTATGTTGTCCTAAACTGTCCTGCTTCCTCCACCTCACATCACTCAGGAGACCAGGCTGTATTGCTTCCCTTACAGATTTAATGTGGGACAGATTCAGGCAGCAGTTGATATATCTTTGGTGTCCTTTCCTCTCCTATACAACATTTCCTACTGGCAGGAAAAGCAGCCAAAATTCACTTTCTACAAAGTGCAACAGGGACCCCCGGGTCTCTCTCAAGCTTCCTAGCTTACTCCTATGTTGCTCTACTGGCCACTCACCTAGAATTTTTTGTTTTGCTATAAGATTACCACCCACTCAGGAGATCAGTGGTTGTGTGTCAAAAACCAAACAAAATGAAGAAACAAAAAATGGTCTCTCAGTCATGATGGAACTCTTGCGCAGGTCAACAGCTCACTCCTATCCTGCTTTATCCTGTTCCCTTCACATGCCTCACTGAGTGTCAACCAGAAAGAAAAAATGTTTTCCATATGATCCCTGGACTGTCATTCTCTTGGAAATGTGTTCACTATCAGCCTTTATTGGCAAAAGGGAACCCTTTGGTCAACTTTCTATCAACTTTCAGTTCAAAAAATGAACTGCTTTATAATGCATTTGTTATTTTATACACAGCTTGTGATGTATTTTGTTTTATTTCTGTTACAGTTTCTTCTTTTTATATAATAATAATAATAATAATAATAACAATAATAATAATAATAATAATAATAATTTGTTACATTTATATGCCACCCAACTCCTAGTGACTCCAGGCGGTTTACAATTGTTAAAAATATTTAAAAACAAAGAACAATACAAAAACACAAAAACAGCACAAGACAAAAGAACAATGATGGCAAAGAAAACAAACCCAGAGGGGAACAAGGAAAGGAAGAAAGAGGCATCAGTCGCCTTCGCCAAAGGCCTGGGCGAAGAGCCAGGTCTTTAGGGCCCTTTGAAATACCAGTAGGGTGGGAGCAGTTCGAATCTCGGGGGGAACCTCATTCAGCAAAGAAAATAAATAAATAAATAAATAAATAAATAAATAAATAAATAAATAAATACACACACACACACACACACACACACACACACACACTAAAAGAGATGATTGGTTGGCCAGCAGCATGAGCAAAGAAGATGACAGAAAGCAGACAGAAAGCAGAGGACTAAACAGGTTGCAGTTACCACCCTGGACCACATGTGCAACCAGCTCATCACACTAACCCCCCCACGCAGGCCAGGCCCTCTCCGAGGATATAATTCCCAAGTGGACTCTTATTTCTGATATTAAGTACTGACTTTTAAGTACCTAATAATAAAAAAAAGCCAACTCACAGGGGGAAATTAAACAGCATGTGATTGATGCTGCTTCTGGCAGGTCAAGCTGCGGACCCCGCGTCATTAACATGCACAGCTGGGGATGAAAGGGAGAAGGAGGGGGCACTCTTCACAGGGACAAAACACTTCAGTCACAGCGGGGCCAGCAGACATCTTGCGTTCTGAGACCAACCCTTCTCTCTCTCCCTTTATACTGTATCTGGCAAACTTTTCCACGTGGAAAACTTTTACCACTGCCAACTGTCTATTTATTTGACACTTTTATAATCCACTAGCTGTTTGGAAAGTTGGCCTCTTTAGGGAATGATGTTTTGTGTGCTGTTTATGCAACGATTTTTCTTTAAAGAAAAATATGTCTCAGAAATGTCTGTTACACTCTTGTTTGTTTGTTTGTTTATTTATTTATTTATTGTGGTATTTATACCCCGCCTATCCCCTCCCTAATGGAGGACTCTAGGCGGCTTACAAGCATATATATACATTAATTATACAATTCACAAATCACCATTTTCACCGCGCGTGAGGGGAGGGAGTAAGGGGACCGACTCTTCCAGGCTCTGGACTACAATTCCCAGGATGCCTTGAGACGGCTGCTGACGTCCTGTAGCTGTTGCATCCGGGTCCGTCGTCACCGCCTGCCATTCGTTCTTCCTCCGATCCTTTCCTACGGTGGTGCCGACTTCCTGACAGGACGCCAGCAAATTAGCCCACTTAAAGTGGTACCCATTTATCTACTTGCAAAGCTTTCGAACTGTTGGATTAACAGGAGATAGATATATAGAACGTACAATATATGTATTATATGCAAAAACAGCATATATGCTATCTCAGACCTGCCCATATAATGAAGAAGACTCATTCACACAATATAAAGCAAAAGAGAAACAGACAAGTAGTAGAAAGACAACTGGATTATTTTTGAATGGGTAAGTGGGAAAATGAAAGGGACAAAAGAGAATGAAAGACTCTGGATATAGAGACTAGCAGGGACTTTTGTACAGGTCAAGCAAGTAGACTGAGAGCTAAGGAAAGGTAAGGATAAAATGGAATGGATCTGTCCACTCAAAGGATTATAATACAGAGTGTGGCTTACTTTGATGAGACAGCAAGGCCTGCTGCAGGTAAAAAAAAAAATCAGGATCTGAGCCCATTTAGCTGCCTCTAGTTTCAAACCAGCATCACAACCAATTTCAGAAGGGGACCTACGAGTGCCAGCTAGGGTGATGCAGGGTGCACAGAAGGGGACTTGCAATAAGCAGCAACTGAGCCTGAACTGCACTTAAAGTCTTCAATGAGACCTAACAAAAGGATCCCTGCATGCAGGATTTCATTTATGGGCAAGAGGAAAGGAGCCAGAGATATGGGGGGATATCCAAAAATTGCCAGCTTAGGAGTGAATAGAACCAACAAGGACTTATCAGTGGGCAGTGCTATCGTATAGAACAGATGGCGGCTGATGTGCTGATCAAGGTGCTGTCCCGAGATTGGTTCTAGATGCTTTGAGCAAAGGTGGGAGATATGAGTGTGTGCCTAAGAGGATGAGAAGGGGTGTTGGACATTGCATTGTACCTATGAACCTTTCTGTACCTATGTACCTTTGTACCTATGAAACTTTTTGACCACTGGGGCAAATGATGGGAGAGAGAGGAGAGGAAGGATCCTTACATACTATTCCTGAGTCAATTTTTCACCTGGCCTATTGCTAGATTATGAGTCTTCTTATTTAAGTCATAAAGAGGGATCTCTTCCCCCCCCCCTCTCGTGCTTCCTTCTCTTCAAAACGTAGCTTAGAATGAAGTGAAGCTTTTTTATCTTTATGCATTTTTAAAGTAAATACAGCTTTTACTTCAAATATGAAGAATGTCTGTTATATGGGTTAAACCCATACTCTGTATCCAAGACAACTATATTATGAACATGTTGTTTTTTTAATGAGCAAATTCATTATTCAATATTCTATTCAATATTCTGAATATTCTATTCAGAAGCATATCCTTTAACAAGGTCTTCTGCTGAATTCTAATAATCAACACTGGTACTACAATTTTATTACAACTTTATGACAACTCTTATTTGAGATTTGTACTTCTGCAGTCCAAGTCCACATTTGGCATGATGCTGAGACAAACACAGATTGCTTAAAAAGTTAATTTCAATGGTACATGAAACCTCAGGATATTTTTAAAGGCCCTCTGTTGGAATTTGCATGTGATTATGAAATCATTTGTTGGCTTTTTTAATGAACCTATCTAAACTTATACTGGCTGGAATAGAAATTCAGTTTAAATATCACTTTAGGTATTCCACTTAGAATTCTGGATTAATATTCATAATAACAGTTACATAAAATTTTAAAAGCATGCTTAGTTAGTTTGTGACTTAAGGAGCTCTGCTAGCTGACAATTAGGTTCTCTGGACAATTTTGTGAAGAAAATATGCAAGTGTGCTAATTAGACTAGGATTTTTTGTTTGTTTTCTATACCATTTTATGCTGTAAATTAGTCTTTAAACTGCTATTTGCCTTTTGAGAAGGAAGACATGCAACAGTAGGGAATTCCCTTAAATGAGTGGAACAAAACAAAGAAAGCACATCAGACGTTCTCCAGAACTACTGCACCAGTCAAATTTTCTTTTCTTATATGTCAAATTTTCTTTTCATTTTCAGGTGCTGATTAAATGTTCTGGAACTGTAACCTAATAATTCTGGAGAGCACCAGATTGAAAGGCTGACGAGTAGGATGAATTCACACATTACACTTTTTCTTCTTCTTGGCGATCACTCGTAGCCGAGTAAGATTGTCTTCCAAGGGTAAATTCTTAACAGTGGATCCGTAAGTGGCTGTAAAGGCCAATTCTGGATCCGCACAACCTCCCACAATGAGGGCATAGGTTTCCGGGTGGAAGACGGTCACAATGAGGGTTTGCTTGATGTGCCTTCCTCTTAGCTCGTTTCTCCCTTTCGCCCTGTACTCGTGCTTCTTCAAAGTCCGTAACACCTTTAATAAAGGCTGACCTCCAATTGAAACGCTCATGAGTTAGGGCTTCCCAGTTCTCAATGCTGATATTGCATTTTTTAAAATTAGCTTTGAGAGTATCTTTGAATCTCTTTTGCTGTCCACCAATATTCCATTTTCCATTCTTAAGTTGGGAGTAAAGTAGCTGCTTTGGAAGACGATGGTCAGGCATTCGAACAACATGGCCGGTCCAGCGAAGTTGATGTTGGATGATCATTGTTTCAATGCTGGTGGTTTTCGCTTCTTCTAATACGCTAACATTAGTCCACCTATCTTCCCAAGTAATTTGCAGAATTTTTCGGAGGCAGCGTTGATGGAATCTTTCAAGAAGTTGGAGGTGGCGTTTGTAGAGGGTCCATGTTTCACAGGCGTACAGAAGGGTTGGTAGTACAATGGCTTTGTAAACAAGCATTTTGGTCTCCCTGCGAATGTTCCGATCCTCAAACACTCTACGCTTCATTCGGGAGAAAGCTACACTCGCAGAGCTCAGACGATGCTGAATTTCAGCGTCGATGTCGGCTTTTGTAGATAGATGGCTGCCGAGATAAGAAAAGTGGTCGACATTTTCTAGTAACACACCTTTAAGCTGGATTGATGGTGCTGCAGAGGGATTGGTTCGAACTTGCTGGTAAAGCACTTTGGTTTTTTTAGTGTTAATCGAGAGGCCAAGCTTTTCATATGCTTCTGCAAAGATGTTTAGGATAGTTTGAAGATCTTCCTCTGAGTGTGCACAGACTACGTTATCATCAGCATATTGAAGTTCTATAACAGAAGTTGTAATTACCTTATTTTTTGCTTTCAGCCTACTAAGATTAAAAAGCTTTCCATCTGTTTGATATATAATTTCTACACCAGTAGGAAATTTCTCTTCAACAAGGTGTATAATCATAGCAATGAAGATAGCGAATAAGGTTGGAGCAATAACACATCCCTGTTTAACACCGGATTCCACTTTAAATGGATCGCTTTGAGAGCCATTGTTATTCAGGATTGTTGCCATCATGTTGTCATGGAGTAGCTGCAAGATGTTCACAAATTTATCAGGGCATCCGATTTTCAGAAGGATGGTCCAGAGAGCAGTACGATTTACAGTATCAAAAGCTTTAGTCAGATCAATAAACGCCATGTACAGAGGGCGGTTTTGCTCCTTGCATTTTTCTTGAAGCTGTCGTGCAGTGAAGATCATATCCACTGTTCCCCTGGAAGGGCGGAAGCCATTTTGCGTTTCAGGGAGGATGTCTTCTGATATAGATAGGAGACGGTTTGCGAGGATCCTTGCGAGGATTTTGCCTGCCATAGCTAGAAGGGAGATGCCTCGATAGTTTCCACAGTCTGTTCTATCACCCTTTTAAAAGAGAGTGATAATTATGGCATCCCTAAAGTCTGCTGGAATCTCCTCCCTCATCCAGATTTTTTCAATGAGCTTATGAAGTTGTGTAAGTTCAGGCCCGCCTTCTTTAAAGACTTCAGCAGGAATCCCATCAGGTCCACTAGCTTTGTTATTTTTCATTTGATTAATGGCTTTACTGACTTCCTCCAAACTAGGGGGTACTGCAAGCTCATCTCTTATTTGTTTTTGAGGGATTTGCAAGAAGACTTCATCAGCCACAGTAGAGTGACGATTAAGGAGATTGTAGTAATGCTGTTTCCAGCACAGTGCAATAGACTCTTTGTCCTTTAGAAGTTTGACACCATCTATTGAGCGTAAGGAATTTGTACCATAGTTTGTTGGTCCATAGATGGCCTTTATGGCATTAAAAAAGCCCCATGCATCATGAGCATCTGCAAAATGTTGGATTTCTTGGGATTTTTTTATCCACCATATGTTCTTAAGTTCTCTAGTTCTTCTTTGGACTTCTGCCTTTGCACTGGCGTAGATTTTTTTCTTAACGGCACAGTTAATATCTTTTTGCCATATCCGGAAGGCTTTCCTTTTCTTGTCAATAATATGTTCAATCTCACTATCGTTCTCGTCAAACCAGTCCTGATGTCTCTTAGTTTGGTATCTGATAGTTTGTTCACAGTTTGAGATAATAGAAGTCTTCAATTTAATCCAGTGTTCCTCAACATTTTCAGGAAGTTCCATAGGCAGATGTTCCTTGAGAGTTGATTGAAAGCAAGCTTGTTTAGTAGAATCTTGAAGGGCCAGTGTATTCATTTTACGCCTTGGTTTTTTTCCTTGGAGCCTATGATGAGGGACAATCTTTATGGCCATCGTGGATCGAATTAATTGATGGTTTGTCCAGCAGTCATCAGCACTCATCATGGCTCTGGTGAGAAGTACATCACGACGATCTCTAGCACAGACAATTACATAATCTAAAAGATGCCAGTGCTTCGACCGTGGGTGCTTCCATGATGTTTTAAATTTATTTTTCTGGCGAAAGAGTGTGTTAGTAATGACAAGGTTATGCTCTGAACATTTAGTCAGAAGTAAGATTCCATTCGTGTTGCTGTTGTCAACTCCTTCTTTCCCAATGATCCCTGGCCACAAATCAAAGTCACGCCCAACTCTTGCATTGAAATCGCCCAGGAGGATAATTTTATCCTCCTTTGGTATTTCTGATAAGATGGTGTCCAGCTGGGTATAAAATTTTTCCTTGATATCCTCATCTATATCTAGTGTTGGTGCGTAAGGACTTAGGATAGTTGCCTGTTGGTTTTTGGCAAGTTTTATTCGGAGAGTTGAGAGTCGTTTGTTAATGCCAGTGGGAACTTCTGACAAGAGCTTCACAAGGTCATTTTTGATAGCAAAGCCTACCCCATGTATTCGTCGTTCTTGTTCAGGCAGTCCTTTCCAAAAGAAGGTATAACCTCCTTTTTCTTCCTTCAACTGTCCTTCTCCTGCTCTTCGAGTTTCTTGGAGTGCTGCTATATCAATATTAAAACGTCTCAGCTCCCTTGCAATAATGGCAGGGAGGTTCACTCCCATTCAGGGCATTCACTATCCATATTGTCTTGCAGTGTCCGTATATTCCATGTTCCAAAATTCGTATGTATTTTACGACCACTATATGGTGACCCCACTGGTCGCAGTAGTCCAGTCAGGGAGAAAATGAGGCAGACTATGTTTAGAGCACCTTTTCTAGCCCCCTCCCCATATGGGGTGAGCAGAGTGGATCCTAAATAGGGCGACTCAGTCATGGATACAGCTGCCGAACTACTCAGCTGCCTCAAACCTTGAGTCAGGACGACTGAATCCGTATCCACCGCCCATGTGCTGGTCCATGACTAGGGGCTTCCGGATTTCACAGTCCTGCCCCCATTACCATTCGTCAATTGCCATGGGACTTTTGGTTGGTTTGGGTTTAGTGTGGTTGGAAGACGCCTGTGCGTGAATTTCTTTTATGTGTGGAGATCGGTGCACAACGATCAGCACACAACCTTCACAGAAAAAGGCTCTAATCCAATGGCATGGATACCATGACGATTGGTGACCTTTTATCTGCTGCAGCCTTCGTCCGCCTTCGCAGCCGTTGTAACAATGCACCTTGTTATCTTCCGCCTGTTCTGCCGTTGAGGACTTTCTTGGATCGTTCTTTGTCTGGTTCCTCCCCCTGGACCTTACCGCCATGGGTGACCCTACCAGGAGTACATGACTCCCAACGGCTTCGCTCACAGGGTTCATTGGGAACACACAAGCCCACTCACCACAACAAGGTGACGATCCAGCGAGTGAGACATATTACACTGAACCATGGTTTATTTAACTACAGTTTGCTGAGATACAACAGCTAGATTCAACCACAGTAGTAAGCCTTAAACATTGCTTTACAAATTCCAACACACTAAGCCAAAAGCAACCGAAGTGTGATGTTTGTTGGAGTTTTTCCAGCTGGTTGACAGCTCTTGTACTGTTTGAAGATCTGCTAAACTTATGTTCCTTTTGCTTGCCCTATGCCTTATTTTTTCCCCTATATAATTAATGCTAGTCATTTAATCCAGTTTTAGAGAAGGAACTGAAATACTGCCCCTTTGAAATTACTTCAGGCTTCCCTGTCTCAGAACAAACCTAAATGTCATATCTTTCCAAATCACTTTCACATTACAGAAATATGTGCTAAATAAATAAACTGTTCTGACAGATCAATATACCGGCAGTGACTTATTGCTTTACATAAATTTGCTACACCAATAAACATTCCACCATGATAATATCTCCTACACAGATGAGACTGGAATCCTGTGGAAATTAGATGGTTGGTCTTTGGTGAAATGGTTATTTACAACTATCTGCTAGCTATTTTCTATCCATTAATATCATGCTGCTAAAATCTATGAGGCATAAAGTAAAACGTTGGCAGAACTTGGATTATCCAAATCTCAGACCATAGCTATGGCTTCAGAACATAGTTGTGTGCTTCACATTTCAGTAAAGAATAAAAACAGGCCAGGGAAAGATGGAATTGTTTTTTCACCATTGTCTTTGTAGCATTCAGCATCTTCTTTCGCTCTGGGAAAATTCCCTTCATTAGTATGTACTGACATTCCTTTCTTGCTTATAAACACAGCATAAAATCATTTGGAATGCTGCTGTGATATGTCAGAGCATGAATATGAACAACATACACATTGAGAGAAAAGAAATGATAAAGAAGATCAAACTGCCCAGGGCAGATCTGTTTTAAAATCATCTTAAGGTGTAAAAAGAAAAGAGACTTCGTAAAGAGAAGCTTTTTCCATTCTGCTGCATTCAAAAAAGCAGATAATAAAATTAATATTCTAATATAGCGCAGACTTCATTGACATTTTCTTCAGATTGAGTTATTCAGCTGTTCTGTCACGAATACGGTAAAATAAATAAATGAAAGCTATGTTATGCATTTAAATAATAATAATCCTTTGGAGTCCATTCCCAAGATTTTTCTCTTTATGTATTATAAATACGATAATGAATAAAGCCACTTCCTTGGCATGTCCATCATCATTAGCAGAAATAAATGGCTAAAACCAGTCTCCTTGTAAACTGCACCTCTGACTTTCAAATATTTTCCTCTTTTTTATGTTATACACATATGATGAAGGAAAGAATTGGGCCTTTGAAATATCCCACCTACTCAGACTGTAGTGATAAAAGCTCAAGAGGTTTAGGCCAGATCCTGTATTAATGCCAGCTATTTACTTTAAAAAAATGCAGTTACTAACAGCAGCATCATTAGGGTTCTTTTTAAATATACAGTACCATCCAGCTATGGGTACATTTTCTTACCCTTTGTTATATGAAACTTCTAATTGTAGATTTCACTATCAAACATTTTGGATGTCAATCAAAAACCCTACACACCATGTCCTCTTTTCAAAATCTTATACAGAAACCATAGCATTACGTTATATGACAGTTATACATTGTATGGGGTCCTAGTGGTGTAATTCCAAAATACTGCATGTAAATAACAAAGACAATTTCAGCAAGTGATTCTAATGACACAACTTTCAGAACAATTAAGAAGGTCCCAGTCCGTTCCTGTGGGTTGGGCATTAAGGGCTTACACAATTTTACTCATCCTTCCCTATTTATGCGGAGTCAAAACTGCAGCTCAAATAAATTAATGTGATTAGATATGTACCGTTTCACAACTCCACAGGGAAATTTTAAAAGGCAGCAACGGTATTTTTCTGTATCGATAGATAAGCTCTGGGTTCTTCTGTTTGAGCAAACTTGATAAATAATGTACAAAGTCAGGGGTAGATGGCTAAAGATGGATTTTTAGAAGGAAAGGCTTGGGGATAGAAAGGGGAAGACTAGGAGGAAGAAAAGGTCTCATTAGAAAGGTAATTCACATCTAAGAGGCAGACTGAATGCCATGTGATGTGGCAGTTTCTATAGTGACTGCTCTCTTTCATTTGAAAGCACAGCAAGCCGTTACAAAAAAACTAAAGCAACTGGCAGGGTGGTGGGATTCCCCTGCCCCTTCTCTCCCCCCCCCCCCATTACATAGACAGATTTGCTGCTCTTGAATTGAAAACGTGAAAGAGCTTTTGTTACATATTAGAAAGGAAGGCTAATATCCAGCAGCAGCACAATGGAGAATAAACATTAGAATACTAGATGATGTCTGCAACAGGGTTCTTTTTCTTCTTTTCTTTTTGCCTGTGTACCAGAGTGCACAGTAATGGCACTCAGACATACTGAGTAGGGAGAATAGGAGTTGTAGCCGGTTGGGGAGGCCTGTCGTAATGCGTTCTCATTCAAGTATTGTCCTCCATTAAGGCTCCACGTCTCAAGTAAGGTGTAAGATTGCTAAGGCGACGTTTTAATGCGGCACACAAAGAATGCCCTGTGCTTGGCTTCTCCTCCCAAGGAAGGCATGGCACCATTCTATGCCCACCCTTCCCCATCGTGCCATATGATAGTTTGTAGCAAGGAACATAGAAAACATCTACCATAAGACAATATATTAGTTCAAAATATAAGCTGAGTTGTTAATAAAGCCATAGTATTTACCATCTGTACTTGTTCTTGAATAAATGTGTGCTCCGAAACAAGTACCAGCATATCATTTGAACTCGAGAGAGAAGTGAGATCACTGCTGGAATGGTTTGGCCTTGGTACCCCAAGTGTAGTACAGGCAGTCCTCACTTAACAACCATTTGTTTAGTGACGGTTCAGACTTACAACGGTGTTGAAAAGACTTATGACCGGTTCTCACACTTATGACTGTTGCAGCGTCTCCATGGTCACGTGATCACGATTTGGGCACGGCAACCAGTTCACATTTATGACCGTCACAGCATCCCGTGGTCATGTGATCGCCATTTTTAACCTTCCCAGCCAGCTTCTGGCAAGCAAAATCAATGGGGACTGTGTGATTTGCTTAATGACCACATGGTTCGCTTAACGACCATGGTGATTCACTTAACAACCGCCACAAAAAAGGTCGTAAAATCGGGTCAGATTCGCTTAATGTTGCTTTGGCAACTGAAATTGGGGTCCCAATTGTGGTCAGTAAGTGAGGACTACCTGTAATGCATCCCCTACCCCATTTTCTGTGTTTTTTTTCATGTAAACATTTGTCCCTTGTTTTGTTGTAAAATCTTGGAGGCAGCTTGAATGAAAGCGATGTGAAAGCAAACCTCCATTGCCTTCCATATTCCTAACATGGCCATACCAGCAGTTCTGAATTTAGACTCTTTTTCCTAATCTTGCCAACATGCTGCTATGATGGCATCCCATGAGCTGGCAGGCAAGCCAAACCAATTCACTCTTTAATGGGAGCCTGGGCCACAAGGAGGGTCCGCAAGAGGGGGAGAGCAAAGAAGCCAAGATGGCTGCTGCAACCACATGACTGAAGCCCTGCCCTTTTTAAAATATGTGTTGCATGTGCAAAGCATTAAAAGCTTTGCTCACAGGATTGTAGCCACCATCTTGACTTCTTTGAACCCTGCCATAAACACCCCTGTGAGTCACCTCTTCAAACACACATGTTGTCATTTCTGAAACATCATTTACTATCTTGAAAGAGCACTTCCCTGACCATGGATGTAAAGCTACAGCTTTAAGGGTATACTGAAAAGGCTTGTAAACGCAAGCCTCCAGTTAGGACATTGTGTGATCAATGGGGAGACTCATCCCCATTACCAGTGTCTCATGGAGTTAGGTAGACCCTAGCAGGGTGGTGGGATTCCTCTGCCTCTTCCTCTCCCCCCCCCGCCATTACATAGACAGATCTGCTGCTCTTGAATTCAAAACATGAAAGAGCTTTTGTTACATATTAGAGCCCATTGCAATGAATGGATGATTGAATAATCTCATACATCTTAAGGGGAGATTTAAGCTATAGAACTGGTCTTGCATGATCATTGAATCAGAGTTGGAAATTACCTCAGAAGTCAACTCATCCCATTTCCTGTACTGAATCTGCTAAAGCATTTCAAACAGATGGCTATGCAGCTTCTGTTTGAAAACCTGTAGTGAAAGAAACATACTCATTTATAAAGCAACCTATTCTGCAGGCTGATAGCCCTGTCAGAAAATTCCTCCTAATATTTCACCTGAATTCACTTCCCTATAACTTCAACCCATTGGTTTTGGTGCTGCCCACCAGGGCTATAGAGAAGGAATCAACTTCTTCCAATACTGTATGACAGCCTTTTAGATATCTGAATACTACCATGACACCTCTTCTCATCTTCTGCAAACTAAACATACCCAGTTCCTTTAAGTATTTCTCACAGATCTTGGTTTTCAGTTCCACCACCACCTTGGTAGTGTTGGGATTATCAGGAGTCAACTCAGCATTGTCTCATAAGCATAATAGGGGGTCTTTCTAGTAAACACATCTCTACTGTGCTTGTGGGATGTTTATTATTATTTATTTATTATTTCTAACTTATATCACCGCCCATCTCCCCCCACAAGGGGACTCTGGGCGGTTTACAACCAAGTCAGCAATTAAAAACATATAAAATACTTTATACAATCATTAAAAATATAAAAATATAAAATCCAAGAGGCTGTAAGTGATGTTTACGAACCAAACTATTTACGGTGCGAGCCATCCCCAGGAAGAACTATTACTCATCCCGTCCCAAGCGAGGTGGCAGAGCCAGGTTTTCAGTTGCTTCCTGAAGGTCAGGAGTGTGGGGGCTAGCCTCACCTCAAGGGGCAAGATGTTCCAAAGGGCGGGTGCTACGGCAGAGAAGGCACGCCTCCTGGATCCCGCTAGGTGAAATTCTTTTACTGATGGGATCCGTAGCATGCCCTCTCTGCATGACCGGGTGGAGCAGGTCAATGCTCTGGGGATGAGGCGGTCTCTAAGGTAAATAAGGTATGTTGCCTGGGTCACCTGATTTCCTCTTCCTCCTCCTTCTTGATTTGGGGATTAACATTCTCCATTACGCTTTGGGCACACCTGCAAGCAGGAGGGCTGCACCATGCAGCTTTCGTCCATTCCATCTCGCTTGCATGCAGATCTACTATGAATCTACTCATATCCCGATCTACTAAATAAATGTAAGCTATCTCTATTTTTCTTCATCTAACTAATGTGTGAAGACTGAATTTATTTCTGAACGCAGTTAATTTGAATTGAATTCTGAACAAATTCATTTAAATTAGCAAGCGAAGAGAGACATAAAATGTGAGTCAGGACATTCTGCCTTCTTGCCAAAGTCCATTACTAATTCACTCCTTTCTCCTCACATCATACAGCTCCCTTCCCTTCCCTTCCCTTCCCTTCCCTTCCCTTCCCTTCCCTTCCCTTCCCTTCCCTTCCCTTCCCTTCCCTTCTAAAAATGTCCAAGATTACTATTTTTCTGGCTCCATTTGCAAATCTTGGTAGGTTCTCCTGAGCTTTTGTTGTGTTTTTTTAATCAAACTGTAAATTAAATTATTTTGCTGAATAACATACTGTAGGTTTCTTCATAAGGCTGCTGCACTGAAAATTTTTGCACTACAAAAACCTAAACTGGTTTAAGATAAGAAAGTCTGGAAATATCACTCTAAGACACAAATCACATTTTCACCTAATCATTTCATTTTCATTTGCCATAACCTTCATAACACTTGCAAAGTCACAAAAAGAAAAGAAAAGGAAAGGAAAGGAAAGGAAAAGAAAAGAAAAGAAAAGAAAAGAAAAGAAAAGAAAAGAAAAGAAAAGAAAAAAAGAAAAGAAAAGAAAAGAAAAGAAAAGAAAAGGAATCAGCTAGTTACATTAAGTTGACACTCTATGGATAAGTGCAATGTTAATAGAACGTACACTGAATTTACAACATTTTTCTCAGACAGCACATGATACCACTTTTGATGTATTTGTAAAATTTGCATTAGAGGCAAAAAAAGGGGGAAAGCCTTACAAGAAATTTACATTTAAACTGCACTCAAAAGTGTTGCAGGGTTAGAGGGAATAATTTGTTCTGCAAATGTATTAGGTGTGAAAGAAAACAAATAATCTAATAGCTTGTTGGTATAATCCACATGACGGCTTTGTAGTGCAGTGTGCTCATAGTACTCAAGACTAATGATGCTGTCTAAGTATTTTTCCGGCAGCTGTTGTGAGTCAAATTTCCTGGCTTGTTCACTGCAATAACTCAGCCAGTGGCCTCCCTCTAATGGTTTATAATGGACAACATCCCCATTAAATGTATAGCAGAATATTGCCACGGATTTATTTTTCACCTCCAAAGACGGAGCTCAAAGAATGTTTCTAGCACACAAGCTCTTAAATATATCTTTTTCAAGGTAGGATGTACAAGTTACAATAAATGTTAATAAATGCAGATCACTTATTTAGAGACATAAAAATGAATCTTCCTTTGTTCATAACAGCATGCATTTTAAAAACCATAAATTTTTCATCTGCAAACACGGTGCTTTGAATCAGTGCAGGCTCAGAGAAATGTGCATGCCATCACGGTGTGTGCTGGGTAACCTCAGGAATATAAGCACTCATGGTCTGTTCAAGGTACAAGCCACTGTTAAACACAGACTTAATAACTGATATTTGTAAACACATCCCCACTTTTTCATACATATTAAGAGAGAGGAAAAAGTGAGAGGGACAGGATATTAAAGCTCACTGATCTCCATGATGTCAGCATGAGCTGTTCTAGGTAATTAGTGTACCTTTCAGGGGCATCCACAGTGGGAGGTCAAAAAGATCAAGGTGGTGGTCACAACTGCACAAAGCCCCACCCCTTTTGCAATTCTATTGCTTTTGGCTGATAGGATCTCCTAAGCTTATCTAGGAGCAAGACTCACTTAGCAGGAGAACTTCTGAGTAACATATTTTGGCTGGCTGGCACTGCCTGTGCCTGATGGACACTTCCTTGTACATCCTTCATTGAAGATGGGTGCAGGCACAGCCCTGGTTCTAGTCTGCCAGAAGGTTGATGGGTGGTACAGGCAATCAGTTGCAGCGCTGAAGAGATGGTGCCTGAGTAACTTGCCTCTCAAATTCTCCTGCCCTAGCCTTCCAAGGAAGGATCACTTCCCTTCTGGACATTATAATCTGAAGTAAGCCCCCAGAATTTGCTGCTAATATTTATTGATGGAATGTGGTATTGATGGAATGGAAGAGTTCTCTCCTACAGCTGTAGATGTGGTCACAAAGTTTGTGATTTTGAACACTTGGATAATCTGACAGGGAAAGAAAATCCTGAAATCAACACATCTTTTATCTCGAAGCTTAGAATATGTTGATGAAGATTCCCAGTTATCCAGGTGGAATTGTCTGTAGGTTGAGTCATGGCAACTGGATTTCTTTCTTTTGGTTGAAACGTTTCACTGCTTGTCCAAGTAGCTTCTTCAGCCTAAGAAGCTTAGAGACTGAAGAAGCTACTTGGACAAGCAGCGAAACGTTTCAACCAAAAGAAAGAAATCCAGTTGCCATGACTCAACCTACAGACTAAGCTTAGAATGCATTTCTTTTCTCATGAATGAGAAAAATAAGTGTGTGTGTCTACTTTAAAAGGCTCATGTGAAACAGTATATTTGCTTTGCAGGATCTGCATATGATAACACATTACAGGTAGTCCTCACTTAACGACCACAATTGGGACCGGAATTTTGGTTGCTAAGCGAAGTGGTCATTAAGCAAATCAGACCTGATTTTATGAGCTTTTTGGCAGCAGTTGTTAAGCAAATCACCGTGGGTGTTAAGTGAACCACATGTTTGTTAAGTGAATCATGCAGTTCCCCATTGATTTTGCTTGCCAGAAGCCAGCCGGAAAGGTCAAAAATGGCAATCACATGACCACAGGACACTGCAATGGTCATAAATGCAAACTGGTTGCCAAGCACCCAAATCGTGATCACATGACTGCAGGGATGCTGCGACGGTCGTAAGTGCAAGAACCAGTTGTAACTCGGTTTTTTCAGCACGATCGTAAGTCCGAACCATCACTAAACGAATGGTTGTTAAGTGAGGACTACCTGCATTATTGGAACCGTTATTGCCTAACTTAGATACTGTAAATACAGACACACTATACTTGATCTTAGCCAAAAGATAAATGATAATTCCCTGGCTTCAATAATTCAGTCTCAGCACAATATCCATTCAAATTGTCATTCTTCTGAATCTTACAGTGCAATTGTCATCACAAAACAAAAGTATAAATATTCATTTCAAACTACCTATTTTGCTATGTTTAGAAATGCATATTGTTTTAGCATGTATGTTTATGTATGTGTGTATATAGTGTGTATGTGTGTTGAGACAAAATTCCTCACAGACATCTAATTTTTATGTGGATTTAAAAAAAGGAATTGCAAGTTAAGACAGAATAAACTCAGGTACAAAGGGTTCAAATTATAAATGGACTGGTCTATCCCTAATAAATAATAATTTGATAGACCACAAAAGGAACCTATGGTTTGAAAGTAACACATGCTACTTAGAATAAATGCATCCTCACAGAACTCTCATTGAGTGTTAACTAGGAGAAAGAGAAGATCAGTAATCCTGAATAAGATAAACAAGCCAGATACTTTCCCCATACAAAACTATTCCACAGTACAGTAGAACATTGGATTATAAAATTGACTGAGCTTGCGGAAATGGCAAAGCTGACCAGTTTGGTCAGGGGGAAAAACAATACATACTTTTTTGAAAGACTGGAAACCTTATATGGACTTTTTGCTGAAAGAATAAAAGACTGAATTGATGATTTATGGATTTGGGGACTAAAAAGGGTTAAAAGGGAAGGGGAAGGGAATTACAAAGTAAGAAGAAAAAAAGAGGGAGGGGAAAGAGTAAGATGGCAACTACTCAACAGAAAGCAGGAAGGAAGATATAATTCTATATTTTCTTTCTTTTTTCACTTTTCTTTTTTTCTCTTTTTCTTATCTTTCCTTTAATTGTTTTATGCTTTTATTGTATTTAAAAATTCTAATAAACAAATAAATACAAAACTATTCCAGAGCATGCTAAGAATCTATGGTTGGTAAAGTTTATTTGAAAAAAAAAACTTACTTTAAATAAGAATTCAATTAGGCTATGGGTCTGCCCTTCTGAATTCCAGGGGGAGTGACCATTTTTCACGCTAATGCACATGCATTATAAGCAGAAGTTCCAAGTGTACAATGCAAGTCCTTAGTGACACAATTTAAAAGTGTATGAAGCAAAAGATGTAACAGGGCTTAAAGATGTAAAAGTGAAAGTCAGTGGAACAATCTATCAAAATGGATTCAATTGCAATCTGAACAGAAAACAGTAAAGGAAATCTGACCAAATCTGTCATTTCTATTCAAGAATTAACTAATTTGCAAAGAAGCATATATTTGGAAACATTGCATACAAAAAGGGTATCTTTCAAAAACCATGTTATAATGTGCATCTCATTCAATAAGGTGCTTCACTGAGAAGACTTGCTTCTCCTGAGACCTGGAGTATTTCCAGTCAGCCATTCTGTCTCCCAATTCTTCTCAATCCATTTTAAAATGCACCTGAAATTATTTTGATTACTTTCTGGTCAAGAATAGGAGATGAACACAACGCTGTGAGTAAAGGGTACTGGGAAAGAAAGAAAAAACAATTGGAGAGGAGTGATGGAGAAAAGCCGTTTGAAAAATTGTGAGTCTCTTGCCAATGTCAGGGGCTCCAGCAACTTCTCTGGATGCCTTCCCTGAACTTATTTCCAGCTTTAGCTAGCTGAAAGTTTGGGCTTTAGCCTGTGTGAGGCAGCTATGATTTGTCTTGACAGGCACTTCTTGCTGATTCACCTTGTCAAGATGAAGAGGTTATCCATGAACATTTCCTCCAGCTATTGCAAGCTGGAGGAGGCGGTGGCAGACTACAATGAGAGACCACTTCACTTCAATCTTAGAAGAGGCTGTCTTGCCTCATTAAGGAGTTACAAGGAACTGCTTTCCTCAACCTTTGTTTCTTGAAATACTCTTTCACAAATCTGCATAGCCCTGTTGGCCATCTTCCCTACCCAGGAATCACACAGATTCCAAGAAACTGCAAAATGTTGTCATAAAAATGGCATGGCATTCATTCTGTCCCTATGGCGAAAAACTCTGAAATGTTAAGGGATGTAATATCATACTGTCTTCATTGCCTGTGATGAAGTGGGGGTGGGGGATAGGCTTAGGAGGAAATACATGGAACTAGCTGCTATCATCAGAACATCTTGCAACAAGTTTTAAAGCATCAAAATGAGACCTTTCCAGGAACAGATGTCTACAATGACAGCCCTGTTGCAAGTGAGCCCTCAGCAACTATATGGGCCCAAATGGTTGGAGGCTGTTCTTGATGAGCTGGAAAGAGTATTCCTTTTGTTTCCAAATGGGAAAACACTGAAATGCACCATTAATTTTTAACACTGGGTTCCAACAAAAGGGAGAGAGAACAGAAGGAAAGTGGACAAGTGATTGATGTAGATCTGGATCCCTTCAGTTCTATTAACCTAGTGATACAGATGGCAAACATTATCTAGGTTTGTACATCCACCATACTTTTGACACTTGACTGCAGCACCAAGAGGTAACTGGGCATTTGTCGCTTCCTAGTTACAAGTTTAGCTCTAAGCAGTGGTTATAGGTGATGTAAACAAAAGCCTAGCAGAAGTTAATTAAGTATAATCCTTAGGATACCATTAACACTGATTGACTGAACTATTCTGGGTTAGAAGTAAAGTGATTACCCTGAGGTAAATCCTGCAAAAAAAAAAAGTAACAGAAACAAAAGCTAACTCATTGGCATGATAATTCAATCTCTCTGGCTAATTCAGTAAGTCTCTGACCTTATAAGAGGCCTGATCCTACTAGCAGAGAGGCCTAATGGTGTTGCCAGCCTCAAAAGCAATCAGGATAAGCTGTTCTGGACACACAGACAATGACTTTTCTTCTCCATTGCAAGAACTCTTCCCCCCCCCCTCTGTATCCTCTCTGGTTTTGTATGGAAAAGTTACTAATTTCTGTTGTTTTTATTGGCAGCACAGGTCCTGCAGAGATGTGCCTTTTACAGTTAATGTAATTCTAAGCTGAACCTGGAAAATGTATGGTGTTTCTTTTAGATCAGTATAAACTTACCTTCAGATAAATATGTGATACAGAGTCCAAAATTAAGAGACAGAACATGGCCTTTCATTACTGATAAACTTAAATCTGTTTTAGCCCCAGATGTAGGCTTAGATTGTAATACATTCAGCTTTTTATTTAGCTTTTAAAATGACTTAGCCAAAGTCATTTTATTTGCACTGAACATTTAGAAAAGGGGTAGCCTCGTGTCTGCACTTTTAAAAAAAACATTTATTTCAGTGGTTGCAGGGACAAGGCACTGATGATGATGATGATGATGATGATGATTACCTCATTAACAGAGTAGACCTGAATTTTCAGCTGTTTGGGGGCGGGTATGGGGGTTATTTTTAACATTAACGGGTTTGTTAAGCATGTCCAAAGCTTAGCATATCTATTTCTTGCAGTTTTCCCCTCAAAAATGGTGGGGAATTCTATCTCCATAATCCAATGGACTGCCACCAAATCTCCAGGAGCTATAGAAGCAAAGAAAAAAAAAGGAAGGCTTGTGTGAGGGCCATAAGTAGTATACAGTCCTCAATAAACTAAGGAACTCATTACAAAGCCTAAAGAATTGTTATTTTTGTGCCCATGATACAAAAGCATAAACAAAAAATGCATATTCCCTCTAATATATAAACAAATTAAAGTTTTATAAATAAATGGATTGAATTTTTTTAGTTGTGTGATTTGGCTTAACATACTACTGCCTACTTTTATTACTGGGTAGGTCAATCAGCCAATAATATAAAATATAAATTTGATAATAAGTTTTTAAATGATAAGCTAATAACTAACAACTTTTGCCAGTTGTTAGTAACAAAAGTGTTCTTTCTGTTGATATAGAAAAGTTGTGTTAGATTTTAATTCCTGTAATCTTTTGCAGTGCATTAGACACCAGGTTAGAAACATCTGGTATAGATTATGCATTCTCAGGCGTTTTGCAAAAATTACAGAAAAGGACCATGAAAGCTTGTTTCCATTTCAGTGTGACTATAAGGGTAACCGATATATTTAAAGGAAACACCCATAAACTGCCACCCACAAGCATGTTTTCTACCCAATTTAAGTGTATTCCATACTGTGGCCATTAATAGGATCTCTTCCAAACTCTGGGATTGCAACTAGAATAAAGGGGAGTGAATCTGCAGCATTTTGATGTGTTTCAGACCTTCTATGTTGCCTTTTGTGTGACATTCTTCAGAGAACTCCATCAGAATGGATTGTTTTATCTTATTTTCCTTTTTTAATCTTGTTTTTACTCTACTTTACTTTGTTTTATTCTGGTATAATTTATGGCTAATCTAGATTCCCTTGATATTTTCTACTCTATGAAAAGGTATAGAAATAATTTCAATCAATCTATCAAGAGCATTAAATTTGGTTTTGACGTTGACTCCAGTAAGGAAGTAAAGAAAATATCTCCTCACTCAATTTGATTTCCAGATAGTAATTAGCCAACTGAATTTTTTACCTTCTCATTTCTCTGGGCTCATATGATGTCTCGGAGTTTGCTGCCAAGTGTGTGTTGAGCACTGCAGTGCCTGCCCTTTATATTGGAGTTAGCAGTATTTGGAAAAGGATGAAAGCTGAGATGGATGCAGTCACTGCTAGGTAATGAAATGCTGCATGCAAAACGCCCTATAGGAAGAAAGAAAAGGACTGAAAGAAGAAATGAAACAACAAACTAGCTATTTTCTTCCTAGCTTGCTCATGGGCTTTCTGGAGGCCCTTCATTGGCTCTTGTAGGCTGCAGGATGTTGGATGAGATCCAGAATGCATTTCCATCACTCGAGGGCTGCACCAGGCTTTGCATGGCATATAGGATTATTCAATTTTGGGAGAGTTCAGGAATTTTAAGAGCTAAATGGGTACTTCAAATATATATACAGGTAGGCCTCATTTAGCGACCACAGTTGGGACCCACAACTTCATCATTAAGTGAAGCAGTCACTAACTAAAAAATCATGTGACCATGACTGTCCTTATGATCTTACTTCAGCTTTCCTTTGCTTTACAGACCTGCGAAGGTTGTAAATGCGGGTATTGGTCACAAAGTTACGTTTTCATCACCATCATAATGGTCGCTGTCTGAGGCAGTCGCTAAGCAAGGACTACCTGTAAAAGGTACTGCACCCATTTTTCCACTTTAAATGCTCCTCAGCTGTAATGCAAAAAGGACCCAATTTGGTCCCACTCATAAGGGACCACAAAAAAAAAATTCTGGAGGGTTGCATGTATCCCGACCCCTGGATATTTTAGTTTATTTTGCTCCACCTCCACCTCCTATGAATGAGATGGCAGATTGTATTGTATTACTGAGGCTTAGCTGGGTGAGGAAGAGAGTGTTCTTCTCTCTTCCTCAAAGAAGAAATGTGCTCATTGGGGCTTCGGATCTGACACTAACCATGAGTCCACGACAGGAGAGGGAGACAGTGTTGCAGTTGTCATCTAGGAGGCTCTGTTCCACAGATAACCAGATTGGAAGCTTTACTGTTTAAGGGCTCTGGGGATACTGAGGATACTGCTCTTGTACTGTTCCCCATTCTGCACAGTGACATCCTTTCCTGAACTGCTTGATCTCATATCTGGGCCAGCAATGCAGTTTCCCAGACTGATGGTTCTGGAGGATTTCAAGTTACCATCCTTGAGGGGAGTATCAGAGGCAGCTTGGGAGTTCATGGCCAGTATGGACTTATCCATAGTGGAGACAGTGGAGGACAGGAAGGCCTGGCGTGCTATGGTCCATGAGGTCACGAAGAGTCGGACACGACTAAACGACTGAACAACAACAACAACAATGGACTTATCCCAGGTCATCTTGGGCCTGACTCATGTGGATGGCCACATATTAGTTCTGTTTTTTGTCACTGAGCTGACACAACATGATTTGAGGGTAGGGGGAATTAATATCTGTTCTTTGTCACGATCAGAACATTCTCTGATTGCTATGGAGTTGACTGGTTGAACTAACCTTACAGGGAAGAGGAATGAATTTGATTGGTAACATCACAGGCACCTCCTAGACCTACAGTATTTGGTTTAAAAAGGGTTTTTCCTGAGGCTATGATGGCCTGTTCTGACAAGACTTTGGTCACCTCCTGGGATAAGAAGGTGGCAGCAGTCTCTCCCTGTTTGCTGATCCAGGGAAGCTCCATGATTTATTGAGTAGCTCAAGAAATGAAGCAACAGAATAGATATCTATAGCAGCGGTGGAGGAAGACAAGGAGTGATTCTGACCAAACATAAGAAAGAGCACTGGTTCAAGCCTATTCCATGGCAATAAGAGCAGCAATATTTCTCTGGGCTTATTGCATTTGTAGACAGCCATTCAGTGGCCCTATTCAAAGTGGCATGGACCCTTCTAGGTTGATGGGCTGTTGTGAGAAATTTTCTGGGCACTCAGAGGATAAAATCACTTGGATTCCCTTGGAGCTGGATGCTAGCTGGACAAGTCCTATAGAGGATTATCTGGGATGGGTTTGAGCCTACTGATTCTGGGGAATTAGACAGGATTCTCTGTAAAATCAGTCCCACCAATTGTGGTCTAGATCCCTACCCTGCTTGCTGGTGAAAGCCTCCAGGGATTTGTCAGGAATCTAGGTCAGGCTGGTGATGAATACATCCTTGAGTAATGGAATGGTACCACCTCTGGTCATGAAGGAAGAAGTGGCATCTACCCTCCTCAGGAAACAATTGCTCAAGTCAGCAGTTCTGGAAAACTGTTACTCAAGCTTCCATTCTTGAGGTTGATTGTTGATAAAGTGGTGTGTCTGCAGTTACAGAGAGCTCTGGAAGAAACAAATTATCTGGACCCTTTTCTGTCAGAATTTAGACCAGATTGATCACTACGCGGGTGATCTGTGAAGGATTGGGATTGAGAAAGAACGACATCCTAGTCCTGCTTGATCTCTCAGCTGCTTTCAATACCATTGATCATGGGGACTGGGAATGGGAGGCACTATTTTATGGTAGTTCTCTTTCTTCCTTAGGGGTCTGTTCCAGCCAGTGGTAGTGTGGGGAGTGGTTGAACCTCAGGGCCATCCATTGTAGGTATGCCACAAGGCTCAAGGCTCTCTCCCCTTTTATTTAACATCTACATGAAGCTCCTGAAATAGGTCACCCAGAAGCATGGCATCAGGTACCATCATCAGTTATACATCCCAGCTCCAGACACAACAGATGTGGTTGAGATTCTTTCCTGGTACCTGGAAGCTATTAGGGTCTTGATAGGGACAAACAAGACTATTCCAACAAGTTGGAATTGCTCTGGGTTCAGAAGATTTCTGATTCCAATATTATTCCATTTCTGGTCTTCAATGGAGGTTGCATTTACCCATGCAGAGTTAGTCCATAATCTGGGCATGCTTAGTGTGTCTGGAATTTTCCCTGATTGTTGGTGCTGGTAAGGAAATGGAAAACTAGGCCCTGGTGGGGTGGAATGCAATATCCCTATGGTTGGCTAGTGGCTAGAACACTGCACAGAACACTCTATGTTGCAAACTTTCAGAATGGTTCCTGTAAAATATTTTCAAACAGTATGTTTTGGAATAGCAATAAAGGGTGTAAGATAAGATTTAATTTATCTCTCTGTCTGTCTGTCTCTCTCTCTATAATAGCAACAAAAGAACAAAATATAGAGTTCAGACAACTTGATGAGAGCTGCAAATCTCTTAACTGTTATTGAAGAACAGGAAAAACTATCTCAATTCCCATTTTACACTCTAATAAACATGGCATAAAAGGGAAAATGATTGAGTAGGGAATAAGAAAGCTGCATTGGAGGAACAGTTTCTTCTCTGACCAACGGTTGTGGCCAGGTTGATCTCTATTTTCTTACGATTTTCCTCCTGGAAGATGGAGGTCAGTGACTAAGAGGCCTGAGATTGCTTGCCTAATGTGTGAGGCCACATTGTGTTCCCCTTCAGATCTGGAGATTCAAAGCAACTCTACGCTGGAGCAAGAATTGGGACTGGCTTCGCTTCTGTCATTCGCCTTTTAAACGAGTTGTGAAATAACAAAAAGCAGGAGAGCCAATCTGCACCTTTTCCCAATCTGCAGAATCAAAAGAGAAATTTCTGCTAATGCAACATCAAGGCCACAATGGAACGAGCTCAGCGGCCAAAGCTGGAGCTGGACATTTTCAGCACATTCTGAACAATCATAAAAGGAGGATGACTGCTGTCACGAACAGAACAGGAAACCTTTCATCCGTGTGCCTTTCAGGGAAAACGTTGAGGCCTTCTCTCCCTTGCCTCTGGATGGTAAATAATAAAACGAAAGGAGAACATAGTAATATACTGCATAAAAAAAGAAGGAAGGATAATGTTATTTATTTATTTATTTTTTATTATTTATAATTCAAATTTTGCCACTGCCCATCTCTCCCAGAAAGGGGGACTCTGGGTGGTTTACAATAGAAACCATATTAAAACAATAGGTATAAAAACATCTAAGATATAAATATACGATTTACCAAATATAAATATAAATTAATATAAAATCCAAGTGGTCATAAAAAAATCTGAATCAGTGAGGAGAGCTCTAAGGCACCAGCCACCCCCAAGAATAGCCACTCCCCTTCCCACCCCAAGCGAGATGGCAGAGCCAGGTCTTCAGGTTCTTCCAGAAGGCCAGGAGCGATGGGGCCTGTCTCACCTCTGGGGGCAGAATGTTCCAGAGGGCGGGGGCCAATGCAAAGAAGGCCCGCTTTCTGGACCCCGCCAAATGAAGTTCTTTTGCAGATGGGGTCCATAACATGCCCTCTCTGCATGACTGGGTGGGACGGGTAGACGTCATGGGGATGAGATGGTCCCTCAGGTAACCTGGACACATGTCATGTAGGGCTTTAAAGGTAATCACCAACACCTTGAATTGGACCCGGAAGCAAACTGGCACCCAATGCAGTTCGAGTAGCAGTGGTGTCATGTGTGCCGATCTTGGGGCACCAAGAACTGCCCACGGAGCCGCATTCTGGACCAGCTGAAGCTTCCAGATACTCTTCAAGGGTAGCCCCATGTAGAGTGCATTGCAATAGTCTATATGGGAGATGACCAGGGCATGAGTGACTGTTTGAATGGCCTCTCGATCCAGGAATGGGTCCCGGTTGGGGGAGATGGGCGGTAATATAAATCTAATAAAATAAATAAATAAAATAAATGGGCGTAACTGGTGCACAACACAAAGTTGCGCAAAGGCCCTTCTGGCCACGACTGCCACCTGCTCTTCGAGCAGGAGTCGTGAGTCCAGAAGAACCCCCAGATTCCGCACCGGGTCTGTCTGGGGTAGTGCGACCCCATCCAGAACTAAAGATGACAATTTCCCGGATACAGAGGAGCCATCAACCCACAGCCACTCCATTTTACCAGGGTTCAGCCGAAGCCTGTTGTTCCCCATCCAGACCCCCACAGCCTCCAGGCACCGAGAGAGGGAAGTCACCGCATCACTTACTTCACCCGGGATGGAGATGTATAACTGGGTATCATTGGCATACTGATGATATCTCATCCCATGGTGACGGATGATCTCACCCAGTGGTTTCATGTAGATGTTAAATAGGAGAGGAGAGAGAACTGAACCCTGCAGCACCCCACAAAGGAGGGGTTGAGGGTCAGATCTCTCACTCCCTATCACCACTGATTGGGACTGGCCTTGGAGGAAGGAGGTGAACCAGCGCAGAACCATGATGCCCACCCCCAACTCCCTGAGCTGCCCCAAAAGGATACCATGGTCGATGGTATCAAAAGCCTCTGAGAGGTCAAGAAGAGCCAGGATGGATGTACTGCTCCCATCCCGCTCCTGCCAGAGATCATCCATAAGCATGACCAATGCAGTTTCTGTCCCATATCCAGGCCTGAATCCTGACTGGAAGGGGTCCAGATAATCCGTTCCATCCAGAATCCTCTGGAGTTGCAATGCCACCACCTTCTCAACCACCTTTCCTAAAAAGGGGAGGTGGGAGACTGGACAAAAGTTGTCCAGCACAGTAGGGTCCAGCGATGGCTTCTTGAGGAGGGGGTGCACCAGCGCCTCCTTAAAGGCAGCCAGAAACACCCCCTCTCTCAAGGATGTATTAACCATCACCTGGACCCAACTACATGTCACCTCCCGGGCCACCTTCACCAGCCAGGAGGGGCATGGATCTAGATAACAGGTGGTGGCATTTACAGTCCAGAGGATCATGTCCACTTCCTTGGGTCCAACAGGATCAAACTGTTCCCGGATAAATAGGCAAGCATGTTCCCTCGGCATCTCCCCAGACCACGCCTCATGCTTGGAGTCCAGCTCGGAACAGATGAGAGCGACTTTATCCTGCAGGCACTCAGAAAACTCCTCTGCATGGCCCTGTAGGTGGGTCACTGGGCCCACCTTCCCCAAAAGGGATCGAGTGATCTTAAACAGGGCCGTCGGGTGGCATTCTGCGGACGCAATAAGAGCGGAGAAATATTGATGTTTTGTCGCTCTTACTGCCACAAGGTAGGCTTTAACAGCGGCTCTAGCTTGTGTTCGGTTGGATTTGGTCTTTGTCTTCCTCCAGCGGTGCTCTAGACGTCTCTTAACCCTCTTCAAAACCCTCAGCTCCTCCATAAACCACAGGGAGTGTCGGGTTGAATGGGGCAAGAGAGGCCACACAGGAGCAATCCTGTCCAAGGCCCCGGCCGCCTCCCTATTCCAGGCTGCGGCCAGGGCCTCCACTAGACTGTGCAGCAGATCCTCGGGTATAACCCCCAGATCTTTCTGGAACCCTGCCGGGTCCATCAGTTGCTGGGGGTGGACCAATCTAATGGGTCCTGCCTCCCTGTGGAGGGGGGCGGCGTAAGAGAATCTCAAGGCCACCAGGGCATGATCTGACCATGACAATGGGGACAGATGTAGCTCTCCCCTCAGGTCACATTGCCACTGCTCTGACAAGAAAACCAAGTCTGGCGTGAGGCCACTGTCTTGAGTCAGGTCCCGAATAATCTGGGACAGGCCCATGGTTGCCATGGTAGCCATGAACTCCCGAGCCTCTTCCGAGGCACACCCCAGGGATGGCAGATTGAAGTCTCCCAGAACCATAAGTCTGGGGATCTCCACTGCCAGCCCTGAGATGGCCTCCAGCAGCTCAGGCAGAAAGTTTGTTATGCAGCAGGGAGGCTGGTACAGCAACAACACTCCCAACTGTTCTCAGGAACCCAACTTGAAAAACAGGGTCTGACAGCCGGCCACTTGTGGAGCAGTGCCCCTGAAGGCCACTAGAGACTCCTGGATGACAACTGCCACCCCACCTCCCCTGCCCTGGTGTCTCAGCTGGTGCCATACCTGAAACCCGGCTGGGCATATCTACGAAAGGGAAACCCCCCCTTCTGGGCCCAGCCAGGTCTCGGTAATGTACCTCCATGATCAGATCACGAGGGGGGCCTTGTTGTTGACTGACCTGGTGTTGAGAAGCAGAAGCCGGAAACCAGGGCCCTCAAGAATCTGCTGTCCAGGGCCTGGGTCTGAACCCAGAGGGCCAGAACGTGCCACCAGTAACAAACACCAGGGACATCTTCCCTGAAGATGGCTTGCCCTCCGGTTCCCATCAAAACATCCCCGGCCCATACCACCTCAACAACATGCCCTGCCCTACAGCTCCCAGAGTTTCCAAGCCCATTTGCCTCCAGTCTTGGGTCTCCGGAATCCCTGGATCGAACTAGGGGTCCCTTCCCCCACTCATACATCCTCCCACACTGAATCAACCCCAGGGCGATGGCAGGCCCCCCAGCGCACCAGCTCACGCTCTCGGCACTGTTAGGGCCTACCCATCACTCACAGTCACTGTGCCCCCCCTCAGCCTCTCTCACTGGTCAACATTAACAATAACATTAACCCCATCATTAACAGTATGTAGTGCCTGAAAGTCAGCTGGTAGGTATTTACCGAAAATTGTATTTCTTTTTTGTTTTTAAGCACTGTAAAAGAAAGTACACTGAGCAGCATTTCAACTAGATTCAGTAGGATTATTCAAAGGTTCAGACTATTTTTGCAAATATGTCCAGAGTATGCTTGGATTATATTCACAGAACCACATGGTGACTACTCTGCAGCATACATTTTATTTTTATATTCCTTACAGTCACCTTTACTTGGGCAATATAAGAATTTGCCTATGATTTATTTTGGGTCTGCTGTTTAGAAGGAAAATATTTAATTATTTTCTTAAAAATATATAACTATTATTTTTAAAAGGAATGCAATCCAGAGTGAGTGACCAATATGAAAGAAACATTGAAGAGCTAAGGTCACATAAAGATAATGAATGAGGATTTAATTGCAACACAAATATATGAAGAAAGAGTGAATGGGTCAAGAGAAAGAAGATTGAGAAAACGGGGGTTGGATGGAGTTGATGGAATCCCCCAGAAGAAAAAGATGTAATTTATGCAAGCAGAAGGCAATGGGTGAAATAAAAAGTGGTTTCCAAGGATGGAATGTATGAAGTATAGTGAATGGTGATGCTCAGGAATTATATTTACCTCTGTTTTTTTTTCTTATCACAATTCTTTAATTTTCTTTGCTTGCTATTTTCATTCCTTTTCTATGCTTTGCATAACATTGCTTCTCCCAAAAGAAAATAGTGTGGTGGGTATATATGTAGGTATGAATGTATGTTTTTATAAGATTATAATGGTTACAGATCTATTGATTGTATTTACATGGCACATGGAACTGAAAATATGTCAGCAACAACCTTTGCAGTTCCTTTATGGTTCAGTGTATCATGCAAGTCAAGAAATCTGGTTTAATTGAGTGGACCATGATCACATTACTCATGGGTAAACATGCTGTGAGATCACACCCTTGATTATTGTTGCAAGAACTTTGGGCACAAAATATTGGAGGCCATCTCTATCTCTGCAGCAGTGCTTTCCAAACTGCCGCCGTTGGTGACACACCAACGGCGGCAGCGGCGGCGGTGCACGTGGGGGCAGGGGTGTGCACGGCGGTGACACAGGGGTGTGTGGTAGTGGTGTGCACGGTGGTGGCAGTGGCGGCAGCCTCTGCTAAAACGCGGAAGCGCTGATGGTGCGCCGCTGCTGTCGTCGCTGCTGCCGCCGTTCACACCACCACCGCCGCACGCCCCCCCCCCCGCACCGCCGCCCTGCACGCCCCCGCCACTTCCAGGTTGTGTTGCGACATACCAGACTGTGTGTTGCGACACACTAAAGTGTCGTGACACACAGTTTGGAAAGCTATGCTCTACAGATTAACCTAACCCTCTGTTTTTCTGGATAAATTTTTAAGTTTATTAAAGAAAATTGAAAAGCAAAAGCACAGTTTTAAATTTGTGAAAGTTGAATGGTGGAAATGCAGAACAAGGGAAGCTGTATTGCAAGACTTACAATATGAATTGGAGTGGCATGACTGCATGGACACAGGAACACTTTTAAGAAATAAATGGTTGGCAAAGGAGCTAAAAGCCCACGTAACAGGACTCCGCTATGAATGATAGACCCATGTATCTTTCTCTACTGGAGGGGAAAAAAACTACTGGGAGCAATTTTTAGTGGAATATAATAATTGGGAAAGGGTTAAAAAGTCTCTCCTCTTATTTCAACTCTTTCTGTACAAATATTCCAAGAAAACGTGCAGCCAGTATCAGGGCTGCATTCTTATTAAAGGAATTTGGAATTGTGACTTTAAAAAATCAGGAATAGAATGTCAGAGACTAGGTTCATCAGCACCTGTCAGGACTCATATCCTTGCAGGGACCCATTACTAATTCCTGGAATCTGTTCTCCCTGCAACTTTTCTTCTTTCCTGTTTCTGTCTCTTCTATCTGTGACCAAAGTTAGCAGGTGGAGCATGATCTGCCTCTCCCTTTGGGGCGGTCGTGCAGATTAATCCTAGGGGGTCAATACAAGTAGATGAAAACTGGTAATAATGGAAGGATGATTGCATAGATTTTTATCAGGGATTTAGAGGCAGGTTGAAGCACTGAAGCTAGGTTTTAAATCACACTTGGTGAAGTTTATGAAAATAGATTTCTCCATATCTTTGGAGAACCAGCTGGACTAATCAGAAGTAAAACAGAACAACTATGTAGTGTCCACCTATGGGATGGTTAACTATAATCCAGCCTCCATCTACTTACTTCTGTTCTGACATAGCTATGCAAACATGTCTATGAAGGTTCTCAGTCATCCAGGTGGAATTGTCTGTAGCTTGAATCATGTCAACTGGATTTCTGTTTCCACTGAGAAAACAGAAATCCAGTTGACATGATTCAAGCTACAGACTATGCAAACATGGTAAATATTTCTGGGCAGACTAAGTGGATGAGAGCACCCCATTATTTAAAGGAGTAAAAATATCCACTTCATCCATTACTGAATAAAGGATGAAGAAAAGTGGAGAGAAGTAATGATGTACACAGTTTTAGAAGTAAATAAAATCTTGTATCAGAAAGTTGGTCGAGCTATATCTATGTACCATGGTAGGCTATGTTACTCTAGGTGCAATAAATTAATTATTATTAATGTTTACCAATTCAACAACGTCTCATGGATTGATCCTATCTAGTCCAGTGAATTAGCCACAGAATCCTGGAAGTAGACATGACTAATAATCAAGAACAGGCTCAGAGAGCAATTGGCTAAGTTTAAATGAAGCGACTTCATTTTGACAGATAATTTTTCTGGATATTTGTCAACAGCACATATAGGCAGAAAAACCACCTTCAGTGGGAACAATTATTGTCAGGTTTACTTAGGAAGGTGAGAATGAGCACGCAAGCTCTGTCAGACAGCCTTATACATTTGCAGATGGATGTTGGCTGCAATGTAACTAGAGGGAAGAAGAAAATAGAGCAGTCAGAGAAGATTTTAAACATGGCAAGCTAGTCTGGGGTTAGCTGGGGTCTGTCACAGACAGATTTGCATTTTCCTGTACAACAATTTGCCTCCTTATGAGACTACCTGTCTCAGAGGCCTTTTTAAATAGACAGAAGAGAGGGACATTCAAGGGTATTAAGGATGAACTATCGTAATAACCAGGGATATTCGCTGCACAAGCAGCTGGAATCGGTGTTCCTGGTAGAATTTACAGGCCTGAAATATCTAGTAAATGTCTAATATACATACACACTATATTGGCTTTAAGGGAAGATAATTTTCCAAAAAAAGATCAAAATCGATGGAACACATTTTTATAAACTCCTGTCAAATTTTTACTTTATGCAATATTTATTGTCTTATCTGATTATACAATACTGACATAATTTTGAGTGTCATAAAGCAAGCCACGTAAAATCAAGTTCTGGCAAACTTCAGCAGCCAATGAACCTCATATAAACATTTGGCATGCAACTGTTCATGGAGATTGAAACTTCTATTTTTGATTATATCCAACTGACTTAACTCTACAAAAGGTTTAATATTTTTATTATGAATTTTATTAAGTTTGAAGATAAAGATAAAAGCTACCAAAAAAAACAAAAAACTACCAAAAAAGAGAAGAAAAACTCAAAAGGTGTGAAAACTCAAAAGAAAAAAATTTTTTTTTTCAACATTACAGAAAGATGTGACTTCTGACTTTTAACAGCAAGGATATACAAAAATTTTCCATAATCAATCTCTTACTCTATATTAAACCAAAATCACATTATTTCTATAAATTATTCCCCTTTAGCACATTATAAAAATCACTAAGTACAGTTACTCCCTCCCCTTATATTAAAATAAAGAAAAAAGAATTCATATAAACCTCCTAAACAACTCCCCCCCCAAAAAATAACACTTATTTGATTATTCCCTTCCTACTACTATTCTATACATTTCTGTCTACTATAATAAAAATCAAACTAAAAAGCACATAAATTGCCTGATATTATACTAAATAATACAAGTTTTAATAATCTTAATCTTAATAAACCCAAAAAAAGAAAAGCAATTTGAAACAATGACCTTAAATCAAATTCTTAAAACCATCCAAATAAACATTTTATACCCTAATAATCTTAATCCATATCCTTAAAAACAAATAACATCAGTCAAACCCTAAAAGTGATCCAGATAAACATTCTTTAACCCTTATCCCACTTCAAAATAAACCAAAGCATTTACATATCCCCACAATGTGCACAGAGCTTTTTTCTTGAAAAAATCAAACAACCCAACTGTCCCCCTCAAAAGTTCCAACTTCCCATACATAATGACCCCTTCTTTTCAGGTTTTCTTTTCAGAAAACCTCCCATACATAATGACCCCTTCTTTTCCATAGCATTTCACCAAAAAGTCAATTTTACTTACTGCTTGCAGATCCCTCTCTCCGTTAAATTTCTCCAACTCCACTATCCAATCTTCATCCAGCATCTCAACAGAAATCCCAATCTCATTCTTTGAAGAAACATTTCTATCACTGTTGAATTCCTCAATTTCATCCACTACATCCCCAACCAGATGACACATTTTAGAGCTCATATTTTCCACAATGTCCTGAATGTCCTGTATAAAAACTTGATAGGAGTCAGAAAAAATCTGTTTAAAATCTTGTTGGAAGTCAGAAAAAATCGGTTAAAAATCCTCCATGTCTCACGCAGTAGATTATGGTGCCCCCTAGGAGCTTAACCAGCAAAAGTCGAAGATATGGAAGAGTTCCAAAGTGTGTTTATGTAAAGTGAGAGTGAAATAAGCAGACAGTTCCCAAGGGAAAGTAGAAACAGAAAGCTGAAGGTTCAAATCAGCCAATTCAACGTGTAGGAAAATGCTAATATCTTCAAATTTAATACCAAAATAATAACAGTAAGACAATTGTTTACTCTCAATCTTCCTTTATATTTGGAAGGAAAATGAATTCCAAAACTTGAAAAAGAATTTTTTGAAAAGTAATCCCAAAAATAATGATAAGCACCAAGAGAGCCAGCTTCTCCTTGCTGTAGAAAGCCTCTCTTGGGGTACGCATACTTTAAAAAATATATAAATTTGGTGATTTAGAAATGGGGTGGCCGGTCTTAGTGTCCCTTTAAGGCTACAGTGCGGCTTGGAAAATGATGACGTCCCAGCTTCCCAGCTAGCTCTTACCAGTCGAACACGAAACACTGTTTGTGATCTTCTGGCTGCAAGCAGCCATTCGGAGGACAGATGGGTTGATTCCAGGTGTTTTCCTTTGTTTGGAGAACATTCTTGGGCTTCAGGAAAACCTGCCTGAGCCCCCCCCAAAATGCCCCATTGTCAGTTCCGCTGGCTAAGCCCGTGGGCACAGCTGCTCAGTCTGCCATTCCCACCAGAAGTTTCCACAAAAGGTTTAATTTTTTTTTAAAAAAAAAAGACTTTATCACATATTTCCATTGTAGAACTCTCTGACACTATACAGGACTGTATCCAGCTGATAATTATTTTTAATACAGTTATGGTTGAGGTTTTATAGAGAAAGTCTATAGTTGCTATGGTTTTATTAGGAAATTGCATTGTGTGTGAAAATAATAATGTAATAGAATACATTAAGTATTGTAAACCACTCAGACAACTTTTTCAATGGTATGTACAAATGTATAATAATTAATCCTTCAACTATTTTAGGAGCTCTGCCCACATTATGTGCAATACACCCCTACATATGTATACTTGAATTAAGCTTCACTGAGATCAGGGGGCCTTATGCTGCAACATAACTAGAGGTACCAGACTGGGGAGAGGGGAAGGAGGGGGATCAAGAGCATCAAAATGACAGGCATGACTAAGAAATAAAAGCCCCACCCCTTTTTACTTGTACGTATGTGATGCATGCAATACACATTAAAAGAGGCAGAGCTTCAATTGCCTAGTTGCACCTGACAGTTTGACATTGTTGGCACCCCCTGCAGACGCCCCTGCCTAAACCCACATTCAGAAAGAAAGGTTTTACCAGGTAAAAGGCACAGAAAAGTAAAGGGTGAATTGGGAGGGACCGAACAACAAAGAGCAAGCTCTTCTCTTGACTAGTCCTGCAAGGGAGCAGCAGATTGGGGAAGTCAGGCACATACAAGTACATTTAGATTAGAGTGAGCCTCATTGAGCTGAGTGGATTTATTTCTAACTAGATTACTTAACTTGAGGTAAGTGATTAGCTAACAAATGGCCATCATACATAGTAAGGTATGATACTGTTTGTGGGTGGTACATCCATCCAGCTAAATGGTCCATGCCTGTCCTAGAGGCAGGTTCGCAGTTTGGGGGTGCCTGTAGATCCATCGCTGTCACTACAGCCTAGGCGACCTTGGTCGCATGGAGTGCCTTTCATCAGCTTTGGCAGATTTACCAGCTGCAACCTTATCTGGACAGAGACAGCCTTGCAACAGATATTCATGCTCTGATAATTTCCTGGTTGGGTCATTATAATATAATGGATGTGGGGCTGCCTTTGAAAACAGTCCGGAAACTTCTGTCAGCTCAAAATAGAGCAGCTAGACTGCTCATGGGACTGGCTGATATGAACATATTTGCCACCTACGCTGGTTGCTGGTCTGTTTCTGGACCTCATTCAAAGTGCTGGTTTTGACCTTTAAAGACCTACACGGCTTGGGACCAGGTTATCTGGAGGAGCACCTTCTCCTGTATGTACCTACCCAGACCTTAAAATCTTCTAATGAGGCCTTTCTCCAGGTCCCCTCACCAAAGGAGGTGAGGGGGGCCTCAACAAGGGGGAGAGAATTTTCTGTGATGGCACCCAATTGATGGAATTGCTCCCCAGGGAGGGTTGACTGGTATCCATATTAGTATCATTTTGGTGCTGGGTGAAGACCTTACTATGTTCCCAGGCTTTTTAGAGGGCTTTTAATTGGCTTTTAATTTGTACTCTTTTGGAGTTTAAATGACTGCCTTGCTGCTGCCTAGTCTCTATGGTGTTTTCATTTTGCATACTATTTTATTTTATTGTATATGGTTTTATTCAAATTCTATCTTTTAATGTGTTTTATTGTAAACCACCCATCCAGCTTTGGCTATTGGGCAGTTTAACAAACAAACAAAATGATTTATCTTTCAAAGTAGTGATAGTTCCCAACTGTTCCAGTAGCCTGGGTTTTCTGCTTGTGTTCAGCAGTGTGACATTCTCCTTATTGCATGAGAGAGCATTGTAAAAGGTTTGTCAAGTGGCTACCTGCACACTATGGGAAGTGGTTATTTGGTAAATGGAATATATGAATTCATCAAGAAATCCAATTCTTCATTCCATGGTCACATTGGACCAGTTGTAGTAAGGTACTGCTTGATCAGGAGTTCAGATTTAAAATGTTAGCGTGGTCATAAAGTTATATTACAACATGAAAACATAATTGCATTTAAAACAATGTTTATAGAACCAGGCTCTTAAATATTTTTTTGCCAGCTCCCACTGGGAGGAAGAAACTGTGAAAACAACATCTGCTCCAGCTCTTTGTGCAACTACTGTAAGTTCCTAAATGGATCCAGTTGGAGGCCTCTGTTCAGAGAGAGAGAGAATCATTCTGCTGTCTGGGATTTTATTCCCACAGATGGTTTGCTACTGGTGGTTGCTGCTGATACCTTTGAGGTGCCTTAGAGTGAGCCATTCTGCTTATAGCTTGCCCTTATAAAGAATATGGAGAGAAGCATGGAGTTTATTGATGAATCTGCTTCTTTACTGGTTTTCTTCATTTGTTGCATGGCAGTATGGGATGTGTGTCAGAGAGACAACGGGAGAATGGAAAATGGAGTTCGGTCTCAGGGGAGGTATACTGGGAGGCTGCAATATGGCCACTGCAGGAAAAGGACAGTTGGCTGGTAGTTGGCCTCCATTCCTTTCATGTTTACCAACGAACTGAGAGTGATGTATAGCGTGAATGCAAATGGAAGGTGAATCTTCATGATGAATCACTACAAACATATAGTAGGGCCTTTTTTTTATCCCTTTTTGAATCCTGGCAGGGAATGCAACAGAGAGGTCCTCTACCTCCATCAAGTCTGCATAGAACAAGTCAGTGGTATTGTATCATTCCATCCAGCACCTCCCCTATCAAGATGCTGAAGGATGCAGGGAGTTCAGACCTCTTACTTCTCCCGGAGCTTCCAACAGCTTTCAGTACCATTGACCATGGTATGCTTTGGATGAGACTGGGCTTGGGGGCACTGTTGTGCAGCGATTCTGCTCCTTCCTGTCGACTCAATCTCAAAGGGTGGTCTCAGGGGAGCCACAACTTGGCACCTAGGTTGCTGAGGTGATGCTTGCAGTGTATGGAGTTGTACTCCCCCCAGAAGGAATAGGTTCACAATCTGGATGTGTTTCTTGTTCCCTGTCATTGAATTTGTAAGTGGCAGCTATGGCAAAGAACACAATTGCACAATTACAGGTGCACCAACCACAATGCTTCTTAAGCTGGCTGGACAGTCATCCATGCCTTGGTTACAATCTCTCTTGACTACTGCAATGTTCTCCCAATGGGGCTACCTTTGAAATGTGTCCAGAAATTTCAGTTGGTGCGAAATGCTGCAGCTCGGCTGCTGACCAGTTCAAGGTAGAGGGATCGTGTGATTCCTGCACTGAAAGAAAGGAAGAAAGAAGTGCTCAAACAGCATGCCAAAATGTCAATACAATTTGTTTAAACATCCATCCACAGCACCAACCTTGCTTTAGAATATTTTTAGAACTTCCTAACCAGCATTAACCAGTGATGTGCCCTTCGGTACTTGTTGTTGCTTTTATCTTTTATGATGTAGTGGTCTGCTGATAGATTTTTTTCACAGCAAACAAGGCATAAATTTCTAATGTAAAGAAAATCAATCAGTGATACAAGACTACCAGGAACTAAAGATACCTGGGGCAAATCTATGAAAAATGTTTCATTCCAAAGAGAAGAATTTTTTTGTAAGGCCCCTGCTTACACTGTTTTACCCAAGTTCCTGAAGTTACCAATAACAGTCTTGAGTCGAGGCTTGGAGATATAAAATAACAGCATTTATTTTGGCCAAGACAGAGCTGGGTGAAGTCTCCACAGGCATCATGACAGTAAAATGCCTGGGAAGACACACACACACACACAAGTACAGTACTTATATAGGGTTTGCAAAGCTTAGTAAGAAAGCATAATGAACTCTCCTCCTAGTCAGAGGGCAAGGTTCCTAAATCTGCATCGCTAGTAGTAAGCATTCCAGAAGCCTCCAGGGGCAGTCTGCATGTCTCCTGGTATTCCAAACAATCCTTGGCGAAGAGCGTTATCTCCTTTCCCTTTTACCTAATTTCTAACAGCAAGCAGTTTCCAAAAGCAAGATGGTGTAGGTTATGCTAAGCTAACCCTTACATTTTTTTCCAGGACAATTTTTAATATTTCAGCATGTATCCTTTAAAAAAAATAACTCATATGAGCAATTCTTGCTACAAAGATGAATAATAAGGTGTTTAAAAAGAGAAAAAATAACCTCTTGAATAATGTATTTCTTGCATTCAACAGCTGTTCAGAAAGACTTTAGACAAGCACACCCCCCCCAGGGCTGGATCCAACAGAGATTTTAACTATCCTTCTCCATATAGATCTATTAGGCTCTCTTCTGTGCTGGTACATTCTGGCAAACTTTCCTAGAATGGCACTAGATAGCAGGCAATGGCATCAGCACTACAGTAAATGCCAGGCTCCTGAGTCTCAGTCACATTTGCACACGTGGCAAGGAGTAGAAAGCTCTGTGCCTGCTAGATGCATGTCTGAAAAACAAGGCATGGCCCTTTAATATGCAATAATTGCCCTTAGAAGAAAGTTATAGAACAGTGTTTCTCAACCTTGGCAACTTTAAGACATGTGGACTTCAATTCCCAGAATTCCACAGCCAGAATTCTGGGAGTTGAAGTCCACACGTCTTAAAGTCACCAAGGTTGGGAAACATTGCTATGGACAAGTATGGGCTCTTAACACCTGCAAGAGAATTAAAGTCCTCAGTTGATTCAGGCAGTTGCTGGAGCAACTTAATTAATTAATTAATTAATCAATTAAATTCTTAATATGATGATTGGATCTTTCTTAACATGCAGCCTCTCTTGGCTTCTCTATGCAGAGCTGACCGGGGTCCTGAATTTATCTGCTTTCTTTGCTCATCCAGAACGGGATACCTGTTAAATTTTTTAAACCAGTTAATCTTTTCCATTAAATCATTCACATGTAATTTAAACAAATCTGTGGTATTTCTAACTAATACCCATACAGTTACTGGTATCTTCCTAATGGCATATTTTCAAAGCATGCAAATTGTGATAGCAAGTATCTAAGTGCATTAGAATCAAACCATTTGATTGCTAGTATTTTTTTTTACAAAAAAACATTTTAATGCAAATGCAGTTTCATTTTGAACAATTTTTAGTTAACTGTTTGTTCTTTTTAAAAAGTTTTTTTTAAATTTCCTGTGGCTTCACTGAGACACAAATCATATATTTTTCTGCCTGGATAGTGAGTATTATATGCCCCAAATTATAAACTTAAGTCAAGGCACAAACAGCCAAGTTCTGATAAGTAGAGATTATTATTTTTGTCATTTCAACTCTCTCCATCTTATTACTGCTGATTTAATATATCTCTATCTTTTGCACAGCCCCTTTTTTGTAATTTTTATTTAAAAGTCTGTCCATGTAGTCTGTCTGGTTATAGTGTTACTTGATCTCCTTGTGAGCTTCTGGCTAGATAGAATCCCACGGATAAAAATGGTTGCAGCTTATGAAGAAGGATCACATTTGGCAGCAGCTCCTAATAGCAGAAAGCCCTTCCAGGCGTACTTGCTGCATCATAGTCAAGCTAAACGTGTGTTCAGAGAACAGCACTGCAGGAATTGTCTTTCCCAGCTACCTGCAGCATTTGAGTTTTTGCATTAATCCTGGAGCGCTCTTGTTTACTGAAAAAGACAGGAGCACAATCACAAAAGTTCTGAAGGCCTTGTTTATCCCCAGCCCCATATTTGCTACCATATCGTGAGCACCCTATTTCTTCTTTAATTGCAACTGCAGTTTAAAATGAAAAGCAGGGCTTCCAGGTTATTCATTCTCTAAAAGCTGGTGGGAGCAATAATGAAACGACACATTCAGCCTGGAACTTTTTAACCTCCTATTCTGTATTCACTTCCAATGTCTTTTGACTACATGGAAAGTTTAGGATATTTTTTTGCAGCTAGTATATTTGAAAAGTGTGCAAATAACAGAGTTAACGACACCTCTCCAAATCATGCCACCAGATTCTGTTTGCAGCATCTTTCTGAAAAGACAGAGTGATGGTATTACTGATAATTGTATTGCTACAGACATAATACCCAATTTTTGTAAAGTATCTTTGTCGACCCAGTGGAAGGATTGCATGAGTTGAAACTGAATGAGTCATTACTGGTATTAACAAAAGTAATAAAGGATCTGCAAAAAATAAAAACAAGTGCAAAGATGCCAGACACTGCAGAGGACAAAGCAGATGGCCACCACCCATCACCCTAAGTCAATTGGTAGTGAATAGTGAGGTATGGCAGATACAGAACCATTCACACACTTACTTAACTTTATTACAGTCTTGACCAGTGTCAAGCCAACCCTCACTATTGAATGCCTAGGCATAAATGACAGATACATGGCTCAAACAACCTGTAACTAAATAACTGGAATAAAAAGGAACAAAATTCAAGTGAAGAGTGTAGATTAAGCAGAGAGAGAGAGAGAGAGAGAGATGCCACCAAATGAATACCCCCATTTGCTCCCTGTGCTACTCACTTGATAAAAAGTTACTGCACCCAGGTCACCAACACATAGGCATCTGACATAAGCCATGATGAGGTAATGATTATGATGTCATTGAGGAATTGATGTAATTTGCATCATCCACATGATATAATTGGTGCAAATTACATAATTGCTGTTGTATGCATGATGACGTATGACACACTATGTAATATGTTAATAAAATCCCTTGCCAACACACATGACTACACGTCTTGTATAACCTATGTATATACAGAGGGTGTATGTGTGTGTGTTTATCCAATGTTTTATTAAGTAGGTTATTTTATTCCAGCTATTCCATGATACGTCTTAATATACTAAGAAGTATAATAACTTAGTTTATTTCTGGAGCAATCATGTTTTTATGTGAGTTCTTCTCTCTATTTTTAGTTTATGACAAAAAAGTACATATTTCATGGGAATAAGCATTCACATTCACACTCCTTGCTTTATTGAATTGTTTTATTTGCCTTGAGCTCATGGATATATTTACTATTTTCCCTCTTTATCAGCTTCCAGATAATGAGTAAAAAACAGTTGTGTTCTCCTATGCATGCTTTATATACATAGCCAATGTACATTATTGTTTTACAATAAGGTTCACATACTACATTAAACTAAAACAAAGAAACACACAAGCCAGTGTGTAACTAAATTTTGTATGCTGTACAAATATTGCCACTGGTGCTTTAAACTGACCTGGTTAAAAGTGTTGCCAAATAGAGCCAAGGGTGGATGTGCATAGAATGTCTGCAAACCTATTACAGAGCTAATGATTCATGCTTAACTCCTTTTGAAATAAATAAAATGCACAAAATGGCACATCAGCCCTATTAATTCACTGAAACTTATGTATTTCAGGATTGCATTCCATCAGTTCATTTCCTTCCTTGATATAAAGCCTGAAAAAGATAGTGCATTTAATAATAGCAACAGTAAAAATCCTGTCTTCAAGCATGTCATTTAAAAAGCCCAAAGTATAGAGAAATTAAGGATCTTTTTTTAAAAAAAACTCACTTGGTAAAAATTGTTAGAATGAAGCAAAATAGTCAAACTATTCAAACCTGCTGGTAAACATATTCCTTTATACTGCATTCCTGACTGAATATGAGCTAGTAATCCTACATATTATTTGGTGTATTTCTGTTTCTCATCATAAGCAGAGTTAATGATTTCAGATATATCTAATAACTGAGCTATCAGTGCTCATGGAATAATTGTATTTGAGTTAATTATTTCTCTGCCTCTTGGCAATTTATCATCAATAACCAACAATAATAAATCACTGTTAATTCTAGAGTTGATTTTCTCTTTTGGGAAAGAATTCTGAAAGGACATTTCACCTTTCAGATGCTGTTAGTGCCTTTATATAATTAATGAAACATTTAGACACTAATGGGCACCTTGGGTTCAATCATCCATCATATAGATTCATCAGTCAAGATTTTTTATGGAGTATTTTGTAGTGTATCAAATTAGAAACCACCAAACGCTGGTATTTCACAGGTGGAGAGCACAACTGAGGCACCATAAGATTACTGATTCAATGGATCTTACTGACACCACTCTTCTTTTTATTGTAACACACTTTACTAATTTAGTGGGTGTGGCTGCTAATTTGTGTGTCAAACTTAATTTAGGATTTGCACGACAGATGCCAAAGAATGAGAACATCAAGGGAGATGCAAGGACATCAACAAACTTTGAAGAACGTTTATTTAAAAATTGTCCCTGAATATACTCACAGTGCCAGGAGATTCTCTTCGATTGATTCCTCCTTAATCTGTCGGGTGAGCCCAAACTCCAGAATTCGACTCACAAAAGGGTTGCTTTTGTTGGGCACATTTTATAGCCCTGAAACCTCTTTTACCTCCCCCACCCAGAGTTGCTTAGTTTACACATCAGCAGAGGAAGGTTACATATTAATTAGGATTAAGCATCTAGCAGGCATTGGGCTCCTGCTATGACAAAAGAGGAAAATAATTATCTGATTGGGGTTAGAACAAAAAGCTTGTTATCTCACAACTTGCAAGAGTAAATAGAAAGAGCTAGCTTGTCTAAGCAGCCTGTTTTCCAGATGTTAATTGAAAAATGCAGGTCAATCACAGGACAGTGGGTATATGTAGAAAAAAAGTAACAGCTCTACAAATAAAAAACATGTCTGTCTGGACCATGGAACTGCCATATGTACTGGCAATACTGTGAAGTTAAATCCAATGATGGCAATGTTCCAGCTGAAAGCAGTTATTTTGTGATCCACAATCTCTTTGTGCCAGTTCTACTTATCTAACTCTCTCTTCAGCCCTCTGTCATTTTAGAGAACAGCTGAGGTTGTGGAAACTACTGTAGGGAGGAGAACCTGCCAAATTCAAATGCTCAGTTTGTGTGAGTGGAAGTGCATTGTGTATTTCTGCATTTTCCTAAAAATGTGACATATGAGTACAACAAATTTTGTGTGATACACCTCTATCATGGAAAAGACCTTGGCTCAGTGGTAGAACAATGCTTTAAATGCAAGAGGTTCTATGTTCAGCCCCCAGCAAGAAAGATTCTTGTTTGAAACTCATATCAATAAAGAGCTGTACCAATAAAGTAAGCAATACTGTCACAGCCTTCTCAAAGAGGCCTTCATTCTGGGAAGCCAGTCCCTTGCATGAAAGGCATGGCAGGACTAACCCCATAGCTCCTGACTCTGCACTCAGGATTTTGGTCCTGTTATAGAGACTTGACTGCCCAGTCTGTCCATGCTGAGACCCAAAAGGCATAAGAATAAGAGGTGGATGAGTGCAAGGTTGTTTGAAAAAGAACCTTGTGGTCTAGTTGGGGAAAAGCTATTGTTCCTGATGGACCAGTTTTTGCAGTTGGGGCTGATCAATGACAGTTATGCTTACACAGCATGTACACAGGATGGGAGCTTCCTATATATATATAGTTCATGGTTTGGAATTAACACAGAAAATGTAAAGTCAGGTGGTTATGAATTGTCCAGGACTTTATTGTTCTATTATACACTGCTCAAAAAAATAAAGGGAACACTGAAACAACACAATGTAAGTCCAAGTCAATCACACTTCTGTGAAATCAAACTGTCCACTTAGGTAGCAACACTGATTGACAATCAATTTCACATGCTGTTGTGCACATGGAATAGACAACAGGCGGAAAGCATAGGCAGTTAGCAAGACATCCCCAATAAAGGAGTGGATCTGCAGGTGGTGACCACAGACCACTTCTCAGTTCCTATGCTTTCTGGCTGATGGTTTGGTCACTTTTGAATGCTGGCGGTGCTTCCACTCTAGTGGTAGCATCAGACGGAGTCTACAACCCACACAAGTGGCTCAGGTAGTGCAGCTCATCCAGGATGGCACATCAATGCGAGCTGTGGCAAGAAGGTTTGCTGTGTCTGTCAGCGTAGTGTCCAGAGCATGGAGGCGCTACCAGGAGACAGGTCAGTACATCAGGAGACGTGGAGGAGGCCGTAGGAGGGCAACAACCCAGCAGCAGGACCGCTACCTCCGCCTTTGTGCAAGGAGGGACAGGAGGAGCACTGCCAGAGCCCTGCAAAATGACCTCCAGTGGGCCACAAATGTTCGTGTGGCTGCTCAAATGGTCAGAAACAGACTCCATGAGGGTGGTATGAGGGCCCGACGTCCACAGGTGGGGGTTGCGCTTACAGCCCAACACCGTGCAGGACGTTTGGCATTTGCCAGAGAACACCAAGATTGGCAACTTCGCCACTGGCGCCCTGTGCTCTTCACAGATGAAAGCAGGTTCCCACTGAGCACATGTGACAGACGTGACAGGGTCTGGAGACGCCGTGGAGAACGTTCTGCTGCCTGCAACATCCTCCAGCATGACCGGTTTGGCAGTGGGTCAGTAATGGTGTGGGGTGGCATTTCTTTAGGGGGCCGCAGAGCCCTCCATGTGCTCGCCAGAGGTAGCCTGACTGCCATTAGGTACCGAGATGAGATCCTCAGACCCCTTGTGAGACCATATGCTGGTGCGGTTGGCCCTGGGTTCCTCCTAATGCAAGACAATGCTAGACCTCATGTGGCTGGAGTGTGCCAGCAGTTCCTGCAAGACGAAGGCATGGATGCTATGGACTGGCCCGCCCGTTCCCCAGACCTGAATCCAATTGAGCACATCTGGGACATCATGTCTCGCTCCATCCACCAATGCCACGTTTCACCACAGACTGTCCAGGAGTTGGGGGATGCTTTAGTCCAGGTGTGGGAGGAGATCCCTCAGGAGACCATCCGCCACCTCATCAGGAGCATTCCCAGGCGTTGTAGGGAGGTCATACAGGCACGTGGAGGCCACACACACTACTGAGCCTCATTTTGACTTGTTTTAAGGACATTACATCAACGTTGGATCAGCCTGTAGTGTTCTTTTCCACTTTAATTTCTGAGTGTAACTCCACATCCAGACCTCCAGGGGTTGCTTACATTTGATTTCCATTGCTTTTTGTGTGATTTTGTTGTCAGCACATTCAACTATGTAATGAACAAAGTAATTAATACGAATATTTCATTCATTCAGATCTAGGATGTCTTATTTCAGTGTTCCCTTTATTTTTTTGAGCAGCTTATATATATATATATATATCTATATATCTAAAACCATACAGACTGGACTGTGGCTATATTGAGATATATATATATATATATATATATATATATATATATATATATATATATATATATCAGGTCAGGTATAGCCACAGTCCAGTCTGTATGGTTTTAGATATATAAAGTTCTATAATATATATACTGTATATATATATATATATATATATATATATATATATATATATATATGTGTGTGTGTGTGTGTGTGTGTGTGTGTGTGTGTGTGTGTGTCAGGTATAGCCACAGTCCAGTCTGTATGGTTTTAGATATATAAAGTTCTATAATATATATATATATATATATATATATATATATATATATATATAAATAAAATAGAACTTTATATATCTAAAACCATACAGACTGGACTGTGGCTATATTGATATATATATATATATATATATATATATATATGTGTGTGTGTGTGTGTGTGTGTGTGTGTGTGTCAGGTATAGCCACAGTCCAGTCTGTATGGTTTTAAATATATAAAGATATATATATATATATATATATATATATATATATATATAATAGAACAATAAAGTCCTGGACAATTCATAACCACCTGACTTTACATTTTCTGTGTTAATTCCAAACCATACCTGACTGTCTGGAAACCATGAACTTGACTCAATGAAGTCTTACTATTATAGAACTTTATATATCTAAAACCATACAGACTGGACTGTGGCTATACCTGACAAGCCCCACTTAGCTTGGCAAGATCAAGGAAGCAAGAATTACAAAGACTCCAGCAAGGTACCTTTAATGCTGGTCTTGGAAAAGAACTTTCCCAACCTCATTTATAGTGAGTTCATTTCCGTGGAGTCTCTCTGAATGATTTGAAAATGCTTCTTCCTAGGTTTCTTGCCACCTGATCTGAGTTGTCATTAATAAGATAGGCTACCAATGAATTTTCCTTCTGTCTCTTGATTGTTAATGCCTAATTTCCCTTACATTTTTTTCCCTGCCTCCCACAATCTCTCCCAATATTTTTGCCTAACAAACCTGCCATAAGTGACATTGGACTGTTCAAGACAGCATAAATAGTTATCTAAATGACTTAGTATAAGCTGTTTCCTGTTTTCCTCTAGTATCAATGGTCCATGAGGGACTGCATTTCCTTGTACAGAGTTTAGTTGGGCATGATGTCTGAAATTGCCTACCTGTCAAAATAGCAGAAACACTTATCTACTGCTAATTTCATATAGCTTGATGTAGTTATTGAAAGTATATGTGATATATTAAACCTTTTGCCCTTGAGAATCTATCCATAATTTTTCTAATAACCATTTATATATGCAGATATTAATACATACAGTTGCAGTGGTGAACAGAATATTTTGACAATACAATATAATTCAGCATGTACCTTTTACAAAACAAGCTGAATAAATTTTCTATCTTAAATAAGTTGTAGCTTTTTACACTTTGTTTAGTAGAATTATCATCTTATTCAATATTTCCTCAACCTTCCACTTTATATCTGAAAGTTATTGACTTCCTCTATCTGGATAACACTGGCAATTGTTCCCACGTGACTTGGCACTTAAATTCTTTTGCCTTGAGGCTATATTCGTTGCTATTGCACTGATAATGGTATAAAAATGCTGACAAGGTCACAGGGTTATTATTGAACCTAGGAAGAAGAAATGGATTTGATGGAAACCATCCTGTGTGAACAATTTTCCAAAGCTCGCTTAGACTTTATTTACGTTGCCTGCAGTGGGGAATCACTGATTGCACATTCAACCAGCATTCAGGATGAAAGTCAATTATCAGAATACTGATCTGAAAGACCTAATGTTTTGAGTGGGGAAGAGAGAGAAAAATCCACCTACAACCAGCTCACTATCAAGCAGGAAGAACTGAAATATATACAGTTCTTCAGTTGTAGTTGTTGTTCAGTTGTTTAGTTGTGTCTGACTCTTCGTGACCTCATGGACCATAGCACGCCAGGCCTTTCTGTCCTCCACTGTCTCCCGGAGTTTACTCAAATTCATGTTCGTTACATCGGTGATGCTATCTAACCATCTCATTCTCTGCCGTCCCCTTCTCCTTTTGCCTTCAGTCTTTCCCAGCATCAGGGTCTTTTCAATTCTTCGGCGCTCAGCCTTCCTTATGGTTCTTCAGTACTTATGTCTTTAATGGCAGTATATGGAATTGCATTTACTTTGCACATATTACAAAGCCACTGACCAGCTTTGTAGCAGAAATCAGGGCTACCGGATTTGGGTTGCAAAAATCTGGACAACTACTGGATGGTAGAGTTTCCCATATCCAAATATTGTTACATTGATCCTGGATCAGTAGGTAAAGGAGCTGGAGCAAGACTATCAATATAGGGCCTTTGTTTTAGCAACTTCCATTGATATAGTGCCCTTCTGAATATAGTCATTAAAAGTTGTATCCCATGGCTTTAAATTATTACATTTCTTCTGATGCCTTTGCACATTAAAAGGGACGGTCTACTACAGTATGCTGGAACCGGATCTAAAAAAGAGGCAGAAAGCCGTGTTTGGCATAGCATGTTCTCGTAGGTACCTGCTGGAAAGTAGGAAGAGACAATACCGTAAACCATTGTGTTATGGTGACCTGATAGATTAATATCAATGAACAGAAAAACCATCAATTTGAGATACCTTTTTATAAGGACACTAAGCATAGGGCAAGTGCCGAACCCCTGAAATTTCTTATTAAGTGGAAATCGAGTAACAGTAACAAAACAGTATTTCTTTTTGCAATCACATACATACATTGAATGGGGACTGAATCTAACACAACTGTCTTCCAAATGAGCTACAGCCCATTTTGACAATAATAACAGCAACAATAACAATATGGATTTTTCATGTATAAATGTATATTAGGGTGTGTGCTGTTCTTGATCCCAATGTACAATAGGGGTGAGAGTTGTTCTGCATGAGGCATAAAGATTGTACCATAAATGCCATTATTTTAAAGCAGTTAGTTTGGTTGCAGCTATTCTAATCCTTTAGCCCTCTGCAGACAGTCCACTTTCTCTTGATCACTGAAATCTCTTGCATCAGCAATATTTAATGAGCTGGAATGAAAGTTGATCAATGCAAGATATAAGTGCCCAGCTGAAGGAAACTAAAGTTAAACTGAGTGCTCTATATGGGTACATTTTAAAAACTAAAAGTTAACTGTGGTCTCCCTTTTATCCCATTATTACTTGTAAATTCATTTGGTAAAAAAATCTGAATTTATCAAGAAATATTTGCTAGAATGTAGGAATTTGGGCCTGCTTTGCAAAAACCTTAAATTATTTTTGTATTGTGGAAGATTAGGATGTTTGACTACAGTATGATATATGAAGATGAAGATGATGATGATGATGAAGATACATATTAAAAGTGAGTTAGGTGCCATCAAGTCAGGCTCATGTCACCAAGGCAGTCTTTAGTATTTGCACAATTCTTCTAACAACATTCCAGGGATTTTCACTTTCATAATGAACTCTTCTAAGCCTTCTTTACTTTCAGCTAAGAAAATTGTATTGTCTGAATATCACAAATTGTTACTATTTTGACCTCAAATTTTTATTCTGTTGTCAGAATTTGCCCTCTGACTACTGATCTCTATGTAGCAACAACGGAACCATTTGTGCAGAGGACAGAGATATCAGCAGATAGAAGTTTGCTAATGTTTGCTAAAACGTACACACACTCCAGTGCTGAAACACTGGAAGTAGCCCAAGAAAGAAGGAAAGCAAAAGGCAATAGTGATAGGGGGAGATATGCCCAATTAAATGCAAAATTCCAGAGGTTAGCCAGAAGAGATAAGGAATTATTTTTAAACAAGCAATGTGCGGAAGTGGAAGAAGACAATAGGATAGGAAGGACAAGAGACCTCTTCCAGAAAATTAGAAACATCGGAGGTAAATTCCAGGCAAAAATGGGTATGATCAAAAACAAAGATGGTAAGGACCTAACAGAAGCAGAAGAGATCAAGAAAAGGTGGCAAGAATATACAGAAGATCTGTATAGGAAGGATAATAATATTGGAGATAGCTTTGATGGTGTGGTCAGTGAGTTAGAGCCAGACATCCTGAAGAGTGAGGTTGAATGGGCCTTAAGAAGCATTGCTAATAACAAGGCAGCAGGAGACGACAGTATCCCAGCTGAACTGTTTAAAATCTTGCAAGATGATGCTGTCAAGGTGATGCATGCCATATGCCAGCAAATTTGGAAAACACAAGAATGGCCATCAGATTGGAAAAAATCAACTTATATCCCCATACCAAAAAAGGGAAGCACTAAAGAATGTTCAAACTATCGAACAGTGGCACTTATTTCACATGCCAGTAAGGTAATGCTCAAGATCTTGCAAGGTAGACTCCAGCAATTCATGGAGCGAGAATTGCCAGATGTACAAGCTGGGTTTAGAAAAGGCAGAGGAACTAGAGACCAAATTGCCAATATCCGCTGGATAATGGAGAAAGCCAGGGAATTTCAGAAAAACATCTATTTCTGTTTTATTGACTATTCTAAAGCCTTTGACTGTGTGGATCATAACAAATTGTGGCAAGTTCTTGGTGGTATGGGGATACCACGTCATCTTGTCTGCCTCCTGAGGAATCTGTATAACGACCAAGTAGCAACAGTAAGAACAGAGCACGGAACAACGGACTGGTTTAAGATTGGGAAAGGAGTACGGCAGGGCTGTATACTCTCACCCTACATATTCAACCTGTACGCAGAACACATCATGCGACATGCTGGGCTTGAGGAATCCAAGGCTGGAATTAAAATCGCTGGAAGAAACATTAACAATCTCAGATATGCAGATGATACCACTTTGATGGCTGAAAGCGAGGAGGAATTGAGGAGCCTTATGACGAAGGTGAAAGAAGAAAGTGCAAAAGCTGGGCTGCAGTTAAACCTCAAAAAAACCAAGATTATGGCAATGAGCTTGATTGATGACTGGCAAATAGAGGGATAAAAAGTGGAGGCAGTGACAGACTTTGTATTTCTAGGCGCAAAGATTACTGCAGACGCTGACTGCAGCCAGGAAATCAGAAGACGTCTACTTCTTGGGAGGAGAGCAATGGCAAATCTTGATAAAATAGTTAAGAGCAGAGACATCACACTGACAACAAAGGTCCGCATAGTTAAAGCAATGGTATTCCCTGTAGTAACCTATGGCTGCGAGAGCTGGACCATAAGGAAGGCTGAGCGAAGGAAGATAGATGCTTTTGAACTGTGGTGTTGGAGGAAAATTCTGAGAGTGCCTTGGACTGCAAGAAGATCAAACCAGTCCATACTCCAGGAAATAAAGCCAGACTGCTCACTTGAGGGAATGATATTAAAGGCAAAACTGAAGTACTTTGGCCACATAATGAGAAGACAGGATACCCTGGAGAAGAAGCTGATGCTAGGAAAAGTGGAAGGCAAAAGGAAGAGGGGCCGACCAAGGGCAAGATGGATGGATGGTATTCTGGAGGTGACGGACTCAACCATGGGGGAGCTGGGGATGGTGACGGCCGACAGAAAGCTCTGGCGTGGACTGGTCCATGAAGTCACGAAGAGTCGGAAACGACTGAACGAATAAACAACAACACACACACTTAGGATTCCCAAACCCCTCAAGTTTATAATCTCATGATGTTTGCAGGAAGATCAGGAACATGCCATGGATGGAACAAGGAAGACCTAGACCCCCTTAGTCTGAGAAAAAAATTAAACCAGTCCATTCCATTGTTTACAACAGGGAAGAAATTTGTGAGGAAAAGGTATAAGAAATCCAGTGAACACAACTCATCCCTGAGACCTGCCCTGCGTAAATGAAACCAGCATATACGTAACTGTTACAGGGTATTAGTATTTGCATAAAAATAATAGAGCTTGTTAATTTATTTAAAAAATAGAAGAAGGAATGGAAACAATTAGACAAATATATTTTGTAAGGCTTCTTAGCCAGGAAGCTCTAAACTGAGTTTTGATTTCTTTTAACAATAATGTTTACAGAAAAATAGTTATAGTTTCATATTTAGAATTAAAATTCTAGTGACTGAAATAACAAAAAAGGGATGTTGTGAGTTGCCTAGGATCACTATGTGAGATAGGTGACCATATAAGTTTTTAAAATAAATAAATAAACTCTGCATACACATGCACAAGCATACACCGCTAATCACAGATGTAGTAAAATGGAGTTTTGAAAACAGATCTATTAGACAAGCAGATTTTTAAACCTTGATGGATTGCTTTAATAATGCTCTGAATTAAATCCAGTTTGGTCAAAATATGCTGCATAGTTTCCCTGATTGTCATATTCAGCTCTTCTCCCCCTTCATAAACTATTCAGTTGTAGCTTGTGTGTAGTCTTCATAACCCCGCCCCACCCTTATAAAAGCCATATGTGGATCAGAATACAATAATGCTTGGGGATTTCTGGGCAGATGAGGTTAATAGCCTTTGGCTCTGCTTATGGCCATCCATTTGTCTCATTCCATCACTAATTTACAACCTTACTTTTGATCATTATTTTCTAAATCAGTACCCTTTCTATAAGTAAGTATATGAATACCAAACAAAGTGGCTAGAAAATGGCAACTGCAAAATACTTTAAATAAAATTAAGTTGATCTCCATTTATATTATGAGATAATTCCCTAGTTATTTGCAGAAATTAATTTCAGACAAACAACATGCACGGGCATTTTAACTTTGACTTTTTAACAAGTAATCTGTTGGGCTTCTGGTGAGAACATGGCAGTCTGAACATCTGTGCTCGCGGGCTCCGCGAGCAGAACTGACAACGTGGCAATTTTCTGGGCTCAGGCAGGTCTTTCCTGAAGCCCTGGAGCGTTTTTCTGGAGCAAGGAAAACACTCGGAATTACCCCATCTGTCCTCGGGAAGGCCGCTTGCAGCCAGAAGATTGCAAACAGCGTCTGCGGTCATCTGGTAAGAACAGCCGGGAGGCTGGGGCATCACCATTTCCAAGCTGCTCTGTAGCCTTAAAGGGACACTAAGACCGGCCACCCCATTTCTAAACCACCCAATTTATTTTTCTTTTAAGCATGTGCACCCTAAGAGAGGCTTTCTACAGCAAAGAGAAGTGTGTTCTCTTGCTGCTTATCGTTATTTTTGTGATTAATTTCTTTAAAAAAATTTTTGTTTAAGTCTTGGATTTTGCTTTCCATCCAAATATTAAGGAAGGTTGAGAGTATATAATCGTCTTCCTGTTATTATTTTTGCACTAAATTTGAAGATTTTAGTATTTCCCTACATGTTGAATCTGCTGTTTTGAACTTTCAGCTTTCTGCTGCTCTGGGAAACTGCCTGATATCATACTTTCACTTGTGTAAACACATCTCGGAATTTTTCTATTATCTCCCACTTTTGCTAGTTGAGTACCTAGGGGGTGCCATAATCTACTGCATGGGACATGGAGGATTTCAAGCAGACTTTCTCAGATTTCCATCGAGACTTTTAAAAAATTCTTTTTGATTCCTGTCAAGTTATTATGCAAGATATTCAGGACATTGTGGAAAACATGAGTACTAAGATGTGTCATCTGGTTGGGGATATCATGGAAGAAATTGAAGAGCTTAACAACGATAGAAATGTTTCTTCTAACAGCAAGATCAAGGCTTCTGTTGAAATGCTAGATGAAGATCGGATGGTTGAGTTGAAGAAATTAAAGGGACAGACCGAGTTGCAAGCCATAAGTGGAATTTATTTTTTGATGGAATGTTATGGAAAAGAAGGGCTCATTATGTATGGGAGGCTTTCTGTTTAGAAGTCTGAGTTTTTAAGGGGGGCAGTTGGGCTGTCTGATTTCTTTATGAAAATAGCTCTGTGTGTACTGTGGGGATATGTAAATGCTCTGGTTTATTTTGAAGTGGGGTAAGGGTTTTAAAAATACTTATTTGGATTGCTTTGAGGGTTTGTATGATCTCATTCATCTTTAATGATTTGGATTAAGATTAATAAGGTATAATAATAAATGCTTGGTTTTAGGTTTAATAAGATTAAGATTATTATAATTGTGGTATTATTAATTATAATTGCACACAATTTATATGCTTGTAATTTGATCTTTTTTATAGTAGACAGAAATGTATAGAATAGTAGTAGGAAGGAAATAATTAAATAAATGTTATCTTTGGGGGGAAGTTGATTAGGATATATATATATATATTTATATTATATATATATATATATATATATATATATATATATATATATATATATATATAAAATAAGGGGAAGGAGCAATTGTATTTAGTGATTTTTATATTGTACCAATGGAATGATATATAGAAATAATGTGATTTTGGTTTAATATAGAGTAAGGGATTGATTATGGGATTGCTATACTGTATATCCTTGATGTTAAAAGTCAGAAGTCACCTCTTTATGTAACCTTTAAAAAAAATTTCTCTTGTGTTTTCACACTTTTTTCAGTTTTCTCTTTTCTCTTTTGTAGTTTTTTTGCTTTTTTGTGGTTTTTATCTTTGTCTTAAATCTAATAAAATTCTTATAAAAAATAAAATAAAAAGTCATCTGTTAAGTGAATTGTTAGCAACTTGCATAATGATATTGCATATCTGATATAGCTGGGGTTTGCATCATGTAGAAAGACATAATACTATTATTTCAAGTATGGAATAAGGCAAATGCTTTCTTATACAGCAAATGGGATACCGGAACATTCAGCTACGCTGATGCACAACAGAAAATTATTGTGCTATACATATTGAACTTACACTGATCCAGCTATAATTAGGAATTTCAGTTGATCTGTCCATCTAGCAGTGAGAAATCATTGAAATTTTGATAATCAATTATTAATCACATTCTCATGAAGGTGATAGGTTCCATTAAAAAGAAATAAATATTAATGGTTTAAAGCTATAACATAATATGTGATAATAGCAACAATAGAGAATGTATACATTAGAAACTGCATATAACATTTTATTAAAAAGTGTGATAAAAAAAATCAGAACTACCTAAATGAAAGCTGTGGATGGAACCACACTGGGTATTTCAGTTATTCCAAGTTAGTTAGCCTCAAAGGTTCTGTTCATCACAGCTATTTGTGTTAATCATATAATATAACAGTGGTAATAATAATCTACCACTTTCAGTCCCATTATTTCATTTCAGATCATGGTGTGTGTGTGTGTGTGTGTGTGTGTAGATATATAGATTCTCCATTTCCCAAAACTTCAGAAAGACAGACAAATAAAATGTGCCTCTGTAGCAATTTCTATGCCTATCACAATTTAATTAAGTTTTTTAAAGTAAGAAGAAAAGATTTTGTTTTGATGTTGGCTTTTTGCCCTTCTGGTCTGCCACTTTCTGAGCAGTCATTTGCCCATCTTGGACTCTGGCCTTGAGGTTCAATCCTACCTGTCATGACTCAGAACAGACCTTAAAATCTGAGGCATTTGGAGCAGCTTCAGGTTTCCCAATATGCATGTAGCATTTTAAGTCCAACGCAAATACAAATAGACGTTTTGTGAGCTACAGGCTATGCATTAACTGGATACACTTATTTTTTTTGCAGTGAAGATGAGAAGAATTGTTTTGAATTTAATACACACATTCTCTTAGCTGTAGCTTGAATCATGTCAACTGGATTTCTATTTTCTCAGTGGAAACGTTTCGCTCCTTATCCAAGGAGCTTCTTCAGTCTGAGCCTGAGCTGAGAAGCTCCTTGGATAAGGAGCGAAACGTTTCCACTGAGAAAATAGAAATCCAGTTGACATGATTCAAGCTACAGACAATTCCACCTGGATGACTGAGAACCTTCATAGACATTCTCTTAACTATTGGCAAGAAAGTTGGTAAAATAGAAGTGCTATGATCTTGAGCTAAGCTGAATCTAACCTCAGTCCCACAGAACTTAATTTAGTTAGCAGTATTAAGTGTAGATTTTGGTAAATGCGTTAGAGATGCCATTGAGGGGCTGGACAATGAGTTAAAGAGTCAGTGTTGGCTTGTAAAACCTGTTATTTGTGTTATCAGACAGACAAGCAATCACACCCAATATTCCTGGTTGGTTTTTTTTTTCAAAATTCAGACATTTCTAAGTGACTTTCAGTCCTCAAGAGGCTGGAATTCAATTTTGATCCTAGCATACCTGAACCTAGAAACCTTCCTAGATGGCTCTGACTTCAGTGATTTTCAGAGACAGACTCAGAGTGACATGTTTGGCCACTTGGATAAGATGTTCTGGACCATCTGGAGCAGTATATTTATATAGCTCTCTGTGGTACAATTCAGCTGAGATCTTGCTCTCACATAAAGAATTCCATTCACTACTGTAATTAGGGGCTGGCTGGTAAACTTTTAGTGCTGGGCTGGCTAATTTCTGGAAAGAAAAACACTGAGTGTTTAAGGCAAGAACTGAGGTTTGTTATGATAGCAAAACCTAAGGGAATAACCCTGGTCATGTATACAAAAAGGAAGCAGTGAGGCAAACAAAACCTGTGCTTGAAGCCAGGGACCAAATTTCATTCCAACTTTGCAAATAGATTGTTCTGTTCTTAAAAAAACAGCATGTGTGTTGACATTTAAAAAAAATAAAGTAGCAATAGTGGAAAATATGTGCAACGTTGGTGTCTTGATATTCTCTGAGCTTGGTTTTCTTCTTGCAAATATTTCATTACCAAACTAGGTAACATTGCCAGTGCTTTGATACATGGGAGTGGAGTTTGCTGGGTTTTTATGTGGGGCAGCTTGTCTTATCTGTCTTGATCAGGGTTGTTGTAGTTTGTGTGCTTGCTTCTGATTGGCCTAGCTGGCTTGGTTGGCTTTCATGGTAGATTGTTCCTGCCTATTGTGTTGGTTCTCTCTTATCTAAGTGGTGATTGCTGGATGTGTGATAAGGGAGGATGTTCCCCAGGCTGTTTGCTTCCTCCTTGGGCCTTTGTTGCTTTTTGAATGTTTGTAGACCAAGTTTTGTTCTATACATCTGTTAATGGCTACTCCATCAGAATGACAGGTTTCTAGGAATTATCTTACATGCTTGGATTAGTCTTGATCAAAAATGGTAACGGTTTCTCAGCTGTATCCATGACACATGTAACACCATTGTTACGCGAGCTGCACTGGGTTCCAGTTTGCTTCCGGGTACAATTCAAGGTGTTGGTTATGACCTTTAAAGCCCTTCATGGCATGGGACCAGGTTACCTAAGGGACCGTCTTATCCCCATTACATCGTCCCATCCCATCCGGTCATGCAGGGAAGGCATGCTACGGACCCCATCAGTCAAAGAATTCCATCTAACGGGGTCACGGAAACGTGCCTTCTCTGCAGTAGCGCCTGCTCTGTGGAATATTCTTCCCCCAGAGTTAAGACAGTCCCCCTCGCTCCTGGACTTCCGGAAAAAACTCAAGACTTGGCTTTGCCAACAGGCCTGGGGCAGGAAGAAGAGTAGTAGTATTTCCATAGGACCAGATTAAATTTCAAAAGGAAACGCCTCAGGCAAAGCCAAGGGCATAGTGAACACCTTTTTTATACCAAGTAGAAAGAGTAAGTCTGAAAATCTTGATGAAAAAGATTTCAGAACCAAAATCTCAAAGATTGTTCCAGCAAAGATTGTTCTGCTATCATCATCATTGTCGTTGTCACCATCTGTCAGCCTTGTGAGGTAGTCCAGACAGGAAGCACACACAGATGAACTAGCTCTATTTTATTGTAAGGTTACATTAACAGAATATTTCAAGTCTGAAAGTACATTTCCCCCCTGTCGCCTTTACAGCCCAAGAAACTAGGGAGGGTTCCTTCTGAGACATTTGCCATGCCCACGTTCCTTCTGCGGGCTAATCTGCCTCTTATCCAACTGCTCCCTTGGCTGTGCCTCTTCCCCCTGTCTCCCAAGGTCATTCCCACATACCATTACATCATCTTTCACATTCCATGTTTTTAAAATTTGGCACAGAAAGTATTCCTTATGGCAAATGGAAGACCCACTTGTAGTAAAGGGAGAAAGGTTCTAGGAATGTCAGAATCTCTAAAAATATTTTTTCTGAAACTTCAGAAAAATAGGTTTAGATAGGATTGATTTCCTGGTATTGGAACATCACTTTTTTGTAGTATCTTGGGGGTGCTGTATCCTTGCCATCCCACCTCCCAGGGTGATTTGAAAACAGAAATTGGCAGCTGTTGGCTTCAAAGCAGTATGTAGCCCCATAAAAATGGCAGCAGCTAGCCCTAAAAAAGAGAAGAAGAAAAAGCTTAGTATAGCTTCCTCAACAAAGAAAAAACACAAATCGGAAAAAACCTGTAAACTTCACAGTGACATTGCTCTACCCATTCAGCATCATCTTTCCATCCATTCACTGGCAAAAAGTTGCCCACCCCTATTTATAAACATGGGACTTCTGAAAGAGCTCTACATTCCTGAGGGTTCAGAGGGTGCCTTATGCTTACCCCTCTTTTAATGCCATTATTCCAAATAATGGAATCCTGCAATGGTGCTGTATTGTGGCAGGGAGGGAGGGAGGTTCTTGGGATGGATGAATGAAGAACACCAGGAGTGTATACCAAGTGTATATAATCTTAGCAAGGCTTGAAGGTCATCCCAGCTATCTAGCTAAAGCAAGTAGACACCTATATTGGACAGCAGCTGGAAGCAGATAACTTTACTGAAAACAGCAAAGGCATCATTTCATACTGCATGGAGAAGGCAATGATAAATCATTTCTGTATTTTATCAAGAAAACCAAATTGATAGATGAGATAAAGAATACAATTCTGGATGATGGGCCCTTCAGGTCAGACGGCACTCAACGTGCTACTGAGGAAAAGCTGAGGATCTTTCAGGGTACCAATGGTGTTTATAATGCAACTAGATTAAAGCCTCTGGAACATCTAGTTGCTGATGTTGCCATGCAGGAAAAGAAAATCTGAAGCTGCAAAGATAGAGTTATAGTTGGAACTTGGAATGTAAGAAGAATTAACATGGTAAAGTTCAACACAGTGAAAAATGTCAATGTATAGTCGATTCATGTCATCTTAGTCATCAGTGAATTGAGATGGACTGAAATTGGATACTTTCAGACAGAAGATGATACTATTTACTATGACATTGAACACAAAGAAGGATGGCCTTTCTTTCATGGTCAGGAAGGATATAGGAAAAACACTACTTGGGTATAATGTAGTCAATGACCAAATAGTATCAACTAGACTTCACGGACAACTCTTTAATAAAATGATTATCCAAGTTTATGCTCCAATCAACTGATGCAGAAGAAGAGTCTGATGAGTTTTTGAACTTTATGGTCAAGTTCAATCTGAAATTGATAGAATATGCAAGCGAGATGTGCTGTTTGTAGTCAGCCATTGGAATGCCAAAGTTGGAATTAGTAAGGAGGAAAGCATAGTTGGACTCTATGGCCTAGGAAACAGAAATGAAGAAGGAGAAAGGAGTATCAGTTTCTGCTAATCTAATGATTTCTTCATTACATAGTTTTCAAACAACCAGAGCAATGCCTATATACATGGACATCACTAGATGGAGTACACAGAAATCAGATTGACTATATTATTAGTACAAAGAGGTGGAAAAGCTCAGTTATAACAGCAAAGATGTGGCCAGGGACTGACTCTAGAACAGACCATGTCATGAATGCTCATGTGCAAGTTCCAAGTCAAGCTAAAGTGGAAGAACAAAGCCAACCAGTTTCCACTGTGTGATCTTTAGCATATACCCACAATTTTCAAGGAGAACATCAAGAATTGCTTTGAAATCCTGAACCTGATTGATAAGGAACCAGAGGAACTGTGGAATGAAATCAAAGGAGTTGTTAAGTATTAATGTGAAAATAGACTGCCAAAAGTCAAGAAAGAGTAGAAATTGCCAACAAAAGAAGAGAAGCCAAAGCCAAGAGACCAAGATTTCAAGAAGGAACTTAAAGGATTTCAGAGAGCTGTTAGAAGAGAAAAGAAGCAGTATTACTATCGGTGTTGATAGGGGAGGAGAGAGCTGACCCGCGACCCCTGACTTGTGCGGTGCCGCAGGGTTCGGTTCTCTCTCCTCTCCTGTTCAACATCTACATGAAACCGCTGGGCGAGATCATCCGTCACCACGGGATGAGGTATCACCAATATGCTGATGATACCCAGTTATACATCTCCATCCCGGGTGAAGTAAGTGATGCGGTCAATGCCTTATCTCAGTGCCTGGAGGCTGTGGGGGTCTGGATGGGGAACAACAGGCTTCAACTGAACCCTGGTAAGACGGAGTGGCTGTGGATCGATGGCCCCCCTGTATCCGGGAAGTTATCATCTTTGGTTCTGGATGGGGTTGCACTACCCCACTCGGACCCAGTGCGGAATCTGTGGGTCCTCCTGGACTCACGACTCGAAGAGCAGGTGGCAGTCGTGGCCAGGAGGGCCTTTGCACAGCTTCGAGTTGTGCGCCAGCTACGCCCTTTCCTGGATCGGGATGCCCTCCGAACAGTCACTCACGCCCTTGTCATCTCCCATATAGATTATTGTAACGCGCTCTACATGGGGCTACCCTTGAAGAGTATCCGGAAGCTTCAGCTGGTGCAGAATGCAGCAGCGTGGGCAGTCATGGGTGCTACGAGATCAGCACATGTGACACCTCTGCTGCGCGAGCTACATTGGGTTCCAGTTTGCTTCCGGATTCAATTCAAGGTGTTGGTGATTACCCTTAAAGCCCTACATGGCATAGGGCCAGGGTATCTGAGGGACCGTCTCATCCCGATAACATCATCCCGCCCCACCCGTTCATGCAGAGAGGGCATGCTTCGGACCCCTTCAACAAGAGAATTCCATCTAGCGGGGTCCAGGAGGCGTGCCTTCTCTGCGATAGTGCCCGCTTTATGGAACATCTTGTCCCCGGAGGTGAGGCTGGCTCCCTCACTCCTGACCTTTCGGAAGGCTCTTAAGACCTGGCTCTGCCGCCTGGCATGGGACGACGGAGGTAGTAGTGCCTCTTGGGGTTGGTTGGCCCCGTAGTATTGTGTTCCATACTACGGCTTTTAACCATCTTTGGATTTTATTTATTCTTGTATTTGTTGTTTTTTTTTAGAAATTTTGTATAGATTTTAAATTTTTATCTGTTGTAACCCGCCCAGAGTCCCCTGTTCGGGGAGATGGGCGGGGATAAATTGAATGAATGAATAAATGAATGAATGAATGAATGAATAAATAAATAAATAAATTACAATGGCATCTGTAAAGACACTGAAGATAGAAACAGGCATAGAAAAACAAGGAGTCTTCTATCTCTGACCCTTAAATTGGTGTTCCAATCTCAAATTGGTGTGCTAATTGATAGTAACTAATTCAAAGATCAAACGAAGTTGTAAGGAGTATACTGAAATTCTGTACAGTTCTGATGTCAACATCCAAGATATCTTAGAAGATATTCCCTATTTACAGGAACTAGTACTAGAAGATGAAGTTAGATCAGCACTCCAGTCATTACCAAGATGGAAGGCTGAAGAAATTGATGGAATATCTACAGAAACATGGCAAGGAACCGAAGAATCAGTAAGGGTTCTAACTAAACCATCTGGAGAACGCAGTGACCAATATACCAATTCCAAAGAAAGGAGACTTAATGGAGTGTGCAAACTATTGCACAATATCCTTAATTTCACATGCTAGCAAAATAATGGTAGGATCATCCAATGCAGATTAGATCCCTACATGGAAAGAGAAATGCCAGATGTTCAAGCTGGTTTTAGTTGAGAGGCAGGAGACATTATTGTTGATGCGTGCTGGATAATTGAGAAAGCCAAAGAATACCAAGAAGTCCATACATGCTTCATTGATTATACAGTATAAAGGCCTTCAGTTGTGTCAAACATGTCAAACTGTGGCATGTGCTTAGGAAAATGGGAATCCCAGAACACTTCATTTTCCCTATGAGAAACCTGTACACCGGAGAGTAAGGCACAGTCCAGATGGAACATGGTTAAACAGACTAGCTCTGTCAGCAAAGGAGTGAGAAAAAGCTGTATGCTATCTTCTTATTTATTTAATTATATGCTGAATACGTATTGAAGGAGGCTGGATTGGAAGAAGATGGGTGTGGTTTTAAAACTGGAAGGAATAACTGTCCTTATGCTGATGACACCAATTTGATAGCTGTAATTGCAAATATGATATGCAGATTCTAGTAATGAAAGTCAAGGAACACAGTGAAAAAAATGGGAGTAAGAATAAATATAAAGACCAAACTGGTGACAAAAGGTACAGCAACCAGCCTTAGCATTGATAATGAAGGTACCGAAGTGGTGGATAGCTTCTGCCTTTTAGGATCCACAGAAAAGGAACCCATAGTCAACAAAGACTCTGAAAGCAAATGAAAACAATACAGTTCTTGGAAACTTGGTTTCAAATCCATACATCTTCCATGACATTTGAGGGGCTTTTGAGACATAAATCTAAATAGTTAAATAAATCTTAGTCTAGAAAAATGGACAAAAGTTTTGCATTGTGAGTAAAATATGATTTCCCCCTTACATTTAAATCAGCTTAAAATCAAACAAGATTAGAATCTAGAACATGTAAAGAGGCATTATAAAACAATGTTTAAAATACTAACCAAGTCCAAATTATTTGCCACCAATGGAAGAATTAAATATCTTTAGTCAAGGATCAAGAAATCACCATATTGGGAATGTGCAGAGCAGAGCATAAAGGATTACTGAATCAGTTTTGTTATTTTTAAAATTAAATTTTAATCTATACATTTTATAACAAAAACATTCACAAGCAAACATAACAAAAGGTTATATTTTTATTTATTATTTGGATTTATCCCCACCCATCTCTACCGTGGTAGACTCTGGGCGGTTTACAACCACAAATATATATATATATATATATATATATATATATATATATATATATATATATATATCATATACATGTATATATCATATACATTGTATTTTATATTTATTTACCCTCCAGTATGATTATGCAGATAAATATGAATTGCTGTATATCACTCTAGTAAAGATTAAGTTTAGTAAAGATTAAGACATGGAACAACCGATTGGTTCAAAATTGGGAAAGGAGTACGACAAGGCTGTATATTGTCACCCTGATTATTTAACTTATATGCAGAGTACATCATGAGAAATGCCGGGCTGGATGAATCACAAGCCGGAGTTAAGATTGCCAGGAGAAATATCAACAACCTCAGATATGCTGACAATACCACCCTAATGGCAGAAAGTGAAGAGGAACTAAAGAGCCTCTTGATGAGGGTGAAAGAGGAGAGAGCAAAAGCTGGCTTGAAACTCAACATTAAAAAAACTCAGATCATGGCATCTGGTCCCATCACTTCCTGGCAAATAGATGGGGAAGAAATGGAAGCAGTGACAGATTTTATTTTCTTGGGCTCCAAGATCACCGCAGACGGTTACTGCAGTCATGAAATTAAAAGATGCTTGCTCCTTGGGAGGAAAGCTATGGCAAACCTAGACAGCATATTAAAAAGCAGAGACATCACCTTGCCGACAAAGGTCCGTATAGTTAAAGCTATGGTTTTCCCAGTAGTAATGTATGGCTGTGAGAGTTGGACCATAAGGAAGGCTGAGTGCTGAAGAATTGATGCTTTTGAACTGTGGTGCTGGAGAAGACTCTTAAGAGTCCCTTGGACTGCAAGGAGGTCAAATCAGTCAATCCTAAACGAAATCAGCCCTGACTGCTCATTGGAAGGACAGATGCTGAAGCTGAAGCTGAAATACTTTGGCCACCTAATGCGAAGAGAGGACTCCCTGGAAAAGACCCTGATGCTGGGAAAGACTGAGGGCAAAAGGAGAAGGGGACGGCAGAGGATGAGATGGTTAGATAGCATCACCGATGTAATGAACGTGAATCTGAGTAAACTCCGGGAGGCAGTGGAGGACAGGAAGGCCTGGCGTGCTATGGTCCATGGGGTCACGAAGAGTCGGACACGACTTAACGACTGAACAACAACAAAAGATTAAGTCTACTATACTCATACAATGGAAACATTGCTGGGCTTCCCTGATAATTAAAAAGTGGACAAAATTGGAAAGGGAGGATTCCTTATATATGAGGAAATCCACATGACCCCCAAAAGTTTGATTATTTTCCTCAAGGGATTGAAAGAGGGAGTCTATGATGGTTCTTTTGGAATTAATGGCAACTCTTGATACCATCTACTATAGAGTCCTTCTGAATCACATGAGGAATTTGGATATAGAGTCACTTCATTGCATTGATTTCCCCTCTATCTTTTGCACCATGTTATTTGGCAGTACTTGGTCATCATTGCTCCTCAAAGCAGGAGTTATTTTATGATGTCCCTTTGGTTTTTAAGGTTTACATTATACTGCTAGGTGATGTCATCAAGAGATTTGGTGCAGTTGTTACTTCCATATTACTTTTAGGTAATAGCATTATCTCTCCAAAGTTTTTCTACAAGCAGTAGCATGAGGGATGAGGGATAATAAACTGAAACTGAATCCAAGCAAGATAGAGGTACTTACTGAGAGGGATCCTGACCTCACCTTGATGTCTCAAGCTGAAAATATGATCAGGAACACTTTTCACCAGCTGCAGCTAAGGCGACTGCTTTGCTCTTTCCTTGAACAAAATAACTTCAAAATCATGGTACATAAGCTGGTAACCTTCACACTGAACAATGCAATGTGTTGTAGATAGGACTGTCTTTGTAAGTAGTTTGCAAGCTTCAGTTAATTCAAAATGTGGTTGTGACTTGGAGACACTATATTGTGTCAGGTTTTAAGCCAATGTACTAGCTGCTTATGTTTCCATACAAAACATTAAATACTTTATCATGTTTAAACCTAAATACCTTAGGTATGGGTGGTTACCTGAGAGAACATCATTCTTTCATGGTCCACCACACAAAATGACATCATCCAGGGAGGTCTGTCTTCAAATCGGTTAGTGACTTTGAACTGGCCTTCTCAGTTGTTGAACACATTCCTGTAGTGATCAGGGACCCATTTCTTTGGATACTTTCAAGAAACCCTTTATTTCAATCTGGCTTTTAATAATTCCTAATAGTTTTAATATGAGTTTTATGTTGATTTTGATGTCATTTCGCTGCACTGTATTTCAATTATTTAAATGTTGGGGTAATCCCTTTGAACCATTTAGGAAGGGCAGTATAGAAATAATAATAGTAATAATAAAAATAAAAGTTGAAACCGGAGAAAAGCGCTGTATTTACCCATATCTTTTTTTACATATAATTTTTATTAAAACCTTTTAAAAAGAATATAAAAACTAATTCAGTTTTTTACATATAATTTTTTTAAAAAAGAAGATAAAAACTAATACAAGATAGCACTAAGGTATCATATGACAAGAGGGATTCAGATTATGGTTTCATAATAAAGTTTCTATTTTCATCTGCAGTCCATCATATACTGTAATACATGAGATGAATAGTGACCTATCCTAGGATCATTCTAAAAACTAATCATGAATAATAGAGTTATTTTAGGTCTCCTGAAATATTTTACAGCTGTTTTAGGATGGTTTCACACCAGCATTACTTCTGAGACAAACTGCTTTCCATTTTCCCTACTAGATTATTTTTCTTCTAACTCTAATCCAATTATTCAAATTATTAACCAATGCTGGTGATATGAAAAAGGTTGCTGACAACTTGATAGTACAACTCTAGAGAGAGCATTTTACAGTTCTGGAAGGAAACAAATGAACCAAATCAAGCACACACTAATTGTTGAAATTTCTACAATGTCCTTATTTGCAGAAAGTAGAATCCAACAATTTGTCTATTAAATAGAACACAGAATGTTAAAGATTGGTCTTGAAAATTAATTGTTCCATTTGAATAGAAATATTTTGGTGGCATATGGCATAGGGTAAATGGTAACTGAGAAGCTACTGTAGGATTTATCCCAAATTTCTTCTTAGTATCCTCTACTTCAGTTTATGCTTCATATGGTACAAATAAACTCTTAGCTAGTGTTAATCCATTCTTAGATTATTTTTTTAGGCATAGGAGAAGCATCATTAGATTCTATAATGGAAAAAGTAGATGAATATTCATTGCCTAAACAATCTTTTAAACAGTGACTGTTGAATACCATGCATTTGCACTTGCTTTTAGACAATATGTTTTTGTTTTAAGCATGCAAATATTGACTGGTCCTTGTTCATAAATGCAACTCCTACAAACAAATATGCATACCCAAATGGGTACTCCACAATATAACCTCAGGGATCATCACTTATAAAATCTGATTTCTATTAATATCCATATACATTAGTAGAAACTGAATCTCCTTATATTGTCCTTGGTTATAGGATTGTAAACCAGCATGTCCAACTTGTTTTCACAATCCCTCTCCTTTCTTCAATTCTTTGCATATACATTATTTGCAGAGGTATGCTTTCTCTGTATTATTCTCAAATCTCAATGTAAAACTCTTCATATTGCCATGATTTATAGGTACTTTAAATTTTAATTCTCCCATTGCTTTGAGGAACAAAAGAACAGGATCCCATGTAGATACTTTCAGAATGCACTTTCAAAAGTGGCATTAAGAATGTATGCTAGCTTCTTTCATAGCATTTGTGTACAGTTGCAATCCATTGAATTGCATTGCATTCTCATGGTAGAAACTCATTTAAAACAGATAGGAGGTCCAGTTTCAAAGGGCACTTACTTTTGCTTGATGTGATTGGTTATCTGTGAGGACATAAGGAAGCTTATCTGTTCATTTGGGACATGTCTATCAATATGCTGATGATACTCAACTATATATCTCCATCCCGGGTGAGTTAAGTGATGCAGTGGCTGCCTTTTCTCAGTGTCTGAAGGCTGTGGGGGCCTGGATGGGGAACAACAGGCTTCAGCTGAACCCTGTTAAGACGGAGTGGCTGTGGATTGATGGTGCCTCGAGATCCAGGGAGTTGTCATCTTTAGATCTGGATGGGATGGCACTACCCTGTTCAGACACAGTGCGGAACCTGGGTGTCCTTCTGGACTCACGACTCCTGCTTGAAGAGCAGGTGGCAGTCGTGGCCAGAAGGGCGTTTGTACAACTTCGAGTTGTACGCCAGCTACGCCCTTTCCTGGACCGAGACGCCCTCCGTACAGTCACTCATGCCCTGGTCATCTCCCATATAGACTACTGCAATGCACTCTACATGGGGCTACCCTTGAAGAGTATCCGGAAGCTTCAACTGGTCCAGAATGTGGCTGCGTGCGCAGTTATGGGTGCCCCAAGATCGGCACATGTGACACCTCTGCTGCGCGAGCTGCATTGGTTACCAGTTTGCTTCCGGGTCCAATTCGTGTTGGTCATCACCTTTAAAGCCCTACATGCATGGGACCAGGTTACCTAAAGGACCGCCTCATCCCCAGAGCATCGACCCGCCCCACCCGGTTATGCAGAGAGAGCTTGCTACGGACCCCGTCTGTAAGAGAATTCCATCTGACGGGGTCCAGGAGGCAGGCCTTCTTGGCAGTGGCACCCGCCCTCTGGAATATTCTGCCCCTGGAGGTGAAGCAAGCCCCCACACTTATGACCTTCCGGAAACAACTGAAGACCTGGCTCTGCCACCTCGCTTGGGATGGGGGGAGTAATAGCTCCTCTTGGGGTTGGCTTGCTCCATAGAGTTCTTTTAAACTTACATCAGAGCCTCTTGGGTCTTATATATTTAATTAATTTATATTGATATATATTATGTATTGTATTTTATAAGTTTTTATATGTTTTAATTGCTGGCTTTGTGTAAACCGCCCAGAGTCCCCTCTGGAAATGGGGGGAGATGGGAGATATAAGTTAGAAAAATAAATAAATAAATAAATGATGATGTTAGAATGACAAAACATGCATCATGACATCACAGCACAAGCTCTGTTCTTTTGTACTGGTGTTGCAATATCAAGCACAAGTATTTAGAGGGGTGGAGTTTGCACTGCGATGTCATGGGTGCACATTTCATCACCTGCTCTCCACCTATGATATGGTGTTGTTGATCACACACCTGAGGCCCTTAAACACCACTCCAGCAAGTGATACAGGTATTTAAACTTCTTTTGTTTCCTTTCAGGGCTTTGTTATTGTTGTTGTTGTTGTTGCATTTTAACTTTCTGGTTTTAGGGGGGAAAAATAAACTATACTGTAAATGTTTGAATTTAAAAGCAATAAAATTATGTCATTTCCAATCAATTTATATTTTTTCCTGGAAACTGAGGACCCATATATCACTCTGTTAAGGCAGTACTATCTAACTAGAATCAAACTCTAAAACCCTTTGAATGTAGCAACAGAATATTTAAAATATATGCATGTATGTCCAGGGTATGCCACTTATAATTGGCACAGCTAGCTTTTTATGGAGGATGCTTAACTTCCAAACTAAAGTCAAGAGGCTGCTATTGACTTCTAAAATCCTGGGGCCTGGATATTTGATGCTTTATTTGATTGATTGATTTATTTATTATACTAGGCAGAGGTATAATTTAAATATCCTTGAAAATGGAATCTCCAATCTGAGCTTCTGGTGGCTGCAAATTTTCTTCTATAGCAGGTGATATTAGTGAGCCTTAGGATCCAGGTTTTTTTTGGCATTTTCTCATCATATCAGTGGGGCTTCCTCTTCCTTTCTGCCTTTTGGGAAGTATGTTAACAACATGTCTAGGAACCCCAAAAGCAATTACAAGATATTGATACTATATCAGAATCACTGGTGCAGGAAGGGGTCTGTGGCCCCACATCTTGGAAGGAAGGAACAAATGATCAGAGAACAACAAATAATAAAACAGCGGCATATCTTTTCTCAGAATACTGTACAATCAGGAGCTGGCTAGCTGGGCATAGATATGATTACAGATGTTCATTTTATGTAATTATTTTTTCTTTGAAAATATATAATCTTTCTGTATTAAAATACTGCTTGCTCCATAGTTTGCTGAGGGCAGATTTGGAATGTTGGACCAATGAGGACATTTGGAATTTTGAAAGCATACTGTGGGTACTCTCACCAAATAATTGTCATCAATTCATTGCCTTTGCTATTACTGGGTATTAGGGAGATGCTCATTAGTAAAACAGTGCATGTATCAAGGTGACAACACATAAAGAAACAATATGTCAAGTATTGAAACAAAGAAACCTCTAGCAGAACACATGCATTTTGAAATGCAAAATTCAACAAAAATATTTCCAGTTGAATAAAAGCAAACCTCATCTTACCATGCAATAATATATCCATCACTTGTATTTCCTCAGTATTGTCATGTGTTATTTCTTTTCTAGAGGTTGCATTTACTAGACCAGAGCTTTCCAAACTTTTCATGTTGGTGACACACTTTTTAGACATGCATCATTTCACGACACACTCTTACAGCAGGGCACAAGGCAGGCACTAGGACCTGCGCGGAATCACAGCTGGTTTGGAGGCAGCAAGGCACAAGGCAGGCACTAGGACCTGCGTGGAAGCCAGGAGGCAGCAGCAGCCGCAACACACCCAGACACTGCAGCCGACACACTAACGTGTCCCGACACACAGTTTGGAAAGCTCTGTACTAGACCATGTTGCATTCACTACAATAGTTCACTGCACTTTAAAAAAAATGGAATGTCACAGAAAATGTTAGGGAACAATTCTCCAGCCATGTAGAGAGGTATATTAAAAAAAATAATCACAGATTATTTGGAGCATTACATTTCCACTTGACTTCACAATGGCATAAATGATAGAATCAAATGAAATTAGCCTGTTAGTCTTTCCTGATCCAAATTCAACAAAACAAAACAAAACAAAACAAAACAAAACAAAACAAAACAAAACAAAACAAAACAAAACAAAACAAAACAAAACAAAACACCAACCCACCCTATATAAAATCAGAGAGGGTATGCTACTGAAATTTACATGCCCACAGCAATAGCTGTTTTTAAAAAGAGCTTACTTTGGGGAAATTTGTATTTTAAATATGCATCAGGAAAAGTGCTTGTCAAAAAAAATAAAACAATGGATTTGTATTTTGGATAGATACATCTTGGCTGATCTTGACCGCTGAGCAGCAGGTAGGTCCTGGTTATTAATATGGATGGAAGACCACCTTTAAGAACCAGTGCTATACATGGGACTGAGAAGTTTATTTAAAGGTAAAGGTTTTCCCCTACACAGTTGTGTCCGACTCTAGGGGCCGGTGCTCATCTCCGCTTCTTAGCCGAAGAGCCAGCGTTGTCCGAAGACGCTTCCATGGTCATGTGGCCGGCATGACACACATGGAACGCTGTTACCTTCCCACCGAAGTGGTACCTATTCATCTACTTGCATTTGCATGCTTTCGAATTGCTAGGAAAGCTGTGTTACCATCAACATGACCTTCTTCATAGTGATCAACATCCTCACCAGATTTGAACTTACTACAGATAGCCTTTAGTGGCCAACCAAATACAAATTAATCCTCTCTCACTGTTATTTCTGGAGAAATGTTTTTCAGTGGCATACTGGTGCTACCTGGAGAATCACATATCACATCACAATCTTTCTTATTTCTCAGGGTCCTGAAAAACAAAATTATTTGCCAGCCTATGCTGAAAAATAATGCAATATTAAAATCCCATCCAACAATTGTGAGAAGCGGTAGCGGCAGCGAATGCATCAATTTTAATTTTTTATATGGTAAATATTGATAAATATAACCCATACAAAAAAAGCTCTTTTGGGCTCCTCCATAATTTTTAAAAGTGAGAAGGGGTCCTGAGAGAAAAAAAGTTTAAGAAACACTGGCATGGAGTAATCTATGTTTATCCCCCACGAGACACGTTTTATGCTTTTTTAACTTGTTATTTTATCTGCAGGAGATCCCAGAGCAAGGTATGCAAGATTCTAAAACAAATATCCTGCAATTATAACAAAAAGAGGCATAGAAAAGCAATAGGCAGTCTATAAGCAGTCTGTTGACAATTAAACTTTAAAGTTAGCATTTTAAAATGCTTGGGATGGAGCATCTGACTTGGTACTGAAAAGAAGGTAAGGTTGGAGGCAATCATATCACACTTAGAAATGTACCATCATCATAAAGAAGATGTTCAAGTTATAAATGTGTAACATGCTAAAAGGCTCTTATCTAAAGAACATTGTAAGCCCCTGCCATGTGCTCCTATTATCAGTTACCATTCCTGTATAGTTAGAGTTCATGGGATGTAATGTAATGTTGTTGTTCCTGTGTGTGTTGTGTTTTCTTTGGCACGCACATTGTAAAATGTAAAAATGCACAGGCACTTTTGTGCCTGTGTATTACAAGTTAGAGTTACTATGCTATTGAGCTTTCAGGTTCCCAAGTGCAAAAATCGCGTTGCTTTCCTTGCTTATTGAACTTTGCAACCAAATTACAAAGTGCAAGCAGTGTCCACTGACAAGCATGTTCATTAAAAAGTGCAGGAAGCCAATAGCAGAGAGGGATGTTTCGTGCTAGTGTTATCCAGGAGCTATTCCATGAAGAGGCCTCGTTGCTGTTTCTTCTTTGCTGGGCTCAGTTGAATGGCTGACTATAGAAGTGCGGGTTTGTTGCTTCTGTTGCCTGCTGAGGGAATTTCTCTATCCATCTTATTTACATCCTACAGCAGAGCTTTCCAAACTTTTCACGTTGGCGACACACACCAATGGTAGCGGCGGCGGCAGCGTGGCCTGCAGTGTCCTGGTCTGTTGCGCAAAAAACCCGGAAGCGCTGATGGGGGAACCGAAAGAAGCGGCACCCCCGCCAATCAGCGCCGCCGCCGCACTGGTAGCAGCGCGGATTGGCAGGGTTGCTGCTTCTTTCGGTTCCCCCATCAGCGCTTCCGGGTTTTTGCGTGACACACCAGGACACCACAGGCGACACAGTAGTGTGTTGCGACACACACTTTGGAAAGCTATGTCCCACAGCCTACAACTACCCTTAAAACATGGCTCTGTCAACTAGCTTGGGGATACCATGGTAGAGTGGAGCCTGTTAGATGGTTATATGATAGTTAATGGAATGCACTGTTTGTTTTTCTGCCATTTTGCTTTTTTATTTGTTTTTATCTTGTTTGTATTTTAATTTAAATTGGTTGTTTTTAATGGTTTTTATACATTCTTGATCATTTTTACGTAAGCCGCCCAGAGTCACTAAGCGAGATGGGTGACTATGCAAATGTGATTAAATAAATAAATAAACTCATCTAGTTCAAAATTGGGAAAGGAGTACGACAAGGCTGTATATTATCACCCTGCTTATTTAACTTATATGCAGAGTACATCATGAGAAATGCCGGGCTGGATGAATCACAAGCCGGAGTTAAGATTGCTGGGAGAAATATCAACAACCTCAGATATGCTGACAATACCACCCTAATGGCAGAAAGCGAAGAGGAACTAAAGAGCCTCTTGATGAGGGTGAAAGAGGAGAGAGCAAAAGCTGGCTTGAAACTCAACATTAAAAAAAATCAGATCATGGCATCTGGTCCCATCACTTCCTGGCAAATGGAAGGGGAAGAAATGGAAGCAGTGACAGATTTTATTTTCTTTTGCTCCAAGATCACCGCAGACGGTGACTGCAGCCATGAAATTAAAAGACGCTTGCTCCTTGGGAGGAAAGCTATGGCAAATCTAGACAGCATATTAAAAAGCAGAGACATCACCTTGCCGACAAAGGTCCGTATAATTAAAGCTATGGTTTTCCCAGTAGTAATGTATGGCTGTGAGAGTTGGACCATAAGGAAGGCTGAGCGCCGAAGAATTGATGCTTTCGAACTGTGGTGCTGGAGAAGACTCTTGAGAGTCCCTTGGACTGCAAGGAGGTCAAACCAGTCAATCCTAAAGGAAATCAACCCTGACTGCTCATTGGAAGGACAGATGCTGAAGCTGAAGCTGAACTTTGGCCACCTAATGCGAAGAGAGGACTCCCTGGAAAAGGCCCTGATGCTGGGAAAGACTGAGGGCAAAAGGAGAAGGGGACGGCAGAGGATGAGATGGTTAGATAGCATCACCGATGTAATGAACATGAACTTGAGTAAACTCCGGGAGACAGTGGAGGACAGGAAGGCCTGGCGTGCTATGGTCCATGAGGTCAGGAAGAGTAGGACACGACTAAACGACTGAACAACAACAACAACAAACAAACAAAAATTATCTGATGTCATCTAACAATTTTGAAAACAAATGGGCAATCCATTGGCTGATCTTCTGTGACTTGTAAATGCGGAAATAACGCCTTTGCCTGTCCTGGGGGATGGCCGCGGCCAAATATTGCTGCTTGCTTGGACGTTCCTTGGCTGTGTGGCCTGTGTGTATTTAAATGTCCTCCGTGGGACTGTGCCTCGTCCGCGGGACACACTAACCCTTATTTCTGGATTAGGGTTTTGAAGATGAACCGAAAGTATCAACAGAAAAAAGTTCGGGTTGGCTTGGGGAGCCCAGCAGGCCCTTCCTGATCCCTCGCGGCGCTTTTCTGGGCATCGCTGGCTCACCTCAGCCTTCCTCCTTCCGGAGGCAGCGATGGGAATGATTTGCTGCAAATGACATCAGCTGCCTGTGGTGGCTTTTGGCAAAGCGGCAGCAGCGGCAGCAGCGCGCGTGGCTCAGTCGGATCTCCCCCCCAGCCTCCTCCTCCGCCGCCGCCGCCGCCGCCGCCGCCCTCCGCCTTCTCGCCAGGCCCCAGCCCCGCACTGTCTCGGTATAAAAACGCCGCCGCCTCCCCACCCTCCCTCACTCTCCCAGCTGCCTGGAGTGCGGTGGTGCCTCTCAGCGCGCATTTTTTTTCTGTCGAGGGAGGCGCCTTTGGAACTAAACCCTTTCGTCGCCTCCCCTCTTTCTCTGCCGTCGCCTGAGAGAGGAGCTAGGAAGGCGCTGCGAAGGAGGGAGGCGGCGGAGGCGGCGGAGGCGGCGAGGGGCTTGCCAGGATGGCGACGGTGGTGCTGGAACCCGAGTCGGAGCCGTCTTGTAGCCTCCCAAGCGCGGTGCCCCCGTCGCCGAGCCTGTCGCACCGCTTTCTCGACAGCAAATTTTATCTCCTGGTCGTGGTGGGCGAGCTGGTCACGGAGGAGCATCTGAGAAGAGCCATAAGCAATATAGAGCGAGGTAAGGCGGCGGCATGCCGTATTCCTCCCGCCCAATTTCTCTTCTTCTTCAGGACCTCGGGAAGAGGGACTTCATTCTCCTTCCCTTTCTGAGCGCTGGCTTTGGGTAGGGGAGAGGAAGAGGAAGAGGAAGAGACCGGGGGGCGCCCTACAGGTTGCACAAAAGTCCTCGCTCCCACCGTCTCTTGCGGTGGGCAGAGAGAGTTCCCTGCAGTTCCCAAAAGCAGGGATTCCGCGTACGACCTTGGCACCGCCGCCCCCTCCGTCCCCATCAGAACTTCTATTCCTTGTCTGTCCATGGTGCAGTTCGCCGGGAATAGTTGGGCTGATCTCCTAGTTCAGCCCAGAGAAGATCCGAAAAAGGAAAATCTGATGCAACCACTCCCTTCTCTCTCCCCCTTCCCCCTTTTCTGTCTGTAGATGCTCGTGTTAGGAGGGGTGGGGATTCTCTCCCTAGAACTGCAGTGCTTCCGTTGCCAGTGACATCTTACTTAGCCCCCTGACCCGTTTTTCAGAGATATTCGCACTTCTAGGAGTGCCTTGTGCGCAGAAGAAAGAAAGAAAGAAAGAAAGAAAGAAAGAGAGAGAGAAAGAGAGAAAGAGAAAGAGAGAAAGAGAAAGAAAGAAAGAAAGAAAGAAAGAAAGAAAGAAAGAAAGAAAGAAAGAAAGAAAGAAAGAAAGAAGCAAGCTGCGGCGAGGCACTGAAGGGTGTGTTTGCCTCACTTGTGTGTGAGGCAGCAGTTCTTTCGTGACGAGAGGGAAGAAATGGCACCCTTGTAATTAATGGCTTTTTTTTCTTTTGCCATAGCTGGCTTCAAACAACAAGGTTAAGAGTTGATCCCCTCTTCATTCCCTAGGAAAACCTTGTTCATCGGTGCTATCTCAATTCACCCTGCACAGAATCTCCCCCCTCCCTCCAAGCTTCTGTATTTCCAGGGATGTAGGACAGGAAGCAGAAGGAAATGGGATTTGTGTGTGTGTGTGGGGGGGGGGTTATGTCCAAGGTAATACGATTTTTAGTAGATTAAATGCAGTACCTGGAGATCTATATGACATTTGAGCTTCTGAAGCAGCAAATACGTGTGTTGGGGGTATTTTGGCTTTCCACACAAAGATCTGCAGTTGGCTTTGGGATTTTGCTGCACCAAGAGGCACAAGGAAGGTGCAGTTGATCTTGAGTTTGCTCCACTTTTTCCTTCTGTGAGTCATTCCTCCCCTCCCTATTGTCATCATCCACACACATCCCACCCCCCACTCTAGCTCAGAGCAGAGGTTGTTCCAATCTTTGCTTGCCAGCAACAGTGTCTCCTTCTTCTTCTTTCCTTTTTTTCCTCCCACCTCTTGGTGCTGCTGCTGCTAGAGAGTCTGCCCAGAGATACCGGCGTGGTGGGCGTGGTGCAGTCCGCAGTGCGGTCCCTATGGCAGCCCATAGCTGACAAAGGGCGTTTGTACAGTCAAGGAGAAAAAGAGAATTCTATTCAAGATCCATTTGCAAACTGCCTGCCTTTGCTCCCTGAAAATTGAAGGGAAAGGGCTTCAGAGACCTCTGGTGCTGCAAAATGTGCCACTTCTGATCAGAAACACAGCAGCTTCTTTTGTTTCTAACTTTCGGCCATAAGTGGTTTGGAATTTTTTCCCCAAGCTTTCTGAGCATATTGGAGATTTTAGAGAGATTTTTTCAAGACAAATAACATGCAGAAATTATAATTATACAATAAGATTTATTTGTTAAATCTTACTATTGCTCGGCTGCAGATCATTACAGCTTTTTAAAAAAGTCGTAAATTGAGGAAAGTAATTTTGCAGTACAAGTAGAATAAAATGGTATGCATTTTGAGTATCAAAGCCAGTTATATTCATAGATTTTAGGCAAATTCTCTCTGATTATTGCTTTCCTTGGAAAAGGAAAGCAAAGGATTTCAGGCATTGTCAGAAACCCTTAGACAATATATTGGCTACATGTAGGTGTGGTTCATAATTACTTTGGGATTTGTTCTTGATTTTGTATTCTAGTGAATTTACACTATATTTTGTTATCTCTTTCTGTAATCATACTAAAAGTTGCTGGGAATGATCTTTGGTCATGTTCTTTCCAGCTATACCTAAAAGTTTTAGATTAAGTCTGAATTTGCTGCATTTTAATTAATAATTTAATAATAATAATAATAAGGCATTTGATGTCAGTTTTTCCTTCAAGAAAAAGAAACAAAATTCTTAAGCCTGAAGTTCCTACTTGATTTTTTTTTCTTACTGCATAGTTTGATTATAGCATTCTTGATACTGGGTTCTGAATAGAAAATGATAATACTTACAGAAATTTAGGGGATTGCCCATGTCAGTGGTTTAAACGTTGATTAGAAAAGTCTAGAGATTTCTTTGTTAAAATACACAGGAGCTGTAGTCTTTTGGAGTGGATGGAATATGAGCAGTTTCTTATCTTTGGAACGAGGCATTTGCAGCAAGGCCTTCATGATTTCATGAATCTGCACTCTCAGTTTTGGTCCTTGGACACCACCCTGGAAGATGCTGAATTAATATGAATCACTGCAGAGAAATCTGAGAGCCCATCATGTATGGACGACGTAGTAAACGGTTATCTTGAATGAATTGAAAAACGTTTTCTTTCTTTTTAAATATTACCAAAAGGGATTTAGAGGTTACAGCTATATTTAGTGATTTTAGAAAATCAACTACAATATTTATTTTCATATATCCATTATTGTTTCCAGTACTTTAAGATCTATGGAAAATTCAACCATTGTGGGTCTGCCCAGATTGCTGATAAAGACCTGATTGACAGAAATGATTGACAGACTTGATTTTGTTTTTTTCAGAAGGAAATCCAAAAACAATCCTTTTTCATTAGACTTTTTATTAATCACTCATGTTAATACATAATGGCAGCCTTTCTACTTTTACAGAATAGAATTCTGTGCTATGATTGTGTCAGAAGTGCTGACTCACGGAGCTCAAACGGAGTGACTTGACAGTGGATCATTAATAGGCTTCCATATTTAATTTTAAAACAATGCTTCTGACAATTTGCCTTTTGAGAACTGTATGATATACAGCTGTTTTTAAAAAAACCATTCTCGCAAAAGCCAGTATTCTAAAAGTAACTGAATTTGGTTACCAAATGCTCAATAGCATCTTCCTAACTTGGTGCCCTCAAATGTGGTAGCTAAGGATCATGAGATTTGATATAAAGCAATCTTTCAGAAATGTCCAGCTAAATTTTTCATTTACAAGAACCAATGCACATGTAATATACAAACTGAAAAGATCTGAGTTCTGTAATATTCATATGAATGATCCTGAATATGTTATTTGTATGATTCCCATTCTGAAACATTTTTGTTAACTGGATCCCATAAAATATGGACACTTACAAACTCTTTGTATACCTGGAAATGATATGAAATGTATTAAGAAATAAAAGTAAGATACGAAACAGATACCAAACCTGTATATCTTAAAATAATAACTGGTGGGTCAGAAGAATTTTCTATATATCCTAGTATAGCGGAACTGTTAATAAGATGTCCTCCAAACCATTTTCAAACTCTGTAGTGTTTAGATCAGCCCTGGGTTTGTATTAGGAGATTTGAAGTCATGCACTCCAGACAGGAGAAGATGGCTTAAGGATATGATACATGCATTGAGTGCAAGAAATTCTAGGATTATTTTCCAGACAAATCAATGTGATCTAGAGATTCATGCTGTAGGTGTGGGATTAACCTTTGGAATTTATTAGATAAGAACTGTCATCTCCAGTAAAAAAAGCGATTAGTTGGCTATTAGTTGATGGGAAAATCCTCCACCAGAAAGTGTTGCATGTCACAATATACAATAAATTCTGACATTATCTAGAACAACATCCTACATTCCTAATCAAGACAGACATTGCTTTATGTCAAGTCATACCTTTTGTGGAAATTTGGCAGAGATTTACTAATGATGTCATCGTTGAAGTGAAGAAAACTAAAGTAGGAATCAGTCTTCTTTGGACTTTGATTATTTTTTTTTTGCCATTATTGAATTTCAGGGGTTCCATTAAAAGCAGGATAAAAGCAAATTCTGATTGATTTAGCACAGTAATATGGATTCCTTTTGGAAATTTAAAAAAAGGCATACTTCCAAAAGAGTGCACTCAGTGCACTCAGTAGATTAAGATATGATTTAATTTGACTGACTTTATTAAACAATTTTTTAAAAAGTATGCCAAGCTAATGTTTCTATTTTTTTCAATAGTTCAGAGTAATTGGAATGAAATAATATAATTTGGGGAAAATATTAACATGATTTAATTACTTTATTTAACATTTATTTATAAAATTTATTTTATTTTATTTATAACATTTATTTTACTGTAAACCGCCCAGAGTTCCCCTTGGGGGGGAGATGGGCAGTAATAGAAATTAAATTAAATTAAATTAAATTAAATTAAATTAAATTAAATTAAATTAAATTAATATATAAAATATTTTTAATTTTGTTGGAATACAACAAAAACAACTCAGCAGATATGCTTATGAAACACTGAGACACTGAAGACTGTTGACATGCTAATTTTAGCATGACCATATGGCTTTGCTAAGTAGGGGATTTGAATGCTATGTCCATGTGCTTCCTAGAGGAACCTCACTTTGAACAGTTCCAGTTCCACAGGTGTTAGCTGCATCCATGTCATGGAGGAGTCTTTTTGCTCATATGACAGGACTTTCTCTTTTCACCTCTGAACCCCTCAAGCCTCCAAATTGCTTCTTCAGGGTGATGATTCCTAGGGTCTGGAGCAGATATAAGAGGGCACACCAGGCACTGCTCCATCAGTAGACGAGCTTATGATTGGTTTTATTTATATCCATTCATGACATTGCTCACTTTACTTGGAAAATAGTCTTATTATTGTTGAAATACAGATAAATATACTAAGCCTGACAATAAACCTATCAATATGTTTGTCACAATTAGTATATTCCAAACTTCACTTAACCATTACATTTAATTCAAACGATGAAATCTATAACACAATTAATGAATTACATGTATATACTACCTGGCAAATCTCATATATTTAATACATTCCATTGGATAAAATATCTGTAATAAGGGTCCATATTAAAAAAAACTGTCTAAAAGGCAGAAGGAACATACAGTTACGAATGTTACTATTATTGCCAGTACCAAAACACCTTTGGAGCCATTCTCTTCCACTGCAGCTTAAAATAATTAGCATTCCCAAAATTAAATTCTTGAGATGGAATTAAATGCTTGAATTTAAAATTCCCTTTGCAGAACTTCTAACAGGTTTGCCTAATTTTCTAGGCCCATTTGTATAACTGTTTCTAAGTTGTCTGTAAACAAATCTGTTTAGGAATAACTTATGATCAAATCTCAACCCTAAAATATGGAGTAAGTTTTGCTAAGGATGCTGTCAGCCCTCCAAGGTAGACCAGACTAGGAAACCAAAGTTACATAAGCTAATACTACTTTTATTGTAAGGTTATAGTAACAGAATCTTGCAAGTCTGAATGCACTTCCCCCCTCCCTCCCTTTATCTTCGTGAGAACTAGGGAGGGTATTGTCTCAGACACTTACTTGGGTTACAGATCTGGCCTGGACTCAAATTTCTTTTATCTGACCATTATCTTGGTTGCAGGTCTTCCTCCTGTTCTTCAAGGTTATTCCTTCAGCCCATTACAGATGCTGAAAAAGCAGTGGTAGTTTTATGACCCCATTGAAACTCCTCCTGCAAGGGTATACAACCTGAGGCTCCCAAGATCCTTGGGTTTGGCCCTCAGAGCCCTTACAGAATTACCATCAAAATTAATTTTAAATGCAACAGAGGGGGGGAAAATGGGGAGCAATCACCTAAACTGCAATTTAAGTAAGTAAGTCAATTTCAATTCAATGAGGTCAAATGCAATTTTTGTCCTATCCTGTCTACTTTTGGGAGGGCAGCCCAATAGGCCACTCAAAGGCCAAATACAACCCCAGCCAGAAAAATATTATACAGCCCTATCCTCCTGGAATTACTGTGCTGTTGTGCTTAATGGTGGCTCCTTCCCTTTTAATTAGCTGAGACCTGCTGTTCAAGTGCAGAATATAAATGTTATATACATACAGGCTTGCAGATGAGTTGACATTCTCTTATTGGCTGAGCCAATGAAATGGGTGGGGAGGGAGGAAGCAGGGGACCTTTTTTTAAAACTGATCTGATTAGTTTGGACTTGCTTCAAAACATTTACATTTGTTCTGCTTGTAAGCTTTTTTTTTTTTTTTTTTTTAAACCATTATTTTAAAAATTATCTGATTGCATTTATTTATTTATTTATTTATTTATTATCCAGCCTTTATTATTTTTATAAATAACTCAAGGTGGTGAACATACCTAATACTCCTTCCTCCTCCTATTTTCCCCACAACAACCCTGTGAGGTGAGTTGGGCTGAGAGAGAGTGACTGGCCCAAGGTCACCCAGCCGGCTTTCATGCCTAAGGCGGGACTAGAACTCACAGACTCCTGGTTTCTAGCCCAGCACCTTAACCACTAGACCAAACTATACCTGTCATGTAAACAAATAATATTATTTTAAATTATAATACCTTGCTATAAAAAGTTCAAGTGTAACACATTGAATGTAGAAATATAAACTCAGAATTTTCAAGACTTTAAAAGGAAGTATCAATATATCTTCTTTTCTGGGCTCCCATATTTAGTTTCACTTATGTCATCATTTCACGACACACTCTTACAGCAGGGCATCATTTCGTGACACGCTCTTACAGCAGGGCACAAGGCAGGCACTAGGACCTGCGCAGAATCACAGCAGGTTTGGAGGCAGCAGGGCACAAGGCAGGCACTAGGACCTGTGCAGAACCACAGCAGGTTTGGAGGCAGCAGGGCACAAGGCAGGCACTAGGACCTGCGCAGAACCACAGCAGGTTTGGAGGCAGCCAGGCACAAGGCAGGCACTAGGACCTGCGTGGAATCCTGGCAGGGCTTGGAGGCAGCAGCAGCCATGACACACCCAGACACTGCAGCTGACACACTAACATGTCCCGACACACAGTTTGGAAAGCTCTGGGATAAAGGGTGGATCAGGACAACTGTACCTTTGGGCTGAGTGAAGCAGTTACCTCAGGCAACAGACTTTATGTGGGTCATGTAAGGGCAGGAAATGGTTAGTTATTTAATTGGTTATATTATTGTTACTGGCAGATATGGGGAAAGGGCCTGTGGCTTTTTCTGCCTTATGTACCTAAATAACTTGTCTGGCTCTGGGTACTATGCATCTTAACCATATGCAGAAAGCAAAATAACATCTGTACCCTATCAGTCTCTCTTAATCCAGCCTACCTCAAAAGGTGGATGTTGTGGGGAAAAAATTGGAGGAGAGAATACTATGTATACTATTCTGAGCTCCTGGGGAAAGGAAGGGGGTTGGTGGAATCCAAGAATTAATAAATTCCCAAACTAGGCACCATGGCTAGATGGATTAAGCATTGATGGCTTGTGAGAGGCTGCCATAAAGTTAATACTCACCTCTATAGATGAGATAGAGAAAAGTGAGGCAATACAAGGCAAATGTGAGGTTAAATGAGAAGATAGCAGTGTTACCTAATGGGACAGTTTGCTCAGACCAGACAAAAGGGTTTTATAAAGCTGGTGCTTTCTATTGGTGCAAGTACATGGACTCCTTTAAGACAATGGTGAGAGATGAAGGGGGTTGTTGTCGAACAATACTTAGGCAATACCACATCGCCTACCTCCATCTTACAGAGATTAATACAGCTGTTGGTGGAAGACCCTGAGTGATAGTAGTACTGATGTATGGAAGGCTAGCTGTCAGAGCCCTACGTGCTTCCTTAGAAAACAAGAAAGATGGGGCATTTCATTTGGAACTGTGCCCACTTGCCACAAAAAGGGCAAAGTTAAACAGGGAAGAGCATCTTGTGGAGAAGGTGGCAGGTAGCGTTCTGTTCAGTGGTGCTTTGTAACAGGTTATGTCTCCTAGGGTACCTGTTTGGGAATTGGGCAGGATCACAACATGTTTTTGAAATTCCAAGGAAACACATCTGCACAAAAAGCTTTGGTATATACTGTATGTATAAGTTGTGTACGTAAGTCTGAGCAGCACAGTGATGAGTGCCTGTTCTGGAGCACAGTCCTGGTCACTCTGGCAAAGTGTTTGTCCTGAGCTGAAAGAGGTTCCCATCTTTGTCCTACCACCAGCAGCCCTCCAAAATTTACATCAGCAAAGACTTTCCTGGCTCAGTTGTTTATTTTTTATTTTATTTTATTTTATTTATTTTATTTTACTCATTTTTATTTGTGGAGAGGATTTCTTCATTTTTGTTCCTTTGTGCTGTTTGTAGTTCTTGTAGTGATGCATATTCTGTGATTGTAATTCTGTACATTATTGCTTTAAATTTAATTATTACTTTTTGTAATGTGGCTGAGTGCCACTGTAAGGAGAAGGAACCCTAGTTTTCCACACATACATGAATTCATAAAAATTTAAAGCATAAGAATTTGGAGAAAGTGTTTTTTACAAGTAGCATATAACAATTAGTTATGTATTTTTATAGCATGCTGCAAATTGGTTGGATACATCAGCCTTTTGTAAATCCCACCTTGGTATCCCATAATCTTGCTCCCTAATAATAAAACTAGTAAAAAAGGCTGGTCTTGCTGGCACTGGAGTTCTAAATAAAGTCAATAACTAAAGTACTAAGATATACAGTATTGGAGACGTTGAGAGTTAAAAGGATTGAACCTGAAAAGGGGAATAGGTAAACTGATTTTAAAAACTTGGTATTTTAGGCAGAGAATTGGCAGGCTTATTTTAAAAAGTAAAATCTAAATGTATCCATGCCTGAATAAAATCTGAGAGTGACTAAAGTGTTGGACTTGGACTGGGGGACCCACATTCAAATGTATCTTCAGCCATTGAATTTGCTTACTGAATTTATTTATCAAAAAGATTCATATAGCTGCCCATCTCATGTACTATAACCCTAGATGGCTTATAAACAACCATAAAAACAGTAAAAAGCATAAAAACCATTACGAAAACTCTGGACGCCCTCTAAAGCAGGGGTCCCCAACCTGTGGGCCATGGCCCACTAGTGGGTCGCAGCCTGTTAGGAAGTGGGCCATGAGGCTCCCTCCTGCAAACCCCGCCCCCCGGTGCACGCGATTACCCTGCCCCCAGTGCACGTGATTGGCTCCCACCTGCAAACCCCGCCCCTGGTGCATGCGATTGGCTCCCACCTCCAAACCACGCCCCCCGATGCACACTTTTGGCTCCCGCTGCAAAACCACCACCCCCGGTCCGTGGAAAATTTTTCTTCCACGACCGGTCCCTGGTGCCAGAAAGGTTGGGGACCGCTGCTCTAAAGTATACCCACCTCCACCCCATCATCCACATTCAACTTCACTGGGCTCAAGCCTCACTCTATACTAACGCTTGTGGGAAAAGCCTAGTAACTTTGGGCTGGTCTATCAGCCTAACCTACCTTGTGGGGGAAATTGAGCTCCTGAAAGTAAAGGGGAAAAGAAAACTAACAACAATAATAAATATTTCTGTACTTATCCCTGACTATATGTTTTGTTTTAATGTCTAGGTATTCGATCATGGGACACAAACCTAATTGAATGCAACTTGGATCAAGAACTTAAACTTTTTGTGTCTCGCCATTCAGCTCGATTCTCTCCTGATGTGAGAGGTGAGGCTTATTTTTCTGTTATTGCCTGTATATGGTGTAGATTAATTTAAAACACCTGTGACACAATAAGTCTTGGTCTCCATTTAATACAATAAGGTTGTAATCCTATATTCACATTCCTGAGAGCAAGTCAATTGAAGTTGGTGAGGTTTTATTTTGGATCAATATGCCTAAGGTCACAATGTAAAATTGGTTGTCTCTCTTTTAAAGAAAGCTCTATAGAGGACAACAGACAAAGCCAGTATGTAAGCTTGGGGTGACAGCCAATGGCTATAATTCCAGACTTACTTACTGGGAAGTAAATGTTGATGAGATCAGTGAAAATCGATTCACAGGGAATATACTTAGTTGGGCTATAAGCATGTAAATTGTTGTTGTTCAGTCGTGTCCGACTCTTTGTGACCTCATGGACCATAGCACGCCAACCATGTGGTATGTTGTTGTTAACAAGAAGGATTCTATTCTTAGAATAACTCATTTATGCACTACTGTTTTTCAATAAAAGAATAATCTGTTGTAAATTGCTACCTTTTGACAATGTAATTCTACGTATTAATAAAAGCTAAAGCAATTGGGCTGCTTTGACAGAATTTCATTGCAGATTAATGTTTCCTCAGTATTACTGCAAATAAATATTTCTGTGGGATCAGAGTAGGTTATAATTCCTTTTATATCACAAAAGCTCTTGGATTTTGGCTTCAAAAATTTGTAGATATTACTGGGAATGAAGAAAAGCTTCAGATTATTATTATTTTATTACTTTCCTATGCCCAGTCTTCATTTTAAGCAAAGTTTGTATGTCTGCTATATAGAGGATTGCGTATTTACCCAGATCAGATGCTCAAGTTAAATAAAATGCTTCCAAGTCCTTGCACATATCCAACGTGTCCAAAGTCTAATGTGCAGTGACCTATTATAAAATCCTATCAAAACATACAGGTATCACTTTTTCTTTTAGGAAGGATTTGGTGAGGATTTTACCTGAATAAAGTTTTCTTAGCGTAATCACAGCAGAATGAGGCCATCCTATTTTAGATTTGAGTGGGCAAACTTAGTAGCTGGAAGCCTCACTTACAATTGGGGTTGGTGAAGACAGCAGTGAGTGGGAGGTAATATAAGATGAGTGAGGTTAGGATTATCTCTTTTTCCTGAGTTTAAAGAGAGGCTTTGTTAATTAATGGGAACTTAGTGTATTCCAGGTTTACACTATAATTTTCGTGTTTTTGTGCCTCTGTGTTCAGAAAAAAATAAGGCAGACAGTCTCTGAGGTTTCAGGTTTTCGGTTTGACCCTGAATAGTATTCACTGATAAGAATATTCCAGTTTTCATTGTAGATTAAAAAAATATTTGGAATAAAATTCTCCCACCATTTATTAAAATTTGGGGGGAAGAGGGACTGAAGTCTGCAGTGATTCAGTCTACTCTACCATCTTCTTGTACTACACGTACAGACCCAGCTTTATACTCCTAGGTCTTTATTCAGGTACAGGATCAACACAGAATTCAGTGGTGGGAGAAAACATCGGCTTCTGGCTCTGATCGCTGGGAATGCTGGCTCTTATAGTGCAACATCTCTACAGGTATTAGATTAGGGAAAGCTTGCATACCTTTTTGCCTCTCAAGAAAGAATGAATGCAGTGGCACAGTCACTTTTAGGATAAGATCATTAGAAACATAGACTTGATCCAAAATGCTTGGCCTCTGCATAATGGGAATTCAGGGTACACAGATGTAAATAGGATACATCTGCTGTAGAACCCACATTAGTTATATTAAACTTTTCCTGCTACAGAGGAAAACACAGAAGCTTCCTGGGATACAACTCTCTTGGAATATATCTAAGTTTCCAAATCTTTGCACAAGATATGGATTTTCAGTTATTTATTAAATAACTCTTTACTAAAGCAACAGTTAATTAAACTCACTTTAATTAAAACCTGTACTCTTAAAATCATTGTACAAGAACTAATACAATGCAAATCTCTGCTTCTGTTCAAATGCATAAAGTAAGAGTAAGTGCATGATAGTTTAGAATAGTAAAATTTAAAGTAAGAAATATATGGAGGTATTTATTCAGGCTGGATGTCCTGAAGTTAGTCTAGATTATTCCAAGATTGGATATTAAAATTACTTAATCCTGTACCAGTAATAGGAAGCAGTACTTTTAAACATATGACAGTTTCATAATCTTTCTTTACAAAATAGTTAATATCACAAAACAATATTTTGAAGTGAAAGTACTTCTCATGTTTTAAGGCAGATTGTGTAAGTGTGTAAATACACACAAATACAAAGACAGACAGGAGGGTGGGAGAAGTCTCCAATCAAGCAACAAGTTTCACATTTATCCAGTACTGAAAAGTTCAATACTCAATTGCACAGCAGCTTTATAAGCTTTGAAAGTTGCTCAGTTTTGAAAACAAATGCAACTCTACAATACTTTGGGGAGAAAGGATTAAAGTTTATCAGTTTTGGAAGAGCTCTATTAATCACAGAATCTTGCAAGGACTCTGGATCTCTCTCCCGTTAACATAGCTGAAGTCTGCAACGTTAGTTTTTATATCTGTTACTCTTGGCAAGAAAGAAAATGGAGACAAAGAGGCAGGAGGTTAGATTAATTTGGCTGACTCATGCAAATGGATTGATGCTTAGTTTCCCCATGGAGGAGTTGCTATTAGCAACTGTGCCGTAGCATCCCTCCCTCCCTCCCTCCCTCCCTCCCTCTCTCTCTCTCTCTCTCTCTCTCCACAGTAACAATGAGGCTCAGAATGCAGCTGTCTTAAAAGGCCTCTGGATTGTGCTTACTTTTATAGGAAGAAAAATCCAAACACAATTATTTCAACCAGTAAAATTACTTTGAATATCAATAAGAGAAATACCTAGCTTTCTGAATCAGGGTTCCTTGGTTCTTAATCCTGGTCCTTAAATTTAAATACTGAAATAGAAATATTTGCTTACTGAAAATGGTGATACAAACATATTTTTTAAAAAAACATTTGTTAACTGAGCACTACTGTAAATACGCTACATTTTCATTATGGAATGAAAATTTCATTATGGAATGCTGTTCCTTCTCAGTCTGTCTTTCCCAATTTGATGTCCTCCAAAATTCTGGACTTCAGCTTCGATATACTCCACCCAGTGTGGAAAAATGAAGCAGGCTAATACATAATAAAATATAAATTCAAAGATGCCTGGGCTATTAGTGATGCCTATAAAAATTGAAGCTACTATTCTGTCAAACTGATGTAAAAATTCTGATAAATAAATGTATCACTAATGCACATAGACAATAAGTTTTTAGTCTAATTATTTATTTGTTCAACTTATATCACCGCCCATCTCCCCCCACATATTTGAAAGTTTAATTTAAAGTAGCTAATATTACAGAACATTATTTAATCAGGATTGCCATCCTTAGTGTTTGGTGCTTGCTATGCAGCCATAGGGAGAGGATGATAAATATGAAGGACTGTGGAGTCTTGGTGCTCTCTGAGCCTTGTTGCTTTCTTGCAGACGTTTCATTGCCAGACTAGGCAACATCTTCAGTGTGAGCTGAAGTGCGAGCACTGAAGATGTTGTCTAGTCTGGCAATGAAACGTCTGCAAGAAAATAACAAGGCTCAGAGCTGCAAATATTCTCTTCGATTAAATATGAAGGAGCAGGAAGGGGATAGGCATATTCTGCTAAATTTCCTTTTGCAATGCTGCAACCTCAATGTTATTGTATTGTATTGATTAAATAGAGTTACTGATAAATCTTGTATGGCATGAATCATCTGCATTGGCTGCACTTCAACATCTGGAGAGATTGAAGCTACTTGGTATTTGCATTAATTTTTTTATTTGGGGGGAGTCCATCTATACATTATGGCTTTGGAGGCTTCTACAACTTCTCTTTAATGTTTTATAACCAGAAGGATAAAAAATAATATCCAGGACAACAATGGAAATAATCCCCCTCTTCTTAGTCTTTTTTAGGGGAGGAGGGGTTCGAGTCAGTGTTGACTCAAGCGGTTTGCCATTGCCTCCTTCCTAGGGCTGAGAGAAAGTGACTGGCCCAAGGTCAACTTTGTGCCAAAGTCAGGACTAGAACCTGTGGTCTCTGGGGTTTCTAGCCTCAGGCCTTAACCCAGAGCTTTCCAAACTTTTCATGTTGGTGACACACTCTTACAGCAAGGCATCATTTCGCGACACACTCTTACAGCAAGGCATCATTTCGCGACACACTCTTACAGCAGGGCACAAGGTAGGCACTAGGAACTGCACGGAATCATAGCAGGTGTGGAGGCAGCAGAGCACAAGGCAGGCACTAGGACCTGCTCGGAATCCTGTTAGGGATTGGAGGCAGCAGCAGCAGCCCTGACACATCCAGACACTGCAGCCGACACACTAACGTGTCCCGACACACAGTTTGGAAAGCTGTGCCTTAAACACTACACCAAACTGGCTTTCCTTAGTCTTTTGCTAATTTTCTGATGTACATATGAATTGCTCATCTCATACTTTGAATAGGGTGACCACATTTCAAGTTGCTGTAGGAGAACATAGTTCTGTAAATGATCATTGTGTCCTATTGCTCTGTCAGTGCCATTTCAGGGAGAAAAAACGAAGGTGAAAGGAGATTCTAGTTCACTTTCAAAAGGCCTTGTTCAGAATAATCTAAGTATGTTGGGAGAAAGTTAAGCTTGGATATCTTCTCTTTTGTTTGAAACTGTGAAAGGGAATATGGTATTTGTCATAACCAAATCCTTTAAAAAAGAGAGAAAAAGCAGTACAGTAAGTACTTTGCTTTAAATCTTCCTACACTGTGGAATCATGCCTAATTTCTTGCACTGCTCTATTGCTTTTGTTTGTAGAATATGGACACTTTATATAAAAAAATAGTTTTCTTAAATTTCCTGCAGAATTAAAAAGATAGAAAGTTTTGAGAGTAGACTTGTTTCATCTACATTTTTGAAGTCTTCCTGTTAGATGCTTTTTAAAAATGTTACTTGTCTGAAAGATATATTAGCTTACCATAAAAGCTCTTTAGATACATTTCCTTCAGACACATTTGCTCTAATGTGTAGGAAGGCAGGATTTAGCAATGTGTTAATTTAATATTACTCATAGTAATTTATCCTAGTCTATTAAAATGTTAAGGTTGTTGTTATCAGTTGGAAACTGCAGACCCTAGATTTGAGGGAAGTTCCTTAATTTTAAAAGATTTAAATATTCCCTAATAGGTCATGAGGATTCCACAAGTAAGGAATTTATAAAAATTCAGAATATTGTCTTTCCCTTCCTTTTAAAAATATAGAAGATGGGCAGGTTTTTTTTTCTTTGAGAATCAAAGCAGTCATTGATAACAACAAAAATCCAAAATTTAAGCTTGGCTATTCATATATAATGCATAATTATGAATTGTCTCTTTGGGCCTGCATCACAGTATAGATTTTGGTTGTTCCATTTGTATTCATAGAAGGACCCTGGTGGGAAGGGTCGCTTTGCCCGTAACAATTCCCCCTCCCATTAAACCTGTAATTACATCAAGAATTATAATTTGCCTTTGCCTTCTGTGAAATAATGTCATTGCATGTCAAGTTGGGGATTATAAAGTAGGAGGACACCCTGCTGATGCTGTCATTTTATGTTAAATAGGAAAATCCGATTTCCTTCATCTCATAATGATTCAGAGGGGTATAGCATTTACTGAAGAAATTAATGGAAATATGTAGAGAAGTCTTTCCCACCAATTATAAGCTGTAGAAAAGACACAAAATGTTTTTGAAAAATAATTAGAAGTATCAAGGTTTCATCTTTTACACTCCATAGTGCAATCAAAGTATAGGCAACTAATGCTTATAAATCAGTCACCAAATTTAGCTCTCTTCTTCTGAATGAGTAGAATCTGAATGTAGCCTGAAAATCTTACACTAATCAAGGAAATAGTGTAGCCCATTGTAAAAACGGTTTATTCCCATACATGAGCCCAAATTAAACCTTTTAAATTAGCAACAAACTGCTGCTTGTTCTTTCCAAGGACAATCCTCTATTTTGGAAACTTATTGCTACTTTCCTTCTCAATCAACAATCCCAAGCTGTTCTTACAGTATTAACAACATATTTTTCTACTGGACTAAAAATCCTTCAGTCTCAGGAGATCAAACAAAAGCATGTTATTTTCTCTGTCCATCACATGTGCACCATAGGCCTTTCTATTAATGAATTCATTTTACTGAATTGTTCAAAAGCAGCACTGCCTTGAGATAATTAGTCTCAATTTGGCTATCCTGGACAGGAAGCAATCTGCAGGTGCTATTGTTCATTGCTGGGTGGGATATAGTATATTGCTTATTATCGTGCTTCGTTGGGTAGAATGTTAATGACTGTTTGCTTCCTGAACCTTGAATATTGAGTTTATTGCCTACATCTGACATCTCACACAATTACATCTTTGTTTCCTCTGAAGTTTCATTTCTTAATTGACAGCTAAACATAAGCAAAGTAAAGAATGAAAATGAATCGCACTTCTTTCTGTATCTTAAATTTTAATTGGCAATGGTAAATTCCTTTTTAAAGTGAAGTGGAAGAAAAAATGCTTCACTTTGGTTTATGTACTCATACATACAGTACCTAGCATACTATTGCCTTTTGAAATAAGCAAGGCTATGTAGTGCATGGAAAAGGAGTAAAAATAGTAATCCAAAGAAATCGAAGACATTAGATAAAGGGAGGGAGCGGAAATTTAGCTAAAACTAGTTTACCCAATCACCATTCCTTATACCTCTCCATACCTTTCTATCCTTTGAAAGGTTCTCATCAACCTCATCCAACTATAATTTTCTCATAGTTCCCCTTGAGCCATTAGCTTTTCTTTCCTATATTTGTTTTCCATTTCAATCTTCATTCCTTCTCTGTATGATCAAGCCACCACAATGTACTTCTTTTGTCTTCTTTTGTACCGGTCAATTACTTTGCATCCAGATTTATTAAACACACATTAATTTTTGACTCAATTTCTTCTTTTACTGGAGCTCTTCAAACAGAGGCTGGAGAGTCATTTATCCCAAATACATTAGCAGATCCTGCATCAAGCGGGGAATCCTAGATGCCCTCCGAAGTCTGTTCCAATTTCATGATTCTGTGATAACTCAAGCTATTCACTTTATCATGTACTTTCTCTAAACCAACAGACATACAATAACTTTCTCATGTTCATACATTTCTCAGTTACCTGTTGAAAAGCAAAATCCTGGTCTGTACAACTGCTGCCCAGCATAAAGTTTCAAGGCATTTCCCAAATTTTGATCATTGACACCTTTTAATTAGAATTCCATCAAATGCCTTTCCAGGCCCACTTAAAAAACTAATCCCCCCTGTAGTTTTTGCTTCATTCTTACTACTTTTCCTTTTGTATCGAAGATCAGTAACAGCATTCTTTTCTTTTACTCTTTTTCACTTCCTTTTCTCCATGTCTGTCTTTAACCATGATCCACTCATGACAATACAAAAAATCATGGTTTTAGATTTAAATTAATTCCTTTGCCATGTGTAGGCATAACAGACGTATGTTTAAATCAGGTTATTTGAAACAACCAGACCATTTCCTAAGCAGATGCTCACCAAAGAGTCACCAGTCTATGTCATTGTTGGCTCACACTACTCTGGGCAAGTTAACGATTTCTAATCCAGAGACTACTGTTATTCTCTTCAATTGAAACCTATTATTGCCCACATCTCATCGATTAGGAAATAGGTGTTCACCACATCCTATCAACTAGAAGTGCACTGACATACACTTAGGATGCTTGCCTATTGAAAACAAATTTGTTTTTCTGGTTTTAATTTCCTTTCTCATAACATTTTGTCACTCAGAATATGAAAGCACTGTAGCAATTAAGCACACAATTACTGTGAACTGGTTGGGTCTTTCTGCTGCTGTTGATTTTATTGCATGAGAAGAACCCTGTTGATTCTTGGTCTAGTCCCAGCCGTGCTCATTGAGATACTTTTGGGAAGCCCATAGGCAGGGGTTGAAGTTAGAAGCCCTTCTGTTGGCATTTCAGAGGCACATTATTTTTGAACCTGAATGTAATTTGACCAACTTTCCTTAACTTGGTGTACTCCAGATGTTTTGGGTCTGCCGCTCCTGGGAGTTACAGTGTCAACACATCTGTGGGTCTCTAGGCTGAAGAAGGCTGACCTTATCCTTAATAAAGCCATTCAAGTCTATAGCCAAAACTGCAAATTATGGCAGTTCTTCTATTCCAATTATATCAAGGAGTGGAGTACCCTGAATTCTGCTGCTGCAGCAGGAAGAAAATAGCATTTGTCCACTTTTTTCCTCACCATTTGTAATTGTATTCAGTTGTAATTTCAGATATGGATAAATCAGTTTATTTCTGATTAAAGACCCAAATCAGACTTTTGTCAAAGAGAAAGCTTTGGCCCACTGAAAATTTGGCTGTCCTTTTCTATATTTTCTGCAGTCTGTCCTTTTGGCTGTCTTTTTCTATATTTTATCTTTTTGATACGGAGCTTTTTAATTGTACACATTGCTTCAAATGCAGCCCCACCATAGGGTTAATATCATTCTGTCCCCATTTCTTTTTGCATGTATGAATTACTTTTGTTTTTTAAACAGTATATGGCATTGGAAAAAAAATGTTCACAAATATTCACTAATAAAAGAAGAAGTATATAGGTGCATACACCATCCATCCATCCATCCATCCATCCATCCACCCATCCATCCACACACACACACATACAAACACACACACACAAACACAAACACAAACACAAACACAGATACATACATAAGCACAGCAGATAATATTCCTGTAGATCGTAAGTTTCAATTAGTGCAAATTTAAGAGGCCTTACCCAGGTATTGCATAACATTCTATATGCAATGAATTTTTAATATTGTCTTTCCTTTGGTTCTTAAAAATAATGTAGACTCATAGCTTTGGTAAAGTAGGGTAATGTTAGACTTGAACTGATAGGAGGGCAGTTATTATCCTTACTTAATAACTAGGGTCACTGTGTGACAAAGGTTGATAGTTACAATAATCAAGTAGTTCAGATTACGCTAGTTTGGGCTTCCGGTGGGGAATGGCAGACTGAATGGCTGTGCCCATGAGCTCAGCAGGTGGAGCTGACAACAGGGCAATTTTGTTCGGGCTCGGGCAGGTTCTCCTGAAGCCCAAAAATGTTCTCTGGATAAAGGAGAACACCTGGAATCATCCCATCTGTCCTCCAGACGGCTGCATGCAGCCAGAAGATCGCAAGCAGTGTTCACATTCGACTGGTAAGAGCTAGCTGGGAGGCGGGGACATCATCACTTTCCAAGCCGTGCTGTAGCCTTAAAGGGACACTAAGACCAGCCACCCAATTTCTAAATTACCAATTTGTATATATTTTTTAAAGTATACAGTATGTACCCCAAGAGAGGCTTTATACAGTGAGGAGAAGCTGGCTCTCTTGGTGCTTATCGTTATTTTTAGGATTACTTTACAATTTTTTTTTTTTAAGTTTTGGATTCCGTTTTCCTTCCAAATATAAAGGAGGATTGAGAGTAAACAATTGTCTTCCTGTTATTATTTTTGTATTAAATTCGAAGATATTAGCATTTTCCTACACGTTGAATCGGCTAATTTGAACCTTCAGCTTTCTGTTTTCACTTTCCCTTGGGAACTGTCTGCTTATCTCACTTTCACTTTGTGTAAACACACTCCTGAACATTTTCATAGCTTTGACTTTTGCTGGTTAAGCTCCTAGGGGGCGCCACAATCTACTGCGTGAGACATGGAGGATTTTAAACAGATTTTTTCTGACCTCTATCAAGCTTTTATGCAAGATATTCAGGACATTGTGGAAAATATGAGATCCAAAATGTGCCATCAGGTTGGGGATGTGGTGGATGAAATTGAGGAATTCAACAGCAATAGAAATGTTTCTTTTAAGAGTGACATTGGGATTTTTATTGAGATGCTGGATGAAGATTGGATAGTGGAGTTGGAGAAATTAAAGGGAGAGAGAGATCTGCAAGCCACAAGAGAAATTGACTTTCTGGTGGAATGCCATGAAAAGAACCTGGAATCTTTGAGGGGGGCATTTGGGCTGTTTGATTCTTTCAAGAGGAGAGCTCTGTGCACATTGTGGGGATATGTAAATTCTCTGGTTTATTTTGAAGTGGGATAAGGGTTAAAGAATGTTTATCTGGTTTGCTTTAAGGATTTGATAGAAGTTATTTGCTTTTAAAGATTTCGATTTATTGCTTTGAACTGTGTGTTTTTTTGGGGTTTATTAAGATTAAGATTATTAAAACTGTTGTATTAGGGTTAAAGAATGTTTATCTGGTTTGCTTTAAGGATTTGATTGATGTTATTTGCTTTTAAAGATTTGGATTTACTGTTTTGAATTGTTCTTGTTTTTTGGGTTTATCAAGATTAAGATTACTAAAACTGTTGTATTAACAAGTATAATAGCAGACAACCTATGTGCTTTTTAATTTGATTCTTATTATAGTAGACAGAAATGTACAGAATAGTGGTAGGAAGGGAATAATTAAATAGGTGTTATCTTTTGGAGGGGAGAAAGATGTTTAGGAGGTTTATATGAACTTTTTTTCTTTTATTTTAATATAAGGGGGAGGAGTAACTGTTCTGAGTGATTTTTATTATGTACTAAAGTGAAATGATTTATAGAAATAATTTGGTGTTTTGGTTTAATACAGAGTAAGTGATTGATTATGGAAATGTTTGTATATCCTTGCTGTTAAAAGTCAGAAGTCATCTTTTTGTAAATCTGGAAAAAAAAATTATCTTGTGTTTCCGCACTTTTTTAGTTCTTTTTTCTTTCTTTGTAGTTTTTTCTTTTTTTGTAGTGTTTATTCTTCTCTTGAAACTTAATAAAATTTATTAACAAAAACAACAACAACAGATTACGCTAGTTTGAAGTAATTTGAGGGATAATTGAGGGTGTCTTAGATGAACACATCCTCAAATATACAGGACTTAAAAATATTTACAAACCTCTAAATAACACGTGAGGTTCTAGTAGTATGATGGATTGCATGCACCATCTCCCATCAAAGTGAATGTCTTCTATTGCTTCTGTGGAAGAAGGTAAGCTATTGTAATCCTTAGACTTCTCTGTGGTGGCAGTTTATTTTTGTGGATAAGGAGTTGATAATTTAAAATTGTGACAGGTTCTGTGATTGGGGAGGAAGAACGTTTGTTTCTTTGTTTGTTTCAGCTTCAGTGCTACCCAACTCCAGGTTGACTCTGGGCAGTTCACAACATAAAACAACAAAGAACACCCAAATTTCCTCCTTTTAAGAACAGACCATCTTCTGGATTTCTGCTTTTTATTTTTATAGTAGTTTTAAATGTCTAGGTTTTATCGTTTATATTTTGATTGTAAACTGCCCAGAGTCTGCCATGGCAGAGATGGGCTGGGATAAATCTAAATAATAGATAGATAGATAGATAGATAGATAGATAGATAGATAGATAGATAGATATACAAAAAGCGACATTTTTTAAAAAGGCAAATCCAGACAACTACATCAGAACATACTGTATGTGAACATATGTATCTAACAGGGAGGTTCCATCCACCCTACCCCAAGGTCTGGGAGAACAGCCAGGTCTTTAAGGCCTCCCCAAATGCCTACAGGGGGGAGCCATCTGGATCTTAGAGGGGATCTCATTCCAAAGGGCAGTCACCACAATACAGAAGTTGTACTTCCTGGGTCCTGAAATATGGCACTGTTTGATCGAGGGCACCCAGAGTATACCCACTTTGTCGGCTCTTTCCAGCTGGGCAAAAACTACAGGAGACGGGCGGTCTTCAAATAACTGGCCCTATGTCATGTTTTATCAAGCGTTATAAGTGATAACCAGCACCTTGAATCACACCCAGAAGCTTTCTGGCAACCAGTGTAGCTCGCAAAGCAGATGTCAAGGCAGGCCCACCACTGCTTGCACTGCTGTGTACTGGACCAGTTGAAGCTTCCAAGTGGTTTTCAAGGACAGCTCCACGTAGAGGGCTTTGCCATAGTTGAGACATGAAGTGACAGTAGTGTGAGTGGCTGTCTGGAGGGCTGCCTGATTTAGGAAGGGGCACCACAACGCTGGCTCTTCGGCTAACAAACGGAGATGAGCACCGGCCCCTAAAGTCTGACACGACTGCACAAATGTGCGGGGGGGGGGGGGGGGGCTAAACCTTTACCTTTTACCTTACAACTAGCACACCAGATGGAATTGTGCAAAGGCCATTCAGGAGTAAGAATGGAAGAACCTTAGACCTAGACAGTCCCAACAACCACAGCCACTTGGTCTTGGTGGGATTGAGTCGGTTCCTCCCCGTCCAAGCCTGTATAGCCTCCAGGCACTGGGGCAGGACTTCAACAGCCTTGCTTGGCTGGCCTGGGGTCAAAAGATATAACAATGTAAGATCATGATGAGGATACACATACCACCCATAGGGTGACAAGGGAATATGAATGTATGCTGTGTGTGTGTGTGTATCTATGTGTATGTGTACATGTACGTGTGTTTGTGTGTGTGTATACACACACACACACACACGCATGCATACATACACACACAGAATATATACAGTATATTATTTATTTATTTATTTATTTATTTATTTAATTTTTATCCTGCCTTTATTATTTTTATAAATAACTCAAGGTGGCAAACATACCTAATACTCCTTCCTCCTCCTATTTTCCCCACAACAACAACACTGTGAGGTGGGTGGGGCTGAGAGAGAGTGACTGGCCCAAGATCACCCAGCCGGCTTTCATGCCTAAGGCGGGACTAGAACTCTCAGTCTCCTGGTTTGCTATTGGCTCCTCCCTAGGGCTGAGTGACTGGCCCAAGGTCACCCAGCCGGCTTTCATGCCTAAGGCGGGACTAGAACTCACAGACTCCTGGTTTCTAGCCCGCGTATGTATACATATATACATATATACATTAATATACATATATACATATATATGTATGTATACATATATACAGTGTGTGTGTGTATGTATGTATGTATAAATAAATAATTAAAAAGATAAAATAATGTGAACTTTTGCCTCCCCACTTTCAAGTCTTCATTAATATGTGATAAATGCATCCACTTAAGAAAGGAAGGTGTTTCATCCTAGAACCTTGGAAAGCCAAAAAGCACATGGGGGGGGGGGTTTCCAAGTAACAGAATACTTGTCATAGATTTGCTATGTGTAGAAAAGTAGATTTGATACTTGTGCACATGCTCAGACCCCTGTTGGTAAGAGCTGGGCCTCCAAGTCATGGATGGGATACAGGTTTTAATCTCACTGCAACAGTTTCTAGGTGGGCGGTGCTCCACGTCTAGCCTAGGAGTCATTTGGTTAATGTGAGACAAAGTAGAGGGTTGCATTTACAAATATTGTTGCAGTGTCAGCCAAACTATTTCTTGCCAAATCATGCCTCCTTCTATCTGGTTTGAAAATCATGCCTGCTTCTGTCTGGATTGTATTTTTTTAAAGTTGCACTCTTGTGGTGGAACACTGGAAAGTGGTGCTTACTTACCTACCTCCCCAGACTTTAAGGTTGGTCACAAATGCTTTATTTTCTAGGTCTCTGTTCAGGTTCATTGGATTGAAATGGAGGTGGGGTTGGGAGGGAGTAGCCCTCTAATTTTGAAATACTCTTCTGTGAGGATATAAAATATGTATAGTGCCATGTGCATTGGCCTTTAAAATCAACTGGTTTCATCTTTGTTTATTGAGGTTTGAACTCTTCTTGCTATTATTACTATTACTACTACTACTTTCCTAGTTTTTTTCTGGTCATAGACTATAATAAATAAACAAAACCATCATAATTTGGATATAATAATTCTATCTTTAAATAAATTTATGATGTGTTAAGAATGTTACAAGTATTATAAACTGTTTGAGACGTTAAATTCTACTAGCAATAACTGCTGTCTTGAATTGTGCTCAGAGGCAGCTGAGCAGATGTCGGCTCCCATTTGCTCCCTGCTGGTCAGAGGACTTTTCGTTACATCCATAATAGTCTGAGATCAGAGCTGAGCTGGTATTTTGAAGAACTGCAATGTACTAATTCCATATATGGATAATTTTGGACCTTTGTTTCAGTTCTGGATTTCTTTTTATAACCATTATTATCTGTTTAACCAAGATGCATGCAGTGTATTCTGTAACAATAACATTTTATTAAGCTTCTATGTCCCAAAACACAAAAAGCATACAATTGCAGTCACCTTTTTTTTTTCTCTCCCCACCCCCCACCCCCGCATTTCTTTTTGGCTTTCATAGTCTTGGCAGTGAGTAAGCGGCTTTGCAATTCATAACTTCTCCCTAAGCATCTGAAATGTTTGTGCAAAGCAAAACCCACAGTGAAATATGGGCTGCTGTCTGCTTGGGTTTCACTTCACAAAAGAATTGTATGCTCTTAAGCACTGCCATGCTTCCCTGGAAGTATGTGGCTTTTGTTGCTTCTGGAATCTGTTTCCAGTCCTAAAATCAAAGACGACAAGGTGCTGACATCATAACAGTTCAAGTTATGCACCGACAAAACAGGTAGAGATTCTGACCAAAGTTTAAACTTCAGTTTAATGCCAACGTCCCATTCAGATCTTGATGCTCTTGGGATGGACCAGCAGCATTTGACTTTTGTCATCTCCCACCATCATTGCTGTGTATCTTAGCTGCAGAATAATTAGAACATTTCAGTTTTAAAATAGTAGAGGTTGATTTAAATATAAATGGTAAGTTGTATTATGATGTAGTAGAACACACTGTTTTTTAGACAAAATTCCCATGCAGACCTTTCAAATGACATGTGATTTGAAGGATATCACACTCTGGCTGACCTCTAGTATTATAGAGCTGATGAAGGCCAGGATATTAGCACTATCTGATTAGGCAATGTAGAGTACTATATTTTGTCAGAGACAATATAAGAAAATAAATCAGTATATTTATTATTATTATTAATAAGAAAATAAATCAGTATCAGTATAAATCAAGATGTTGCCTAGCCTGGCAATGAAACGTCTGCATGAAAACAACAAGGCTCAGAGAGCACCAAAGACTCCCCAAATCAGTATTTATTGCAAAGTCTTTTTAATAAAATGTACCACCTGCTAGAGAGGGCTTTTTGCTCTTCAACAAGATGTAAGTCTACTTATTCTTAGCAATTAAATGTACTTTGTCAAGAAAATATTTACTTGGATGTATTAGATTGTCCTCTTCATTTCCTTTGGCACTTTCCCCTTGCAATACTGTACAGTGGCTTTCCTTCACCCAGAGCTGAAATTCCAGACTTGTTCGTGGATAGATTGACTCTCTCCCTTGAAGTAAGCAGCATTTATTCTCTGAACCCAACACAATGCACAAGGAGCTCTAGACCAGGATGAAGTGTTTCATATAAAGTATGGATCAGTAGGTTCCCCCAAATGTTTATGTTGAGCGATTATATTGAAGTAAGGTTTAATGTAGTATGTGAGATGAATGATTGGTGCAGTAGAAATGTAATTATCGTACTGTTGGGGTGTTTGTGTGATTTTTCCTAAGGATTGGCCCAGATGACTTGATCTGCTTCATATTTCTTTTAACTTTTGGGAATGTTCAGAAATGCTTCTCATTACTAGAAATGTTTATATTGAACATATTCATATGGTTTTGTTATTTTTCTTCATGCTGTTTTTCTTTGTTACCCTCAACTTAATTTGACATCCTACAGTGTAATATATTTGACTATGTTGCATTTCATAATTATGGAATGATGCCATACTGTTTTGATGGGATGATGTCTACCTCTACAAAATATTTTTTGTTGCCACTGCCAATTTGAACATATGCACTCACCTTTTTCTTTGTAAGACTCATCTTTAATTCTGCCAAAGTGGTACCAACGTGATTTACATTTTTAGTGTTAGAATAAATTAATGCGCCAGATTTAATGGGAAGGGAAGGGTCCCTCCTTGTGAGGGAGATGGGTGGGATATAAATATGATAAATAAATAAAATAAATAAATAAATTTGTTGGATGGAATGCAGGGATAGTTGAGGAGGGCCAGTAAATTACAATGGAATTCTGACAAGACAGAGAATCTGTCAGAGGGTAGCTCTGGCTTGGAAATTGGGGAATTAACCTAGTCTAAATGGGGTTGTACTCCCTCATAGAGAATAATAGTTTTGGGGGTTCTCCTATAGTCACAATTGTCACTGGAGACCTCTGTGGCTAGGAGCGTGTATTGCCAGCTTCTTTTGGGGTGGTGCCCATGCTGAGGAAAGCTCTTCCCCCTTAAATCTGGAGGGCAGCTGCTATAGCATGCTGAAAACTTCTTCACCCAGGACTTCCTGCTAGGAATGTTGGAAGAATATTTTTTCTTTTCTTTCCCCTGCCCCCCTCCACATTTTTTAATACATGTGTTTTATTGTACATGTTATATTGTTGTTTTAAGTATTATTTTATTATGTATTTTATTGTTTTGTTGTAAACTTCCTTGAGAGAGTTCATGGTGTAAAACAGTATATAAATGTTAAATAAATAAAACAAAAAGCCCTCCCAGGAACTACTGCAGCCTTCCCTAACAACGCACTCTTGAGAATTCTTGGAATTGCACCTCTCAGAATCCACAGCCAGCAGGGGCAAAGATTCCATAATGTCTGGGGGATGCGAGAGTGAGAAAGCTTAACCTATTGACTAATAGTAACACGACCTGAAATACAGTTTTATATTCTTTTAAAGAGCATAAACGTTTATCAGCACAATTACGTAGCATTCCCTTATCATTTATCTGCTATGTCTGGCTGATGGTGATGTTAAAAGCTTTCTTTTCCTTAAGTCATTTAAAGTCTCTCCAGCACTGACGCCTTGTCATTCTGATGGGATAAAATTTATGAAACTAATTACACAGTGCATGTGTAAATCGGCATATGGAAGGCTACATGTCTAAAATAGCACTTTAGCCATGCTATAATCTAATCAAACTTGACACTTCCCAGGAAGATGAAAAACCTTTTTCTTCAAAAAGCAGCTGAGGTTTTTTTGCTGTGTTCTTCTGGGATGAAGTGAGGAAGGCTGAAAATGCTTCTGTAATAAATCTTTATCCAATCATGGTAATGGAATATTTATAAAAATGACTCAGGTTGCACTCGTATACATATTTCTTTTGAAGTAAGACCCACTGAACTCAGTGTGATAGATGGAGTTCCAGATGACCCATATTTTCTTTTGCTTCTCTAAATTAAATATTTGAGTAACACGTAGCTTGACCCAGACTAAACTTTTATCAGACTGCACTGTCACTGCTTTTATGCCTTGAAAATAAGAAACAAACACACAACATCAGTTTTAAACTAAAACGTAAATGTATTTATCTTCTATTAATTCCCAAAGAAATGGTGCATTCCCATAAGTCATATGTGGATAAAAATGACCATAAATACAAATAATTTAATGCATAGTTTTCATGAATTCTGAAGAATGGAATTGGTAGAAATTTATGGTGAATTCTCCTATCTACCCATTCTTGTTCATTTGCTTAGGAAATAACTGCTCTGTTGGACATTCTGAAACAATAAAGTAGTTGGTATGGGCAAATAGGGAAACATCACTTCTGGCCTTACCTCTGGCAGGTGTTTCCACTTCATTGTGTTTCCTTTTGTTAGCAGAAAGGATGCCTGGATTCAGTATAGTTGATATACTGTACATATAGTAAACTGAAGGCAGAGATGTTTATGGATTATTAAAAAGAGAAGAGGAAGGATAGTGTTGAAGAGTTTTGTTAAAATAAAAAGAGGATTATTAAAGGCAGTCTCTGCTACAGATGTTCTATGGTAAAATGTGTGATCTTTGAAGAGAAAGTCTGTTCAGGGAACTATTTGCAAACACTAGAATTATGCTAGTGCTATCAGGTACCTACTGTACAATTTGAATATATTTATTATACCTTAGCATGACTCTTCAGCCTGTAAATGTTAATAATGCCCTGGAGCTAAGATGAAAATGAATGCAATCATCCATTTCTAAAAAAAGATTTTCCCCCATTAAAATGAATTAATAATCATAATTTGATTCCCCAACAATTATTTCTATTCCATAGTTAAAATTTCTGAGATATTGGCAGTTCAGTATAATCTTTTATTTTAAAAGAACCTTGCCATTTTGAAACCATTACCATTCTTTTTTTTCCCTTTTCAATTTGTGATTTGTCATGTTCAGATTCATATAAGAAGGAACATTATTCAGATTTTATTTCTTTCTTTCTTTAAAAGATTTGTATGGCCACCCATCTTAAACAACTCTGGGTGGCTCACAACAGCAATAAAACCCAGTAACTAAAACATAACCATAAAACCATAAAATGATCAAACCAAAACATTACTCAGATGACATAATTTCAGAAGTTGTATATTTGTATCTTCTGTCATCCTCTTAACCTTTCATCTTTGTACATAAAAGTAAAGCAGGTTTTATTTTAAATAATACACTGTATTAATACATTGTAATTGTAGAGACAGCCCAAGAATTAGGTTGTATCTTAAACATGCTTTTCTGATCTAGTATATTTGACTCTACTGCCATTCTTGGCATCTGCTCATAGCTACTTCCACCAATCAGTCTCCTTTATTGAGTAAATATGTTTTCAAATCCTTATTAAATGCATGCAAGAATGTGTGGAGCTGGGGGGATTCTACAATCAAGAACCCAGATCCTGAAAAGCATGCAAATGAAATGAAGCAACGAAAAGGAAATGGAAAGAAGCCTCTGCCCTGTTGATCATGTTGCATAAACAGGATCATACCAAGTCAAGAGTGGGGACAGATAGTTGGGAATGGCTGACCATAGGGCCTTTAAATACCAGCACCAAGAGTTAATATGGGGTCAGTGCAAAGCCCTGTGATAGCAAGAAACATAGGGAAAATAAGGGAGGTCAAGAACAATGTGTATTACAAAGTTCTGGACCAAGATCGGCAGTCAGAGAGGAAGACTCACCCATAAAATGTTGCAGTAGTCTGGCAAGAAACCTTTGGGGCCTGGACTTACTGTACAAATGTGATTGTCGGTGGCCAGGAACCACTGAATATGGTAGATGTTTAATAAGTGAAGATGACGCACTCCTAGTTGCTGCTATAAATGATCAAATGGAAAATGCATTGCCCAGTAGAAACCTGAGGTTCTTGGCCCCTGACAATGACAAATTAATATGCATATGTGATACACATATCAATGATTTGGATTTCTACTGATAACGAATTTTTCCTTAGTGACAGTAGATTGTTTCCTGATCACTCTTTGCATTAAAATGGCAGCACTCCCATTTCTGAAATATGTCTGGAATTTTTGTATAAAAAGACTATATAAAATATGTCATGCGATGCAATTCCTGAAATTGCATTGTATTCACTGGTTTAATTTTAATTTAATTTAATATTTTGATTTTGAGGCTACCCAACTCCCCAACGGCTCTGGGCAGCTTACAGTTAAAAGAGAAATAAAAAGAAAATAATGTATATCCAAGAAAAAGAATATACTTGACTGAAAGACCAACGCCATAATACATGAAGACCAAAAGATACCAAAGGACCCGACCACTGTCCTAACCCAAGCCTGGGAGAACAACCAGGTTTTTAACAATTTATGAAAAATCAGTAAGGTGGGAGCAGTATGGATGTCTGGGGGAATGCTGTTCCAGAGGACAAGAGCCATCATGGAGAAGGCACATTTCTTGGGTCCCACAAGATGACATTGCTTAATCAATGGGACCTGGAGTGTGACCACTTGTAGTTGTATGTGGGAATGACCTTGGGAGACAGATGGAAGAGCCACAGACTAGACAACTGTCAGACAAGCGGCAGCTGAGTCCACAGAAGGAATGTGGGCGTGGCAAATGTCTCAGAAGGGACCCTCCCTAGTTTTGTGGACTGTAAAGGCGAGGGGGGTGAGATGTACTGTACTTTCAGCCTTGCAATATTCTATTAATGTAACCTTGCAATAAAGTTAGAACTAGTACTTCTGGGTGTGTTTCTTGTCTGGACTACCTTGCAAGGCTGACATCACTCTAGCTGACCTTACCAGACGGGCAGAAACATTGGATGGGCAGAATATGCAGTCCCTCAATTCACCAGGCCCTATGCTATGAAGTACTTTGACTTGATCCAAGCATGAATTAACTGGAGGTGATTATTGGATGGTCTTTATTCTCTTGAACTGAAGATTAAAATCAAGACAAGATATTCCAATCCGTAATATCTTTATGTGAAAACAAGCCCCGCAGTTCTGTGTTGGTATGTAAATCAACTACAATATTAATATTTTGGCATAAATAGATTCTGATATCAGCAGCTTTTATTCATTCTACTGGCTGCAGCAAGATAGCTCTAAATTGAGTGCTTTGAAAAATTATAGAAGTATATTTGGTGCATGGCAAAAATAGCACTCTATTCAAATCTCATACACTTATCATCTAGAATAGATAAATGAGTTCTCAAAGGAAGAATAACTAGGAAAAGCCTTGTCTCTTAGTGGCTCCTGGATCACTGAGAAACCAAGTGCAACCCCAGAAATTGCTCCGCTGCCTTGATTTGAATAGAATGGCGGCATGCCAGCTCTTAGTGGCATCCTCTGTGGTGCCATCTTAGCAGTTAGTCTTGCCAGTTGTTCCTGGGAGTAGAATTAATACACATGGAGGCATCTTGATGCAAGCTTTTTTCTTGGCTGCCAAACATTCCAAGAACAGTAACTTGGACCCTGGTTCAGACTTCTTTAGAGGAAAAAATGGGGAACAAAAAGACAAATAATATTTGTATTTAGAATTGTAGCTGTTGGTTTCCTTCATTTATTTCCCTAAATATCTTCTAGATAGTGTTGATGGTTAGAGATTGCCAACTGTAAAGACTAAAGAATGTCATCATCTATCCATCCTCAATCTTTCTAAGAGATGGATGGCTAGATGATGATGTTCTTTAGTTTTTATGGTTGCTCTAATTGGAATTGAAATGGAAGAGAGACAGTGATAGAAGCAGGAATGAATGGATTAGATAATTACCTGTGACTTACCTGTTCATTTTTTTCTTTTTTCTTTTATCTTCCCTCCTCCCCTTTTCCAGTTCAATACAGGCAATACTTCAAAATGTTATTAGGGAAAGAAAAGGTGGTTGTATTTTGCAATATCTTTGTTGGGGAACGAGCTTTTCATTTCATTATCAAAGTATTTATTTATTTGATATATACTTATCCTTCTGCTCTTGTGACAGCTAATTTTTTTAAAAAATAATCAGTATATAAAAAATTTAAAATACAAATTAAAATTAGCAATCATATGCTAAAATAAACTTAACGGCAAAATCCTTCTGAACAAGATACATTTCTGTTGTGATCACCACAATCTTGATGGGGGGAGTACAGCTCATCCCAAACAGGCTGAATTTCAGTCTCTGAATCCACTTTCCTATTTATCAACAGCATTTTTGCCTTTTTGTATTCAATTTCACAGAGTCCATTATTAAACATAGGCAACATTGCTTCCTCAGAATTAGGTAGTAAGAGTTCGTTCCAGCCTCCTATTTATCATCCATTACAATTTCGAAATTTCGAAAGGCCTTCACCTTAGCCAGGCTGGATGCTTTGCCCTCAGCAGTCCTTTTTGGACATTTCAAGAGTACCACTATGCACCTTTGGTTATGTCCATGTGGTGATGGCTCAATAAAAACTTTAAGCCATATGCTATTATTTTTATTTATTTTATTATTTAAATTTGTATCACCGCCCATACTGTTCCCTATATCAGGACTCTAGACAGACCCTTATATATCCGATTTTGAAGAAATTTCCAGGGAGGGAGTGTGATTCCCTTGTTTAAACACCACATACCTGTATATTTCAAACCCACCAACACACTGAGACAGAGGCTTGTACACCCCAAAGATCAAACTCCAAAACACAAGAAAAGCAATGTAGTGTATGCAATCCAGTGCAGTGAGGAGTGCTCTGAACTCTACATTGGAGAAACCAAACAACCTATGTACAGGAGGATGGCCCAACACAGGAGAAGTAACACCACAGGACCAGAGTCAGCAGTTTATCTTCATCTAAAGGAAAAAGGACACTCATTTGAGGACATTAATGTTCACATTTTAGACAGAGAAGATAGGTGGTTTGAGAGAGGGGTCAAGGAATCCATTTATGCCAACTTGGAAAATCCTTCCTTGAATAGAGGTGGGGGCCTCAGGCACAATCTTTCCCCTATTTTCCTCCCTGCTTTGTCTTCTGTGCCTAGGAAGATTAAGACCATTTCGCAAGCTCAACAGCAGCATGGTAATCTTAATGATCCTCCTTTAGATGATAAAGGGACTTAGAAATAACATCTCAAAATAACCATGACCTAGCCCCAGGTGCAAGGTCACACAGCCACCTAGAAACATATTTAAGGATTCCCTTACTAACTTTGCTCAGACTGAAGAAGCTCCTTGGATAAGGAGCGAAACGTTTCCACTGAGAAAAGAGAAATCCAGTTGACATGATTCAAGCTACAGACAAGATGTCAAATAGTCTTGCAGCACATCCTTCTGGACAAGGCCAGACAGAGAAGGCAACCATTGTAAAAGAATGCCCCCAAGACTTAATCCCACCAGGGAAGTCTGCTCTAATTTAGTTAGAATAGAAGGAATTAATTACTGGCTCTATAATTTTATTCTAGAGCATGCTGGCTGAGGAATTCTGGGAGTTGAAGTCCACACATCTTAAAGTAGCTGAGGTTGAGAAACACTGTTCTAGAGAAAGCTTTCTGAATCTAAAATCCTCTGTTTGTTACAGATTATAGAATGCTGATTTCATCATATACAAATATTTGTATGTGATGCTGACTGAAAATACAATAAGATTAGTTTTTATAATGTACTAAATGGAAATGTAGGACATTTGCAGAATTGACTCTAAAAACAGTAAGATGAATATTCTTTTACAGATGTAGGATGCTGTTTACAATTGTTTATAATGAATAAAATGTAGCAAACTGTTATTAAAGAAAGCTGAATGTCAAATAAAATGCAGCTACTATATTTTAGTTTCTCATATTCAAGCACATTTAATTCTGTTCAATAAATACAATGTAGAAAGGAGTTCCCAAGTCCTTGCAATAATACAAAAATAAAACAACAATGAAATCTTGATTTAATGAGCCATTTAAGCAGTGAGGGTGTCCATTATTCCCAATTTTCAGTCAAATCAGAGAGTGCTTCCCTATTCCAGGCTGCGGCCAGGACCTCCACTGGACCGTGTAGCAGGTCCTCGGGAATAACCCCCAGCTCCTTCTAAAACCTCACTGGGTCCATCAGTCCCCAGGGGCGGACCAATCGAATGGGTCCCGCCTCCCTGCGGAGTGGGGCAGCACAAGAGAGCCTCAGGGTCGCCAGGGCGTGGTCTGACCATGACAGTAAATCAATTCTGAACAAGTGTACAACTTTCACTTAAAATATTTTAGGGCACCAGGCTTAACTTAGTATGTATTTGCCTAAGCTGCTGTTGATGCTTACTAGTATTCAGAGAATAGTTACCCAGAATGAATTTATTCAATTGTTATGAGATCATTGTGCTATGGAGTGCATTTAGCCATATGTTCAGTACTTTTGTTGTTGTTGTTTTTCTGCTGAATCATGTTATCTATCAGGATGAGCACAATATTTAGATCCCACAAATCCAGATATTCTTTTTTGTGGGCCTTCCTTCCTTCCTTCCTTCCTTCCTTCCTTCCTTCCTTCCTTCCTTCCTTCCTTCCTTCCTTTCTTTCTTTCTTTCTTTCTTTCTTTCTTTCTTTCTTTCTTTCTTTCTTTCTTTCTTTCTCCGATTTATAAATTCTAGGAAATGTATGATAAATTAATAAACATAAAAAAAGCAAAAGAAAACCAAGAAACTAGCAATAACAGCAAAACAACATAGCACACTGTGTCAAGGAAAAAGCATACAACATACAAAAAGAATTAAAATAGTTAAAGTTTATTGTGGTCATATTTTATGAATTAAAATATTTGGTATTAAATGTGGTGTCACAAATTACCCTGCTCCAAAGCCTGCTGAAAGAGCCATGCTTAAGTTTTTCTTAAAACACTGCAAGTTTGAGGCTGTGGAAAGTATAGCAAAGCATGGAGGCCAGTATCTCTCCAGTAAAGTGGAAGAAATAGGATTACATCATAGTAAAGAGGTGTTTGCGATCTGCATGACTGAACACTGATTCTTTAAAACCTGTAGTTAAGAGTGACTAGGAAAAAGTGGCACACCCCTGTCCTGTGAAGTTCCACTTTGCTACTTAGAAACTTTTGTTGTTTATTCGTTCAGTCGCTTCCGACTCTTCGTGACTTCATGGACCAGCCCACGCCAGAGCTTCCTGTCGGCCGTCACCATCCCCAGCTCCCCCATGGTTGAGTCTGTCACCTCCAGAATATCATCCATCCATCTTGCTCTTGGTCGGCCCCTCTTCCTTTTGCCTTCCACTTTCCCTAGCATCAGCTTCTTCTCCAGGGTATCCTGTCTTCTCATTATGTGGCCAAAGTACTTCAGTTTTGCCTTTAATATCATTCCCTCAAGTGAGCAGTCTGGCTTTATTTCCTGCAGTATGGACTGGTTTGATCTTCTTGCAGTCCAAAAAGGTGTAATAGTGCTAAAACAGTGTTAATTGTAATGTCCTCAAAGATACTGCTGTACCTAGGCTACCAGAAATCTGAACAACCACTAGTTTTATTTACTTAATTTATTTACAAAACCACTAGTTTTATTTTATTTATTTAGCTGGCAGCAAAGAGATAGAGAAGATTATTTAATAAATGTAATAAATACTTCTTTTCTTGCATCTAGAGGTCTTGCATCTAGAGGTCATCTGGGTTTTGGTAGAGCTGTACTAGCTGATTTAGCACTGTATTTTGAAAGAAATCTGTTCTTCATTGGGATGTTTATTAGCAAAACAACTACCAAAACACCTAGAAAGACTAAACAAAGAAATTAAATACTATGGAATGAGCCATTTTTCACAAGAAGGTTCAGCTAATTCCTAAAACTAAACACTGAACTTTCTCTGCAGAATACTTTGAAAAATAGTTTGCCCTTTTAAAGGATTTTTTAAAATCTTCCCAGTCTAGTCTATAACCCTGGAATTTACTTGGGTCTCCCATGCAAATTCTAATCCTGTTAAACTGTGCTTAGTTTTTTCAAAATCAGCCAAGATAGCTAGGTGTTGTCACCTACTATGACAGTTAATAATATATGTGGAATTAAATGGGGACTATGGCTTAAAAGTTGCATAGTAATAACTATATATGCTAGAGAGAAATTACATTTTACTAACAAAAGCACAACATCTGTTCTTTCAGAGTCTGTGTGACAATAGAAAAAAGGAAAGCAAAATAGCCATGAACAGTTTCTGATTACTCAGTATGGAACCAACCATCACTTTCTAGTGTTGTGAAATAGATAATTTTTAATTGTTCATCTCAGTTTTAAATAAACATTTGCTTATAATTGAACACCAAGATAATTCATATGCCAGTAAGCCCACAACAGAATTAAGTGGCAAATGTACTGTTTTTGTTGTTGTTGTTCAGTCGTTTAGTCATGTCCGACTCTTCGTGACCTCATGGACCATAGCACTACATGTTAATAGACTATAAACACTGGCAGAGGATCTCTAATATTCATAGTATATAATTTTATAATGTAAGTGTAAATTATAAACCCCACTTTGGCAGTAGATAAATTATAAAGGAACATTCTTTTTAAAAATAAGATTTCTAAAAACATGATATTCATCAGTGACTTAACTTCCACCTAAATTATCCTTAGCCCCTAAAATACCTGCAACTAAATTGTTATATGTGACACTACATTATATTATGGGTATAAGTATGGCATAGGTAGGTATACTGTAGTTAGGTATCAGTTTCGGTAGATATAATTTGTAAACATATTTAGTTTTATATATGATGTACGTTCAGTTTGTGAATTTATAACCTCATAGTCATAAATCAAGTTTAGCTATTCAATGAAGAGCCAACTGAAGCTGACTCTATTGTATTTTCTGGGTCTTTGCATAGCACTTTTCCTTTGTTTGGCCCAAAATTGTTCATTTTGGTTGTCACTGTGATATACCATTTTTCTTCCAATCTTAGGCAGTGTATTAATTTATACAAAAAAATTGTATACTGCCTACTTTGATCACTCAGTATGGATTACAATTCCACACAAAAGAAAAATACAAGTACAGAAAGCTAAAACTAACAAAAATGTAAAGACAAACTAAATTTAAAAAATGAATAAAATCAGTCCATAAATCAGCCCCACCTCCATTAGTGCCCAATAAGCTCTGTGGAACAAAACTTTCTAAAAGACTAGTAGGTTGAGGAAACCTTGTACCTCAGGACACAAGGAATCTTCCCCAGTAATGGCCAGTCTGATGAGCTACAAGTGTTGCATTTAGTGCTGGTTGGTAGTGTTGTGGAATATTATTCAATGGGCAGGATCTTATTCTAACGATACATGCTTTCCCTCATTGTTCTTGCAGAATCTCCTGGTTCAGTCAACATACAGTATATTCTTCCTAGTAGTATTATGACATTAATAGGGAATCTTGTTAGGTTTTTAGAAACAATTCAAATTTGTTTCTAAAATATGCTTTGTATACCTCCAGAAAGAATGAGGTCAGTCATACAATTGTCATGTGATTAATATGACAATGGTTTATGTGCCATTTGTGATCTTGACAGTGATCTTCTGTTCCACTCCATACAGTATATAGTGTATGCCATACTAAATTTGGTTTATGATAAATTTTTAGGAAGTAAATATGGTAGATGGCTGGACTCCTATATTTCTCTGTATGTCAGGCCCAAATATACAGGGAGATGAGAGAACAAAAAAAGACAAAGATGGCAACTTTTTCTAAGAAGAGTAGCAGAGGGAAAACATGAGAGTAAGATATTCTAGAAGAGAAAGATTTGGTTGACAAAAATAAAGAAGTATTGAATTTGTCTTTCATGAAATAGAAGAAACTGTGAGTTCAAAGGAGTGGTATAGTGTGCATATTTATATTCTTAGCCCGTTATTTGTCTCGTAGCATCAGCAGTGTTCATGAGTAGCCGTGCCCTCTACTGCAGACATTTTGTGTTTGCAACCAAACCATTTCCCCCCAAATTCTAAATATACCCACTAGCCCAGAAAAGTTGTTAATGCTTGTACTGGTACTTTGACTACCACAAGAAAATATCTTGTTTTGACAGAATCAGAATTAGAATGTTTTTCATGACCAATCTCATGCTTGGGGGGGGGGGAGTCCTTAACTTGCTTAAGGATATGACATGTGGTATATAATCTACAGTATATCAGTGTTTTTCAAACTTGTCAACTTGTAAGATGTGGGGGCTTCAACTCTCAGAATTCCCCTGCCAGCCAGGATTTCTGGGAGTTGAAGTCCATACATCTTAAAAGGAGCTGAGTTTGAGAAAGACTTGTATTCCAAAAATATATGAAAGACACTAAGTTGAAAATGTTTATCTAGAGAATAAATCATTCTTTCTTTAGCATTGTGACATGGCCTTGGATAACAGTGGCTGCTTATTCTACTGAATTGGTTCTGTTATTGGATGGTATTGCTTCATAAATCTTTTGACACAGAGATCCTATTATGACTGAACCAAATGGTATGTACTTTTGATACTATTCCCATTATATTCTTGCTGTTCAAAGCTAGGAAGCCACTACATTTCTCCCTAACAGTGTTTCCTACTATTCAGGACAGTGACTGAAGCTGAGACTTCCTTTGAATTCCTGGTATTTGTTTGTGGGCTGCTTCTGACGATTTCCTGAACCATCTTAACTATTCAGGGCCAGCCACCACATACCATTCATTAAATAAGGCTTATCTGTTAGCCCTATATTGTCATTGACAAGGACAGTCTTTCTCAAACAAGCTTCATATGTAGACTTCATATTCTAAAATATAAAGCATGGTAGAAGATATCTTAGGGTTGTGTCAAGAGGTACACATCCATTAGGACAGTGAAATAAGCTTAAACATGTCAACACTGTGGAAGATCATTGATGCCAGGAAGTATTAGTTGTGTTTAAATGAATACAGATGGAGAATTCAAATAATTGGGGTTTCCTGAATGATTCAAATGTTATGAAAAATATCTTTAGCTTTTTAGATTATGCAAATTTATGGCACAGAAAAACCCTGCAATTTAACCCGAATGGCTTGAAATTAATGTTCAAAAGATGTCTTAGAGTATCACAATATTTAGATACTAGCAGGGACAGCTGAAATAGACAAAAGAGTCAGGACTAATTGATAGTCTTATTTTAATATTTGAAATTGCTTCTTGAGGCAGTTTGGCTAAAAACAAGTACCACAACATGCAAATGATTACTCCTTAGTGTCCCCTAAGCACCTCAGAAAATTACTATATAGGAGTCTATAAAACTGCCAGAGGAAACCTTTCTAAACATATTAAAATGACAGAGAATCTTTTGGGCTTTGTGATATATTATTACACTGCATAAAGACAGTGTTTTAATATTTGATAGCAAAGTTATAGGAAACTGATTGTAAAAACAGGATGTGAAGAACAAAATTTTGAATATAGTTTTCATTAGAAAATCTAACTTAGGTTAGTTTTTCATTTTTCAGAGAAATACCAATTTAGCAACTTTTATCTGAATTTATAAAAATGAATTATTTGGAATTGCAGTGATAAGACATTTTCATGATAATTTATTTATTAAGATAAATTATTCATTAGAGTTACATTCTGCCTTTACTCAAAAGCTCAAATAGCACTCCTTTCTCCAGTTTTTCCCATCAACCATCCTGTGTAATAGATTGTAAAAAATAATGACAGCCCCAAGGCCACCCAGTCAGCTTCCGTGGCTGAGGATGACTTGAATTTAGTGCAGTCCTAGTGCAACACTTAACCATTACACTGTATTGGTGCAATGCATTCCTTATGCTTTTCTAATGTGTGTTACTTGCTGCAACACATAAATAGGATTCACCTAGAGAAAATGAATCTATAATGCTGAAATTAAGCAAAATTGAAGGTGTGTATAGGCAACATTTCATTGATCAGCAATGAACATCCTGGCCCTTTTCCACTAGTAACCTCACAACTTCAGCAGGTTTTTCTGAGAGCCCCCTTCCAGCTACCACTACCTGAGGCAGCAGCAGAGTTGCAGGAGTAAGGCACAGGTAAAGGTAAAGGTTCCCCCCGCACATTTGTGCACTCGTGTCCGACTCTAGGGGCCAGTGCTCATCTCCGTTTGTTAGCTGAAGACCCAGCGTTGTCCGAAGACGCTTCCACGGTCATGTGGCCGGCATGACACAGAACACTGTTACCTACCCACCGAAGTGGTACCCGCTGGCATCTTAACCGCTGAGCCATCATGCATACCAAAGAGCATTAAAAACTCAGCAGCATTTTAGCCCCATTGTTCTGAATGCTCTCCCAGCTCCCTCTGTGAGGATAGTGGGAAGTCCTGACCCAGTGCTATGGGTCAAACTATTTAATGAACATGCCACTACGGGTCATTATTGCCACTTACTATCATTGCCACTTATCATCACTGCTGGCAATAATCTCTTTCCCTACTAATCTGCGGCTTCAGTGTGCTGCACACTGTCGTTGAAAATTGCAGCATTTGGAGAAACTGGAAAAGAAAATGTCACCTCTCTTAGTTTTAATAACTCCCAGGTGAGATTGTCCAGATAACTCAATCTTCCTGGGACTGGTCTGGAACTGAAAAAAGTGGCCTTACTCCTGCGTGTGCTGGCTGTAATCCATCTGTCCTGAAGTAGGGCTTGGCATGCACCACAAAAGTATTTATAATGGCATCTAAAGCACCATTCCTTTTTTGCTGCCCTCTGCTTGGAATGTCATATATATACTTATTAGAAGTTAAGGTAGGTCAATCTACCTTCTTGCCAACAATGTGGCCGAGACAGTTTACTGTCCCCTTTTCTCAAGCAGCAGCATATTTTTGCACAAAGAAAAGCCAATTTCCCTTGAGATAGTATTATTGTTTCAGGTGCAGTTTTCATGTAGGAATAATGTGAATGTTATGAGCATCTATTGCTTAATGTTGTTTGTGCACCACTAACAAGAAAGACAAATACATCCAGGCAGTTGTGGATTAATAACTTGGTAAACTAAAAAGCTAGTATTAGTCCATTAACTAAAACATCACTACCTTTATTTTGCTTTAAAGAACAACTAAAGCCATCCATTGGATTAAGATGCAGTATCATCAGTATGCTGATAGTATCTAGCTTTGCATTCCTATTCTGGGCCAAACTGGTGATGTTGTGTCAGTACTGTCCCAGTGTCAGGAGGCTATTGGGATCTGGAGTTAAACCCAAGCAAGATGAAGTTGCTGTTTCCTTGGTGAGGTTCCTGGTGGCTGGCTCTGGAGTTGTCTCTTAAGGGGAAGACAGTACCCCTGAAGGAGCGGGTTAGTGACTTGGGGTTTCCCCTGTACTCATAGCCACTGAGTATGGCCAGGGGTTCTTTACCCAAGTGTGGGTGGTGTGCCAATTGTGGCTCTTCCTGGAGTTTGAAGGTTTTGCACTCTCATCATCACAAGTCTAGATTACGTCAATATGTTTTACATGGGGCTATCTGAAGAAGTTACATCCAGAAGTTACAATTGGTGCAAAATGCTGTGTCCTATTTGCTGCAGGTGTTAACCACCAGAGCAGTTAACCACCATACTGTGCTCAAGACTCTGCATTGGTTGCTGATAGGCTTCCAGGTGCAATTCAAAGACTGTTTTTAACCCATAAAGTCCTATATGGCTTGGTACCAAGGTACCTGCAGGACCACATTCTCCAACCAGATTTGACCCATCCAGTGCATACATAATAGGAGAAGCTCTTGGTTGCCTGAATGTCCATGTGATAAGAAGGAGATAAGGCTAGAAAACAATGTTTTTCTGTTATGACACTGCCCCAATGAAGAACCACCTTTGCTTATTAGATACAGTACTCATTTAAAGCAATGAAGACCGACCTATGCTGAAAGGCCTCTGGTAATTGGGCATCATCTTATATGTAAGTGTGGCTTGTGAACTTTGGGATTGTTATTCTGTGGGATGGTCTATGAGTTTAGAATTATTAAACTAAACTAAAGCTAATGATATTTGATTACATATGATTAAATCAAATCAGAATCAAATCAAATATTTATTACAATCATAGTCCAGCATACATTAAGCAAAAATGTAAGGCCTTTAAAGTTTATACTCAAACTAAATAGAAGAAAAGCAATGTAAGGGTTTTTGATTTATGTAAGCATGTGATTGTGACCATTTTAGATAATGGCTCTAGCAGTTACTTTGGAATTCCAGCATTATTAAACCATAAATAGGAGCAGTGTGACAAGGTATAATATATAGAACAGTTGGGAGGAAATGTTTATCCCCATGGTAAATAATAGGGGCAAAGGTTCAGCTGTTTGTCTGTGGTTGATTAATGGCAGTAGTTTGACAGCAAATTAAATGTCACATAAAGTTGGAAAATGATACAACAAATCAATATTTAGTGATAAGAGCGGATACAATTATTTGGGTACCCAACACCATTAGCTGCACACAACTTGATTTAAGACACACAGTTTACTTCAGAGATTTTCACAGAAAATGATTTGAGTGTTCAAAAGACCCTCTAAAGTATTCAAATAGATGGGCAATAATTGGAACAATTCCAAGCAGATTGTATTTTCGTGAGACAGCTGATGCCTATTCTTGAAAGTTGGGAGTAGAACACAACCATTATTAAAATTTACCAGCAAATATCAAGGCAATGTTCTCTTTCTTTTAAAAGTTCAGATAAAGTATTGTTTAATTTATGTTTACAGGCATTCATCTTAAACATTGTTACCGTTTAAGTGCAACACTTCCCAATAGATGTTCCAAGTAGACATTCCAAAATATTTTCACCACTTGCAAATGAGGATCAAAGTCTTGAAAGGTGCCAGGATTGAAATACTGCCTTCCCCCACAAAAAAATCAGTATGTGTATTTTCTATGTATTAATCAATTTGATTTTGCTTTGATTTGCTTTGCTGTTAAATTACTTAGTGAAATACCTGAGGGAAGAATGTTCTTTTAACTTATTCCTAAATATCTTCTCAGTTCAGTTTTTGGATTTTGCAAAAAACTTATAGCCTGCAATTCTTCTAAATGTATTTCTTACAGTTCAGATCTTATTGAACTCAGAGACTTTTATTTCTGAATAAATAAATATGCTTAGGATTGCATTGCAAAATGGTTTTAAGGGCTTTATTTTGATAAATAAAAGTTGTAGGAGAAGCAAATTACAAACAAATTACAAAATGCAAATGGCTAGAAATACATTTTTGGAACTGTCCAGTGTTACTTTTATCAGAGAACCTTTAAACGTTAGATTTAGAAAACATTTATTTTGTAATTTGTAATTTTCTAATGTGTTTGTAATATCCTATTAGTAGTTACTGTAGTTTATTTAATCAGTTTGTATAGCTTCCCATTTCAACAACTCTGCGCAGTGAACAGTGATAAAAAAGAAAACAGATACATACAGTATACAAAAATTAAAATACACAGTAGCTGAGAAAACCAACAATCATCTGTATAGCCAGGAGTCAGGTCCCCTCACCCCAAACCATTGGATGATTTCACCCAGCGGCTTCATATAGTTGTATCCTCAACAGCCAGCAGGACTTTATCCTCCCACAAGGGAAAATAAATAATGATAAAAATATATACAAAACAATTTTACTACAGTTTTGTACAGCACTTCTTATCATACATCTTATTAGCTATAATAGAGAGATAAATCACTGGGACTTCTGATTGAGGGATTGGTGAGCTAAGACATCTCCAAAGGAGCAGAGGCGATGCTGCAGAGAAGACTGATGGATCAGCAACAAGCCCAGTCCAACGGAACCCCTCCGGACGAGGAGGAGGACGAGATTTCACCCACTTGCACTTCAGATGGCTGCTCCTCACAAGGAGACTACAGGACAGTGGTCGACTCATGGGATTGAGCACTGGGAGACGAAAGCCATCAAGCTCTCAACTGCAGCAGAACCTATATGGACACTGGGTTCCTGAAACCTCACTTGCTAAATACCTTTCGGTCTAGTGGTTAAGGCACCAGGCTAGAAACCAGGAAACTGTGAGTTCTAGTTCTACCTTAGTCATGAAAGCTGGCTAGGTGACTTTGGGCCAGTCACTCTCTCTCAGCCCAACTCACCTCACTGGGTTGTTGCTGTGGGGAAAATAGGAGGAGGAAGGAGTATTAGGTATGTTCCCTGCCTTGAGTTATTTATAAAAATAATAAAGGCTGGATAAAAAAAATACCTAAAAAAACCTATTTTAAAGTTAAAAGAGATTTTCCGAGCATCAAGTTTGAAGAACTACCGGGTGAGTGATCCTTCACTCCAGAATAAAGGGAAAAAATAATTAACAATTTAAAGAATTTAAAGAATACGATCGCTTCCGGGTGTTGGAGCTACCGGTGCGTTGAGCTGAGGCTCTTCACCTCGACTCTGCGGTTTTCCTGCCTGCAGCGGTTTTGAAAAAAAAGAAACCGCTGAAAATTGCTTCTTTGAAGAAAAGAAGATCAGAAGATCAACCACAGAAGGGTCGCTGGAATCGCCGCTAATTAAAAACAAAACAGTATCTTTGTGGAACATACATTGTTTAGAATTGAGACAGAGTATGTGATTACAGAAAGGAGACACTAAAGTGGACTAAAGATTCCAGGCAAAGGGGGGGGGGGGAGAAAAGTCTGTTTTCTACTTTTGAATTTGATGAACAGCAGTGAAACTTGCAAAAAGGACAGATTGTGATGGAGCTGGGAGCTGAGGGAGTAGAGAGTGCATTCCAGCCTGATAAGCATTTGCACAGCTTGGAGAGTGTGGGGGGGCCGAGGAAGAAAGTTAGACTAGCACCACCCTATATTCCCAAGGGTATTCTTCCCCTTAGCTCAGTTTAGGAACCTTCAGTCTGGCAAGATTCTGTGTATCGTAGAAACAATAAAGAACTAGAGTTGAACTTCGACTTAGCGTTGTTTCTTCGGCAATTTCTCTGACACAGATAAAGATCAGGGTTAAAACAGGAAATGATTTTATGAAGTTCTGAGAACCATATATGGACTTTTTGCTGATACTGGGCAGAAACATTAATGATTTTTGGATTCGTGGATGGAGAAGGGTTGAGATATGGGAAGAAGTGATTTATGTAACGTATAAAGGGGGTAGAGAAATACTAAATTTGCTTGTACTTGTAAAAGATATTATATTGTAATTTTATATTTATCTTTTTTAACTATGTTTTATTGTGAACCGCCCAGGGTCCCCGACAGGGGAGATGGGCGGTAATATAAATTTAATAAAATAAAAATAAATAAAATAAAATAAAATAAAAGAGTTCAGAAGTCAGTTCTTTAAATATTCTTTCCTTTTTTTTCTTTCTGCACTTTTTCTTTCTTTTCTGTCTATTCTTTTCTTTTTCTTTGATTTTGGTTTGTGTTATCTTTTACTATTGTTAAAATCTTTAATAAAAAGAGAGAGAGAGAAATAACTGAGCAATTAAAACTAACAAGATAGAGAAAGCATGCAGAACATGGCTTCTGAAATTATTTCAAGCTCCTTAATAATAGCTCCGCCCTGGCACACATGACCGAGGAAGGAGTGAAGGGGCTTAGAATGGAAGAGTTGGCAGTATTCCAAGCACTGCCCAATTGTGTCTTCAATGCGGATGTGTTGGAGGAATTTTTTCTTTGCAGCCTCCAACCAGATCCAGCCCATTTTGAAATTCAATCTTTTTTTTTTTTTGCTGTCTTCTCTCCAGTATGACACTTGGTTCTGTTCTGTTAGTTTTCAGAGAGTTACGCTGCGGATGGATAGGCAGAACCCCTTTACATAATTTATTTCCAACATTCCATTGTATTGGAAAGAGTAAACATGATTCCAGATTAAGCAATTTCATTGTCCTCAATGAAAATAAATCTTAGTAAATGGAGATGGCTAATAAGAGTGTCCTGTAAATGTCATCCTAATTACGCTGCTTTTTCATGAGTTGATACTGTTCCTTTGGGTAAAATTTTAAAATCCCAAACATATGGTCCAGAGGCCATGGGTAGAATGTTTTTCTCTCTGGGGAGTTGTCAACTCAGTGATTGAAACACATAAATTTTTGGTTCCTGCCCATGTGGATGAATTCTTTAAATATTAACCAAAGCTGTACTTATTACTGAACTTATTTCCAAGTCAATAGGCATAGGCTTGAGTTACATACAGTATCCATTACATTTCAAGTATTTTTTGTCTGAGGCATTTTAGTTTATGGATTGTATTGAAGTTCAGCGCATTTTTTTGTATTTTTATAAAATTTGTGATCAGAGTTATGGAAAAACCAAGAGATAAGTTTGTAGTAAAAACGTTGCTTTATTTAAAACAAAAACATAGGAACAAACCTTGAATCTTCTTCTTTAGCCAAAGCATGGCATGGTTGATTAACATAGCCATTTAGATAGCAGAGAGCAGAATGCAGAGAGAGAAAAGGACAAAAGGCATTTACATTTTTAAACCTTTACCTGACCAGCCTCTGAGTGGACAGGATCCACCATGTGACCAAAACACCTAGGCAACAGATTCCCAATATGGGCAAAGCTCTAACAGCTAATTCTGATTGGTCAAAACTCTTAGACTGGCTGGCACCTGAAGGCAATTAGCACTCCTGAGTGGGGGGTGAACATGTGCTCTCTGAGCCCAAACAGGAAAAAAGTTTTGAGGCCTGGCTTTTTAAAAACTCAGCCACATATTCTACAGACATAAAAAATATATACAACACTCCCCTTTTTTTATGACTAGAAAGAATATGGAAACAAACCCAGCTTGGTAATTAACTCACAGTGCCTACTGGCAACTAGAGGCTTGGTTAAGATATCAGCCAACATTAATTTAGTATCACAGTATTTCAAAACAACCTTTTTCTTGGCTAGAAAATCTTTAACAAGATGAAAACGCACATCAATGTGCTTTGTGCGGTTTCTGGAACTTTCAGATAAAACCAAATGAATACAGGCTTGATTGTCTTCATGAATTGTTACAGGCTGGCTTAAAATGACTCCAATGTCTTGCAACAATTGAGTAAACCAAATTACTTCATTGCACAGTTGTGCTAAAGCATAAAATTCGGCTTCAGCTGTGCTAATGGCTACTACAGTCTGCTTTCTGGAAAACCAAGCAATAGTGGACTTTGCAAATTGAATTACACTTCCAGAAGTAGACTTCCTATCACTGAGATCTCCAGCCCAATCTGAATCACACCAGCATTCTAACTTTTCTTCTGTGTCTGTAGCAGACAACCTTAAGCAAAAATCTTTGGTGCCTTGCAAATAACGAAACAGCCTTTTTAACCCAGACTTTGCAGCAGATGTGGGATTTTCCACAAACCTGCTCAAAATGGACACACTGTTAGCAATGTCCGGACGGCTGTTATTTGCAATGTAAAGAAGACTGCCAATGGCTGATCTGAAACTATCTCCTTCAGATGACTCACCATCCCCCTTCACCCCCTCCTCTTTTAGAAACTCGGGAAGCATGGGGGAGGAGACAGACTTGCAGTCCTGCATTTTAAAATCCTCCAGCAGCTTCTTAATTTTACTGCTCTGGCTTATGAGAAAACTGCCATCTTTTTCCCTCTGAATTTCTAATCCTAGGTAATTGTTGACTGCTCCAAGACATTTCAATGTGAAATTGTTTTTCATACAAACCTCAAAGGAATGCTTCTGTTCATCAGATGAAGTGAGCAGCAACAAATCATCCACATACAAGCACAAGTACATTACACCTTGCTCATCATTTTTTACATACACACAAGGATCAGCAATTCCCTTCTGAAATCCAAATTTTTGCAAAATATTATCCATTTTAATATTCCAACAACGCGCGGCTTGTTTCAATCCATAGATGGATTTCTGCAACTCACACACAAGATGTTTTTCTTTTTCATAACCAGGAGGTTGTTGCATAAACAATTTTTCCTCCAAGTCACCATACAGAAAAGCAGTTTGAATATCATAGTGATAAACAGACAGTTTCTTCATGGCAGCAACCTTTAAAAGCAACCTGATAGATTCAGCTTTTGTCACTGGAGCAAACGTTTTGTCATAATCCACATTTTTTCTTTGAGCAAAACCTTTTGCTACCAACCTTGCTTTGTACTTCTGAATTTTGCCATCAGAATCTTTTTTCAGTTTGAACACCCACCTACAACCTAAAACCTTCTGATTAGGAGGCAAACTTACTAGTTTCCAAGTTTTATTTTCCTTGAAGGAATCCAACTCTTGCTGCATGGCTTCATGCCAACACTTAGCTATTTCAGCTGGCATTTCTTTAATTTCTTCCAGAGACTCAGGCTCTGTGTGAATGTGAAAAGCCTTCACAACATCTACTTGATAACGATCAGGAGGAACTCCCTTATTAATCCTTTCAGACCTGCGAGGTAGGACAGGACTTACACTCTGTTTCCCACCATTGCCCTCAGAAACCTCTGACTTTCCAGACAAGTCAGCTTCCTGATCATTGACTTCACTGGGTGATTCCTGCAAATCACCATCAGCAAGACTTTGCTGCTCCCCCATGGATAAATCAACTGAAGAACTAGAGTTTATTTTGTCCCAATTCTGCTCAGCAAAAGAAGCACTTTTACTAATTATCAGTTGATTATCCAGTATGAACCTGTAGCTTCTCTGACTCTGTTCATACCCTACAAAGATTGCTTTCTTTGTTCTGGAAGCCCCTTGCGCCTCAGCTGTTTGGGAATGTGGACCCAAGCTGTGCTTCCAAACACCCTGAGGTGGCTTACTTTAGGCTTCACACCATAGAACAAATGAAAAGGGACATCCTGAATTGCACTGCTAAACAGCCTGTTCTGCACATAACACGCTGTAGTAACAGCTTCTCCCCAATACCTAAAAGGCAAACTAGCATCCTTCAGCAAACACATCATTGCTTCCTGCAGTGTTCTGCCTTTTCTCTCTGCAACAGAATTCTGTTCAGGAGTGTAAGGGTTAGCCAAAATGTGTTCTATCCCTTTTTCTAACAAAAAGCTTTTAAACTTTGAGGATAAATACTCTCCACCTCGATCTGATTGCAAAGCAGACACTGGCCTTGGGAATTTTCCATTCGCCCAAGCCACAAAAGCCTTAAATTTACCAAAGACCTCATCTTTGTGTTTCAGCAAATAAATGAATGTGTACCTGGAAAAATCATCTATGAAGGTCAAAATGTACCTTGCTCCCCCAAGACTAGGAGAAAATGGGCCTATTACATCAGAATGAATGATCTCTAGAGGCCTAGAGGTGGACCTATCAGAAAACTTCTTCACAGGAGCCCTTGTGGTTTTATTCTCCTTGCAAACTGCACAGTCTAGATATTTATCACAAGACTTCAATTTTAAATCAGCAGAATAACTAGGCATTTGAGAAATGTACTTAAAATTAGCATGAGCAAATCTCCTATGTAATAAATGGATGCACTGGTCGTGTAAGGGCTTATTTTCAAAAACAGCCTTAGCTTTAGCAATTTGCTGCTTTTCAGCATTTTGTACAATGTACAGAGAATCTTTCTGCAAACATTTTGCAACCATTTTGCCATTCTTTCTAATATCACAAACCTCTTTCTTAAAAGTTACTACATAACCTGAGGCTACTAGCTGCCCCACAGACAAGAGATTGCTTTGAAAATTAGGCACAAACAAAACATTTTTAACAGTTTCCCCCAAACATTGAAGATTGATCTCACCTTCACCCACGATCTTGGATACAGATCCATCTGCTAAGGAAACTTTTTGTTTGTTAGTTTTAGACAAAGACAGAAAGGAATCTTTATTGTGACATATATGAGAATTGGCCCCACTGTCAAGAACCCACAAATCTTTATTATCAGAGTTCTCAACAACTGTTGCATGAAGAATCTTCTTTCTAGAAGTCTCTTCTTTCTTGCGAGAAGTCTTCTTCTTTTGAACACAGTCCTTTTGCAGATGAGCAGGGGATCCACAGGTAAAGCATCGCCTGCTGGATAATGCAGAAGCTTGAAATTCAGAGCTCTTCCGCTCCCTCTGCTGGCCACGAGAAGACTTTATTGTAGAAATGGAGGCAGCTTTTTCTTGTCGCTTCTCCCACTCAGCAAGCAAACGGGTAGACACAAACGATGGATTTAAATCAGCTTCTGGGATTCCCTCCATGGAGCAAATTAAAGTGTCCCAGGACTCATTCAACGAAGAAAGCATAATGTAGGCTTTCATCAGGGGGGTAAATTCCATCCCACGTTCTTGAAGTTCCACAAAATAATTCTGAAGCTTGTGGAGATGATCAGGCAAATTTCCATTCTCAGGCAAGTGAGCCTTGTACAGTTTTTTTGTTAAAATAACCTTGCTGCCTGGACTAGTTTTCACATATAAATCACGCAAATAGTCCCATAAGTCTTTGGAAGTTTCTTTGCCTCTCACGTGAATAAGCTGATCATCCTGAACAGCCAAAATAATGGAGGCTTTGCATTTTTCATCTTTCCTCAACCAGGCTTGATCTGGATTCTGAGGAATTTGTTCAGAAATTGCAGACCATAAATTTTCTCTCCTCAAGAAACTTTCCATTTTCAAAGACCAGTTCAAATAATTAGAATTAGAGAGCCTTTCCAGGAGCATACCTTGAAAATTTGAAGCTGTAGCAGCAGCAGCCATGGCTCCTTCTCTCCCCTGTTGTAGAAATCCAAAAAACACCACGAGGCTTGCTAACACGAGGCAAAAACTCCGCCTCCAATGGAAACTTCCTGTAACTGCCGGCAAGTTTCAAAAAACAAAAGCCTCTCCAAATGCAGACTAAAACAGGTCAGCTTTCTTCTCTCTTATTTCCATAAGTTTTGTCTCTGATCGCAGAAGCAATTGCTGGGCCCATAACCTTTTGTATTTTTATAAAATTTGTGATCAGAGTTATGGAAAAACCAAGAGATAAGTTTGTAGTAAAAACGTTGCTTTATTTAAAACAAAAACATAGGAACAAACCTTGAATCTTCTTCTTTAGCCAAAGCATGGCATGGTTGATTAACATAGCCATTTAGATAGCAGAGAGCAGAATGCAGAGAGAGAAAAGGACAAAAGGCATTTACATTTTTAAACCTTTACCTGACCAGCCTCTGAGTGGACAGGATCCACCATGTGACCAAAACACCTAGGCAACAGATTCCCAATATGGGCAAAGCTCTAACAGCTAATTCTGATTGGTCAAAACTCTTAGACTGGCTGGCACCTGAAGGCAATTAGCACTCCTGAGTGGGGGGTGAACATGTGCTCTCTGAGCCCAAACAGGAAAAAAGTTTTGAGGCCTGGCTTTTTAAAAACTCAGCCACATATTCTACAGACATAAAAAATATATACAACACATTTTACACATTACTTTCTCTTTGCCATCTACTTAGTTGTTTATTAATGTGAATCCAATTTGCATTTATGTCATTATTCATCTCATATACAGTCAATCAGGTTGTATTCTTGTGTTATCAGGGCTATTCTAATAAATATCCAGATAAAACTGTTACTGGAGATCCACTATTGTTTGTGTGTCTCTTAGCTGACACAGTACAGCACTTGCTTCCATTATATTGGTCAGTGCGTTGCATTATTTTTCCATTCATGTATTGCTTCCAAGTACAGTACTTTGCTGATTTATCTTGTTTTCAACTATAGTAAGACCTGAGCTTTATGCGAGTTATGTAAAATGCTTATTCATTGGAGACTGAGTTATTGGGAAAACTGCCCATTTAAGGAGGGGAGGGTTAAGAGAAAGATAGTGCTTCCAGGCACTTATAAATGATTTCCCAGTTAATCCTTTAGCAGAAGGCTGTGAGGTTGTAATTTTGGGATCTCAGGAAAAAATGTGTTTGTTCACTGCCTAAAATGGTAATGTGGTTATCCACGTATTAGCCTTCCAGAGATATAAAGGTTGAAAGACAAAATTTGGCGACATTTTGCACGGCAATCTGCATTGGAACTGAATCTATTCTAGCTTCAAACAGAGCCCGGAATTTCTGCTTGATGTATTGGTCTAAAATATTTCAACTCCCATGAACATTGAAAGGAGATCAAACCTTTCATTCTGAAAAATAAAATAAATTCTAGACTCATCTAGTGTTGCATGTAATTTATAAACATCGCTTTTGTTTGCTATTAACCTCCCACTCAAAGCAAATTTCCTGTCTGGATGAAAAGGTTAGAACAAGGAATTCAGACTGCTACTTTCCAATATTTCTGTCAAAAATTGCTCTATTTCATTTTTTTAAAACATCTGAGAGTCAAATGAATCTTTAAAAGCAAAATTCTTCCTTATTTTCAAATAAGGTTTCTTTACAGCCTCTATTTTGCACACATTAGAGGAAATTTTCCAGTTGACAGGAAGACGTTGGGCTTCATAAGCATCTCTAAGCTAATTTGCAAACAGATGCAGAAAATCCACCAGCCTGCTGCCATTTCAATTCTATCTTTGTTTTTCAAATGAAGATTCATTAGAAAGAATTGCTGACATGACATATGTTAAGTGCCTTGTGCTGCAATATCTACAGTAAATACATTATTCATACCATAAAAGTGATACTTAAGTGGAGTCCTATGCATTTCAGAAGTAATCCTCCCTGAATATAGTGGGATTTATTCTCATGTAAGCATGTAGAGGACTATAATTCCATAGGCAAACAGTAATTTTAAAAAGCAACACGAAGGTGCTTTATGAAATTTTTCTCAAATGCTGAATATCTACCTCTCCCATAAATTTTCCATTGTTTTGTGGAACTTCTAGCAAACATTTCATAGACTCTTCATGTTCAAATGTTTAGTTAGATAAAGTAGAGGTGCAAATTATGACTCTGTGCTATGATGGTGATGTGTTTTGACTAAAATTGTACATTCCATAGATCTGTGATGAAAGATATGGACATTTAGGTAACCAGTGTTAATCAAAGCTACTAGTGTGGAAACTGTGTCAAATGTATGCTTCTTTATTTACCAATACCTCTATTTATGATTTCAGAATGTAAACTTTATCTGAAATAAATGGCTTGTCTACAAAACAAATGATATATGGAACACAGACAAGATTAAATCAATAGCTTTGTAAAGGATTTACGTGGCCATCTGATGGGGGTGTCAACATCTGACTTGCCATAAGAACTCTATGAGCAAAAGAAATCCTTGACTAGGGTGCAATGCATCTGTAGAATATTGTGCCAGCAAGAATTTTTTTTTAACTAGGGCCATTCAGATTCAAGCTGCAAAAATCCAGATGACCTCTAGATGCCAACAAAATGATTCAGAAAAAGATTTGCTTCCATCTTGTGATCAATTGGATTTTTGCAGCCCACATTTTGTAGCTCAGGTGCTTATTTAATCAATGAGGTGAAAGATGTCACAGTCAGCTGCCCCAAAAAAGGAAAAAACAATCAATATAGAATTAAGTCAGCCCTCTTAACATATTATTGGGTAACATATTACCATCACAAAACTGGTATAATTAGCATTTTTTTGTTCTTGTTTATTCGTTCAGTCGCTTCCGACTCTTCGTGACTTGATGGACCAGCCCACGCCAGAGCTTCCTGTCGGCCGTCACCACCCCCAGCTCCCCCAAAGTCGACTCCGTCACCTCCAGGATATCATCCATCCATCTTGCCCTTGGTTGGCCACTCTTCCTTTTGCCTTCCACTTTCCCTAGCATCAGCATCTTCTCCAGGGTATCCTGTCTTCTCATTATGTGGCCAAAGTACTTCAGTTTTGCCTTTAATATCATTCCCTCAAGTGAGCAGTCTGGCTTTATTTCCTGGAGTATGGACTGGTTTGATCTTCTTGCAGTCCAAGGCACTCTCAGAATTTTCCTCCAGCACCACAGTTCAAAAGCATCTATCTTCCTTCGCTCAGCCTTCCTTATGGTCCAGCTCTCGCAGCCATAGGTTACTACGGGGAATACCATTGCTTTAACTATGCAGACCTTTGTTGTCAGTGTGATGTCTCTGCTCTTAACTATTTTATCGAGATTTGTCATTGCTCTCCTCCCAAGAAGTAAATGTCTTCTGATTTCCTGGCTGCAATCAGCATCTGCAGTAATCTTTGCGCCTAGAAATACAAAGTCTGTCACTGCCTCCACGTTTTCTCCCTCTATTTGCCAGTTATCAATCAAGCTGGTTGCCATAATCTTGGTTTTTTTGAGGTTTAACTGCAACCCAGCTTTTGCACTTTCTTCTTTCACCTTAATCATAAGGCTGCTCAGCTCCTCCTCGCTTTCAGCCATCAAAGTGGTATCATCTGCATATCTGAGATTGTTTATTAAATTTTATTAAGTTTTACAATACATAATAAAAGTTAGAATAGAAAAAAGAAATAGAAGCAGAAATACAAAATAAGAAAAAGATAAAGAAAAAGTGAAGTCAAGAAATAATAAGCAAAGAAAATATAGAAAATAGATGTCCTCCAATCTATCTTTGAACTTAAAGTACAATAATTGATTTTAAATGTTAGTCCTTCATATAGTATACAGGAACTTTTCTTTGTCATATGCCTTTTGATTTCTTTAATCCAATCTTCTAATCTTCATATAGGTTTCACCTTTCTTACTGTCTCCCAATAATTCATCTTTGGCTTCCACTCCTTGAAGTAGTAGTTAAATGTTGAATGTTCATTACTACATATTTATATCTTCAATAAAGTCCAATTAGTATAACAAATAAAAGCCTTATTTACTTCTAATAAACTACAATATATTCTATTCATATTATGACTCATAACCTAACATATTATGTAACTTAATACATAATTTAGCAATTCTTATAATGTTCATACATATATGTTTCTATAATTTAATTCTAATATATATATATATATCCATAAAAAAGGAATTCTTATATCTCAATTATCCATCTATAATTTCCATTCCTTGTAGTAGTGTCCATTTAAACTAAGTGCATAATCTATCATATCACTTAACCTAATACCTAATATATCAATTCTTATAATATTCATACAATACATATTGATATATATCATCCTGTAGTAACCATCATTCTAATTCCATCTCATCTCATCATATCATTATCTTCTCATAAATATATCTCTAAGGAAAACAATATTCTATAATATCAACTTATGTTTGTATTTAGCATCTTACATTTAGAATATCACTTTTTATATATCCATACAATTTCTCATAACAATTCAAGTCCATATTTTCATTAGCCTTTATATCCATACAGTTTCTCATATCTTCTGTTTAGGTTATGCCAAAATCACAATACACTATGGCAAATTCGCAATATACAGCCTGCTCTTTTCTATATCTCATATAGAATATCAGAGCAACCTTCTCTCCCTTTCCACGTATTTCACAACATCCATCCAACTGTACACCCATATTTTCACCCTGTCTCCACTGCCACAACATATCTATACCAAGATTGTAGTGTATAGCCTTCAGAATGTTCTTCTGAACTAATATACTCAAAATTCCCTCCTTCTGTTTCTCCTCCACTTCAAAAGCATTTTTCTTTTCTGTTTCCGTTTCCGTTCTCTGCTCTTTCTCTCTGTTTTGCAGAGTTACGAACAGCAATTCCAACGATCTTTGAATATTTGAAAGAGCCTCAGTAATCTCTCTTCTGAACTCCTGAAGTACTAATTGGAAAGCCATTTTTCCTGTGTCCTTCAAATTAAAATAACAACCCTTCTAGTCAAAACAATAGTCATGTAATCTATCCATGGAATACTACCAGCAGGATCTATTAAGCAAAACGTTGTTTGTTTGTTTTTAAAGTTAAAAGAAAAAAGAGAGTTCCAATAATCCAAAATACAGGAGAGAATAATATTTTAAACAGTTTATAGAAGGAGAAATAAAAAATATATTCCAAGTGAAACACAATCCAACCAGGGAGAATGTAGAAAAAGAAGAAAAGAAAAAAAAAGTTACCCTGTGTTTTTATTCTTCAAACTGCGAGCTTTCGTTCTTCAAGCTGCAAGCTGCTTAATCCAAACAAAGGGTTTCTCAAAAAATGAATAGTCATTTAGTTTATCAAGCGAAGAATTACAAACAGAGTCTCTTAAATCCCTCTAATACAAAAGAAAAGTAAAAAAAAAAATGCAGACGTTTCATTATGTTGCAAATATAGAGTCCATCAAGCTTCCACCAGAATCAGTCAAAGCAAAGAAAGCACAAAACCAGCCAACATTTTAAAACAAAGTCCAAAAAATAGATCTTAGATATCAAAAAAACTTTCTAATCTAAAAAAAATAATTTCCTAAAGTGATCTAAAAGCGGCTGTACGCTCTTGTGTCTCTTCAAAGAGACTTGTTTTCCCTGCGAGAGCAAGATATCTCTCAGCCATTTCCCTTGCACTTACCCTGTTTTCTCCGCGGTGGAAACTACAGAGAAAAAACAAGGGTGGGCAATTCCAATGGCCCCCCGAGTAATCTTCTGGTCTCCCCTTCTTCAGGGGGAAAAAACTTCAGTGGTCCACAACTTCTGCAATCCACTGCAAGCAAGGAAAATTCAGCCAGTTCTCAGCACTCTGAGAAATTCGACTGGTCGAGCTGGCAGCCAAGCCTGGAGTCTGCATATCTGAGATTGTTAATGTTTCTTCCAGCAACTTTAACTCCAGCCTTGGATTCATCAAACCCAGCACGTCACATGATGTGTTCTGCATACAAGTTGAATAGGTAGGGTGAGAGTATATAACCCTACCATACTTCTTTCCCAATCTTAAACCAGTCCGTTGTTCCATGGTCTGTTCTTACCGTTGCTACTTGGTCATTATACAGATTCCTCAGGAGGCAGACAAGATGATTTGGTATCCCCATACCCACCAAGAACTTGCCACAATTTGTTATGATCCACACAGTCAAAGGCTTTAGAATAGTCAATAAAACAGAAATAGATGTTTTTCTGAAACTCTATGGCTTTGTCCATTATCCAACGGATATTGGCAATTTGGTCTCCAGTTCCTCTGCCTTTTCTAAACACAAATTTTCTAAATTTGATCATACCCATTTTTGCCTGGAATTTACCTCCAATGTTTCTAATTTTCTGGAAGAGGTCCTTCCTATTCTATTATCTTCTTCCACTTCCGCACATTGCTTATCTCTTCTGGCTAACCTCTGGAATTTTGTATTTAATTGGGCATATCTCCCCCTATCCCTGTTTCCTTTTGCTTTCCTTCTTTCTTGGGCTACTTCCAGTGTCTCAGCAGACAGCCATCTTGCCTTCTTGGTTTTCTTTTTCTTTGGGACATTTTTTGTTGCCACCTCCTGCACAATGTTGCAAACTTCTGTCCATAGTTCTTCCAGGACCCTATCTACTAAATCTAGTCCCTTAAATCTATTCTTCACCTCCACTGCATATTCCTTAGGAATATTAGTGAGCTCATATCTAACTGATCTGTGGGTCTTCCCTATTCTCTTTAGTCTGATTCTAAATTGTGCAATAAGAAGTTCGTGATCTGAACTACAATCAGCTGCAGGTCTTGTTTTTACCGACTGTATAGATGTCCGCCACCTTTGGCTGCAAAGGATGTAGTCAATCTGATTTCGTTGTCAACCATCTGGTGAAGTCCATGTGTAAAGTCGTCTTTTAGGTTGTCGGAAGAGAGTGTTTGTTATGCACAGTGAGTTGTCTCATCAAAATTCTATCAGCCTATGTCCCGCTTCATTTTGTTCCCCCAGACCATGCTTACCAGTAATTCCAGGTATCGTTTGACTACCCACCTTAGCATTCCAGTCTCCTGTAATGAAAATAACATCTCTTTTTGGTGTATTATCCAGTAGGTGCTGCAGATCCTCATAGAACTGATCTACTTCTGCTTCTTCAGCATCTGTGGTTGGGGCGTATATTTGGATCACGGTGATGTTAAATGGCTTACCCTGAATTCGAATTGAGATCATTCTATCATTTTTTGGATTGTATCCAAGCACTGCTTTAGCCACTTTATTATTAATTATGAAGGTTACTCCATTTCTTCTGTGGTCCTCTTGTCCACAGTTGTAGATCTGGTGGTCATCTGATGTGAAGTGGCCCATTCCAGGCCATTATTTTAATAATAATAATAATAATAATAATAATAATAATAATAATTTATTATAAATATATAATTATAATTATAAAAATAATTATTATAATTAGCATAGCCGCCTTCAACCATGCCCTCTAGGTGTATTGAAACCATAACTCCAGACATTGCCATCCAGGCTGGTTGGCATATACTTTTACTTTCTAAATAGTACATGACCTAACAGTGGAGAAAGTTGTCTATTAATATTATGTTGTGGAAACTTTGAAATTGCTGTACTGTTTGTATGAAACCTTTGTTGTCTCTAGTAGGCAGAGATTAGGCAGGACTCCTGCCTTGGGTTTGGACTAGAAGACCTCCAAGGTCCCTTCCAACCCTATGATTTTATGATTCTAGATGACAAGCCAATTTTATTTTCCTAAATCTGAAGGCTAGTTATAGAATGTTTCCTTTATTGAAATTGGAAAAAAATGGGTGCAGCTATAAACTTTATTTAACAAAGTGGAACTTACTTCCGAGTAACAGGCTGTCAGGTTGGAATAATCCAGAGGTAATAGTCAAATAGGGGCGTGGTGGCTCAGCGGGTAAGACGCCAGGCTTGTCAATCGGAAGATTGCAAGTTTGGGGGTTCAAATCCCTAGCCCCGCGTGACGGAGTGAGCTCCCGCACTCGCCCCAGCTCTTGCTAACCTAGCAATTAGAAAGCATGCAAATGCAAGTAGATTAGTAGGTACCACTTTGGTGGGTAGGTAACAGCGTTCCGCGTGTGTCATGCCGGCCGTATGACCGTGGAAGCGTCTTCGGACAGCGCTGGCTCTTCAGCTAAGAAACGGAGATGAGCACTGCCCCCTAGAGTCGGACACGACTGCACAAATGGGGGGGGGGGGAACCTTTACCTTTAATAGTCAATTGCATCTGAATTCATTCCACTGACATGGGTTAACTTGTATGGGGGGGTTGTAGAATAGACACGTGTGATCATAGTGCTTAGAGCTTAGAGGCTTGCATTTCACAGGAGGAGAGGAGGCTCGCATTTCAGAAGGACCATTAAAGAATGTTTACTGCAAGAAGCTACAAGGTCAGATCTCACAGCTTGGCACAGAGCGGGGAAACGGGAAAGTGAAAGGAATTGGAGTAGACTGTTTATCACACAGAAGGAAGGGGTGAGAAAGGAGACAGATTGGGTTTCACTTAAGGAATGCTTTTCCGCAAAAAATCATTCCTGGCTTTAGCAGACCTTGGTGCTGAACTCAAATAAATTAACTTCATATATCCTACATGGCATGTACTGAGTGTTACTGATTTGAGACTTCAAAGACCACGATCCTCACACAGACACAGATAGTTTATTATGGCTCCAATCCTTCTTTCCATTTGAAAGTAAAGCCCATAGGTTCAGTGGGATTTATTCCTGAATGAGTATGTATGGTGCTTGTGAAAGAAAATGCTTCTAAAGAATTAGGTCTATATTCTAAACATTTGTTATTTATTTTAGACTGTTTATTTATTTTCCAGCATTTATAGGCCACCCCAATCTGATCGATTCTGGGTGGAGTACAGGAGCAAATACATGTCCCCTTTGTATTCATCATATTGGACATTGTTCTTTATCTCTTATACACTTGGGATGTCTCTTTTAATGATGTGTTTGCCATCTGGAGTTTTTAATAAGGATTTCTACTGAGTGGATTAAAAAAAGCCTGCCACCTGATTAATTGATGGTATCATTGCAAATCAATATTTTAATCAATTAATGTAACTAATCAATTAAACATTGTGACACTAGTGATTTTGAAGAAGAATATAGAAAGGACTTTGAAAGAAGTACTTTATAGGACATTTTGGCATTTGATTAAACAGGGATTCAATATTGTTGAGTGTTACTTTATAATAATACCAAAAGCTCAATATTATAACTTAACCAGTACAAGTTAGTATTCTGAAGTACATTAAACTGAAAAATTTTGCAAGTAAAATTTCCCCTGAAAAAGCTGGATAACTTACCCCAATCTGAACATATAGTTGGGCTTCATGTTCTTATCTTTATAAAGCAGGGGTCCCCAATCCCTGGGCCGCGGACTGGTACTGGTCCATGGCCTGTTAAGAACCGGGCCGCCATGCCGGTCTCTGAACCCCACCCCGCGGTCCACACGATTGGCTCCCGCCTGCAAACCCTGCCCCCTGGTCCATGCAATTGGCTCTTGCTTGCAAACCCCGCCCCCAGTCTGTGCGATTGGCTCCCGCCTGCAAATCCCACCCCCGGTCTGTGCAATTGGCTCCCGCCTGCAAAACCCCCCCCCCCGGTCCGTGTCTTCCACGAAACCGGTCCCTCGTGCCAAAAAGGTTGGGTACCCCTGTTATAAAGCATCTTAGGGGAATGCTTGACTCCTAACAGATTAGTCTTTATGTCACTAAGTTTTTAAAAGGAACGTATGTGGTTTCAAACTTAATATTATTTCAGACTTGTCAAATGAACTGCTTGCTCTCAGCAGGCTTTCCTTGCCAAGATTGATTAATTATTTTTAATAAAATGTGCCAAGCTTCTTTCCTGAGATGTTGGACTAATTGCCAGTTGGGTGCTTAAATAGTGGCATTGGCTTCATAATCCCAGTGCAAATTGCTAATTAATCTCACTGCCTCTCTCTTAAACAAAGAAGCACCAACAGAATGATGCCAAGAAAAAGAAAGTTAGAAAAAGCTATTGCTGGCAGTTACACTGAAAAATAAACACATTTCCAGTAATAAGAAACAAAATGAATCAGATGTTTTAAAGGGGTTTTATGTTGTTACCTGATCACCTTTCTTTCATAATACTAAAATGTGGATTTTATTTTAAATGTTCTGCAAAAAAGCAGTTTGCTTAGGAGAACAAATGCCTTATAGGGAAAACATAAATACTTTGAATGCAGGGTTTAAGGTTCATTTTTCTTTTCTTCCATATTAACAGGTCAGAAAATCCTTCACCACAGAAGTGATGTCTTAGAAACTGTTGTCCTAATTAACCCTTCAGATGAAGCAGTCAGCACTGAGGTAAAGTAATACAAAATCATAACTATGCTGATACAGTTAATCAAAACTATATGTGTATGCAATGGTCATAAAATAACTCAAAAGCAACTAGGCCAGAGATACTGATACTGTATTATACTCACAGTGAAACAGAATACCTGTCTACTGTTAAGCAAAGTCCACTGAGTTTAGTGTGATTTACATTCAGGTAATAACATATAGTAATATTATTGTCTAATTGTGTTATGTTTTCAGTGGCAGGCTTCTCTTTTTTTTCATCCACACCTAGATGAAAATAAAACCTAAATATATGAATCTATGAGTAAGTGATGTTGTTTCACATTCCCTTCCATTTTCTTATTGACCTTGTATATCTCCTTTTTTAATTTATGAGGAAAAAACAAATGATCTTGAATATAACAAGAATCTGCATGGCAGACCAGTGGGAGTATCCTGTTTCTCTCAGTGGTCAATCAGATGTTTGTGACAAATCCATAAATACTCAGGGAGGCAGGTGACTTTTCCTGTTGTTCCCACCAACAGATAATAATCTAAACCATCTTGAAGAGTAGAGCTCACCCATCAGTTTGGTAAAGCTCTTCTACATGCTTTTCTGCATTTTTGATTATTGTATTTTTTCCCAGGGCTTTCTATCAACTTTCCAGAACAAATATTAACTCAGCCAACCTATAATTTTCTGGATCCTTTTGGGTCTTTTTTTGAAAATTACTATTTGATTGATTATTTTCTTCTCATTTTTCAGAGAGATTATTTTTAGGAGTAAATTATATTTTTTGTAAAAGATTGCCAATTTTCCATTTAATTTGTTTGAGAACTCTTGAATCCTTGTCTTTCTTTAGCATATCTTTAATTTTTTTATCATCCAATACTAGCAAGCTCCTTTCTGATTTTTAGTCATTCAACAAACTGCTCACAATTATTTTATATCTCGCTGATTTTTGTTTGTTTGTTTGTTTGTTACCCCATGCTGGTATTGTCCACAATACTCAGTCTCCTGTATATAGCTGTTTGTCTTTTAAAACTTTTTGGGGTTGGGGATTTTTGGGGGGTAATCCATGGGGAGTTTGTTTTTGTTTTGCTAAAGTTTGCATTTTGTTCTCATCTGGGCAATTTTTTGATTTTTTTAAAACAAGTCTTTTTCTTTTTAACAGTAATATAATAGACGTTCCACATTATAAATTGACAACATTCTCTGAATGATTATTTGGCAAGAATTTTGTCAATTTCTTACTTTTGTCCCTATTGCCAATCTCTGCATGCCACCTGTGGCCCCCGTTAAATAAATAAAATGTGGGAGTGTAATGCAGAAGCCTTAGTGAAAAATTTCTGTTTGTTTGTTTGTTTTTCCTGGAAAAGCTGATAGCTTTGTAAAATGTGCTGGCAGCCTTCCTAGAGTTTTGACACCAGGCATAGGAAACAGTAAAGGAAGAGAATTCTGTTTTTAATGGATCTAGTGCATTTAAAAGGGATGAGATTTAAGTGACATTCATGAGATAGTCAAATACTAACCTCATTATTTGATGATTAGGATAAACAGGAAAGGGCTGTAACCCATTAAAAATAATGTTACATGTTTATATCCCAACACAATTAGTGCCAAACCAGCATGGAATTGTTTCTGCTTCCTTAAGCTTTTAGTGATCGTTCTTGAACTTACTGTAAAAGGTAATTCATTGAATCATAGGTGTCTGAAGGGAGGAGCAAATGAGGAAACATGTGATGTCCCAATGCAAACCCCAAGTACGAAAGGGTTGGATTTGCATCATGATGTCATGATGCACATATTGTCATTTTTTATCATTGAAGTAGTGGACACCCATGCATTGAACAGAAATTGAGGGAATGCTTTTTTTTCATGGCATAACATTATTTTAAAAAGAAGTGATAGTTTTGACTTTTGTTGTACATAGGAAAAAATAACTAGCAAAACAATTTTGAAAAATGATAACGTCTGAATGCATATATTATGCATGCTTTATTTTAACCATGGTTTGTTGAACAAGCCACAGTGGCTAAATTACTAAGCCATTTAAAAAAAATGTTATGCTTAAACTGATGTGTGAATCTAATGTTGGCTACAGTAGAAAGAAATTGACAAGATTAGGGAATAGCAATAGTAGTGACAGCAATAATTGAGAAAAGAAAACTATTTTGTTTCTTATTTATTTACATTATAGACACAGATGGGAATTGTGTTATCATTATTGATTTGAAGAAATTATTCTTATCACTAGCTATACAGGTAGTCCTCGCTTAACAACCACAGTTGGGACCAGCAACTCTGTCACTAAGCCACACAGTAATTAAGTGAGATATCATGTGACCATGATGGGCTTATGACCTCACTTCCACTGCAGTCATTAAGTGAATCACCCATGGTCATTAAGCAAGACATCGCGTGACCACAACTTGTGATTTTACTGCCGGCTTCTCCATTGCCTCTGCTTGTTGGAAGCCGACTGTGAAGCATGCAAATGGCAATCACATGACCGCAGGGATTCTGCAACGGTCATAAGTGCAAGGACCAGTTGTAAAGTTACTTTTTCAGCACCATTGTAACTTTGAACAGTCGCTAAACAGGGCAGTTGTTAAGAGAGGACTATCTGTAATTGAATATTTCTGACACTTACCTGATTTCCTAGCTCTAGTAACATAGCATAAAAAAATTTTCTCCCGTAACTGCAGGTATGAGGATGAGATACCTTGAACTGCTAAAATTTCTCTCTTGTTGATGAAAATTTGGGCCCCTTCCACATGTGGGGGCTATGTTGATGTCAGATTGGTGCCATCTATTATATCCCTGTCATCTCGTGGGGCTTCCTCAGAGCTTGGGAAGCTAAGGCAATTAACTACCAGCTTGGCTCTTGCTCCAGAGGAAACACTATGAAGACCATTTTGCAGCATTTCCTGTGGAGCTGCAGTGCAAGTAGTTTTCCCATTGCTGGAATCATCCACTTAGTCTGACCTCCTGGGATTTCCCCCTTCCTGCCAGGTAATAAGGCACAGTTATGCCTTGTCACCATCCCCCTACCCTCCACAGCTGCTCTGCAGAATGGCTTTGCTGCTCTACCCACAGTGGATGGGCAGATTTTTTTTTAGTTTTTCTTTAACAGCAAACTGCAGCAAGGGAAGAAGATGAGTGTTAGCTAATTGCCATGGTTAGTGCTGCCCCATTCCCCAGATGGAGGGGTGGCTGGCTAGTTGTGCCAGGGAAGGGAAGGGGAGGGGAGGATTCCGAGACTCATAAAATGCTCCTTAGGGTTGCATAGGCAAAGCCAGTGTTCATGTGGAAGGGGGACATGGAGTCTTTTTTCCATGCATGTTTATTTCAGAATACATATCCTAAGAAAATAAATACCACATCAATCTTTTTAAAGCTTTTCTTTATTATTTCAGATTTAAAACACCAAATTCAGTTTCAGACCTAATTACTGATGCATATCTTGGGTTCATTTGGCTTTGTAGTGATGACAACACATCAGCAGGATTCTCTTCCCATGAAAGCTCACCTAGAATCTACTGTTACTCCCTTTCAGGACAAGGCAAATGCTGGGCATTAACACATCATGCTAATCAATAATGTGGTTGGTTTACTTGGGATTAACAACCAAAAACCTGGATGACTCCTAGATGATAGCAAAGTGGTACAAAAACTCTGTTTTTGTTTTCCTCTAATGGTCATCCAGATCTTTGTAGTCAGATCTGGTAGCCCCAGTGTTGTGCTGATCAAATCCATTGCTTAGGACTATTGTGAATCAGACCATAGATGCTTGCTTTTCCAGACTTTCCAAACTTTTTAATGTTGGTTGGTTTTCCTTTCTGTTCTTTTAACTTGATTGAGTTAACATTATTGCTTTGATTTTAAATAAGTTCCTCTCTTTCATTCATTTATTTATTTAATTTTTATCCAGCCTTTATTATTTTTATAAATAACTCAAGGCAGGAAACATACCTAATACTCCTTCCTCCTCCTATTTTCCCCACAACAACCACCCTGTGAGGTGAGTTGGGCTGAGAGAGAGTGACTGGCCCAAGGTCACCCGGCCGGCTTTCATGCCTAAGGCGGGACTAGAACTCTCAGTCTCCTGGTTTCTAGCCCATTGCCTTAACCACTAGACCAAACTGGCTCTTTGCTAGTATATGTGGGTTGTTTTTTTTTTTGTTTTTTTTTACAAAACGTCTTCCACCCCCCACCTGAAACACAAGTATTCCTCCTTTTTTGGATAAATAAAATCCACAGGTAATCTATAACTTCCTTGAGGATATTAATATTAATATTTTTTCCTAAAGAAAGCATGAAGTGTAAAAGATGTTTCAAAGTCATTATTGTATCTTCTACTGCAGGTGCGTTTAATGATAACAGATGCTGCACGACATAAACTTCTGGTACTAACTGGGCAGAGCTTTGAAAATACAGGTGAACTCATTCTTCAGTCAGGATCTTTCTCATTTCAGAACTTCATTGAGATCTTCACTGACCAAGAGGTTTGTTTCTTAACTGTTGCTACTCTATAACTCAATGTGACAGAAGTTTTGTTTGTACATTTAATTGCACAGTAGGTTCATAAATTTAATGTTTTTGAAGAGGATTAAAAAAATCAGAGATAGATACCCATCATGCTATTCATTTTTAAAGTACTATGCAGACTGCAGAATAAGGAATAAAAAATAGTAAGCCAATTTTATAATAGGGGGTGTGGTGGCTCAGCGGGTAAGACGCCAGGCTTGTCGATCGGAAGATCGCAAGTTCGGAGGTTCGAATTCCTAGCCCCGTGTGACGGAGTGAGCTCCCGCACTCGCCCCAGCTCTTGCCAACCTAGCAATTCGAAAGCATGCAAATGCAAGGAGATAGATAGGTACCACTTCGGTGGGTAGGTAACAGCGTTCCGCGCGCATCATGCGGGCCACATGACCGTGGAAGCGTCTTCGGACAACGCTGGCTCTTCGGCTAACAAACGGAGATGAGCACCAGATCCTAGAGTCGGACACGACTGCACAAATGTGCAGGGGGAACCTTTTTTTTTTTAAAGCCAATTTTATTTATTTATTTGCTTACAATTTTTGTAACTATCCCTAACCTGAAGATTCTGGACAACATACAAGTGGTGGTTTTGACTGGTTCTCAAAGTTCTGGCTGTCCCAGCACCCCCGCAGTCACATGATCGTGATCTAGGAGCTTGGCAACCGACTTGCACTTACGATGGTTGCAGCATCCCACAGTCACGGGATCACAATTTGCAACCTTCCCTGTCAGCTTCCCACAAGCAAAGTCGACGGGGAAGCCGGCAGGGAAGATCGCAAGTTGCTTGGGTAAGTCTCCCCCACCCGCACAGCCTCCCCTAGCCCCTCTGCACTCACGCCGTGTCTCAGTTGCCACCACACACACTTCCATGCCCTTAACAAGCAGTTTGAATTGGCCAGGAAGTTGGTGGCTATACTGGTAGCCACTATGGCAAATTCAAAATTAGTGTTACATTCTAATGGCAGGGCTGATCCACCTGGCTGATCCAGGTCTAGCATCCTTATTCAGGATCAGCTGCAGCTTCTGGGACATTTTCAAAGGCTGCCTCACATAGAGTGCATTACATTAACCAAATACATGGTGATCACAGAATGAGTGTGATGACCCTGATTTCAATGCCCCAATAATCGCGTCGCTATGCAGTTCTTTTGAATTGCAGAATAAGCTTTATTAAGGTTACATGTAAATCAAAGCAGTCTCAAAGACCCGAATGGCGTTTCCCGCCAAAGAATTTAATTTTGCCTTTCCCCCCTTGTGCCAGCCCCCCCTGCGCCCGATGATGTCAGTGTCCGTTTCTTTCCCACTCCGTTCAAGCCCCCTCCATACTCATGCAGGTGGACGACCTTGACGATCTGGAAATCGGGCTCCAACTGTCTGGCGCGATTCTTGGAATGTGCTCCCCCTCCCTTCGCGAGTCTGTTTCAGGCTGACACGTATCTTCGAAAGTACATGGCAGAATTCAAACTGCAATCCTGACAATGAGATTCCATCACCAGAGCATCCTGGTACAGGGAGGATTGTAACTATTTTTACTGATGGTCCCATTGGCCATGGCCCCTACCTGCTGTTTAAGCAGTAGCTGCAGGTCCAAGAGGACCCATAGGTCATGAAGCAATTCCTTCGGGGAGAGCACAACCCTATCCAGAGTATCTATGGTGATTGATGTTCACAGATGTTTGTTGATGTCCAGGAACTTGTTCTTGGAGGGATTTAATCTGACCCTAACAGCCTCCAGACACTTGCTCAGGCTTTTTTTTTTTTATCCAGCCTTATTATTTTTATAAATAACTCAAGGCGGTGAACATACCTAATACTCCTTCCTCCTCCTATTTTCCCCACCACAACAACCCTGTGAGGTGATTTGGGCTGAGAGAGAGTGACTGGCCCAAGGTCACCCAGCCGGCTTTCATGCCTAAGGCGGGACTAGAACTCTCAGTCTCCTGGTTTCCCATTGGCTCCTTCCTAGGGCTGAGAGACAGGGACTGGCCCAAGGTCACCCAGCCGGCTTTCATGCCTAAGGCGGGACTAGAACTCTCAGTCTCCTGGTTTCCTATTGGCTCCTTCCTAGGGCTGAGAGACAGGGACTGGCCCAAGGTCACCCAGCCGGCTTTCATGCCTAAGGCGGGATTAGAACTCACCGACTCCTGGTTTCTAGCCCAGCACCTTAACCACTAGACCAAACAGTTTAACCAGGAGTGACAATGAACAACTGAGTATCATCAGCATGCTGATGACATTCTACCCCAAACTAACAAATGACTTTTTAAAGCAGCTTCACAGATATATTAAATAATATAGGGAACAGCATAAAACCTAAGGCACCTCACATTGGAACAATCCTGGGTTTGAATGCTGCCCCCTACAAATTGCAACTGCGCTCTCAGGTAAGGGCAGAACATCAAAGCATGGTACAATCCTACAACCCTTGTTGACGATCCAGCAAGATGCCGTGGTTGATGGCATTAAACATAGCTGAGAGGTCTAATAGGACCAAGAAAATGCATTCCTCTCAATAAAGGTGACTCTAGGGTGACCAATGCTGCTTCCTTCCCAGGACTGGGCCTGAATCCTGATTAGTAGGATAATCTGTTTCTTCTAGGATTCTCTGTTGCTGGGACACAGCCACCTTCTCAAGCATCTTTCTCAAAAATGGAATGCAGTATATCAGGTGAAAGTTATTTAAAAAATGAGGTCACATAAAGGCTTCTTTGTATTATGAATATACATTCAAACAAGAAGCCAAGACCTTTATGTATATTTGTTTCTGAAACAAAGCTAGAGATGGATCTAGAAGCAGGTTTCTTTCTCAGTCCTGATCTTTTACATTGCAAGGTACTGTATATTCTAGTATATCAGCCTCCTTCACAAATGTAGGGAAGGGTGTAGGGAAACTGGAAATGTATGTGCTTCAGGATTACTTTGCCCTCTCAACATAGGTAACTTTTCTACCCAAGTCTAAAATAATAAAATTAAATTGGCTGAATCTTTTTAGGACGTCAGCAGACACAGCTGAGATATTTCCACAGCTGCACTCATGACGGAATATAAATACTTTTGAAATAAAAGCCGCTTTTCTTAATATGGAAATGCCCTGGCACTGGGACTACTGGGTGTAATTGCTATTTTTTTTCTTGTGGTAACAGGGCACATCAGAGAAAAGAAGACTTTAGACTAGCAAAATTACTTTGATTTTTACTAGAACACTGAAATCAATTGTGGGGGCCAAGGGCAAAATTCTAACTCAGGAAGCAGATCCACTTTCTATTTAGTCTCATTTAATTTTGAGACACAAATATGGATTCAGTGTATACAACCGTATAACATTTCTGTTTGGGTTTTGCAATTTCAGATTGGAGAATTATTGAGCACTACTCACCCTGCTAATAAAGCCAGCTTAACGCTTTTCTGTCCTGAAGAAGGGGACTGGAAGAATTCAAACCTTGACAGACACAATCTTCAAGACTTCATCAACATTAAGCTGAACTCTTCTCCTATTTTGCCTGAAATGGAAGGGCTTTCTGAATTCACAGAATACTTGTCAGAGTCAGTGGAAGTACCGTCACCATTTGATATTTTGGAGCCACCAACATCAGGAGGTTTTCTGAAACTTTCTAAGCCTTGTTGTTATATTTTCCCTGGTGGAAGAGGAGATTCAGCACTGTTTGCAGTAAATGGATTCAACATGCTTATCAATGGAGGATCAGAGAGAAAATCTTGTTTCTGGAAACTCATCCGACATTTGGACCGAGTGGATTCAATTTTGCTCACTCACATCGGAGATGATAATTTGCCAGGAATTAACAGCATGTTACAACGGAAAATAGCAGAATTAGAAGAGGAGCAGTCTCAAGGCTCTACTACCAACAGTGACTGGATGAAAAATCTAATTTCACCTGATTTAGGAGTTGTATTTCTTAATGTTCCTGAAAGCCTAGGAAATCCTGATCCTAATTTGCAGTTAAAAAGAAGTGTAGAAGAGGCTTGTTCTACATTGCAATACTTAAACAAGCTATCCATGAAACCAGAACCTCTCTTTAGAAATGTAGGAAACAACACTGAGCCCATTATCCTTTTTCAAAAAATGGGTGTAGGGAAACTGGAAATGTATGTGCTTAACCCAGTCAAAAACAGCAAAGAGATGCAATATTTCATGCATCAGTGGACAGGTACAAACAAAGATAAAGCTGAACTGGTGCTGCCAAGTGGTCAAGAAATAGACATCCCAGTTTCTTACTTGACTTCGATCTCGTCTTTGATTGTATGGCACCCTGCAAACCCTGCTGAAAAAATTATCAGAGTTCTTTTCCCAGGGAACAGTACACAGTATAGCATATTAGATGGCCTAGAGAAGCTCAAACATTTGGACTTCCTTAAACAACCAACGGTGACACAAAAAGACTTAACTGGTAACCTGGCAAGTCCAGCAGTAAAACAAGCAAAACTGAAGCAGAGAACAGAGAGTAAAGAAAGTCTCAAGCCAGTTACTAAAACGCTGTCTACAAAGACTGTCAGAAAAGAATCGAGAGAGGAGGCATCTGACACGGGGAAATCTAGCCCACCAGAAAAGGCTCAAAAAGTAGAAAATAAACCCATCATAAAAAAAGATAAACCAGCAAAAAGTGAGAGTAGGCTCTCTGTGACTGAAAAAGACCTAACCACGAAGGAACAGCAGCTTGTGAAATCTGAAACCCCTGAAAAACAAGCAACTGATGTGAAACCAAAAGTAATAAAGGAGAAGCATGTGAAAAAGGAAGTGAAAGTAAAATCTGAAGAGAAACAAGAAGAGAAAGAAAAGTCAAAGAAAGAGGTACCTAAGAGAGATGAAAAATCCCAGGCCAAGAAAGAGGAAAAGCCTAAAAAGGATGATTCCAAAAAGGAAATAAAGAAAGAATCTAAAAAAGAGCCAAAGAAAGAAGCTCTTCCAAAAGAATCCAAAAAAGAGGAGAAAAGGGAAGTGAAAAAGGAAGAAAAGAAAGAACCCAAGAAGCTTCCTAAGGAGATAAAGAAAACCTCTGCTGCTTTGCCTGAATCAAAGAAGGTTACAGCAAAGCCAAAACCACAGAAGAAGGAAGAACCCATCAAAAAAGAAAGTGGGCTTGCTGGGAAACCCAAAGAAAAGGTTAAAAGCAAGTCACTGAAGAAAGAGCTCAAAGTGGCTGAAGCATCAGCTGCAGCAGTGACTGCTTTGGGCGCTGGGGCTGCAGCAGTAGCAGCTGCAGGCCTGGCAGCCAGTGGGAAAGAACTTGAAGTTGAGAGGTCACTTATGTCCTCACCAGAAGACTTAACAAAAGATTTCGAAGAACTAAAAGCGGAAGAAGTTGAGGTAGTGAAGGAAACAAAGCTTCAGGAAGATAACGTTGAAGATGAAAGCCAGCCAACTGACACAGAACAAAAGGAGGATTACAGAGTTCAAAAAGAAGAAATAGAAGCCCCTGCTTATTCTCCTGATGAAGACATAACCGCCACAGAACCTGAGGGAGAATGTGAACAAACTCCTGAAGAGCTGGAGTCTGTGGGAAAGGACAGGGTTGATGACAGTGAAAAGTTGGAAGAGGAAGGAGCAGGGTTTGAAGAATCTTCCGAGGCAGGTGACTATGAAGAAAAGGCTGAGACAGAGGAGGCAGAAGTACAAGGGGACAATGAGGGAGAAGAGCTACCACCAGGTTTCAGAAAGCAAGACATAAAGGATATCATCGAAACAGGAGAGATTGAAAAAGAAACGATAGAAGCCCCTGAATATGAAAAAATGAAAGGGTTAATGTATGATAAAAAAGCAGAATTTAAAGTGGAGTATGAAGAGCACTATGAAGAAAATGTAGAAGAAACAACAGTTGAAAAGGCAGAAACAGAAGAGACTGAAGAAGACAAAACTGAGGAGGCCAAAGATGAAGAAGAAACTGAAAAAATAGAAGAGGATTATGTCATGGCTGTGGTAGACAAAGCAGCTGAAGCTGCTGAAATGGATGATAAATACAGTTTGCATATAACTACTCCAACTAAATTGTCAGAATCTCCATCTCCAGCAAAGGAACCAGCATCTTCAATCCATGATGAAACTCTACCTGGTGGGTCAGAAAGTGAAGCAACTGTTTCAGATGAAGAAAACAGAGAAGACCAGCCTGAGGAATTCACTGCTACTTCATGTTATACCCAGTCCACTATTGAAATATCCAGTGAACCAACTCCAATGGATGGAATGTCAACTCCAAGAGATATAATGAGTGATGAAACAAATAATGAAGAAAGTGAATCTCCTTCCCAAGAATACGTTAACATTACTAAGTATGAGTCAGCACTATATTCTCAAGATTTTGCTAGGCCTAAAGTTTCTTCTCTTCCCGATGCTTTTAATGGGTTATCGGAAGGATCTAAAACAGATGCTACTGAAGGCAAAGACTATAGTGTTTCAGCTTCTACCATTTCACCACCTTCGTCGTTAGAGGAAGACAAATTTAACAAATCTTCATTCCAGGATCTGTATCGTCTTCGGGAAAATGAATTCAAAACTATTAATAAATTAGAAATTTCAGAAACTTGGGATGAGAAGCTTAGCCCAACTATAGATGAAAGTCCAGCCCCACTATCACCAGTTGCTAAAACACCTCTTAGTGAACGTAGTGTGAACTTTTCCCTGACTCCCAATGAGATTAAAACATCAACTGAACCTGTGGCTCTCACAACATTGCCAGAAAAACATCATGAAACCCAGGAAGAGCAGTGCCCTAGCCCTGATGATAAAACATTAGAAGTGATATCCCCTTCACAATCAGCTGCTGGAAGTGCTGGTCACACACCTTACTATCAGTCTCCCACTGATGAAAAGTCAAACCAACTTCCAACTGAGATTCCTGGAAAGACAACTGAAGTACCAATCAGTTTTGAAGTTAGTGATGCCAAAGACAATATTGCAAAACACAGAATAAGCCCAATGGATGAACCAGTGCCTGACTCTGAATCGCCTTTTGAGAAAGTGCTCTCACCTTTACGAAGTCCACCACTTATTGGTACAGAGTCTTCCTATGACACGTTTTTGAGTGCTGATTTAAAATCTGTCAGAGAAACTGAAATTACCTTTGAAAAGAAAAGTGAAACTGATGGGTCCATGTTGCAGAAGAGCTCAGTTTCTGAATTTACTTCTACAAACATTTTCCAAGAGCAGCAAGATGAAAAGGATGAGCTGACACCTCCAGGGTCAGACATTCTTCTAGAAAAGAAAAAGGACGATTTAGAAACTTCAGAAATTCAGTCTGCATTAGTTTTGGAAGAGAGGAAGCTAGCAGAGGTTTCTCCTACTCAGGTAGATATTAGTCATTTAGGCTATTTCAAAGAGGACACCAAAATGTCAATATCTGAAAGTACAGTCTCTGATAAATCTGCAACTCCTGTTGATGAAGTTGTAGCAGAAGATACTTATTCACATATTGAAGGAGTTGCATCTGTTTCTACAGCATCTGTTGCTACTAGTTCATTCCCAGAACCAACCACTGATGATGTATCTCCTTCACTGCATGCTGAGGTTGGATCTCCTCACTCTACTGAAGTTGATGATTCTCTTTCTGTGTCCGTTGTACAAACACCAACTACATTTCAGGAAACAGAAATGTCTCCATCTAAAGAAGAGTGCCCAAGACCAATGTCTATTTCTCCACCAGATTTTTCCCCTAAAACAGCAAAGTCAAGGACACCAATACTAGATCATAGGTCTCCTGAACAAACAACCATGTCAGTAGAATTTGGACAAGATTCACCTGAACAGTCTTTGGCCATGGATTTTAGCAGACAGTCTCCTGAGCAACCCATAGTAGGTGCTGCTGTGCACCATATATCTGAAAATGGTCCAACAGAAGTTGATTTTAGCCCTTCAGACATGCAAGAACATGGATTTCCAAATAAAATATCGCCAGTGGAACAAGTATGTTATGGCCATGAGAAGGATATTTCAGAGATTATTTCAGTTTCTCAGATAGAGGCTTCACCTTCACCTTCCTCTTCCTCTGTTCATACACCATCACAGGCAAGTTCTCCCCTACAAGAAGAAATTCTATCAGGTGTTACACAGCCTAGTGATATACCATTACATTCTACATTTCCATCAGAAAAAATGCAAAGCTTGGGGGATAAGCTCTCACCAAAGTCTGATTTATCTTCATTAACACCCCGGGAATCTTCTCCTTTATATTCACCTAGTTTTTCAGATTCACCTCCCATAATGAAAGAAACAATGGCTGCTTCTCAGTCATCTCTATTATCACTGCATGTATCCCCAGACAAATTATTTGGCTATCATACATCAATAGTTCAAGACCCTGAGACAAAACATGGTCAAGAGCTTCTAGTCTCTAAGGATCAGGAAGATACAGAAGAAACATCCATATCACCAGAAGCTCTTATGTACTCTTATAAGGAAACTGGAAAAAGCACTAGATCACCTGAAGCTGTTAGTTACTCTTATGAAAAAACAGAGGAAGTCACTGAATCCCCTGAAACTCTTGATTACAACTATGCTGCAGCAAAGGAAACCTCCAGATCACTAGAGGCAGATAGTTATTCCTATGAAATAATAGAAAAAACCACCAAGTCACTAGAAGCCCTTGATTATTCTTATGAGAAATCCACCAAACCATCAGAGTCTGTCCATTATCTTTATGAGTCCACAGAGAAAGCCACCAAATCACCTGACATTTCAAGTTATCACTATGAGAATGATAAATACCTTGTTTCAGAAAAATCTGAAATCCGTCAAGATGTTGATTTATGCCTTGTCTCATCCTGTGAATACAAGCATCCCAAAACAGAATTGTCACCTTCTTTTATAAATCCTAACCCTTTAGAATGGTTTGCAAATGAGGAACAATCTCAAGACCAAGAAAAACTGTTAATTCAGTCAGGAGGTGCTCCACCACCCTCTGGAGGAAAACAGCAAGCCCGCCTGTGTGGTGAAACTCCCCCAACTTCCGTGAGTGAATCTGCTCCATCGCAGACCGACTCAGATGTACCCCCTGAAACAGAAGAGTGTCCTTCTATCACAGCAGATGCTAACATTGATTCAGAAGATGAATCTGAAACTATACCAACAGATAAAACAATTACATATGAACACATTGACCCTCCCCCAGCCCCCGTTCAAGATCGCAGCCCTTCACCTAGGCACCCAGATGTCTCCATGGTAGATCCAGAGACAATACCTATTGACCAGAACCTCAGCAAGCCTTTGAAGAAGGATCTGAAAGAAAAGACGAAAACGAAAAAGCAGGGGACTAAGACTAAATCTTCCTCTCCTGCCAAGAAGAATGATGGCAAACCTAAGCAGATGGCTTCTCCAAAGCCTTCTGGCTTGAAGGAATCATTGGATAAAGTTTCAAGAACAGCTTCTCCAAAGAAGAAGGAGTCTGTGGAAAAAGCTGCCAAAAATGTCTCTACTACAGAGATAAAATCTTCTCATAAGGAAGAGAAAGATAAGGAAACCAAGAATGCAGCCAATTCTACAACATCAAAGTCAGCAAAAACTACAACTTCAGGTGAGAATAAATTGTAAAGTTAATCTCATATATCAGCCTTCTTCATCCTATTGTCTTCCAGATGTACCAGATTGCAGCAGTCAAAATTCTCAGCCTTCATTGACAGTACTGGTGGCTAAGAATTCTGAAAGTTGTAATCTCAACACAACTGGATTAACTAAATTACTAAAGAGGATGTAGAGATTGTTTTGTAGCTGTACTTAAACCTGCCTGCTTTAAAAAGCCAGCATTTTACATGAGGACCATTAAAATAGCCTTAAATCAAGTGAGTTAATTTCAGACTTGTTGACTTGCATGATTTTGATATGATTCAACTTGATAGAATGACATGTTTTTTTATGAAACATTTACTGTATGTTTGTCAGTGTTTCTAAACAATATCTCAGGATAGTGTTGCACTGTGCGTGACAAAACAAAATTCCCACAGTAAACATTTTAGCATGTGGACAATATGCTAGCATTGTTAAGGATCAATGAGTATACATTCCAGTCCAGTTCAATTTAAAGTTTGCAGTTAGAATGCAGAAAAATATTATTGCTGTGATTTTTCATGAAATCTTTTCAAGAGGGGGGAGAAAGCAAAAAAAGCAAAGCAACCCCAAACAAACCCTTAATTCCATGCTTCTCATGGAAACCCTCATGGGATTCTCATGGAATCCCTATTATTGCTAGTTTGAAAGTAAAAAAAGGATGGCTACCAAGAGCAAGAAGGTTCCCTACTCACATCAAGATAATTGTATAATGCAGAGTTCTTTTATGTGTTAAAGAAAGGACTAGAAAGTCAGGATGCACTAAACAGTGGCTGCTAGACAATTTAAAACCTGTGTTTGGAAGTCAGAAATAATTCAGTGTCAATCTGGATTCAACAACATTGGTAAATAGTTGAAGATTATTTTCTTACAGTTTGGTATAGCTTTACTGAGTAAGTAGAAGGAGCATACTGCTCCTAATACACATAGAAATCTATGGTCAGATACTTAGTTTAAGAACAGCCACTGAGCATTGTATTACTCTATACTAACTAAAGTGTCACTAGTGCTTAAATTTAATGTTAAAAAAGTTAACACATCTGGATGCTGGTGAGCTGGGGGAGGCTACTGTATAGCCTGTTACCATCATGGGTTTCACTGGGGATTGAAACCATGATGTTAGAAATAAACATAAGCTGCCCAGAGTCATTGAGAGTTGGGCAGCATACAAGTTTAATATATTATTATTATATTTATTTATTTATTTATTTATTTATTTATTTATTTAATTAAATTTCTATGACCGCCCATCTCCCTCTCAAGGAGGGACTCTGGGCGGTTCATAGCTATAACAATAGTACAATACAATAAAAACATGATAAAATACAATATACTAAATATAATAAATATAATTTAAATTATTACTATTATTATCATCATCATCTAGGCTCTACACTATAATATTTCCTGTCTTCTGGTTTTGTTCTCTTTATACTACATGTTCTCACATCAACCTGCATTTGTGATTTCTATTTGTTACCTGTGGTTCTCCTTTGAAAAAAATATAGTGGTAGAATAGTATTACAGTATGCCCAATATGGGCAAATTTCACTTGCTTTCTTTTCATCTTTGATTAGCATGCACTAACAGCTTGGGCCTGCCCAGCAAGGTGACAGCACTTAGACAACAGTGGCTAATCTGAAAAAAAGGTCAGACCTAGTTAATACTTGGAAAAGAGATTCCCAGGAAATATTAGGCTAAAGGCTAAAATGGGAGTGTTTCTTGGCCAAGGAAAGGAGCAAATTATTTCCATACAGTTTTTTACAAGAAAACTATGTGGACATGCCCATGAAGTCACCAGAAGTCAAACTTCACTCTCTTAATGCTTGTGCTTCTGAATCTCTTATATTTCATATTTGTTGCAATATGTGATGTTGAGAACCAGTGTGGTGTAGTAGTTAAGGTATTTGACGAAGAGCGGGGAGACCAAGGTTCTGGTCCACCTCAGCCAAGGAAGCCCAGCCCAATCTCTTTCACAATTGTTATGGGGGGAAATAGGGGGAAGAAGTACTATGTATACTGCCTTGAGTTCCTGTACAATAAAAGACGGAATATAAATCAAATAAATAAATAAAGTTAATAATTTATTCTTTTTGTATGTGACTTGCTTGTTCTGTTCACTAAGTAGATTTTTATGGTACCAATACCTGATTTTAGCCACTGCTTAAATTCCACAGGATAACTCAAAATCATCAAGAAATATATATATGAATATCACAGCGGGAGTTGGATGTGGCGGTCTGTCCAACTTGAGTTTCTCATTAGTAGACCGTGTGTATTACCATTTTATCAAAAACTGAGACAGGACTCTTTGTTGTTGTTGTTGTTTTTAATTTTTTAGGACCTGGAAATGGGAAAGCAACAAAATCTATAGCTGTGCCTCCAGGACCTCCTGTGTATTTGGACCTGGTCTATATTCCCAACCACAGCAATGGCAAGAATGTCGATGTAGAATTTTTCAAGAGGGTGAGATCATCCTACTATGTTGTGAGTGGGAACGATCCTGCTGCTGAAGAACCAAGCAGGGCCGTCTTGGACTCCCTGCTGGAAGGCAAAGCTCAGTGGGGGAGCAACATGCAGGTACGTTCTCCAGGATTTGGGAAGTAAAGGAAAACCCATAGAAACAAGACGCTAAGAACCACCTTTCATTCATATAAATTCAGTAAAAGTTATATTAAATGGGAAGAATTTACTTTTGTTTAAAATCACGAGATAAAGAGAGTGCCACATCTAAATCTTCAACTGTTGTCTTTTTACTAAGGAGAGTTGATTGCATAATTTATAATTGATTAATCATGTGTTCTGTGTGCAATACTATGATCTTTGAGACAGCACCTCCTGGGGCAAAATGAATATTTGTTTTTTCCCCACTCCCCAAATTGGGATTTTGACTATGAAGAGTGAAAACTAATATTGGATCTCTCCTCTTCCTGGTTGCTTTTGAACTCAGTCTTCCTACATCTAAAACTCTGATATTGGGAAGGATTTGAAAGGGTTGGTTCTTGGAGCAGAATGGGACCACTGAAGATCCAAATGATCCTCAGCACTCCAAACTTTTCACCATAACTCCAAATGTTTGAAAATAGATCTAGATGGGTTCACTCCCATTGTAAGAAATGGAAAGACTGCTTTTCAACTGAAACACAGAATCAAGAAAAGAATGGCAGTGAGCACTACTTCCTACTCCTGCTTAATTGGTTGTTGCTGGCAGGGCTTTAGGAAGGAAAATCCCAATAAGATTTTTTGGTTAACTGAATGTTTTAAATAGAAATAAAGGTATTAATGGACCTGTAAAAAACAGAACTATACAGAATGGAAATGGTCTCACTGAAATGTAAATCATCTAACCGCTATAATATGAAGTGCAATCCAATGATTTCAAGAGGATTATAAGTGGATTTGCTGTATCCTTCTACTGTTGACTACTTGCTCTGAATTTTCCCTCACCCTCCTGTTTTTGATAGCCCAGTTCAGAGACTGAACATAAATAAGCCTAGCTAGCAAAAAATGTTAGCTATTGGGGCTATAGTTGTATGCAAGTGCTTGAATGTGGTAATGTCTTGCTTTAAATTCCCTTCTCATTACTATTTTTGGACAGCTCTGCCAATACATCATCTTTCAGGCATAGAAATAGTCTTATTAAAATAAATAACTTAAACAGAAGAACCTTCTTTTGAGAGTTAAGCAAAAAAAAAAGTTGTGTTGATCTTTTCCATCCTGGTACTTTCCCCAGCTGTGTTGAAATATAAACTTGCTGTTTGGAGATAACAGATGTAGTCCAACACATCTGGAGGGCATCATAGTGGGAAGGAATAATGTGTATGCTACTTTTCTCACGTGGAAGGCACTGATTCATATCTTACCAAATTTTGTTTGTGTGTGTGCGTAATTAATTATTTTGCACTGCTTAATGATCTAAAGCTAACTTCTAAGATCATATGCAAAAAGCTGCTCTCCTTAAAAATGCTTGCACTTTTAACATTTTTAGTATTTATTTATATCTATTTATATGGCCACCCATCTCACCAATGTGACTCTGCTTGGCTAACATGCATTAAAATACAATATTAATACAATACATATGTTAAAAATCTACTTAATCGCATGCCTCCCCAGGTATTGTTTCAGTGCCCCAACTACTGTATCTGGGCAGGATCCAATTATAGAAAAGAGGCTTTCACACTTCTAAAATAATGGTTAACAAAGCTTTCAATCACACAAAAATAAGTTTAAAATTTTGAAAAATTCTGACATGAAAACATTATGTAAGGAAATGGCATGAGTGCTTGTGGAACATTGTGGTATAATGTAGCAAGTACACAAATAATAGATCTGCGATATATTCTCAGTAGTGGTACGATAAGGATGGTCGTGCCTTGGGATATTGCTCTGCTTTTCAAAATCCATAACAACCAATTGTCTTCCTATGTCCAGTTATTCCTTCTGATGATCAAGCTTTCCCAACTGGGCACTCTCCCGATGTGTTGGGATTGTCTGAGAATGTTATGGTTGTAATTCCAACACATCTAGAGGATGACAAATTGGGTAAGGTTGCACACAGGGTTGGTAGTGCAGTCATGGGGGTTTGCAAAACTCCCCAATTTGAGAACTGCATGTTCTGGAGAACTTCAGAATGCTCTGTTCCCTATCCATATGATGTCACGGGGGGAGAAACTTGGCAGTTCTCAGAAGTAAATACTCTATAATGTTCTGGATTTACTTCCAGAAATCACTGAACCATCCCCCAGAAAAAAACTTTTCATTCCAGAAAAATCCATAGGGGGTCAGTACTGTAGTGAGATTTCTGATTAGAATTTGTCCTTCATTTTGTAATTTCTTCTCTAATGTACTCTTTGTATGACAGGTGACTTTAATCCCAACCCATGACTCAGAGGTGATGAGGGAATGGTATCAAGAGACCCACGAGAAACAACAGGATCTTAACATCATGGTTTTGGCAAGCAGTAGCACTGTTGTTATGCAAGATGAATCTTTCCCTGCATGCAAGATTGAACTGTAAAAAAAAAAGCAATGCATTTCAACTTTAAACTTTGTTTCCAGAAATTCTTCAATTTGAAAATACTTTTTCTAAAAATATAATCCATCTAATTCAGCTGCTGAACTATATATACCTGCAAAATGCTATACTGTATCAGAGTGATGCAAGTCACTATTTTTTTTTCAGTCTTTGCTAATTGCTACGGGAAATAACAGTATTCCCACCATAGGGTTCAAATTACTGCAAAACCTGCAGATCCAGGTTCATCTTCATTGAACACTTGGAAACCATGCACTAGCAAACACTGCTGACTTCTGCCAGGTTGGGGGCATTTGCCCTTGGAAGAAACAGAGAAAAAGGGGGAGAGAGGGGGGGAGGGGGAAGATGAGTTGGGTGGAGTAGAGGAGAATAAAATAATTAATTCTGCATTACTTACAAAGCAGTCAGTGACTTACCTCCTGCAGTCTGGCATCCCATAGAAAGAAAGATCTGTTTGTTTCAGAGTAGGCATGTTTAATTTAGTGACATCTTAGCTAGAAAATTAAGTGAAACAGAATGTGGCTTTGAAGGAACATTGCATTGGAAATACTGACTTGCTGTTGGCATCTTCCCATTCAGTGTTTCATTGTCACGTAACATCATTCTCTTAGACAAAATATGCAAGTAGTTTGAACCCCATTCAGTTTAACGTGCAGACATATTGGTCTAAGGCATGCTCCCAGTGAAAACCCAGAGTCCTCTCAAATTTGACAAACTTGCATGCTAAAACACCCAGGTCACCGACAAGTTTACTGAAGCAAAATACCAAAGCAGTTGGGAGTACCTATGGTAGACAATTTGCCTTAGAAAGTGACTTGAATGTACAAAGATACTTGATGCACTTATTTTTTAATGCAAGATAGCAAGTTTATAAACCATCTGTGTAGGATTATAGTTACACCAGTACAGAACTATGCGTGTGCATGTGTGCTATTGGAAACCTCTCTGATTGGTCAAACAGCTTGGTGCTATGAATTATGTGTGTAAGTTGAACACTTCATTGGTGCACCTGAACAGCAAACCTTGTTTGAAAAGTTATTTTTTTCTCTCTTTTTTTCCTGCTTCCTGGAAGCATGAAAGAAAAGGTGTTCAGTACCAGAAACGCAAAACTTAACAAAAACATATGGGATGTTACAAAAAGGTTGTCTCCACATCTGTACAGTCTTTGAAGCTTTCCTTTGTCTTACATTATTTTGACTGTTAATTTAAGAGTGAATATGGGGACAAATGTACAGAAGAATTTTTTTAGCTCTGCACGAACTTTTAATAGATGAATTTTTAAACATGTTTTGTTTACAGGAAAATGCAAAGAAAAAAATCAGGTGAAGGCAGATTTTTTAGTAGTTTTGTAAGACAACGCATAGTGTTATTTTGAGTTCTGGTGAGAATGAAGTATGATAAAGCAGTAACATATTTATTGGAGATAGTTGACTGCCAAGGATTATCTTGCGGAGAGCGCACTAGCAATATCATTACGTGTTAGTGATCAAAGGACTAAGGACTGAAAGGTTAGTTGGCTTTCTTTTAAGCAGGCAGCCTGGGTTTGGGGCTAGCCCGTGGCTCCATGCAACCCAAGGGGTCATTTGTGGTGGCAATATTTCACAGTACCAATGAACACAGCTTGCAACTGGGGGCTGCACCAAACCGCCCTCTGACATTCTAAGCAATCCTGTGAGACACCCGTCAAACCCTCCAGTGTTAGCTGGGCAGCAGAGAACTTGATTTAGTTTTTCCTAGATACGCTTTTATCCTACACTGTCTTAAGTAAAATTAGTTGAAGGATCCCTCCCCAAAGTAAAACCAGAACAGGGTATATACTGTGGTTCGGTGAGATCATAGAAAAGTGCAAAATGTAATCCTGGTCACAGGTTTCAGCTGACGAGAACCTCAACTCCCAGGTTCTTTAAAGGTTCTAGTTGCTAGAATTACAGGAATGAGAGCTGCTGATCAGGATTTCTTACAATCAGATGGGATTTAATATTCCACGTCTTTTCAAGTCTAGCACAGAAAAACAAAGTATGCAAAACTCATTCAGGTATGCATAATTTCTGCAGATTACCGGAATCAACTTTGTGTGACTGAGTTTGGGTTGCCTGGTCACACATTGCTTCGCTTGGCTTCCCAGCAACTGCAGTAGAGTGGTGATGCTGGCACATCACATCACATCACATCACACCACACACCACACACCACACCACACCACACCACACCACACCACACAGCATGCAACCACACTACTTTCTCCCTGCCTCTACAGCACCTGCTAGGGTTGGAGGGATCTCTGGTTCTTCCCTCGTCTTCCCAAACTTGCCACTGTTCCATTTACCCAAACAGATTACATGTGCCTGGCCTAGTGCAGACTTACTTGTTTATTTTTTAATGTTCGAGACCACCTCTACTGGGAAGCCTACAATTTCATTATTAAGGCAGATGGAAACAAAAAGTCGGAAAAATCAGAAAATGTCTGATAACGGAGGCCTGATGATAATATTTCTTGTGCTGGTATAGTATTTTCATGACCAGAGTGCATGTTATCACTACCTGTAATGATATCTCCATTATCCCTAATGTTTTACTTTGCAGCTCTGTACAGAATTTGCATAAGCTCATTCTCTCCATAATAGGAATTTGTTTTATGCCAGTCATGTTTTCAGAAGGCTGATTTCATTAAGTAGTGGACAACTGCAGCAATTTGTTTATTATGTGTTATATAATTTATTTTAATTGTTACATTGTTGGGTTTTTTATTTTCTAGATGTGCATTTGCACTGCTAATTTTTATATATTTTTAATACTACTTTAGATCCTTTTTAATTTGGGCTGGGTAGCCCAATTAATGCTGTGAAATATTGTTTCTGTTTTGTGCATTTAAAAATTCTAATATTTTATTTTTGTCAACTCTAGCAATGCTACTTTATTTATTATTTTATCTTCATCCAAGAAACACTTCTGTTCTTGTAGTTCTTTATTTTTCTTGGAACAACATAGATGGAAGCTCTATGGGTTGGGTCCCAAGTCTTAAACAAAAATTGGTATGATTGTGGAATGAAAAGTAAGGGGAAAATGTATTTTTGAAAGAAACAGAATAGCTGAGCTCATAATTGTGAATGCTGCATTTATTTTTAGTACTAACATTTTAAACATTAAGATGGGCTTGCATCACAGTAAAGAGTCCTTTCACTTAATTAATTTATAACCAGACTTCTTATGAAGAGCAAGTGGGAAAACATTGTCCTGGTACCCATTAAACAGAAAGAACTACAAGTTTTGATATACTCCTGAATGTTATTCTCCCATACCTCACCCCCTTTCTTAGCCCAACAGTTGCTATTTCTAATACAGTTCTATAGCATCCACTAATGTGATGTTCATCCACATTGGACGAGCCAGGCCAATAGTACTGACAGTGGGTTAAAATGTAAGAGTTTACTGGGCAAAGCTGTTACTCTACCACATTATTAGCATAATGACTGTCTTTTACTTTTCCAAGTTTGCACCTTGAAAATATGTGGGCTTCTTAGCAGTGCCCATGCTGGCTGGGGAATTCTGGAGAAATTCATCTGGAGAGTTCCTTAGTTTGGAAAGATTGACTTAGAAGACTTATTCTGAGTGGGTGCCCAAGGAATTGCTATCAGCTGTTCCCAGTTACAATGCAATATTCCATTTATTAACCATTGTTTCAAGATGAATTAGTTTTATGACTTTTTTCCCCACTCTGTTGTTGTTAAGCAGAATTTAAAGGATTTACACAGCAGGAATATGTTTAATTTTCTTCTTGCCAAAATAAAAAAAATTGTGAACAACGAGAAGAAAACGGACTAGATCATGGAGGTTGGCACTCAAGTCTGTTTTGAACTGGGATACTTCTATGTGGATTTTTTTTTGTAGTTCATGCTCAACAAGCAATATTAAGTATATATTTAAATGTGCAAAAGGGAAATTACTTTGCTCTCTCCAAAAGGGGCAACCTAGCAAAGACATGTAAAGCAATAGACCTGTTGTAGCGATTGTCTGAAATCAGCATGACAGATAATTCTGTATGTCATCTCAGAAATTAACTCTGTTGTGTGCAGTAGGACTTCTTCCCAATAAACATATATAGGATCGCCACCTTAATGGGATTAAAATTTGGCCTTGAAATTCCTTCACATTAAGCACATTATTTATCCTCTTATAATTATTTTATTGTAGAATCAGAAATGTAATCAGACTGGTTTTGTTTGTGTGTCAACTTCCCCTCTTTTCTTTATGCTTCCAAATTGTTGAAGGACCTACTGTAACTCTTAAGGACCTAATTCAGCAAACCTTGGTTTTTATGGGAATATATGTTCTCTTATGGCAGCCTTCCCCAGCTTACTGCTGTCCAAAGGAGTGGATTACAATTTCCAACATTCTCAGCCAGCATGCTGATTGCAAAATTGGAGGATTTATAGTTCAGTAACTCTGGGGGCCACCAGGTTTGGTGGTGGTGGTGGGGGGAACCTCTTTGTATAGCTTTGCTCAAAGGTCTCATTTTGCAAAAACAGCATCACTGATTCTAGCATTACAACCCCATTTACAGCCCTCTTGTTTCTTGACAACTTGCTCCTGAGAGTTGGGGAAAATTTTAAGAATCCTTCTGAAAATACAGAGACATGTAGTGGGCATCAAATTAGCATTTGCCCCGCACATGAGTTGATGTGCCTTTAGATCCAAGCCTATATTTCCTTTTTATGTTTCTGAATATGGCTATATTAGTAGGTTATACAGTTTATAAACAATTGTCTTTTGAACAAGCAGGCATAGGGTTTTGAATGGCAATCAGGACTGAAGTTGAATGGCACTCAATTCTGGATTTCTGTTACTGTTGTTTTTAGGAAGCTCCTCTAGACCAAAATAAATGGAACTAATAATTGTATTAGTCACAGCCCTACACAGTTAGTATAGTGACAGTCAATCAGAAGTACCATGAATATTGACATTGTGCTCTGTTACTCAGCACAGATTACTAGAAGCATGGTTCAATATTGATTAAAGTAATTAATGAATCAGAATTAGAGTGCTACCTGCATTCTAGAAAATGTTACCATTGATAACATTCCCCTCATTGTGGCTGTTATGATAGTACTTTCCCACTGAATAAAATTCAGTGACAGCAGTTTAGTTGAGGTCATGTTCAAACTTAAAACAGATTTTTTGCATGCCTTTACATTTTCCTATGGTGGGTCTAATTTCTGCAACCACTACCTTTTAAATTAATCTTCCATTCTTCATGATTTGTGTTTAACTTCACATACAGTGGTGAATGAATCCAAATGTGTATACAAATATATTTAGCTGTCTTCAGTAGATCTATTAAGCAGTTTAGGAACCTTGCAGCACAGAACTGAGAAGGCTCTTGGTTAAGGAAAACATTCCAAGAACTCCCAGCTTCAAGGAGTTAATTCTGCATTTCCTACAACACGGGTCATTTCTCCACTAGCAAGCATCTTCTAGAATCGTTCCACCATTGAGGTGCCAAAATTAACAGTAATGAGGACAGACTTCATATCACTTCAATGATAAGTGGATGATGCTATGAAAACATTCTTAAGACACTCACTAGTGGGGCAACGGCCATAGCCTTTTTCTCCATGCATAACTATAAGTTCTAGCTCAGAGAAAATAGAAATTTTTGTGGTCTGGAAATATTAGTAATGGGGAAAAGATATATTTAAACTTACCAAAAATTGTAAGTGTTCCTTGTTCACTTGATAGTTGAACAAACCACAAAAATTGGTCTAATTATTTATATACATTTGCAAACTGCATTGCTTGCCTTGTTAAGGATGTTTGCTTCTTTTTTTAACAAAAAATATTTGTTGTGATCTTATAAAAATAACAAAATAAGAAAGCATCAAACCTTGAACATTTGGGGGGGAATTGTTTCTCTGCACTAAATTAGCTTAGGAGCTCTCATTGCCCAGAGCGATTGTTACATTCATACAAGACTGGGCTGTAATCACACCAGGAAAAGCACAGTTCTGAAAGTCCAGGATGCTTTCACACGATGGCCTGCAGCCATTTGATTCTTCCAAACCATGGAGAGAAAGTCTTGTCATGGCTGAGAAGCACCTCACACTCCTCTCTCTTGTTCTGAATGGTCTTGTTTGTGTCAGTCTGCAGCTGTGTATGGTTTTATGTCTTATAATCCTTCATCACCTCTATCCTATCAAGTCATATCTAAAGTAGAAAATTAGTTTCCAGTGAAAGTAATATGTAGTGCTTTTATGATATTTGTGTGCAATATCCCCTCTTCCGTTGAGGATATTTGATGTAAAGGAAATAAGCTCAGTTCCACAATAAAAAATTAAAATAGTACAAGTGTTTTTGGATTTTGTTTTGTTTCATTTGTATATTAGAGATGCAATTTCCATCTAAAAAAATCACAACCATGCAATTCCCTTTTAAAAAAGAATACCTATTTACAGTAGATGTCAGGTCAATGGAACTATTCTAGAATAAGTAAGAACAAGTCAGTCTGCATACTTTTTCACGAACAGACATGCCCTCAAACTTTCCTATTGCCATGGGATGCTTTGTGAAGGACTGAATTTGGAGTTGTAGCTGTCCAGCTTTTGCCAAACTACAGCTCCCCAGCACCTTTCTATTGGCCAGGTTGACCGAGTAAAAACTTAGAAACAGCTGGAAAGCCACTGCTTCCCTTGCTTTTAAGCTGGAGTTAAACTACTAGAATTTAATGTTCCCAGTGAAGTGGTCAGTTCCCACCAACTTGACCTATTGAAAAACGTACTGCTTTAGCAATGAGAAACCCTGATATAATTAAAATCCTGAAGATTCCACCAACAATATATTGTTAGCAATTTGTATTCACTTTGTCAAAATCTGCAGAACCTATGGGGAAATTATACTAAAATTAATGAACAGTAATGACAACACGTGGCAAGTTAAATTCTAAGCTAGCCGATTCAAATGACGAGCACATGAAGGTCTATGAAGGTTCTCAGTCATCCAGGTGGAATTGTCTGTAGCTTGAATCATGTCAACTGGATTTCTATTTTCTTAGTGGACTAAGAAAATTTTCCACTAAGAAAATAGAAATCCAGTTGACATGATTCAAGCTACAGAGCACATGAAGGGTTTTATTTTCATTCTGGCTGTTATGGTAGGTTTGCCATAGTCGTGATCATGACTGCAGAATCCTTAGGTTTAGCTGGTCCAATTGCGATCTCCAATTCAAATCATACATTTGGAGAGGTGAAGATTTACATTTATCAGTTGCAAACGATCTTTTCCCAATTCTGGTTGGCAGAAGATCAGCTGGAAAATACTGCTGCTTGCCAACTCAGCATTTCAATATATTAAAAGCCAGTTTGGTCTAGTGGTTAAGGTGCTGGGCTAGAAACCAGGAGTCTGTGAGTTCTAGTCCCGCCTTAGGCATGAAAGCCGGCTGGGTGACCTTGCGCCAGTCATGCACTCTCAGCCCAACTCACCTTACAGGGTTGTTGCGGGGAAAATAGGAGCAGGAAGGAGTATTAGGTATGTTCGCCGCCTTGAGTTATTTATAAAAATAATAAAGGCGGGATAGAAAATAAAATAAATAAAATATTATCAGGAAAATAGGATATTTGGTTGTAAATCTGCTTACTAAAGTTACTAGATTCTCACCTTGGGGTTATTGTTTTTCAGTTTGGCAGTGAAACAATTTCAATTATAGCAAGTTTGCATTTCAACTAGGGTTGAAAAGTCTGATCAATAATCTATAGCAGATTACTGATATGGGAAGAACTGCAATTCCTTGATTCCGGATTTTGGCTTATATAAGATCCTTCAGATTGTAACACATTTTTTACAAAGTGGCAAAAAAACATATTTTAAGGATTTTTCCTGTAGGTTCAAACAATGACATTGTATGTTCAATTTTAATTCAAAGACTTTTTAAGGTCTTCTGAAAGGCCACCAGGGTCTTCTAGCCAAACATTCACTTCTGCTTAAGTCTCCTTGTAAATAGAATAATGTTCTATCACATAGGAAAGCTTTTTCTGATTGACTGAAGTTTATTTATTAAATTTATATCCCACCTTTTCTCTTTGAGATCAAGGCAGTTGACAGAGGGATCTTCTTTTCAATTTAACCCAATGAAAGCCCTATGAGGTTTGTGAGAGAATGAATGGCCCAAAGACTCCCACTAAGTGTTCATGACTGACGATGGGCTTGTTGGTCTCCTCAATCCTAATCCAATATTTTAAGCACTAACCACACTGGTGTTACATCTCCAGCTGACTCACTTTTCTTGAAATTGGGAGCTGAAGCAAGGGATGCTCAAAGGTGAAGAGGCGTTAGTTGTGCAACCTTGGGCAACAGTTCACAGGAACTAATCATTTACCATGCACACTTAAGAGAACAAAAGCCAGTATATACTATAAATACTGTAGCACTCTTGTCATTTCTACTCAGCTATAACCCAGAGACTGGATCTTGCTGTTGTACACTATACTATATGTGAATAGGCTTACTACTGTTCATTTACCATCTGCAATAGTGTTATCCTGATTCTGGGACAGCCAAACACTAACAGTGATCTGAGACCGAAGGAAATCACTAATTTCCTTCTTGTGAATATGACACTGGATTTCTCTAATGGATTGAAAGTGTATATGCTTTCCTGTTCATTAAAATATTTATGTGTACTGTGAATTGGAATCAGCAATCTGCATATCAAATTAATAAAAAATAAGCAAATTATTATCTCACATCTTCTGAATGTGTAACTAGACATGCAAAGTCAAAGCAAAAGGCTTTGTTTGAAGACAGAATGCTGTATGGATATGTAAAGATGTGCTTTCATGCTACCTTCTAAAATAGTCCTGTAACATTTGCAAAATACAGTAAGTACAGGGATATACTATATTGCCCAGAAAAGACATTCATTCTACTGTGTGCTCTTTATATCTGCAGTTTATGAGTGAAAACATTACTCATATCTCTTTAGAAAGAATAAGATTAATTATTTAAAAAAGGAACCAAGAATTGATAAATTCAGATGACAATCCTATATACAGTACGTTTACCTGGGAGTTAATCCATTGGACATAATTGCATGTACCACCACAATCAGTGCCACATTTGTTTCGGATGCAGATTTTAGACCAGAAAATACTGCGTAAACCTGAAACTATTTATACATGTAGAATTAAAACAGAAATTATAATCTGGAATGTGGTTTTATAAGGACTGGTCTTAAGTTAAGGTCTGCAGGGCAACAATGGCAAATCTTACTGACAGTCCAGCTTATTTGTTAACCTGACATGAAAAACATATGCACTACTTTTTAACAGTAGAGAGAGTCAAGGTCAGCTAATGTGAGACAAAATTAGGACTCATTTGGAGCTTTAGGGGCATGATGGCTCAGTGGTTAAGAGGCCAGGCTTGTCGATTGGAAGGTCGGTGGTTCGAGACCCGAGCACCACGTGACAGAGTGAGCTCCCACACTTGCCCCAGCTCTTGCCAACCTAGCAATTCGAAAGCATACAAATGCAAGTAGATAAATAGGTACCACTTGGGTGGGATGGTAACAGCGTTCCGTGCATCATGCTGGCCACATGACCGCGGAAGCATCTTTGGACAACGCTCGCTCTTCAGCTAACAAACAGAGATGAGCACCAGATCCTAGAGTCGGACACGACTGTCCTTTACCTTTTTTTTTTTTTGGAGCTTTATGGCAACTAGCACTTATGCAATCCATAACCACTGCTAGAAATCCTCCTGAAGACCAAAACAACAAAACAAAGTGGTCACTGATCATAAAGGCAATGATCATAAATGCTGTATGCAGCATTTTCCTTTAGCTAAAACAATCTGCATCTCAAAAGGAAGAGTCTGCTTGACAAATGATGCAGCACCCACAAATTCTCATTCTGTTATAAGCAGACAAATGCAAAGTTGAACTCTCAGTTTATGGAGCACATCATCCCCATGAGTGCCTTTTCTTTACACACATACACAGGCCTTCAAGTCAGTGTTGCTTCCTGGGGACTGCAAGGACAAGTCCCTGCAGTTCTCTTGGCAAGATTGTCAGAAGTGGTTTCTTGCCATTGCCTCCTTCCTAGGGCTGAGAGAGAGTGACTGGCCCAAATCACCTATCTGACTTTGTGCCTAAGGCGGGACTAGAACTCAGAGTCTCCCGGTTTCTAGCCTGGTGCCTTAACCACTACCCCAAACTGGCTCTCCTTCACTGGATTAAAGCAGACTTTTTAGCATGCTTGCCTAATCATTTGAGTCAGACAGGAAATAGAGGGACAAAGAAAGGGAAAACCAGAGAAGGAAATAGATAGAAAGGAGAGATTTCTAGAAAACCTAGAATGAGGAAAGCCAGATGAAAGTTTGGAAAGGCTGAAGCAGCTCATTTGTGACATTTTTTGAATAAAAGACAGCAAAAGCAGAGAATGGGACTCTGTAAAACAGAAAAGATAAAAAGAAATCAAAACTGCAGTAAAGGTTAAAGTTGGAATTCCAAAAAAAACAGAACGATGGAGGACAATTTCCATTAATAGTTACTACTGTTCAGTCCACGTATCGGTATAGGATAGACCTCAGTATCTGATGGGACAACTCCTCCCAAATGTTCCTGTCCTAGCTGGTCTTTAATTAAGATCATATGCACAACTTCAAGTGTGTCTGTCATTCTTAGAAAGAAGCAACAAGAAAGGGGTTTCTCCGTGGTAGCCTCCTGGTTCTGGAATGTTTCCCAAGGAAGCCTGCCTGGCATAATGTAAGGTAAAGTAAGGTAATATACAGGTAATCCTGGTTAACAATGGCAATGAATGACCAGAATTGCCATTGCTAAGTGACACGGTCGTAAAGTGCAACATCAGATGACCATGGCGCTTAGCAACAGCAGCTCCGGTAGTCCCGGTTACTGTCGTTAAGCGAGGACAGCATTGGACATTAAGCGAGGACCTTACGTGACCATGATTTCCGACTTCCTGCCGGCTTCCCCGTTGACTTTGTGGGAAGCCAGCAGGGAAGGTCACAAATCATGATCATGTGACTGCGGGGATGCTGCAATGGCCGGAACTCCAAGGACCAGTCATAAGCACCACTCATTGAGCGCCATCGCAAGTTTGAATGGTTGTTGAACGAATGGACATAAGCCAACGGCTACCTGCACTGTATTATACTTAAAGCATTTATATAGCTGCCCAACTTGAACAATGAGAGCCTGGGTGGCATACAATAAACCAGCAAACAAAGGTATAAAAAACAAAATACACAATGCCAACTAAAAACAAATATAAAACAATTAACCAGCAATCAGGAACTAGGTTTATTGCACTCTTCCAGATGTATTAGCTCCTGATGGCATTTTTAGTTTTATATTTAAATTTCAACTTTGGGAGGAAGATTGACATGCAAAATGAACACTTATTTTATTGAGATTTTACCGTGTTTTATTATAAAAGTGTACAGTGCCTTCCTAAGTAGAGTCTTGATCTGCCTCTTCCACTCATATTCGCTGGGTAACAGGAGTTGTAGTCTGACATATTTCAAGGGTTGAGCAAAATCTGATCCAGATTAATACCATTCACAGATCATGGGAGAATAGATTATTTCTGATTCTCTGAACCACCCTTTAACTCCTAAGTTGGAAAGCTGGGAAACCATGCTTGGATATAGAAATAATGGAATATGCATGAATATATGTACACATTCAAATTACATTTATTTATTTATTGTTTTCTCTGATTTCTAAACCACCAGCAACTCGTCAGTAACTATCATGAAAAATAGCGTAGGCTGATGATGACAACAGTGCTTCTGAATATACCGTCTCACCCAAACATTTTAGAAAGGAATCATTTGATTAAATGACAGACCTTTGCTTTCAGACACAACAGAGGTAATGGATACTTTCAGAAGAACAATAATAATTATAGATTTCAAAGGGGGGGGGGAAATGACATACAACCTGGATGTGTAAAGATTTAATCTGTGTACAGTCAGGACTGTGTTGCAATAAGGTACTAGCCTGGATGAGACTCTTGTTTATTGCCAAGACGATCTAAGGCATAGTGGAAGTCTATAGGCAGAAGCATCATGTAGATGCATCTGCTTTTCTTCGGGCTCCCATCATTTCCTTAGCTTTTTCTTTCATCTCTTTCTCCCTTTCAATCAGCATCGTTTGCTCCTTCTCCCACTCCTTAAGTTTCTGTTTGTATTTTGCAATGTCTTCCTCTTCAAATGCTGGTAGCTTCTCCTCAACAAGCTGGGTGGCCAGGGTCAGCAGCCGTGTAGATTCCACCTTGCCGAGTGAGTGGAGTTTAGAGCTCAGCTCCTGTCGAGGTCGGCATGAAAGAGAGAAAGAAAAGGAAAGGAGCAGCTAGTCAGTCAGTTGCACTACATCAGTAATGGACGGGTCTGGCCCATTTAATCTTTCTTTCCTTTGGAACTGGAATCTGACATTCTACAAGTAGGCATATTACAGCGGATCCACATTCATTCTTGGGAAAGTGCCCTGGCCACAATAAATGAGCATTCAGCCTTTCCCAAAAGGAAAAACCAAACAAAACCATGCAATGTTTTATATTTCAGATATTGGGTAGGTTTTTTAATGTTCCGTGGCTATTTATTTATGTATTTATTTAGGTTTACTCTGTTTTTTGCTGTAAGCTGCCCAAAGTCACACTATTTGAATTGGGCAGCCCTATAAATCCAGTAAATAAGTAAATAAATAAAATTTGTATTTCCAACTTATATCACCGCCCATCTCCCCCCATTCCGGAGGGAAATGACGTATATGAGCTAGATTTTTGTAAAAAATGTATTATTTAGCAACAACAAGGCAGAGACAAAATTGATCATTTAGTTCAGCTAAGTGCTGGAGTAGGCTGAGCTTATAAAAGCATTAATAAAACTTCATTAATAAAAACTCATTACCCTAACCAATGATAAATGGCTTGCTCGCCATCCCAATGCTTTAGAGTTCTCTATCCCCACGCCGAATCCGGCACACTGCTGATGCAAAGACTCACCCCAAGTTGCTTCAGCTAACCTTCCTATACATTCCTCTATGGCCTTTTTCTAATGGTGCTCCTGATGTTACGCTCAGCTCAGTGTAAGCAGCTGTGGAAAATGCCTTCCTTCTGCTTCGGGGGGTAGGTAAGGGGGGCTGGAAGTGGGGTCTTGGGCCAGACAGGACAGTCCATCATCAAAGTTCCACTCAGATAGATGGTGCAGTATTTCTCGCAACGCACCCCAGTGATGAATCATAAAAAAATAATTCATTTAAGTGCTTTAAGTTGCAGGGCCATTTCTGGTTAGGGATGTTTTATAGGACAGCTTGACATTCACTGGGCAGAAGGCAAATTAATTGTCCTAACAGAGGAGCACCCCTGAGAATGAGAAGAAAACTGTCTTAAAAAGATGAACATCAGCAGTTTTTATGTTCTATGTTTTTTCCAAAAAAGTTACTTACAGTGAATGAACTAATATAATTTTAGAAACCTAAGGATTAGCTGGCATTGACTTTTAATAAGGTCAAATAAGGCCCACAGTGAACCAGTCTTCTAAATTTCTTAGACCACAGCTTACTGAATTAAGGGCTCTTAATTCTGTGTAGGCATGTATTATTAATCATTTTCTATCACTCATTTAAAAAATGAAACTTCTATCCTGCCAAGGAGCTCAAGATAATAGCTGAATCACCAAAATATAATTGGCACTGAACTCTCATTAATTTAGATGGAATAACCCAGGGCTTCCCAAACTCTTGCCGTTGGCGACACACCAACGGCTGGCGCAGAAAATCATGGAAGCGGCGGCAGCGGCACTTCTGGTTTGCCGCCGCCGCACATTCAGGGTTTTGCGCGCCATGGCGGCGGCGGTAGCGTCATCGTCCTGGAACCCGGAAGCACTGATGGTCCGCTGCTGCGCGCGGCGGCGGTGCTGCACCATCAGCGTTTCCGGGTTGTCGTGCAGCACACTTGGGGGCCCCAGGCGACACAGCAATGTGTCGCGACACACAGTTTGGAAAGCCCTGGAATAACCAATGGACTGGAATGATAGGATTTGTAGTCCAACAACATTTGGAATGCTTCAGCTTCTCCATCCTGTCTGTCTGTCTGTGGTTCATTCCTTCTCCAATCCCATTTATTCTCTTAACAAACCTGTGGTCCTGTACCATCACTTGAAAGTAAGCCCCATGGAAATCAATGGGGCTGAGTTGATAAAAGTTATGATTATGAACCATCAAGATGCTGAAAGTTTGAAACTTCTCTTCTCTACGATGAAGATGACGTTTGCTCTCCTCCCAGCTTCTGGAATTTTACCAGTCCTCCAGGAGTTCTCAAATATTAGCAAAGTGGTTGTGCAACCAACCTCAGTAATCTATCTGGCCCTGGAGACTTGAATTTGTTTAATTTAGCTTATTTCTCTTTTACCCCCTCCTTGCCAATCTTAAGCTGCAGTTCCCTCATTCTTCTGGTGGCATAATGACGACCACCTAAGGTTCCATTTCCCTTCTGAGAGAAGACAGACACAAAAAAAGGTGTTAAGGAGTTCTGCATACCCAAGAACACTTGTTATTTTTCGTATCTCCTGCAAGCTTTACCTCATTCTGAACTTCAGCTTTTCTAACAGAGTTCCTACAGTTTTGGGAGACCATCTTGCATTCTTTTTCACGTATGTCCTCCTCCTTCCATTTCCCCCTCCCCCCCTTTTTTTTAGCATTTTAGAGAACTCTGCATGTACTCATGTTGGCCTCTCTAGATAATTCCTATTTTTCTTTCTTGTAGGGACTGTTTGAGACTGCACCTTCAATATACCATTTTGTAGAATTTCCCAGTTCTTTCTTCCACCTTCTGACCAATGAAATTCAATGAGGGAAGACAAGAATTATTTGGACCTCTGACTCTTGGCAAAGTTAGATTCCCAGCAGATTATCAGGATAATTGAAAACTATTGCATACATCTTTGAAAAACTGGTCACCGGATGCAGAAAGGCCTCATTTGTTTCTTCTGCCTGCCCTGGTGGTCTATAATATACTCCCAAAGTGGTGTCATTTTTTTCTCTCTCTCTTCTAATTATTCCCAGATACTTTCAACAGGATTTCCATGCTCTGCTGAATTTCTGTTTAAGCGTATTTTTCCTTTATGCACAATGTAACAACCCCCATCCTTTCTCTTGGGTCTGTCCCTTTCGAATAAACTGTAGCCTTCCATTACTGTGTGCCAATCATGAGTGCCATCCCAACACGTTCTAGTAATACCCGTCACATTATATTTGTCTTTGTTTTCCTGAATTAGGATCTCTAGTTCCCCCTATTTATTTCATATACTTTGTGCATTAGGGCAGAAATATCTGAGTTCTGAGTATGATCTACTGGCACCTCTGTTTTTAGTATTGTGTAAAACTCATCCTAGTATCCTGTTTCTCCCTTTGTGTTCTGCTTTCTTGGCCCCAATCTTTGGATGCATATTCAGTCCTGGACTTTTGCCACCCTCCCCCTTTCGGTTTAGTTTAATGCCCTAATGATGAGACTGGCGAGGTGACTGTTAAACACTTTCTTCTCAGTTTTTGTTAAGACTTGTAAGGCTTCATGCCTTTTGAGATGTCAATAAGGCACCTTGACCAGACTAAGAATAATTCTGACATACAATAGACATACATATTTTTTAGGCCACTGATGAAGCATTCAGTATTTTATCATCCTTTCTCAACCCTGGTGACTTCTGCATATTTAGACTTCAATTGAGCCCTCAAAAGGTGTCTTGGAGGGCTCGGAGTCTGAGGAAGAGCAGCCGGGCCCTGGGACAGCTTCGGAGGCCGTGCAGGCAGCGGTGGGGGTGACTTCATCCGTCTGGGCAGGCAGAGGAGGTGGGGCCGCCCAACGAGCAGCAGGGTCAGGTGTCACTGCTCAGCGGGGATGAGGACGCGGGGTTGCCACCCCCTCCCAGCCCGAGAGCAAGGAGAGCGGAAAGGAGAGAGGAACAGCGAAGGTCGGAGAGGCTGCGCGTGAGAAAGCAGCCCCGCCCTCCTAAATAAGCTCCACCTGGTTCTGCCTCTATAAAAAGGGAACCGCAAGCCCAGACTGGTCGTTGGGGACAACCGTCTGCTTACCAGATTCCATGTGCCTTAACTCCTGATCAGAAACCTCGTGACTTGACTCTGGACCCTTGGACTCGCTTGACTAACCTTGTTTTGAACATGAAACTCCTTTAAGGCAAGCTCGCGGGGCTTTTGGGCTTGTTTCTGTAGAGTGTGTGCGTTTGCGCTCACACTCCCTGGCCGCCTGTTCGTTTACCTCACAAGTTCCTCAGTAAAGTTTGCAACTGCCTCCCTGGTGTTCTGCGTGTGATTTGGGCTGGGACAGGACAAAAGGAGCCCTGAATCAAAATGTACTGGTTAGATTATATCTGGTTTTTCCTTTAGGAGGTGGCAGTATACATAAGAGAAATCTTTGTAACAACCACTGTATGAGGTAAATTGGACTGAGATATCATTTTGTGAGGTCCCCTAGCTAACAGTGAACTTCACACTTGCTCTTCATCTAACAGGTGTAGTCCAACATTCTAACCATTAAGCTGTATCAGCTGTATGTAATCCTTACATAAAGACGTCATTCAATAACCAATCAAAGGAAGGAAGATAATAAATCTAAAGCTTTCTGAGATGATGAAGAATCAAAAAAGAATAAATATGATGCTGTGATACACATTTTCTATAACTTTTATGTATGAAATCAGAATTACCAGGAAAATTTTCCAACTGATATACAGGCATCTGCATATAGAAGTAAATTTTTTGTTAAAACCATCCCGGCCTCACAAGATGTGAGCAAGAGCATGTGCCTGAATAAGGTAGAGATGATGCAAAGGAGAAGTGGCCAGGAGTGACATTTCATTTTAGTTATTAGGAGTTTCACTTATCACGGCAGATGTATGAAAAGCAAAAACAGCTTCTCAGCAACCAGGCAATAGGAAAATGACACTGAACACGATCTTCTCCAGACAAATTCCTGTCTGAAACAGTAAGAATGTAGTTCAGCATCAATACCTAAGAACCTGGTGCCATTACTAGTGGGGTAGCAATGGAGCCTTATTTCCTCAGGGGAAAAAAACAGAAGAGGAAGGAAACTGCATACCTTGAATCGGTTTAGGTATTCAGGCAGTCGAAGCACCTCTGTTTCTTCTGGCGGTGTCTGTTTTGGTGTTTCTTCTGAATCCTTGGTGTCTTCTGGAGAAACCTCAGGCTCAGGTGCTGGGTGCAAAATGTCTGCCAGAACATCAACCTTTGTAACAAAAAAAAAAGCAAAAAAGCAGTGGGTGGCTTAAAGTAACACAAAAAAGTCTCATGTTTGTGGGTATCTTTTTGCAATCTGCATCTTCCTTAACATTTTGAGAACACAATATTAAAATAAAAAGCCAAACAAATGTTAGAATCAAATTTGAACAACAAAGTGGATTGAAAACAGGACGTAGTACCTTATTTTTTTGTTTTTTTCAAAGATCGTGGCTTTAACTGCAGAAAAGGGCTTAACTTTTTTGACAGTGTATATTGTAAACTGAAAATATAAAACAACAATGCACAATAAACTATTTAATGACCAAAATAATTTTAAAAGACTGGGAATTTTAAGGATTTTTAACTTGTTTTTTTCCCATGCTTGCATGTTGGTTGAAGACTGCTATTTGATGAAGCAGACCAGGACTTTCTGAAATTACTATTGATTTTATTATTGACTCCAAATAAGTCACAGATGCTCTTTGCTGAAAATAGTTTAAATCTTCCATAACAATTACAAGAAGAGATTACAGTGTATTATGTCACATAATTTCTATCTGAATTCCTGTTTTGGAAAGAAAGGGCTACATAATTTGTAAACCGCCCAGTGTCCCCCTAGGGGGAGATGGAGCGGTGATATAAATCGAATTATTTATATATATATATATATATCTATATCTATATCTATATCTATATCTATATCTATATCTATATCTATATCTATATCTATATCTATATCTATATCTATATCTATATCTATATCTATATCTAACTAACTAACTAACTAACTAACTAACTAACTAACATCTTGTCTATGGTTTTCAACAGAATCATGTACCTGTACCCTCACTTTGATAACAGACAAACAAAAAAGCCTGTCTGAATGGAAATTTGAGTGACTGTATTACGGGTTTTTGAATGTGTTTCCCAGAAGTTGATATTCAGCAGCATTGCATGAGGAGTTGCTCAAATCAAGGGAATAGGGAAGATTGGCTGCATTGATAACTCTGTCAGAAGCAGAATCAGCAACAAGGTACGGGTGAGGAGAACATTTTCTCTGGGCTTTCTGGAAACATCATTTTCTTTTCAAGGTGAAGATAAGCACAGTAGTATTCAACAAGTACTTCAATACATATTCAAACTACATAAAATAGTGCCAACAACAGGAACAACACTCCTGCTGAGCCAGGGATACACCAGGCACATTTGGTTAAATTATTTTTCACTTACTGCTTCCTGGCAAAGCTTCACATCTTCAGGAAGCAAGGCCACATTCTCCATTACTTGCAAGGCTCTATTCAGATAGCCCGGGGTCCACATGAGCGGCATTTGGTGGTAAACAGCTCGCAATCCTTTCTGCAGCTCCACTTTACCTGTTATTAAATGGCTGTTGTGAGAGTTACTCCATTGCTTAAAGCAGAAAACACAGCTAAGACTTGGGACATGATAATGAATGTGAAACTAGAAACTATGTCAGCATTTTCTTTAAAAATGAACAAGGACTACTGGTGGGCAGGCAGAAAATTTTAACTGAGATTATAGGATATGAGAAGGGATAGTTTAACACCTTCTTCTACTTTGGCCATAATAACAACAACAACCCCTCCTCTATTATTACTGTTAAATTCAGAGCAGAAAGCAGGTACGTAATTCCCAGAGGGATGTTAAGAAATCCATCTAGTTTTGAATTTCAGAATGCTTCTCAGTGTCTCCCTTTACTTTTATAGTCTCCTACAGTCCACAAAAAGGGCCTTTAAACAATGTTGAAACAACATTTGTATAGTTTTTCTAGGAACAGAGTGTATGATTTAAATAAATATTTATTGGCCTAGTTGAGATTAAGTTCTGCTTCACTTATTCCTCATTTATTTGTTTGTTTGTTCAATTTGTATGGTCGCCCATCTTGACAAGTGACTCTGGGTGGTGAACAGAATTAAAATAAAGTAAAAACAATTAAAAACATTAGAACAATTAAAATACATAGCAGCTGAGAAGCATTATAACCCAAATCACTAATACAACCAAGAAGCAGGTCCCTGAGCGCACTTGGGGCCCCGGCCCGGCCACAGAGCCAGGTCTTTTGGGCCTTATGAATAGGCTGACCATATTTCCTTTGGGGGGGGGGAAATGGGACCCTAACCTACCCACGGCTCGCTGGACAAAGTGGGCGCGCGTGCGGGTATGCGTGTGGGCGGGTGCACGCTACACAGCGGGAACTTTCAAAAACAGGACAAAATGGATATTTTTCTTAACGTGACGGGATGGTCAGGAATTGTTTAAAAAACGGGACTGTCCCATTCAAAATGGGACGCATGGTCAGCCTACTTATGAAAGGCCAGCAGGGTCAGGGCCAACCTGATCTCTGGAGAAAGGATGTTCCATAAGGTGGGCGCTACAGCAGAAAAGGCTTTTACATGTAGCTTTGCATCTCTTACTACAATTTATCACATTTACATCATATTAATCACAAAGGAACAATTAACAGTGCAACCTATTGCGACATTCACCTACCTTTCTCTTTCTCAAGGAGGGAACCCATAAAGCAGCAAGGACCACACACTTAAAAAGTTAACTGGAGCATAACTAAATGGGACGGAGACCGCATTGGTCGCACTTATGGATGATCTCTGGCGAGAGCGGGATGGAGGGAGTGCGTCCATCCTTGCTCTCTTAGATCTCTCAGCGGCTTTCGATACCGTCGACCATGGTATACTTTTGGAGCGGCTCGAGGAGTTGGGAGCGGGCGGTGTGGTTTTGCGCTGGTTCGCCTCCTTTCTCCAGGGCCGCTCCCAGTCGGTGTTGATAGGGGAGGAGAGAGCTGACCCGCGACCCCTGACTTGTGGGGTGCCGCAGGGGTCGGTTCTCTCTCCACTCCTATTTAACATCAACATGAAGCCACTGGGCGAGATCATCCGTCACCACGGGATGAGGTATCACCAATATGCTGATGATACCCAGTTATACATCTCCGTCCCGGGTGAAGTAAGTGATGCGGTCAATGCCTTATCTCAGTGCCTGGAGGCTGTGGGGGTCTGGATGGGGAACAACAGGCTTCAACTGAACCCTGGTAAGACGGAGTGGCTGTGGATTGATGGCCCCCCTGGATCCGGGAAATTGTCATCTTTGGTTCTGGGGGGGGTTGCACTACCCCACTCGGATCCAGTGCGGAATCTGGGGGTCCTCCTGGACTCGCGACTCCTGCTTGAAGAGCAGGTGGCAGTCGTGGCCAGGAGGGCCTTTGCACAGCTGCGAGTTGTGCACCAGTTACGCCCTTTCCTGGATCGGGAGGCCCTCCGAACAGTCACTCACGCCCTTGTCATCTCCCGTATAGACTATTGTAATGCGCTCTACATGGGGCTACCCTTGAAGAGTATCCGGAAGCTTCAGCTGGTGCAGAATGCAGCGGCGCGAGCAGTTATGAGTGCCAGAAGATCGGCTCATGTAACACCTCTGCTTCGCGAGCTGCATTGGGTGCCAGTTTGCTTCCGGGTCCAATTCAAGGTGTTGGTGATTACCTTTAAAGCCCTACATGGCATAGGACCAGGGTACCTGAGGGACCGTCTCGTCCCGATAACGTCGACCCGCCCCACCCGTACATGCAGGGAGGGCATGCTTCGGACCCCCTCAACAAGACAATTCCATCTAGCGGGGTCCAGGAGGCGTGCCTTCTCTGCGATAGCGCCCGCCTTGTGGAATATTCTGCCCCCGGAGGTGAGACTGGCCCCCTCCCTCCTGGCCTTTCGGAAGGCCCTTAAGACCTGGCTTTGCCACCTGGCCTGGGACGACGGAGGTGGTAGTGCCTCCTGGGGTTGGCTTGCCCCATAGCTCTACTATCTATTCTGCGGGTCCAAGCCCATCCTGGATTTTATTTTATTATGTTTTGTTTGTGTTTTTAGATATTTTGTATAGTTTTAAATTTTTATTTATTGTAACCCGCCCAGAGTCCCTTGCATGGGAGATGGGCGGGGAATAAATTTGAATAATAAATAAATAAATAAATAAACCTGCTAAAATGCTCTAGGCTAGTCTGTGTCTACCGGCATCTTTCATTCTTTATACAGGTCTACTCCATTAGATCTGGCAAGATTGGAAAATGCTTAGCACAACAGAAAGTAGCTTTTGATCTTCAGAATGTTCAGGTGAGTCTTTTGTCTACAGAAGTAAAATAATTTGCTAAATCCAATTCCTCCCTAAACTATTCAAGGATGTATTTTAAAGATTTGAAAATACCAATCAAAGACAGTTTTTAAAAAAGGGTAGCTGAAGTGGGATAAAAATGTGGTGCTAATTAGTTTACAATTTTGATCTCTATTGCAGTAGAATCTGCCACTTTTTAAATTGTACCACCAGGTAAAATCAGATCAGCATCTAATCCTGATATGTCACCACCACTCTTATCACAGCTGAGAAACCATTCCATGCATAAGGGCAACCATCTAACACTTTTTGATAAAGCCTGTCTCTCACCTGAAGGTAGCATGCCAATTAACAGCTATTCACAGGGGAGGGCAAGGGATTTTTAATTGTGTGTACAATAAAGCCATTGTAAAATATAAAAGAGACATTGAAATAGAGGGAATTCAGACACTGTATGCTGAACGTTAATCAAAAAGTATTCTGAAATCCCAAAATGAATTGAAGGGATTAGGGACTGTCCTAGAGGGAACATTCTCCCTTCTTTAAATGTTAATTTACAGCCTCTAATATTTACTAAATAATAATTAACTATAGGGAAATAACCTCCCATACATACAGGTAGGAATTTTAAGAGACAGAACAGGACTACAAGGAGGACATTTCAAACACATCTTTCTCTTGAGAAGTCTGGCCCTGTTTCAAGTTGGGTCTAACCCCTATTCAAGTTTAAACCAACTGCAAATAAGGTAAGTTAGCTTGGAGGATGCGACAGAGGAACCTATAATGCCACATGGGATATCTTTACTCCTGGGGATCCTGGGCCTCTAGTTGGAAAACAGCAAATGACTCCCTCGTGTATAGCTAAGGAGTAATTTCTACTTGTTACCATTTACCTCGTTCCTCAATTGACTGTTTTGTGGGCAGGTGGTTGAGATGACCCGAGAAAGACAGATTCCACCTTTTGGACTTTACAAATATTCAGTGGAACTTTGAACTGATTGTTGAGGCTACCCAGATGGGTTTTATATTATTTGGACTGTGTGCCAATATGCTTAATTTGATTTAGTTCTGATTTTGTAATGTATCAAGGCATATTAGAATTTAATTGAAGAATGTTACAATTCCACTTACTCCAACAAATCAATAAAGCAATAAGGAAATACTTTTTAATTAAATATTTGTTAAAACTTACCAAGAAGTGCACAGCCATATAGCTGAGAACTGAATCCTACAGTGTTGGTCTGCTTGAGGCCCACTAACAACAGAGATGCTCCAAGATTTTTCTCTTCTTCCCACTGAAAACAGGAAACATTGCTTGAAAAATGTGAAAACAGAACAGGGTTCCACATCCCTCCCAGTTTTCTGCTTTATTAAACAAAGCATCTCTCTTTCTGTACACGCTTCAGCAAGTTGCAGGGCTCTTGTTTAGAGCTCATTTTGACTGGGCTCTCAGTTAAGCAGGGTTGGGTCTGGTTAGTATTTGGATAGGCAACCTCCAGGGAATATCAGGGCTGTAAACTAGACTGCAGAGTAAAAGAAAAAAACATGGAAGAACTCATGTCAAATCTACTATTGCCAAGGAGACTGTATGGGCATGTCCATAATGTTAAGAGGAACTAACCTCAACTTGAAAGCTTTTATTTTCTTTTTCCCCTCCCTCCCTTTCTCCTTATACACATATTCTCACATACAGAGAAACCTGACAGCAATTTGAAAGTAGGGATAGGCACAAAACAGCAACTTCCTTCACTTGTGGATGTAAATATACTGTATCACTTTTTTAAAAATCTCAGATAAGAATTGACATTAATTGAGTTTAGAAAGAAAGATACTGTAAAAATGAATAGTACTTCCATGATATACTTATTTTAAGCAGACTCATAAGATACTAAGATTTTTTGTAATGGGAAGGACAAACCACTCCATTTTCTTTACCTAAGTTAGAACTATCATATGGATGGTGAGGGGTTTAACTTTCCTGACTTTCAGTCTTATCATTGGCCATACAGACTCTCTTCAATTATTCTACGGAATACAAATGAACAAGTCATTAAAAAAAGATTTACAGATGTGAACATTATTTTACATTATACTCCAAGAACTTGGAACTTAATACTATGTGAAAAGTTATGGTTTTATCAAGCAGGAGGAGAAAAAAAATTGCCCTTCAAGTTCAAAAGATTGTGTAATCCCAGATTCATAATCCTGAATCAACAATATACATTCCATGTTGTCTTTTGAACTGGTTCTCTACCAATTTAGTGGGAAAACTGATCAATAGGATTCCGTGTAGTTGAGGTTTAATGATTTAAACATTAGGCAGAATGATTTCCTGTATGTAGTGTGTTTTTGCTAATCCCTTCCTTTCTTTCTACTTTCTTGTTAAAGATTTATTTTTAAAAAACAAAGTAGCATTTAAATAAGATTACACTGCTATATGGGAGACAAAGAAAGAGAATAATAAGAATTCACTGCATGTTCTGCCAGCACAATTTATTAGAGCTGAACATAAAGACATTCTATATGAAACTTGGGTCACAAGTAACTCTAGAACATTTGATCTAAATTAAAAGGAACAGCAAAATCCTAACGTAGATCAGCCTTATCAAGATGGTGAGAAGTGAGAAAGGAATCAAACATCAATTTGTAAATTTTTGGGGTAAGAAAGAGTGAGGAAAGAAAAAAAGATGGGATCTTATTTGCTATAGGTATTCTCTTCTTATTTGCCATGATTATGAAACTGAAAGGAAACCATCACTTTATTTATTTAAATCATTTTTACACAAAACTTGAGTATATGAAGCCAATTATTTGTCTTACAACAAAAAACAATTTTCCTACAATGTTTCCAAGTTCTTCAAATGAGGGGAGTCACTTTTCTGAACTGCTATTTCAGGACCATCAGCATTTTTATAGCATCTTTCCCCACATATTAAAAACTTTGAAAAACTTTGCCACCAAAATCCACTAGACTCTAGGCCTCAAGGCCCTACATGAAAGAAGCAGAACAGTTTTTCAGGTGAGAAACATTCTAAGAAGAGAAGTAATGACAGGGCTGCACTTTAATTCCTAAGGCTGTGATCCAGCTAGAAGATATCACAGTCACAGCTGCCTAAAAAGATCAGAGCGAGCCTGGGAAAGTACCAAGATGGGTATTTAGGAAAGTCAATTCTCCTTCCTTATGCAAGCAACCAGCCTTTTCCACTTTTCTCTAGAGACTAGAAATAGGTCCTGAATGATCATATGGTGAAAGCAGCTTTTGCAGTCTCAGACCTGAATCTGTCTATACTGATTCTTTTAATGAAAATCTGAACAATTGGCTATTCAGAAGATAGGAGATAAAAGAGAGATCTGGCTGCATTGGAGTGGCCAGGTGCTTTCTCAGTTAAAGAACAAAGAAATACATATGCAGCAGTGGTATTGAAGCAGGTACAATACCATACAATCACACTCTGGGGCTTGGATGTCCCACTTTAGAGGGTGTCCAGCTTTCCTGGCCTTACCTTTGATGTTCATGTATTAAGCATAGGCATCTAAGTAGTGGAAGACATTCATACTTAAAAATGGACATGATATGGAACTCTGATCAATATACAGATATCGAAGGTTTGGGAAACTGTATTGCCCCAAGCTGTTTTCTCTTATTCACTCTGAATCTCCTTCATTTTAATGAATTTATGTCAAGATTATAATGTGTAGCCTGTTTTATTGTCTGGCTCATGTAGGATGTCAAAGTGTTTTTCTGAACCTTCTGTTTCTCTTCTATCTCAAAAATTTTTTCTTCTATTCTATCTTTTGCTCCTGACCTTGCCAATCTATCAATAAAATTTCCAGTGTTTTCTTAATTTCTGAAAGAGTTTCACTAATTTCTTTTTTAAGTTCTTGAATTACTGTTAAAAATGCCATTTTTCCCCACCCCCTCTTTGTTCTTCAAGCTTATTCTCTAGTCAAAACAAACAGTTTCTCAGAGAGGGAGTAATGGAGGGAGGGAGTAAACAGCTGAGTGGAAAATTACCAGCAGAGTCTATTGAATCCCAAATAGTTTCCAGTTATAAGAAATAAAAAGAAGAGAAGGAAAAAAGAAAAAAATTTTTTCCCTAAATACAAAGTTTTTAGAGTACAAGTTAAAAAAAAATCCAATAATTCAAAATAAGGAAAGAAGCAGTATTTCATAGTTTGTAAAAACAAATTCCTCAATAGTTAGTCCAACAAAAGATATTCAATAAAAACGCTTATACTTCCAAGTGATACAGAATCCTCTCTGGTAAAGTAGAAAGGTAAAAGAAAAAAAATGCAAACATTTCACTATGTTTCAAATATAAAATCCATCATACTTCCACCATAATTATTATAGCAAAGAAAGCACAAAATTTGCCAACATTTTGAGCAAAGTCCAAAGGTAGACCTTAGATGATAAAACAATCTAATCTAGAAAGAAAATAAAAAAGTGATCTAAAAGCCGGCTTCTTGCTCTAGTGTCTCTCAGACTTACGATTCCCTGTAGAGCTTGGTGCTTCTTCAGCCGTTTCACTGCTTCCAACCCCCTGCTCTTTCCATGGTGGAAAACTACAAAAAAAGCAGGAGGGGGCAATTCCAACGACCCAGTGAGCAATCTTCTGGTTCTCCCCTCTCCAGGGAGAAACTTCAGTGGTCTTATATTTTCTGTAGACCCCCGCAAACAGGGAAAAGCTAGCCAGGTCTTCAGCACTCTGAAAAACTCTGACTTGTTGAGCTGCCAGTCCGGCTCGGAGTCCCATTTTAATGAATTAAGGGAGCTACAGTTTGCCTCCAAACCAGTGACTAGATCCATTCCCAATCCATGTTTCAGTTCCTGCTTTAGAAGTAAATTATGTTTAAATGTAACTTTTTTTTCAATTGGTGCCCATCACATTTCTGATAATATAGTTTAGGGTTACAGAACTGAATCTGGCCGAAAGACTGCCTTCATTTCTATTACATCCTCCACAGGCTGGAACGTGACGGATAGCGAAGCCCTTCTTCTGAAGCCCTAGACGAGTGTTTCTCAACCTCAGTGACTTTAAGATGTGTGGACTTCAACTCCCAGAATTCCCCAGCCAGCATGCTAATTGGTTGGGAATTCTAGGAGTTGAAGTCCACATCTTAAAGTCGCTGAGGTTGAGAAACACTGTCCTAGACTGCTGATATCATCCAACCTTTATTTCCTCTGGCCAAATGTGGTTCCAAGATTCCATTTGAACAGACACTAGAACAGCTGGCATTTTCAGGCACACTAAGCTAGAAGCACACTAAGGACGGGTTTCACCCACTCTGGTTCCCTTCCCCTTTTCTCTTTGATAAAAGTGTGCTACAGTGTGACTAGATTTGTTTCTACTTGGAAACCGCTTTTGGACTATTTGCTTATAACTGAAAAAAACGAAGTTTTGATTTTGGGTTTTGATGATTAACTGGTTTGTTTTTATAGAAATGTTAATTAAGTTTCATTAAGAGTAAGAGATAGTTTAATAGTACTTATATCTGTGCTGGAGAAGGTCAGACGTCTCCTTCTTTGTAATTTTCTTGCTATTCTTGCACTTTTTTGTTTCTCTTTGTCTTTTTCCTTTAATTCTGTATTCTAACTTTTCTGTATTTTGTATTTTAATCTTTTCTGAAACTTTAATAAAGCTCTTACTTAAAAAAAAAGATAAAAGTGTGATACACCTGAAACAGAGAATGGCTTGTGGGTGTTCAAACTGGAATGCCAGCACCATGGTTCACATCAATTTCAGATTATCTTTCACGCTTTCTGAAGGGGACAGGATGGCAAAAGGAAGCAGTTGGCATTGGATGGTCAAGCAGACTATCCTATAGCAGACACCAGGTGTGGTACCAGGAATCATTGGCTTTGACAGCTGGTGATGAAGGAAGGGAGATGTTTTGGAAGAAGGTAGAGTAGCCGTGGGGTCAATCAAGGGCCATATACCAGCTGGCGTAGCCTGACAACTTAAATTATACCTAAGGATGAAAAGTCCCTTCATTCTTGGCTTTAAATCATATTTTGAAAGAATGGACATGCTGTATCTGAATCATACAGCTATATTACTCTTTAGCCATAACCACAAACATTTCATTATGCAAGTAGCTTACCGTAAATTCTGCTTTGGTTGCCAAATATTTGTACATTGTATAAAGTGAGAGAAGCTGTGTAGACACTTCAGTAAAATCTTCTTGTATCATTATCTCAGTCACTACAGCCATAGCATCTAATAATAATAAAAACAAGCATTAAAATGATTGTTTAAAATGTATTACAGCAATTATCCCTCCAATGTATTTATAGAAGTAAATATATCAAACTTTATTTCAGATTAATATTATTTTTATTTTATTTATTTTCTATCCCTCCTTTATTATTTTTATAAATAACTCAAGGTGGTGAACATACCTAATACTCCTTTCTCCTCCTATTTTCCCCACAACCACCACCCTATGAGGTGAGTTGGGCTGAAAGAGAGGGACTGGCCCAAGGTCACCCAGCCGGCTTTCATGCCTAAGGCGGGACTAGAACTCACAGTCTCCTGGTTTCTAGCCCATTGCCTTTATATATTTATTTATATATGATATAAACAATGTAATGTAATGTAATGTAATGTAATGTAATGTAATGTATTAATTTATATATTTATATATGATATAAACAGGTGGTTAAAAATCCCAGTGATCTCATGGGGAAAGATAAGTGTCGTAAAAATTAATATAATTTCAAGACTGATATATGTACTTAAATGGATTTCCATATTAATACTTTTAATATCCACATTAAATACCTATATAAATACCATTCAGCAGATTGATAAATTAAGGAAAGTTTTATGTGAAGGACATATCTCTTGATTTTCTTTACCTAAACTATCATTGCCATGTGATTGCGAGGGTTTTAATTTTCCTGCTGTTCAGCTTTATTCCTGGGCATACATCTTGATTTCTCTTTTTCAGTGGAATCCAGGTGATCACGTCCAAAATTCATTACGGGCATAATTATAAACTTATTATGTGACTCTCTCCAAGGAAGGTCCTTGGGTCCTCTTTTACTCATAATTATACTATTTCCAGCATTAAAGACTGCAAGGCAGATTTGGAAGATACTGGGATGAAAGTAAAATTTACTTCCCTATTTGTATGATATTATGGTCTTCCCACAACCTGGGAAAAAGGAGGCAGGTTTGCAAAAGGGAATTTGAATTCTTAAAACTGCAGAATGGTAGTTTCAATTCAAATATCTTCTGATTTCACAATTTGATCTAATTCTTTTTTGTGTGTATTGAATATCTCAGATAATATTTAAAGAGGTCTAGTTTGGTCAACTCCATTATGCTGCCAGTGTAAAATGATGGGGAAACACTTACAACATATGAAATGGACTTGCACCACTATTATTCTGTTTTAATTTAATTTCCCTAAGTTTGTTGATATTGTTTTGGGAAGAGTGACATGGTTTAAAGATACATGATTTTGTTTCATATACAAACATGGTATCTATCTGTCTGCCTGTCTGCCTGCCTGCCTACCTACCTATTTTCTATCCTGCCTTTACTGAGCATGGGGCATAGTAAAAAAAATATTACTCTTTTAGAATGGAAAGGCGGTCGGATCCAAGATTTGATGAAATATGTTTGCTCTCTAATTATGAACTGTCTCTTTATTAGCATAATGGAAAGACTGATCAATATTATTCTGGGTGGTCAAGATTTAATGCTCTATTTAAAAATGGAGGGATTTTTTAAATATATGTATTTTGTGTCTTTTTTCCTTTTGTTTTTCTTTTTCAAATCTTTGCATCTTTTTGCTTCTTCTGTTTTATACTAAAGAAGTAACAACAACAATATCAAAGACACAAATAAGCTCTAAGGGCATTTTAGGTAAACTCTTTTAGTTGCATGACACTCTGACTCCGACAATTTATTCCCCAGTGGCTTTTCAGCTGTTAGGAAAGAATGGCACTTTCCACTGGCAGACTACAAAAATAAGATGGAAGCATTTTTATATTATATCTTTTTTATACAGAAGAATTTGTAGTCATTGCCTTTAACCTTTCTACCTACTTCACTTCTGTCATCCCTTTTTCCTTTTTTTTTTTTTAAATTGCCTATTCATGAAATCATGGGAAATCAGGTATAAAGAAACAGGCTCAAAGATGGGCATATCCAGGAAATCCAGAAATGTACAATACGTATTAAAGGTAAAATTCACAATACATACATAATAACTAATGCATAATAAATATTTATTCCTTACTTTCATAGTTCTCATCTTTTATAAAAGAATCCAATAATAAATTGAATGTAAAACTATCTGGAATTATCCCAAACTGCACCTGGAAAAAATGAGCAGAGAGGACAAAGTTGTGTTAATGTAGGCTGAGCATATTTCCTTGAGACAAAAACGGGACATTGGGGTGGCAAAATGGGACAGGGTCTTATCTAATATTCCGTATTCATGAAAAAGACAGGGGTCCCTGCCCCCCAGTCCGCATGATTGGCTCCCGCCTGCAAACCTCGCCCCCCGGTCCGCGTGATTGGCTCCCGCCTGCAAACCCTGCCCTCCCGGTCTGTGCAATTGGCTCCCGCCTGCAAACCCTGCCCCCGGTCTGCGTGATTGGCTCCTGCCTGCAAACCCCGCCCCCAGTCCACGCAATTGGCTCCCGCCTGCAAACCCTGCCCCCCCCGGTCCATGCAATTGGCTCCTGCCTGGCCAATCACTCTCCTCTCCGCCCTCCTTTGCCACGCGCTGATAGGCGGGAGGGCTTCCTCTTCCGGGCTGCCTCCAATCAGCAGCTCCGGCTTGGATCCTCCTTCCACGCCATTCCCGCCGGGTTTAAAAAATGGGACAAATTTTTTTATCAAAACGACGGGACGGTTGAAAAATGCTAAAAAAAACAGGACTGTCCCGTTCAAAACGGGACGTATGGTCAGCCTATGTTAATGCCATTCTTCTAGTAATTCTGAATAGTGGCCTGAATGTGTGATACGGATGGGAAAATCTAAAGAGATATCTATCAGCATGCATTCTGCTTCTATTTTGGCTTTCATATTATATTGCAAAATACAGAGTAGCTTGTGCCTGAGGAAAGCAGTGAGCTGCTGTTGCATCCACTGACTAGCACAGCCTTTAGATCAGTGTTTTTCAAACTTGGCAACTTTAAGATTGTAGATTTCAGCTCCCAGAATTCCCCAGCCAGCATGCTGGCTAGGGAATTCTGGGAGCTGAAGCCCACACATCTTAAAGTTACCAAGTTTGAAAAACACTGCTTTAGAGGATGAAAACCAGGACAGGCAGCATTAATTGACCTAAGACTCAGGAAACCCAGGACAGCTTTCCCACCTCCCTTCCATTAAGCTAATCTTTTAATCATGAATAGAGGCAGAACTATACACCCAGCAGCCCTAGCACTGTCAGTTTTCCTTTCATCTTCAGAGGTTGGGGCACACAACCAGCCAGCTACATGAATGCACCCAGCTGCCTTCTGCTCATGAACTTTTGCAGGGAAATTAATACTCTTTATTTTTCATTAATCACAAGCAATGAGCTCTCACAGGGATACGTGTTACATTTTCCAACATACAATATGTAAATGACCTTTGCATTCCAAGCCAAGGACAGATAGCATTCACAAATCTCTGCCATTTCATTTTGTTTCCTGCCTAGCTATGGCACACCAGGAAAGAAGAACATGTTTTTGTATCCTTTCATCCAAGCCTTTAAAACTTTTAGCAGGAAGAACCATTTCCTTTGACTGCACATTGACACTGAAATATCTTTGTACTGCTGAAGCAAGAGACCTCAAAAATCTAAGCTGAGTTGCCAATCAAAAACTATCTGGCTGAGAACTGTTTTGAACAAAAGCAAGTACTTCAAGGAATGTGGCTCTCTGTGCATGGAAAAATGGCTTGGACAGATAGATATTTCTGCTTTTGTTCAAAACAGTTCTCAGCTAAATAAAAGTCATTCCCTTAAATCAGAGCTTTCCAAACTTTTCATGTTGGTGACACACTTTTTAGACATGCATCATTTCGCGACACACTCTTACAGCAGGGCACAAGGCAGGCACTAGGACCTGCGCGGAATCCTGGCAGGGCAGGTTTGGAGGCAGCAGGGCACAAGGCAGGCACTAGGACCTGCATGGAATCCTGGCAGGGCTCGGAGGCAGCAGCAGCCATGACACACCCAGACACTGTAGCCGACACACTAACGTGTCGCGACACACAGTTTGGAAAGCTCTGCCTTAAATGCTACTGCGGTTTGTGCAGTCTGATAAAATAAATCAAGCTATTTATTAAATCCCTTAATAAACAAACTGATCACAATCTGGGCAAAAGCGTTAAAAGGTATTCAGTTATGGATTTCAGTACGAGAGACATAAGCAGGCCTTTAATCATCCTTACTGAAATCAACATAGTATTTCTTTACTTGAGCCAGATCGTATCCATATTACATAGAAATGGAAAAGAACTTAAAATGAAGAACTGTATCTGTCCAGGATTTCAGCACAACTAATTAATGCCCTTTCTAAAAAGATACTAGGAGAAGTAAAAAATAACTGGTTACTTTATTCTGTAAATGACATTACAGGGGAATCCAGATTTGAAAATAGCAAGGTAATCCATCTACTGGAGAACCCAGATGCAGTGTGGAATGTATTAATACATTTATTAATAGGATTAAATTACACATGTTCATTATTTGAGGAGTTGCAATCCAAGTATTATTTGCAGAAGATGCCCAGAGTGGCAATATCTTCAATAAAAACATTTTCTGATGGCTAGATGTGTGCTATCAGTCTTAAGTGTTACAGACTGCCCCCCCCCCCCGTATTTAAAGTTTTAGTATTAAATACGTTCTTTACAAATAAAGCCTATCATAACTATTTACAAGGATGGGGCGTGGTGGCTCAGCGGGTAAGACGCCAGGCTTGTCAATCGGAAGATCGCAAGTTCGGAGGTTCGAATCCCTAGCCCTGCGTGTGGAGTGAGCTCCCGCACTAGCTCCAGCTCTTGCCAACCTAGCAATTCAAAAGCATGCAAATGCAAGTAGATTAATAGGTACCACTTCGGTGGGTAGGTAACAGCGTTCCGCATGGGTCATGCGGCCACATGACCATGGAAGCGTCTTCGGACAACACTGGCTCTTTGGCTAACAAACGTAGATGAGCACCGGCCCCTAGAGTCGGACACGACTGCACAAATGTGCGGAGGGAACCTTTACCTTTTAACTATTTACAAATCCTTGTTAGAATATACCAATTGAGATATTCAAGAGCATAAAGAGAAATGAAGTAAGGAATTAGAACATTCAGTATACAAATGTGAACAGAAGACCATTTGGGTATCTATGTGTCACAGTTCTATAGTTTTAAAGTTACATTTAATTCAAAAATTATTATTTTGTGCCAATTGGACATTTATACATCTTTTAAAAAAGAAATCAAAAGAAAGAACTAGATGGGTACAGCTCATTAGTGTAGATGCGTTACTCAATATAATATGACATGATACGATACTCATCTAATGGGGCCATGTGTAGGTGGGTCCCTTCTATTCAACTGTTCAGGTTGTTTCACATATTAATACTGTCCTAAAATAATTATTCAGTTTTCTAGATATTCTGGTTCTTTTGAATTATCAGTGGCTTGGAAACAAAAAAGTGAAAAATGGAAATGGAAACCATATGCATTCATGGTTGTAAAAGGCTTACGTTACAAGGACATCCATTCTCTCATCAATTATATAATGGTCTGAAGAACTTACCTTTTTGCTACATTTGGACAAGTATTTTATCACCAGGAATCCCAACAGGAGGATTGCAAATTTTGGACTACACATAATGTTTATATATTTAATTTTCCATTTTTTACTTATTGCTAGGAAGACTAGTATAAAAATTAATAATTTAATTGTATAACGTCATGAATTTCCTATGTAACATTAGTTTTGATTAGTATATGAGCAAGGTATGATTTTGTGAAGAGATTTGCTTTTCTCTCTTTCGTCAGTATCCTTTTTCTTTTACATATAAAATAAAATATAATAAAATTTAAAAACCTTGTTTTGTAGAGTATACAAAGCTTTATCCTGTGCACCAAACTTAAGGCACTGCCTAATCCAGCTGTGGATGATCCAGTCTCTCAAATAAAAGCAATTAGGGCTGTGACGAAACCTAAGTGATGAGACAAACATCAAGAATTATAGAGGCTAATGCTGAATTGCAAGGTATATTTATTGCAAGGTGTAGTACATTAACTATACATAAGCACTATGAAAACAAAAGCATTTATTGATACTTAAAGAGTACCAACTTATTATGAGATAATTAGGTCCATTTGTGACCCCTAGGATTACTGTGTGTGGTGGATTTCAGTAATGCTGTTGGTTCTCAGGAAGGAGGGAGCACATTCCAAGGAGGAGAGAAGATAAGAGAAAACAGTCCAGGGATGGAATGTGGGAAGACTAAGAGGTCCAGACTAGCCCTGCCCTAGAGCCTTCCCAGATTATTTCCCTTGAGGTTAGGTAGAGTAGCTTTAGTCTGGCAAGATTCTGTCTAACGGTGTGAGTAAATAAAGAACTGAAGTTTGACTTGATTGATTCTTTGTCATTCTTGGGCTGGGCCTGACACTATGATAACAAGAGCATCTTTTATTGCCCACAACTGGTTGGGTTCAATACAGCCAATGTTTCTAATTTTTAAAGGCATATAGTTCTCAGTAAAATACTAAAGTGGCTGTTTTGTTCTGCATGTAGGTCAACTGGATTTAAAATATTTAATTGAGATTTGACTAAATCCTAATTTTAAAGTTTTAATTACTTGGGGCCATTTCACACATCACAATCCAATTGTAGCAGCTGTCAATTGGCAGTCACAATCAATTCTGCCCACCAAGAAAATTATTTGAGAGAAATATGCAGTTTGAAATATCTTTTGTCACATTCTGACTTTAAATTTCGGATGAAGAATTGTTTAAATTCTAAAATGAAAATGAAAAGAATAATAAGATACAATGCAATAGAAAGTCAAAGGTTCAATCGATTAGCCACTGGAAAAAACTGCAGAAAAGCAAAACATGTAAAAGCAAGCTGGATTCAAAGCAGCTTTCTTCATCAGAGGACTCTCCACCAGAACCAATTAGTTATTCATATTAAAACAATCACACTTTGCAATTATTTTTTTTCAGATCAATTAAATTGGGAGAAATATGAAAATATTTTAGTAATATATCAAAAATAGAAGGGCCATTATAACAAATGGAACAGCCGCACCCTCATATCAGATATTCCATTTAGTTTTACTCTGTACCGGTAGCCTTTATATGTGCTTAATCCTCACTGGACAGTTTTGAACTGGTGGAAACAGCCTTTTCTCCCCATTGTGAGAGACTGTGACAAGCAGGTGGAAGAGTTCATTTGTGTCAGAAGCGGCAGCATAGCGCAGACGTGGGGAGCAAATGTTTCAAATGTTTAATTAGCTTGCTATAAGTCTGCCTGGAAACAATTTTTTACAATTTTCAAGATTATGTTTTTACCACTGACTGGCAGGAAAGATGTCTTTCTGAAATTTATGTTCTCGGCTTTTGAATTTGTCAGCTACATGGAGCTTGACAGCTATCAAAATACGAGAGAGAGAGAGAGAGAGAGAGGAGAGAGAGAATGTTCTACAAACTTCCTAATGTGATAGATGTTGTTGTTATGGTTACAGAAGGATCCACCCTGAAATAATTAGTTCTCTGTAATGTATGATCATTAAAAGAAGTTCTGCTTGACCAGAGGTCCCCTAGGGACTCTCTTCCCAAGTAGGGAAATGCTCTTCTCTCCAGTAAGTTGTTCTGGGACTCTCAAAAGCAGCTCTAAAACCAGCTTTTTCAACTGCACAAAGAGATTGCCGAGAAGCTATCAGAATTTCAGTTCTAACCTGAGAAACTAAAATCAGGCAAAACCACTCAAAATGGAAGAATGATAAATAGGCTATCTGATCAAATGTTATTTATTTATTTATTTATTATTTAAATTTATATGATTGGGTTAACTTAGTTCATCACTGGTGAAAATGTGCCACAAAAACAAAGCTCCTATGATTTACCTATTGCTTTCATGGCTGCAGGGGCTGACATTTGGGGGCAGTCGCTGGAGAAGTTTCCTGTCCAAGGAAGGATCTGCTGCCAGTCTCCTGTCTGCCTAGCCCCTGGGTTTGCTACTGCTCCTTCTTGTGGCTGCTGCTTGCACTGAACAAATTAACAGTGAGAAGAGCAAGGAGACAAATTCCAAGTGCCACAGACATCATCTTCTCCTTCTAGGAACTTGTGGGAACTGGACCCTAGTGGAAGGCAAACTAATAAGCACTGGCAGCAGCGGCAAAGGAATGAAGTGGATATACTAAGAAAACAAGCCAACTGAAAGCATCTTGCTCAACCACTTCCTCCTGCAAAATCAAACAACATAGAATAAAACCCTTGTTTTATTTTATATTGTCCACTGCTGATTATATCTTGAAACGAAGAACAGAACAGAACATCCAGGTAGGAGTCATAACATACAAGCAGCCTTTGGACCCTGCTCTGCACATACGCTTTGAGCTGCTCCCAGCTTGGCTCTGGACCTCCCTGCCCTTGTCCTTTGGCTTTTTTCGTGGCTGTGCACGGAACCTGGAAGATAGCTAGACTTTCTTTGCAATGACACAGCCTGCGGGCAATCTGATTTTCTACTGGCTTTGTTTTTGTTTCCTCACACCTTTCAGTTCCTGGGTGCAAGCAAGCCTTAGTTCAGCATCTGCAGCAACCTACCTATGCTAGAGAAGAAACACAGGCAACCTTATCACTGTGCCCGATCTTAATCCTCTAGACCAGTGTTTCTCAACCATGGCAACTTTAAGCATGCTGGCTGGGGAATTCTGGGCGTTGAAGTCCATGCATCTTAAAGTTGCCAAGGTTGAGAAACACTGCTCTAGACATTCTATAGTCTTTATGGTGACATCTACAACTATGACCAATAAAAACATTGTTCAAGACAATTCTGAAGTAAAGTGATGGTAATACTTGCTCTGTAAAGTGGGTCCCAAGCATGAAATAAAAGTTTTTGGACAGCAGGATCCAAATATGGATAAAGTCTCAAGCTGGTCAATGTAAACCATTTGAAGGAAGGCCGAAGGATAAAACCTCCAGGGATAAAATCTGGAAAAATGAACTTCTAGCTCAGAGGAAGCCTTAATTCATTGCCAAAAGTGAACCTTTTGGCTAAGAGCCAGTTTGGTATAGTGGTTAAGGCAATGGGCTAGAAACCAGGAGACTGTGAGTTCTAGTCCTGCCTTAGGCATGAAAGCCGACTGGGTGACCTTGGGCCAGTCCCTCTCTCTCAGCCCAACTCACCTCACAGGGTTGCTGTTGTGGGGAAAATAGGAGGAGGAAGGAGTATTAGGTATGTTCGCCACCTTGAGTTATTTATAAAAATAATAAAGGCAGGATAAAAAATAAATAAATACTATGAAAAGTGCATGGCTGCAAAACTGTTACCGTGCTATCCTTCCAGCCAAAGACAGCAGACACTTTTTAATAGAACCAGCAGTAATGACAGCTTCTCAACAGGGAAAAACAATCTATACTTAAAATTGAAAGGTAATATATACTTACAATTGAATGGGAAATGGTGCTAGCAATTTATTTCCCCAGGGGGATGGGAATTTTTGTTAGCTGGGCAGGCTGGTCAAGTGTTTGAACTTTCCTGCCAGTCAGCCAGATAGAGAACTGGTGGGCTCCTAGTGTTTCCCACTCATCCTCAGTGTTTTGAGGGCAGCAGAAATGAAAACAATTGAGAGTCAGCTTCAAACTGACTTGTGAGGGGCTAGAGAGTGGAAACTGAGTTTATTTATTTATATTTCTAACTTATATCACCGCCCATCTCCCCCCATTCCGGAGGGGACTCTGGGCGGTTTACACCAAGCCAGCAATTAAAACATATAAAAATTTATAAAATAGGATACATAATTTAATTAAATATATAAGATCCAGGAGGCTCTGATGTTGGGCTTTAAAGAATCCTATGGAGCAAGCCAACCCCAAGAGGAGCTATTACTCCCCCCATCCCAAGCGAGGTGGCAGAGCCAGGTCTTCAGTTGTTTCCGGAAGGTCATAAGTGTGGGGGCTAGCCTCACCTCCAGGGGCAGAATATTCCAGAGGGCAGGTGCCACTGCCGAGAAAGCCCGCCTCCTGGACCCCGTCAGGTGGAATTCTCTTATAGACGGGGTCCGAAGCAAGCCCTCTCTGCATAGCCGGGTGGAGCGGGTCGATGTTCTGGGGATGAGTTAAAGTTGTGCTTTGCTAAAGTGGCTTCAGTTGTATATGGCAAAGTAAATGACCAATCGAAAATCCATACTTGGGATGTAGAATGGCCGCAAAACGTTTCACGTACATAACCAATGACCAATAAAAACATTGTTCAAGACAATTCTGAAGTAAAGTGATGGTAATACTTGCTCTGTAAAATGGGTCCCAAGCATGAAATAAAAGTTTTTGGACAGCAGGATCCAAATATGGATAAAGTCTCAAGCTGCTCAATGTAAACCATTTGAAGGAAGGCTGAAGGATAAAACCTCCAGGGATAAAATCTGGAAAAATGAACTTCTAGCTGAGAGGAAGTCTTAATTCATTGCCAAAAGTGAACCAAAAGAAAAATACCACCAACTGAACTGATGAAATACCACAAAGTTTTAAGGCTACACAGCTACTTTACAGTGAATACCAGTGGTTTGAAAACTTGGATTTGGGAAAGGAAGTCTTAGTTTAAATAATCAAAAAACATACAATTATCTTAAATGTTCTAACTCTTTTTCATGAACTCTCATGCTCTTGTTACATTTCTAAAGGACATGATTTTATCATTTCCATAATCTTAAAACTAGAAAAAACATGGTTAACTATTTAAAGTGTTGTCTCCATTCATTCTGTCTGCATACAGAGGCATTGTAAGGTTTTTGGGGCAGAAAACAGTTTAAAAATAGGGAAAAATCCTATTTAATAACAGAAAACAACTTGTAATGGGAGGAAAGAAAATACCTAACCATATCTTGTGATTTTCTGATCCACTGACTGAAGCCTTTAAATCAGAACTGGATAGAAGTAAATTAGGATTTATTGATCAATCTCCAGGTAGCTAACTGAACCAGGATTTCTGATTCTCAGTTGTTCTACAGCAGCAATAGAATTTTGACTCCTTCACCCTTAATTATATTGCTACAATGGAAAAAAACACTACTGATGGTGGGGCATTAGCCAGAAGTTCTAATACTCTTTCATCTTTGATACTCAGTACTAATTTGTGAGCTCAGATTTCTTTAATTCTAAGTTCGTCAAGCTCTGGTAGTTCTGCAGATTCTAGTAAAAGTCAGAGTAATCCTATAAACTTGAGGTCTTTCTGCCATCGTTCTAAGATCTATATAACCTATAAATGACAAGGCCTAGGAACCTGCATCTAAATGACAGAGAGCCTTAGCCCATATCCCTTTTCTATAGAACATCAGGATGAATGAACAGTACTAGTGCACAGATGCTAAAGCAGCCAGAAGCCAAACTGCAGCACTATTTAACAGCAAGAAAGATTCTTCCATCTGAATGAGCATGCTTTCCAGAACATTTATCAGATTGTTATAGCCACCATCCCTTTTCACTACTCTCAAGTGAATTTCTCAGAATTGTCCCTTATGGCTAAAGGCTATATACCATATTACCAAGCGGAGAAGAGGTATATTGTTCAGTGAATAGAGGGGTTGGATACCCAGCTGTCAAAGACAGAAGCTATGACATGAAAGCACAGACAAAGGAAGTATATATATTGTTTCTTAAGTGACTGACCGTCCGTTCCCTCTTTTCAAATTAGTATTATGATAAAAAGGCTCACTCAAAATCAAGTTATAAGGATCCATTTGGTTGATCTAACTTCTTGACACGCTTCCACTTGAACTCTGATATTAAAAACAAAAAAGGTTCTATATTTGTTTTCATTAGGGGACTGCTTAAAAATGCTTGCAGGAAACATCAGTTGTGTACCATCAAACTGAATTATGATTTGATGAATCAGTTATCTAACTGGTATTGATTGGGTTGCTAGTTACATAGCATAATTAAAAAACTGAATCCAATTATAAAGCAAAAAGAATCCTATTATCCCAAAACTTGCTGGAGAACACAATAATGTTATGCAGGGCATGGTAAATTTACACGTCATAATCTCAGATAGCTGGACTGCAGGATCAGGTGCAAGAACTGGCCAGACAGAAGACAAATGTCTATAGTTGTCTTCTCAAGTTTTATCCACAGGTTCAGTCAACGCAGAGTTGAAGGAGAACTAAGCCCCACTTCCAACCTCTTTTGCGCCTGCTGATCCTGTCCTCAATCTGCATAGCAAACTGATATAGAAAAAGTACTGAATTGGAACTGGGTTCCAATGTAAACGTAGCCATGAAACTGACAGACATTTCACCAACTGCAATCTCTACACCTAAATCAGAGCTTTCCAAACTGTGTTTCGCGACACTTTAGTGTGTCGCAACACACAGTTTAGTGTGTCGCAACACAACCCAGAAGTGGCGGTGGGGGTGTGCACGGTGCCGGCACGGGGGCGCGTGTGGCGACAGTGGTGTGCATGGCGGCAGCAGCAGCGACGACGGCAGCAGCGCGCCATCAGCACTTCTGCGTTTTAGCGGAAAACACGAGGCCGCCGCCACCGTGCACGCCCCCTGCCACTGCCGCCGTTGGTGTGTTGCCAACGGCGGCAGTTTGGAAAGCACTGATCTAAATCATTTCACACAGTGACAGTAAAAAAGGAAGAGAACATCAATGCGTGTTTAAAGCAAGGGATGGATGTAAATGTCACAGCTAACTAAATTACTGACATGCATACAACTGCATGTATGTACGGGTCTATATGTGCAATTGGGAACTCTGGTAGTTGAAAAGAATAAACTTGCAAAAACAGAAAAATCTTTTGTGTGTGTATGTGTTCGTTAATGAAAATATAATCCAAATAAAAAAAAATAAAAACTTGTTCTAAAATACTGTATATGCAGTATTGATTGAAAAAATAGTTAAAAATGTATAATTGCAAAACAAACCATTCATTAAATAAGGTTAAGTTGCTGGAATTTTCATCATTTCCTGTCAAAAAAGACCCAATTCAGACAATGAAAAAGAGCATATTAACTGTCAACTGCTTCAAGCCTTTGTCTGGTTTATCCTTTTGCTGCTGTATAATTCCCTTCAATGCATCAACTCTGGCATTTAAATAATGTAAGAGGTGTGCCTTTTACTGGATCACCACATCTTAAGATGTTTTCAACTAGTGTAATACAAACAATTTCAAGGCAAAATGTTAAATTCCTTTGAATAGAACATTTAAATATCACTAAGTATACTTCACTGATTTTTCCCTTTAAATCATTATTTAACATTAAATATGTTAACTATTTGAGATATTTATACAGCATGTAGTATTTGCACTGTGCATTTTTCTGAGGATTTTTTTTTACTAAGTATATATCGTAACACAGTCTCATTCATTTTGGAGCATTTTGCAACGGTTTTTTTTTCTTGCAACAAATTTGTATCACAGTCTAGTCAGAAGAAAATCAGTCACAATTATAAGTAAGCTGTAAGAAGATGGATTCTGACAAATAGCTGAGAGACTGACTGAGATGAATACTGCTTTGTAACTCCAATCCACCAACTGGCTGCTCAAGAGTATTTCTGCTCAACTTGGTTCCAGGCAAGCAAGGCTGAAAGAGGACCCTGTTTGCTTATTGTAGAGAAACTTTCCCTAAACTGGTGCTCCACAGATGTGCTGAAATACACATCCAACTATTCCTAATCAGTACAGATACTATGTTATCTGGGGATGAGGAAAAATATAATTCAGGATTGGGCAAATTTAATCCAGCCTGAGGTTGCACTTATTTTCCTTTCTTTTTCTTTCTTATTCTGGATTTGGAGGGTTGGCATTGAAGCAGTGATGTCACTACAGGAGACAGTGAATGATTTTTCATTCTTTTTCTTTTGCATCTGGGGGATTCTTGAGGGAAAAAATTGTTAAAATGATTTCAAGTGTTTGTGGGAAAAGACCAACATTAAATGATTTATTCTGAAAACTGCTATTTTGCCAACAAATTTTGGTGCATGATCATGTGAGGCTCTGGGGGGCTAGAGGTCATCCCAGCACGGTACCAGGTTGGGAAAGTTCAATGAACTGGGATAACACATTGGGATGGGATCAAGCTGGAGAAGTCTGTTGTACATCACTGGGCCCAGATTATTAATGATGTATCTACCAGGATGTGCAATCCTCCCTAAATAACCAATACTTAATTCGGGGTGAGTTTCTGAAAGGTTTTCTATTTTATCTTCTTTGATACAGACAACATTCAGTAACTGCTACATCAGATATTTTGCACACACACATGCATGCACACGCACACACACACACACACACACACACACACACACACACAGAGAGCCAGCTGAAGAAGTGTTAAGTATGTCTCTGTTCCTTCCCAAAACACGATATAATTAAGCTGTGCCTCTGCTCCTTGAACAGGGTATAATTAGGCTGTGCAATATGTTCAGGGCCCAAAGTCAGGAGAGAGAAAGATGCAATCTACAACAACTAGGAATATAGAATGTACCCTAGGTTTATGAATCAGGACAAGGGGTAAACATTGATTAAATGAAGAGGCAGCCTCTAGTACATTTTATATGCTGAATGGGACGATCAGGAGCTTTCCCTGTGGTTTTCTACTATTTATACCCCTCTAGTTTCTAAACATCTATTGTTGGAGGCAGAAGATCAAGCACAACGTGGTATTGTATATGTATATTTAATACTAACACCCAGCAAATCAATATATTATATCTCAGAGCCAGCAAACTGATTATTTTTGAACTTCCTTATTCAGCAGGGGAGAACAATTAAATGACAATCATCACGCAACATTATAGTGCAGCTTTTCAGACCCATATACAGTGAGATCTAAATCCTTCAGATAAGATAACTATACTTATAAAGCTCTCTTATGGAAGAGAACAGAACCTTGGAAAGGTAGTCTATCCCAAGCAGGGCAAAGGTCATAACTGAATTTCAGACACCCATTAGCCATTTCCTTAGAACTATCCAAGGTACTGAAACCCATTTCCTGTTCAATAACTGTTCAAGCAGAAAACAATACCCTAATCAAGGAACTACCAAGGAGACAATCAAGCAGATAAACAATCAAACAGAAAACAATACTCTAATCAAGGAACTACCAAGGAGAAAACTACACTCCCACCAACACTGGCAGGGCAAGCTACTGTATATAAACAGGGAGCAAAACCCCACACTCGCTAGCACTGATGATGTTACCAAGTCGGGTAATGAAATGTCTGCAAGCAAACAACCAAGCTCAGAGAGCACCAAGGACTCTACTGTTCAATAACTCCTGAGCATTATTAGGACAGGATATTCCCACAAACCCACTGTTATCAAAATGCAAAGAATATGGCTGAAATAGGCATACAGTAATCACTTGCCATTGCTAACTCCTGTAAATGCTGAGAAAGGAAGATTGGAGTGTAAACACATGAAGTAGTTTTACACCAGTTCCATGCACCAACCACTACAGAATTGGGTGGCAAGGAAACTTATACATCTCACGGTATCCTTGAAGCATTCTCCAACTGATAAAATAGACAGCATTCCCAGAATTCCTGCAATTACTGCTATGTATTTTATTGGAAGGAATACCTAGAAAAAGCAAAATGGCAACTCCCTATGGGCTTTTGACTCCAGCAAAGGAGATCGTTACCTTGTCGTGGTGCTGGAGCTTGAGCACCTCAATGAAACCATGAGCTAAACCGTGAAGGGACACCCAAGACGGGAAGGTCGTGGCAGAGAGGTCAGACTAAATACGATCCCTGGGGAAGGTAATGGCAACCCACCCCAGTATTCTTGCCATGAAAACTAAATGGATCAGTACAACCAAAGATATGTCGGTATACCATCGGAAGATGGGACTCCCAGGTCGGAAGATGGTCAAAATGCTACTGGGGAGGAACAGAGGATACGTTCAACTAGCCCCAGATGTGATGACGCAGCTAGCTCAAAGCCGAAAGGACGGCTAGCGGCCAACGGTGCTGGTGGTGAACGACGAATCCAATGTTCTAAAGATCAACACACCATAGGAACCTGGAATGTAAGATCTATGAGCCAGGGCAAATTGGATGTGGTTATTGGTGAGATGTCAAGATTAAATATAGACATTTTAGGTGTCAGTGAACTGAAATGGACTGGGATGGGCCACTTCACATCAGATGACCACCAGATCTACTACTGTGGACAAGAGGACCACAGAAGAAATGGAGTAGCCTTCATAATTAATAATAAAGTGGCTAAAGCAGTGCTTGGATACAATCCAAAAAACGATAGAATGATCTCAATTCGAATTCAGGGTAAGCCATTTAACATCACAGTGATCCAAATATACGCCCCAACCACAGATGCTGAAGAAGCAGACGTAGATCAGTTCTATGAGGATCTGCAGCACCTACTGGATAATACACCAAAAAGAGATGTTATTTTCATTACAGGAGACTGGAATGCTAAGGTGGGTAGTCAGACGACACCTGGAATTACAGGCAAGCATGGTCTGGGAGAACAAAATGAAGCAGGACATAGGCTGATAGAATTTTGCCAAGACAACTCACTGTGCATAACAAACACTCTCTTCCAACAACCTAAAAGACGACTTTATACATGGACTTCACCAGATGGTCGACACCGAAATCAGATTGACTACATCCTTTGCAGCCAAAGGTGGCGGACATCTATACAGTCGGTAAAAACAAGACCTGGAGCTGACTGTAGTTCAGATCACGAACTTCTTATTGCAAAATTTAGAATCAGACTAAAGAGAATAGGGAAGACCCACAGATCAGTTAGATATGAGCTCACTAATATTCCTAAGGAATATGCAGTGGAGGTGAAGAATAGATTTAAGGGACTAGATTTAGTAGATAGGGTCCCGGAAGAACTATGGACAGAAGTTCGCGACATTGTTCAGGAGGCGGCAACAAAAAACATCCCAAAGAAAAAGAAAACCAAGAAGGCAAGATGGCTGTCTGCTGAGACACTGGAAGTAGCCCAAGAAAGAAGGAAAGCAAAAGGCAACAGTGACAGGGGGAGATATGCCCAATTAAATGCAAAATTCCAGAGGTTAGCCAGAAGAGATAAGGAATTATTTTTAAACAAGCAATGTGCAGAAGTGGAAGAAGACAATAGAATAGGAAGGACAAGAGACCTCTTCCAGAAAATTAGAAACATCGGAGGTAAATTCCAGGCAAAAATGGGTATGATCAAAAACAAAGATGGTAAGGACCTAACAGAAGCAGAAGAGATCAAGAAAAGGTGGCAAGAATATACGGAAGATCTGTATAGGAAGGATAATAATATTGGAGATAGCTTTGACGGTGTGGTCAGTGAGTTAGAGCCAGACATCCTGAAGAGTGAGGTTGAATGGGCCTTAAGAAGCATTGCTAATAACAAGGCAGCAGGAGACGACGGTATCCCAGCTGAACTGTTTAAAATCTTGCAAGATGATGCTGTCAAGGTGATGCATGCCATATGCCAGCAAATTTGGAAAACACAAGAATGGCCATCAGATTGGAAAAAATCAACTTATATCCCCATACCAAAAAAGGGAAGCACTAAAGAATGTTCAAACTATCGAACAGTGGCACTTATTTCACATGCCAGTAAGGTAATGCTCAAGATCTTGCAAGGTAGACTCCAGCAATTCATGGAGCGAGAATTGCCAGATGTACAAGCTGGGTTTAGAAAAGGCAGAGGAACTAGAGACCAAATTGCCAATATCCGCTGGATAATGGAGAAAGCCAGGGAATTTCAGAAAAACATCTATTTCTGTTTTATTGACTATTCTAAAGCCTTTGACTGTGTGGATCATAACAAATTGTGGCAAGTTCTTGGTGGTATGGGGATACCAATTCATCTTGTCTGCCTCCTGAGGAATCTGTATAACGACCAAGTAGCAACGGTAAGAACAGAGCACGGAACAACAGACTGGTTTAAGATTGGGAAAGGAGTACGGCAGGGTTGTATACTCTCACCCTACCTATTCAACCTGTACGCAGAACACATCATGCGACATGCTGGGCTTGAGGAATCCAAGGCTGGAGTTAAAATCGCTGGAAGAAACATTAACAATCTCAGATATGCAGATGATACCACTTTGATGGCTGAAAGCGAGGAGGAGTTGAGCCTTATGACGAAGGTGAAAGAAGAAAGTGCAAAAGCTGGGTTGCAGTTAAACCTCAAAAAAACCAAGATTATGGCAACGAGCTTGATTGATGACTGGCAAATAGAGGGAGAAAAAGTGGAGGCAGTGACAGACTTTGTATTTCTAGGCGCAAAGATTACTGCAGACGCTGACTGCAGCCAGGAAATCAGAAGACGTCTACTTCTTGGGAGGAGAGCAATGGCAAATCTTGATAAAATAGTTAAGAGCAGAGACATCACATTGACAACAAAGGTCCGCATAGTTAAAGCAATGGTATTCCCTGTAGTAACCTATGGCTGCGAGAGCTGGACCATAAGGAAGGCTGAGCGAAGGAAGATAGATGCTTTTGAACTGTGGTGTTGGAGGAAAATTCTGAGAGTGCCTTGGACTGCAAGAAGATCAAACCAGTCCATACTCCAGGAAATAAAGCCAGACTGCTCACTTGAGGGAATGATATTAAAGGCAAAACTGAAGTACTTTGGCCACATAATGAGAAGACAGGATACCCTGGAGAAGAAGCTGATGCTAGGGAAAGTGGAAGGCAAAAGGAAGAGGGGCCGACCAAGGGCAAGATGGATGGATGGTATTCTGGAGGTGACGGACTCAACCATTGGGGAGCTGGGGATGGTGACGGCCGACAGAAAGCTCTGGCGTGGACTGGTCCATGAGGTCACGAAGAGTCGGAAACGACTGAACGAATAAACAACAACATGGGCTTTTGAAGGAACTACCAAAGGAACTAAACTCAGCGAGAACAAGTTGTAGTTTTGTCTTCCACAGGCATGACTTTCAATGGAAATGGTTCCAGAAAGAATGCCAACAGCTATTTAATTAACTCTTCATCAGACTCTTGACTGGGAAGAAAAAAGGAAGCCCCAGTATGGAGGACTATGCACTCATGATACCAATTTGACTAGAAGGAGGAGAAAGTGTAAGGGACAACAACTGAGGTGAAGGAAGACAAGAAAGGCAGTGTAAGGTAGGGAGATGGGGAAGAGGGACAGAATAAAAAGAGAGGTATCTGGCAATGAGGAACAAAGTTGTATAATGTGAGGGCATGGGGAGATAAGAAAGGCCTTGCCCTTTTTCACATTTAATCACATATGACACTAACATACAGAAGTTTTCTCCATTCCACAAACATGCATATACTTCAGCTCCCAGAATTCTTAGCAATAGGTCTACTAGGTGGAGAGTTTTGAGAATTAGATCACACAATTGAGTGATCGAAAGCCAACAATTAACCCAGATCAGCTAATGAGTTAAGAAGGTATAATCTTGTACATATTTATTTAAAACAGAAGGTGAAAGCTAATTAACTTGCCATTGATCATTTAACAATTTTAAATTTAAAGCAGTAAGTAAACGGGGGAAGCCTGAAGTTAAGTGTTGGAACAACTTGGTTTTTTTCCTCTTTGATTACTAATTCTTATACTGGAATAATGTGCTTTATGAAAACAGCAGGGGACAATACAGCCATTTACCTGACCTAAAAAGTGCTAAATTTACTTTTAGAAGTAAATTCAGCTAATGTTGATAAGAAATAGTTACAGGGAAATAATTTTTTAAAAATTAATTAATTAATTAATTAATTTTCTATCCTGCCTTTATTATTTTTATAAATAACTCAAGGCGGCGAACATACCTAATACTCCTTCCTCCTCCTATTTTCCCCACAACAACCCTGTGCGGTGAGTTGGGCTGAGAGGGAGGGACTGGCCCAAGGTCACCCAGCCAGTTTTCATGCCTAAGGTAGGACTAGAACTCACAGACTTCTGGTTTCTAGCCCAACAATTAACCACTAGACCAAACTGGCTTTCTTTTCAGTGTTACACCAAAATTATGTTTTTTCATATGGATCTTAAAAGTTTTAAAAACTGCCACCATGTGGCAGTTTTTTGTACTGACATGCTCAAATACAATTATTCATGGAGCATCAATTTCAACATTACATACAGGAACATGTGTATACTACCTCTGATTTTAATATTTTGTTTCATTTCCATTCTTAAATGCTGCATGAATTAACCCAAATTAAAGAAGGTGAAGGAGATACTATTTTTTAATAGTCTATCTAATGGTCATCTCGCACACTACAGATTGAGAACATACATGTGCTGTGTACATGTTCATGCAGTGCCTTTGCTCATGCCTGAAGCTATATCTGTCCTCAACCCTACATGTATATGAGCGAGATGTTTTCAAGGTTAAATATACAACACAGAACTACTCCAAATGCAATTTATGTTCACTATGAGTCTTTGCATACTCATGCAGGTGTGAAGCCTTTGGAGTAGTGTTTTGCAAAGCAGCTAGCGCATGCAAACAAAATGCTCCTCTTTGAAGCACTGAGGCAGCTATGTCAGAAGGCCATATGTGACTGTTGGGAAGGCTTTTCCACTCTCCACATGTGTGTAGAAGCACAACTGTTTTGCCAGCATTTTCGACAGCACTGTCGTCTGTGCACACGCATGCACATACGCGCACACACAGAGCGCAGGCAATGGTTGAAGCAGCTGTGCTGATCCTTCCATGGAATGTAGCTGTCTCCATGCTGTGAGGAGGGGCACTTTGCTCATGCCAACAGGCTTCACAAAGTGCTTCTTTGAGTGCTTTCCACAGCCCAGTACTGTACATACTCCTTTGCTTTCATAAGAAGCATTTTTTCTGTGTTTGCTTCAGAGTCTAAAATGATTTGAGAAGAAACAAGAAAGCAAATAAATATTCCAAACAACTAAAAATAAGCTGATCTCTTGGAACAATTCAGATCTGCCCCCCTTTCCAAATGCAAATCAAAGTGGCATGTTAAAGGTTGAGCTTGAAAATGCTAGAATTCTTTCTTCCCATGCATATTTTTAGGCACACAGCTTAATGATCAAATAGAACCTAGGCAGGCTTATCTCAGAGGACTTGGAAGGATGTCGCCAAGAAACCTCCTTTGTCTGCCACTGCGAGCTGTAAGCAGTAGGAGAAAGCCTGGAGGCACTTGCTGATCATGCATCCCCATCAAAGAAAACTGCCCCACAAAGCCGTTGCTCCTTGAAGGTTCCTTTTTAATCATGCATAACTAAAGGAAGCTTTCCTTTTGTCACTTAGCCTATGTCAACCCTGCATCCCATTTGTATGGCATGCATGTACATGCCTGTACTTCTTTTCAAACCTTTGTCTATACAACCCATAAGTTCCTACTATAAAAGGCTCCCTACACTTGTTAACCTGGGTAACTCTGAACCCTAAAAAATGTGAAAAGGAAACATTTTCTGGATTTATTTTAAAATAATCCAGTTGTACTTAGGGAAATATGCCCCCATACAACATGTTTTTAAAAAAGTGTATTAACTGGGGCACTTCAAACGGAAAGAAACAGAAAGTGTTGTTGTTTCCCCCCAGCAATCAGCTATGAAATCAGAGCCAGGAACCAAGAGGAAGGAAGGAATCTCAAAACGTTGTGTTCTATTTTTTAAAAAGGGCAAATAAGAAGCATCTTTTTCTCCTTCTCCTGCCTCAGCATGATAGTCATTGATATTTTTCAGTCAATATATCATAAAAGTTCAATAATAATTTGTTCTTTGGGAAAAAGCTATTAAAACCAGTTGATTTTAAAATGAAAAACTACAAGGGTATTTCCCCCCCAGCATGTATACAAATGACACTATTTCCATTATATTTCTTGAAGGTGAAATGCTTTCAAAAAGTAAACTGAGAAGTACTTTGGTTTCAACGAATCTGATAGTAAAAAAAAGTCAATAAAGATTTCCCTCTTAAAACCACTATTGGCCCCATTTAATTGAAAATGACTAGATTTGAACAAAAAAAAACACCCTTTAATAATCTAGTATTAGAAGGTGCACTATAATAGACCAAGGAAAGCACTAGAGAATGGCGGGGTGAGCTGTTGCTATAGCAACCTGATAAGAGATACTCCCAGCATGACCACAATACAGTAACTTTAAAATAACGTTCCAGCAAGACAATTCTTTGGATATTTTTTGTTATTATGTCAAGCTTTTTTTCCCCTGTCTTTTCAACTCAATGGAATGTTGGAAAAATTTTATGTAAAGGGACTAGGGATTCTGTCTCTCTCTCTGTCAGCAGGATAACTTTAAGAAAACTGAACAGAATGGGCCCAATTTTGGTATGTTGGGAGAAAACAACAAAAGTACGAGTGAGGTTGAAAATGAGCCAGATCTCTCTTGGGGATGTGGAGACAAACATTACAGAAAAAAAATCCCCAATGCATGCCTATGGGAGAAGTAGTTGGGTAGGGTCTTGGAACACTGCCAGCTGCTCCATTCTAAGCCCCCTCCCAGCTTCCCCCTGGTCCCATGACCCAGAGCAGAGCATACGTAGCCAACCCCATGCTTTCTAGTGCACAAATACACAAACATACAGACGCAACACAAGGGGAAAACAAGAAACATACACAGACGCAATACAGAAGAAATTACAGATGCCTCCTAGGGCCATTGCTGGTAAAGGTGTTGGAAAGAATTCCAGAAGCCATAGTATGCATGTTTTTGCTACCTTGTAACCAAATTATTCAGAATATTTAAATTCTTACTTTGTAAACATACAGTGTATGATGTTATAACATTAATAGCATGATATCAACAATTATATAAGCCATGACAAAAATTTGTATTTCTTTTCTGGTAAAGCTCAAAAAATGTTTTTTAGTTAATGATATTCTATAAGCCTTAAAAGCACTCAAGATGGACTAGGGTTTTCCAGCCAGTCCATTGAGCCATAGTTTTCTTAACCAGTTCCTTGTTATAATAAACATTTTCTGCCCTTAAATATGAATGAGCACATTATGCTCATAACCCAACTACCAGTAAACAAATGTAATGCTACATCGTCCTACAGAATCAAATATTCACATTGCAAATGTTTTATGAGGCATCAACCAGCATATGTCATAAATGTTTAAAGAAGGCCTTTGAAAATTGGGCAGTTCATGTAAAAGTGCAAGAAGAGTAAGTAAATGAGAAACCTTGAAACATGTTCTTAATGTTTATACAAGGTACACATGAATACAGAATAATTTCCATCAATTCTAAATCACAATGGCTATTTTTTTAAAATCCTAAATCCACATTTTCTTAGTCCACTTTGATATTTAATTCCACTCCCTTCAAAAGATATTGAGTTCAAATGCTTTATTTCCATGTGTGTAACAATTGCATTTGCACCACTTCCTCCCTTCCACCGTTTAAGATTAGAGCACATTCAGGTTTATGGAAATCCTTATGAAGGGGTTGAATGTGCCGGGTTGCTGGGTTCATTCCATTTCATTCCTTGTATTATTTACATTTGAATCTGGCTGGCATCAGCCATTGTTTTGAAAAAACTTTGCACAGCACCTAGAAAACCTTAGGTGTTTCACAACTACTACTCCTCTTTGGCACTGAAACAAACCAGGAGAGAGATGACATCGCCATGAATCCAAAGTACAGCCAAGGTTTAAACCACGTTAGTGCAATTTTTCCCATCCCCTCTCCTTCATTAATGTGAGGCAGGGCAGCTGCTGCTGTACTCTTCATTTCTAGCCATTTGATCTCCTAATTCTTCACTATGACAACCATATTCTGCAATGTATGCCTGCCCCTGGCATAGCACCAACTGAAAAATGTCAGAAATATAATGGAGGGGATGAAATGTCAAGAAAAATAAATGACAGCCTTGTATTAAAAACACATATTGTTGACAATTCATGGCATACTCTTTTACATTTCAAACACAGATTAAGAACACATGGACCCAGGGCTTGTGATGTTTGACTTCCCACAATGGGGGACACAAGGGAGGGGAAAGAACAGCTCTCTTGGAAACCCAGCATGAATATGTTATCCAGATCAGCCTCTCTGATTAATGATGCACCCAAGATGGCTACCACCAAGCTGTGCTGCAGCTCGCTACTGCAGTCACATTGCTGACATATCATGAATATGTAATTAATTTTAAAAGCCTTATTGTACTGAGCCATGTTTTTCTGCTTAGATTGTACCCAAGAGGTGTAGTGACTCTAACTATAAATTGTTGTACAATTAGCTCCATCTGCCTACTTTGGTTATTAAAGCCAGTGACAATTTTTTTTCCTGTGGTTTAAGATTAACACCACAGAGTGATCCTCTTTCACAATGAAAGAAAGAAAGAAAGAAAGAAAGAAAGAAAGAAAGAAAGAAAGAAAGAAAGAAAGAAAGAAAGAAAGAAAGAAAGCAATCTGCCTATGAGAAGAAGAGAGTAGTGAATGAAAAGGAGAGGGAAGTTTTCTGGATGGACAAAAACATAGGAGTTTTCGGCTTCCGGTGGGAATGGCGGACTGAACGGCTGTGCCTGCTGGTTCAGCAGGCGGAGCTGACAACGTGGTAATTTTTTTTTGGGCTCAGGCAGGTTTTCTTGAAGCCCAGAAATGTTCTCCGGATCAAGGAGAATACCTGGAATCATCTCATCTGTCCTCTGGATGGCTGCTTACAGCCAGAAGATTGCAAACAGCATTTTGCTTTCAACTGGTAAGAGCCAGATGGGAGGCGGGGATTTCATCACTTTCCAAGCTGCGCTGTAGCCTTAAAGGGACACTAAGACCGGCCACCCCATTTCTAAACCACCTATTTGTATTTTTTTTTAAGTATATGTACCCCAAGAGAGGCTTTCCACAGCGAGAAGCTGGTTCTCTTGGTGCTTAACGTTATTTTGGGGGTGGTTTTTTTTTTAAAAAAAATTCTTTTAAGTTTTGGATTTCGTTTTCCTTCCAAAGGAAATTCCAAAGATTGAGACTAAACCATTGTCTTCCTGCTATTAATTTTGTATTAAATTTGAAGATATTAGCATTTTCCTACACGTTGAATCGGCTGATTTGAACCTTCAGTTTTCTGTTTTCACTTTCCCTTGAGAACTGTCTGCTTATCTCACTCTCACTTTACTTAAACACACTTTGGAACTCTTCCATATCTTCGACTTTCGCTGGTTAAGCTCCTACAGGGCACCATAATCTACTGCGTGAGAAATGGAGGATTTCAGATTCTTTCTGACGTTGACCAGGATTTTAAACAGATTTCTTCTGATTTCTATCAAACTTTTATGTAAGATATCCAGGACATTGTGAAAATATGACATCTAAAATGTGCCATCAGGTTGGGGATGTGGTGGATGAAACTGAGGAATTTAAGAGCGATAGAAAGGTTTTTTTTTAAGACTGAGATTGGGATTTTTATCGAGATGCTGGATGAAGATTGGACAATGGAGTTGGAGAAATCAAAGGGAGAGAGTGATCTGCAAGCCATAAGTAAAATCGATCACCTGGTGGAATGCCATGAAAAGAACCTGGAATCTTTGAGGGGACAGTTGGGCTGTTTGACTCTTTCAAGAGGAAAGCTCTGTGCACATTGTGGGGATATGTAACTGCTTTGGTTTATTTTGAAGTGGGATAAGTGTTGAAGAATGTTCATCTGTACTATTAAGTATAATAGCAGACAACTTATGTGCTTTTTAATTTGATTCTTATTATAGTAGACAGAAATGTATAGAATAGTGGTAGGAAGGGAATAATTAAATATTTTTATCTTTTGGAGGGGAGAAAGATGTTTAGGAGGTTCATATGAACTTTTTTTCTTTATTTTAATATAAGGGGGAGGAGTAACTGTACTTAGTGGAGATCGCAAGTTTGGAGGTTTGAGGCCCAAGCGCCACGTGACGGAGTGAGCTCCCGCACTCGGCCCAGCTCTTGCCAACCTAGCAATTTGAAAGCATGCAAATGCAAGTAGATAAACAGGTACCACTTCGGTGGGAAGGTAACAGCGTTCCACGCATCATGCCGGCCACATGACCGCGGAAGCGTCTTTGGACAACGCTCGCTCTTCAGCTAACAAACGGAGATGAGCACCGGCCCCTAGAGTCGGACACGGCTGTGCGGGGGAACCTTTACCTTTACCTTAAAGTGGAATGACTTATAGAAATAATGTGGTGTTTTGGTTTAATATAGAGTAAGAGATTGATTATGGAAATTCTTGTATATCCTTGCTGTTAAAAGTCAGAAGCCACATCTTTTTGTAAATTTGAAAAAAAATTATCTTGTGTTTCCACACTTTTTTAGTTTTTTTTTTCTTTCTTTGTAGTTTTTTTTTGGGGGGGGTTGTAGTTTTTATTCTTCTCTTGAAACCTAATAAAATTTACTATAAAATAAATAAACAAACAAATAAAGTAGGAGTTTTGGAACAGAATGGATTAGAAAAGAGCTGGATTGAATGAAGTTAATAACTGAACATGAGTCATGGGCTTTGGCAGCAAGAGTGGCAAACATATTTTTTTTCCCTTCACTGAGGTCCAACTAAATATTTTGAAATTAAAAGTGCCGAGACTGACTTAGGCTCAGGGAGGGAGGATCAAACAGTCTAGCCAAATCAGCACGTGCCCCTCCAGAACCCTCAGATCAAGTTGATAGCATAATAGTTGGGGGCTTAAAGGGTAAGGTTGGGGGTTGTTTCCTAGATACCACGAGTTTCCATTTCCACCCTAAGCCCTCCCCCCAAATCCATGAGCCCCACACTTTCAGGTGATACGACAGTGACCAGATGCCTCCCATGGCCCCCTCCTAGGACGCAGTCCTTGACCTTCCAAATGCTGCTCAGTCCTGCAGGATGTTCATAGGATCTGACTGAGTATAAGGCAGCTTCCATTATTGTTCCCATTTTCCAGGGTTTTTTTTGGGGGTGGGGGAGGGAAATAAGGCAAGAATCACAGAAGCTTGGGATTCAAAGAAATAGCCATATTTCAGCTGGCAACTTTTTGTTGAGGAACAGCAGGCCACAGTTTCATTAGATCATCCCCCATGAAAAATCAAAGTCACAATCCTCATACGTCTCCCCAACACCACACCCATTTATGGGCATTGCAATACAAGGAACATTTTTTTTATCCTGTCTTTCTTACACTTCACAACCATTTTAACTGAACAGCCATTAGATGCAAAGGTGAAAAAGTGAATTTCATAAATATCATACTGTGTTATATAAATCTGAGAAACATATTTCAGTATTTTTCTTTGGAATGTGACTCTCATTGTGCATTTTTTCCTTTTGACCCTAAATGAAAGAAGCAAACTACTTGCATTAATTTTTTCATTACCATTGAGAAAGCTGTAGTACTTTCTAACCTGCAAAAAGTAGTGTCTGAACTCCAAGTTGAAGAATGATCATAGGGTTGGAAGGGACCTCGGAGGTCTTCTAGTCCAATCCCCTGCCTAAGCCAAGATATATCTCAACGTTGCCATACTAAGAATATTATTCACAAGTATATGAATTATACAGAGAAAACATTAAGAGTCCTGTCCCAAATAGCTAAAAAGCCAAAGAGAAAGTCAGATAACAGTCAACTATAGTAAGGAAATAATTATAATGAATTGTTTCCTTATCCTAATAATAAGGAAATATTATTTCTATCCAAATGAAGTACTGTACTGGAAATAAATGATGAAATGGAAGTCATGACTTGTTAATTAATTGCTTGGCCTAGCCAGATAAAAAGAATGCAGACTAGCAGAGCTGTCCACAGAACTATCCAGGACAATTGCTAGATATGGTTGGTTAGGGTTGCCATAAAGAAACTTTGGGTTTAATTCTAGAATCACTAACTTATTTATTTATTGTTCATATTTCTATCAGACTTGGAAGATACATTTGATTCTTGATACGTTATTGTACTAATTGTTTGCATTCTATATTGTCTTTTATTCAGGGGCATGGGGAGGATGTCAAAAAGTGTGATTGAAGCCCCACCGTATCATATGTGACACACATAAAAAGAGGTCAGGCTTTGATCACGAGGTCATGGAGGCCAGCTTGACTTTTTTGATACCTCCCATGGATGTCCCTGCTTTTATTTATTCTCTTTCTTTAAATTCATTACATATTGGGGGGTTGGGCCTTTGACCATAAATAGATGGGGAAACTAAAAGGAAATATTACTCCTAGGATGGCTGGGCAGATCACAGGTTCCCATTCACATTTTAGAAATGTTTCCATTTTTGCCGGTTGCTGTTGTGCTTGCTCTACTTACTCTTCCAAGCAGGCACAGTGCCAAAACACTGGATGTAATGGATAATGAGATATTTTATTTATTTATTTAATGTTCTACTGCGCCTTTATTATTTTTATAAATAACTCAAGGCGGCGAACATACCTAATACTCCTTCCTCCTCCTATTTTCCCCACAACAACAACCCTGTGAAGACATCCTTCTGGGGTTGTGTCACAAACTCTTCCATATAAGACCCTGCCATTTTGCCACAGCCATTTCATTTATCTGGTGTTTCTCAACCTTAGCAACTTTAAGCTGTGTGAACTTCAACTCCCAGAATTCCCCAGCCAGCATGCATTAATCTAATACAATTTTGTGCCATCAGAACCATCCTATACCTCCTATCAATTCATGTGCAGTAATGCAGGAGGGTAGCTACAAAATCCTAAATTTCCTCATGACATTACAGGCATCAAAAATGGAAAATATTTTTTTTAAAAAAAATAGGATATGCACAGATCACCTATATAGTATTTTGGTATCTGCATATGTTAAAATCACAATCACCTCCCAATATATGTTGCAGGCAGATTGCCAGACCTGTTTACCATACCATCTTGGCTGCCATCTGTAATTTTCAGCTACTGCTGACCTTTCTATAACTTCTAAATTCCATTTACCAGCTGTTACTACATAAGCAAGCTAGCTAATAATGAAGCAATAATTAAATGTTTCTGATGCTGAGAAGATATGCAGATGGAGGTGATCTCTGAGGACTTTAGTGCTGAATCTTTGATTACCCAGTCACTGTTGCACATCATAATCTTTTCCTAGAGCTGAAACTCTTATTTTTATAGAAACTAGTCTTGCACAAAGCCATGCTATTTGGCAATGGAAAATCAGGAACTCAAAAAAAAAAGAGTATGGAAATATATTACATGGTTTATTGTTCTTTTCTTTAAATTAATCATATTAAAAAAAGAGTGAACAAGCAAGCAAAGGAGAAAAGGAAAAAATGGGGGGGGGGGAGTTGATACAGAAATATAGCATCTGTGGTGAAAACACCAGCCTCCTCATGAGTAAGCCACAGCCCCTGACTGTAAGTGCCTGCAGACTTCGGGCTTGCTAAGCATAAAGGCTGCTCTGAAGAAAGGGCAAATGTTGGGGTTGGTGGGGAAGAAGGTTGAGGAAGATGGTAGATACCAGAGGATGACAAAGAGAAGCCTGTGGAAGAAGTGCCTGCTGGAATTACCCTTATCAGGCCTGTATAAACAGACTCCCCCACCCTTTTATGCGGCCTGGCTGGTGCTCAGCTCATTTTCCAGGCACAGAATAGAGCCGGTTCTGCATATTGGAAAGCTTTACTTAGAGCATAGCTTTCCAAACTGTGTGTCGTAACACACTAGTTTAGTGTGTCGCAACACAACCCGGAAGCAGCGGCGGGGGCATGCACGGCGACGGTGTGCTTGGCGGCCGCCACTGCACACACACCCTGCACTGCCCCTGTGCGCGCCCCCACCGTTGGTGTGTCGCCAACGGCGGCAGTTTGGAAAGCACTGACTTAGAGGAAAAGAAGGGGCCAGAGACTTCCCAAGTCAGGAATGGCCTATATGCTCACAGCAGAGGCTGCAAGGCCCACTGAGACTGTTGGTGCGGGAGGAGGAGAACAAGCCTCAAGCTGCAGCTGCCAGACCCATTTACTTCCTTGGTTGGATATTTTATTTGGAGAAATTACTTGGTTTGGAATGCTGACACTCCAGAGTCTGGTTTTGATGACAACCCCTGACCCTGAATGCTTATATTACATTATATACATGCTTATTTCTACATCTCTGGAGAATCCAGTGTCTGCTTTCCGATACTCCCTGTCAGTTCCCCACCTCTCTGTCTACGAGGGTCTCTGCCACAGTATCCACAAGCGGAAAAAGGAATTTATTGTTTTTATTGTTTTATTGTTTTTATTATTATTCGCCGCCCAGAGTCATTGGTTTGAGATGGGCGGCTATATAAATTGAATGAATGAATGAATGAATAAATAAATTACAGAGATTGTACCAAAATTGGTTGATTATTCTTGAGCACCAACAACTATTACTTGGTAGAAAGGACTCTACTGTAATGCATTAATCAAATAATTTGGAATTCTCAATTTAAAATAGGGATTTCATTTCAAATCTAAGCATAGACTTCCAAATTTAAACATCTTATTTTTATTGTAACTCAGAAGTAACCAGATGCAATATTTGCAAAAATAATATTCTTGTCTTTTTAAACATGGAAAAGTAATTTCAATGGAGAGATTTACATTTGGCTTTAACGCTTGGAAAGAATTAAAACAAAATCTCTCAGAGAAGCATGGGGGAAATCCAATCTTACACAAGAGGACTTATGCGCATGAGACAGGAGTTTCTCTTGCTCTGCTCTGCAAGAACCCACTGCTCAACCCTGAAATTCTGGATAACCAGCATACAACCTTCCCTTTCTTGGGGAAGGGATTATCTGGACATGTTACAATCTGGTTAGATAGACGTCTAGCTGATTTTATTTATTTATTTATTTATCCAATTTTGCCACTGCCCATCTCCCCCCGGAAGAGGGACTCTGGGCGGTTTACAAAAAAGCTAAAAGATTTAAAATGCAATAAAACCATAAAAATACATAATATATAAATATATATACAAGATATAAATATAAAATAGAATCCAGATGGCGATAAAAGTTGCAATTCAATTCATGTATATATAAGACCCCTTTAAGGCACCAGCCATCCCCAAGAATGACTACTCCCCTTCCCGCCCCAAGCAAGATGGCAGAGCCAGGTCTTCAGTTTGTTCCGGAGGGTCAGGAGCGATGGGGCTTGCCTCACCTCCAGGGGAAGAATGTTCCAAAGGGTGGGAGCCACTGCAGAGAAGGCCTGCTTCCTGGACCCCACCAGACGGAATTCTCTTGTAGATGGGGTCCGTAACATGCCCTCTCTGTATGACCGGGTGGGACAGGTCAATGTAATGGGGATGAGACGGTCCCTCAGGTAAACTGGACCCATGCCATGTAGGGCTTTAAAGATGATAACCAACACCTTGAATTGGACCCGGAAGCAAACTGGTACCCAATGCAGGTCATGCAGCAAAGGTGTTATATGTGCCGATCTTCAGGCACCCAGAACTGCCTGTGTGGCTGCATTCTGGACCAGCTGTAGCTTCTGGATACTCTTCAAGGGTAGCCCCATGTAGAGCGCATTGCAATAGTCTATATGGGAGATGACCGATTAAATTCTTCCTGATACGACTGGGTTTTTCCCAAAGAGATATATGAGAAATATTGGATATATCTGGAATGCCACTGATGATGATGATGATGATGATGATGATGATGATAATAATAGAAAGCAGCTATGATTTTTCTTTATATGGAAAAGCCTTTCATAATTTGGAGTAGTCTGTTATATTCATAACTTTGAAAGGTTGTCCTTTCTTTCCTATATTCTTATTAGCATTAGAAACATCGGCAAAGAAGATATGGCAAGAGAATAAAATTTCAGGAATCAAACTGGCAAATCAAGAACATAAGCTAAAATTATATGCTGATGATGTCCTCAGAGTTACTCATCCACAGAACTCTTTAGACTCAATAATGGAATATTTACAGCAGGGCTTTCCAAACTTTTGCCGTTGGCGACACACCAACAGCCGGCGTGCAAAAACCTGGAAGCACCGGCGGTGGCGTTTCTGGGTTGCCGCCTACGCACTTTCGGGTTTTTGCGCACCGTGGCAGCTGCGGCAGTGGCGGTGTCCTGAAACCCGGAAGCGCTGATGGCCCACCGCTACCGCACGTGGCAGCGGTGCACCATCAGCGCTTCCGGGTTGTCGCGCAACACACTTGGGGCCCCCAGGCGACACAGTACTGTGTCACGACACACAGTTTGGAAAGCCCTGATTTACAGCAATATGGTATGATATCAGGATACTGGATTAACAAGGGAAAATGATTACACGGAATTTATCTGAAAAGGAAAACCAATATTTGCAACAAATAACAGGGTTAAATATCACTGTTAAACCAATTAATTACCTGGGAATTTACAGTACTTAACAAAATATAGTAAAGATTTATTCAAGAATAACTATTCACAAATTCAAAAAAATATAATGGCCAATTTTCTCAAGAGGGAAAAGTTAAACTTGTCCTAGAATATCAACAATAAAAATGAACACCCTGTCAGGGATCAATTTTTTACTTCAATTTATTCCAATAAGAAATGAAGAAAAGATACTGAATGAGTAGCAAACAAAAATAACTAACTTCATTTGGACAAACAAAAAGCCAAGTATCAAACTTACAATTTTGCACTTCATGAAAGAACGAGGCAGACTGGCCATATCAAATCTTAAAATATTTTATCAAGCCAGTTGCCTGACTTTGATTACAGACTGGACTTTATCTTATTACAGCTGGGTTACCTCTATTGAAGGAACAGGACTCCCAGAAAGCTTGAATGCATGTTTTTGATTAAATATAAACAGAAGTGTCCAGTCTATGAATTAATCCAAACTGATCACCTCTTGATTCAATATTCAATATTTATTTTAATGAAAGCAAATGCAGAAAAGAATTTGATCAGTGAAGAGATAATAATTAATATACTGTAGACGATAATATTTAACCTTTAACCAAAGAAAGATGAAACCTTTTGACATTTTCTCCTTAAAATGATCAGAAATACCTCACTGGTTCCAGCGTCTTCAAATAAGTAATAGATTTCAAAAGGAATTACGAAAAACAAGGTGGAACACTCAGGGACTTTACTAAATTTGAAAAGCTTGTAACACAAAATTCAGAACATCTTTTGAGGCTTATTGATAAGTTGTTACTGAACTATGATTCAGAAACTGGACAAGCCAAAGATTGTAGGATTAAATGGATGTAGAATTTAAACAGGAAAATTGATATGCAACAATGAGAATATAAATGGAAGATAAATATCACATTTCTGGTGAATATTAAACTAAGAGAAATTTGCTGCATTTTTTTCCCTCACTATAGTATACCAGTGTTGCTTGCCAAATTAGATTAAGATAGTCTTCAGGTTACGACGGCAATTGGGACCGGGATTACCATCGCTAAACTATGCAGTCATAAAATGCGATGTCATGTGACAGCAATGTGAGCAGTCCCATTTGCCATCGTAACCCGAGGACCATGTGGGTTGTTAAGTGGGAAGTGGCAGGAGTCCCAGGTAAGGAGCGCATGGGGGGTGCTGCAGGTGGGCACTAGGGAGCATGGGCAGGTCGGCAGAGGCCTCAGGTGGGTCAACGGAGGACCAGCAGAGGCCTTGGGCGGGGCAGCAGAGACCACGGGAGGGCTGGCAGAAGCCGCGAGAAGGCAAGGGGGTGCTGTGGGTGGACGCGTGCTACTGAGTGCAGGGGGTGCTACAGAGTATGAGATCCCTGGGACTCTGTAGCAGGCTCCTTGGGAGAAAAGCAGTGGGAGCAACTCACTGGAGTGACTTGCAATCTTCCCTGCCACCTTCCCTATTGACTTTGCTTGTGGGAAGCCAGCAGGAAAGGTCGCAAATGGTGATCACGGGACGTCACGAGCTGGGCACCCAAACGCCTGGATCACTATCACATGACTGCAGGGATGCTGCGACGGCTGGAACTTTGAGGATGCTCATTAGAGCTCGTTATTCAAAAACTGCTGGAAATGCAATAACCATGTTGGATCCTTTTTGCACATTTGGTGGTAATGTCATAAAGCTCAACAATTCTTGAAGATGATTTGACTTAGAATGAAACAAGTATTAACTTTTCTTATTTGCCAGCTGTTCTTAAGCATTACTGAGCCTTATAGTCCTATAAAGTATACAGAGTGGGCTTTGCATATGATAGCAGCTGCTGGGATTCTTCATACTTCTTATTGGAAATTACATATAATTCCTTCTTTAGAAGAATGGCAGACTAAGCTATGGGATACACATCAATATATTTTAAAAATACATTGTATTTTTAAACAAGGCTGACACTGAATTCAGATGCACAACATCTGAAGTTGGGATTTCTTTTAACATACGGCTCTTAAAATATTAGATTTTACCTGATTTGTTCTAACAAAGACAGGCTTTCCCAGATTAGAAAGAAACTCTTGCTTATTCTGATTGATGATTCTATTTCATTGGCTGATTTGGCTAATTACTGATTATTGATTTGATTTTAATAATGGTTTTAAAGTGCTAAATTGATATATGTTCACCTTTATATGCAGTACTAATCTAATATTACTTTGAACATTCTTATTCATTTTTATACAGCTTGTAAATCTTTTTTTTTGCTCCCTTATTTCTTTTACTTCTCTTTTTTCTTGGTTGCACTTTTAAAATCTGTTAAAATAAAAGAGAGAGAGAAAGAATGTTGGGATGTATGATGCTCAGAGTTGTTTGCGATTGGAGCAGCTTATAAGCCCTGAAAAATTCATATCTAATGAGCATCCAGGGACAAGAGTAGATTTGAAGCTGGGTATCCCCAGATTTAGTCCAATACCTTAAATACTATGTCACACTGGCTCTCTTAATACTTGCCACATTCATGCTCAACTCTGTCACATCAAACTGCAACATCAGTCACTGCACATTTGGCAAATATGCCACACAATACATTTAGTAATAAATGAGCCCAAAGGTTGGAACAAACATCTGAAGGAATATGACACTTCGGACAGACTCCTGTTACTAACAACAGTCAATATATCTCAGCTGGCCTTGGTAGCCAGCCAATGTTTTTTCTCGCCATATTCCAGAGAGCAGTGACAGGAACTTCTACCAATGTGATAAGCCTTGAGAACCAGCATTACTCTGGGGCATGAATGCTTGGCTTCCACTACAGTCATGGTTCTTTAAATGCCTAGGCTCAGTGTTGCTTAAGAGAGCACCACTGCCATTCTCTCTTTCTGAAACCACCACAATGAGAAGGTTGTCTCCACGATTTCATGTTTTTACTGGAGCAAATTACACTTTCTAACAGACAGCTGATGAGTGCATTGTGGGTCCCTGGACATCAATGATATCCAGGCTGATGATCAGGAGTTGATTTTCAAGCAATGTTTGATTTAACTAATTGTAACCAAGAGCTGTGCTAGGGAAAGTGGAAGGCCAAAGGAAGAGGGGCTGACCAAGGGCAAGATGGATGGATGATATTTTGGACGTGACGGACTCGACCGTGGGGGAGGTGGGGATGGTGACGGCCGACAGGAAGCTCTGGCGTGGGCTGGTCCATGTAGTCACGAAGAGTCGGAAGCGACTGAATGAATAAACAACAACAAAAACCAAGAGCTGAAAACCAAGTGTGCAATGAAAATATATGGTTTTGTTATAAAATTAAAAGGGTTGCTTACTTGTATAGATAATATTCAGTTTGATCCACATGCTCACGTGAAGAAATGTTATCTATGAACTAAGGAAAAAATAGTTTAGAGATGACCCTTCCAGGTAAATCAAAGTCACCCAAATATTGCTGAATGTAGCATGTTCAGTCATAACTGCAATATACAAAGGATCACTTTAACTTGGCATACAGATAAAATTATCAATACAGCACTTTTACCTGATTAGCAACTATTACCCTTACCTGAAAGGAAAACTACGTATTTTTCCCAAACAATTTATCTTTAAAAGGAAGTTTCAGGTACAGTGAAATTATGGTAATGAGGGAAGATTATTTTTTATGTTTAATCTTCCTTTTTATGATGAGGAAATAGTCTTAAAATCAGGATCATGTTCCTTTCAAGTATATATGGTGATTATTATTATTAGCATCATCATCCATATTATTAATATGACAGTATTATTAGGAACAAATTCAGGAACATCCAGGAATTGTGGATTTAAGACTGGCTTATCTGGAGGCAAACACTAAACGGAACAAGTTGGTACACAATAAAATACTTCTGTGCCAGTTTTCTGAACATTTTATTCTATTTTCTCTCGCAGATGGTTTTCTGAGGTTCTTGTCCCTGGCAATCAGTAATCATTCCATTACCGCTGAAGATACTCAGATTTTATTGTGCTGCTTATGGAAATGCCTTCACTTGGAAAAAAAATGCTTTTTGCTGATATCTTCTGATACGCAGTTTGGCTATTTCGGCTACATAAATATGACACTCAAATAATTTAATTGGAATTGGAATAAAGGATGATTCTATAGTAATTCTGCTGTCTTTAAAAAAAGTCTATGCTAACAAGACAGACTTTAAAAGTGTGAGATACAGGTAGCAAAATCTCAGGAGACAGAAGAAAGGATGTGACTGGAAGATGGGATTTGTTGCATAACATGCACTGACCTTTTCCCAAGGAAAAAGTTAAATTACAGGAAAAAAATTAGATATTTTTCAGAATATATGTAATTTATATTGGGGCGTGGTGGCTCAGCGGTTAAGACGCCAGGCTTGTTGATCGGAAGGCCGCAAGTTCGGAGGTTCGAGACCCTAGCCCCGCATGACGGAGTGAGCTCCCGCACTCGCCCCAGCTCTTGCCAACCTAGCAATTTGAAAGCATGCAAATGCAGGTAGATAAATAGGTACCACTTCGGTGGGATGGTAACAGCGTTCCACGCATGTCATGCTGGCCACATGACCGTGGAAGCATCTTTGGACAATGCTGGCTCTTCGGCTAACAAACAGAAATGAGCACCGGCCCCTAGAGTCGGACACGACTGTGCAGGAGAACCTTTACCTTTACCTATGTAATTTATACAACTCAGCTTTTCAATACAAAGCTATTACCTTGGCATATATCTTGTTTTTTAAATGCAAAATGTATATGGTCCCACTGGAAACCATTATCCACAAAGATGGAATTATAAGCATTAATAATTTTCTTCCAGGACAATTATCTTTACACCTTTCTAAAATTATAAATGAGAAGGAAAAGCTGAGGAATCTAGGAGACCCTGCACAAAACTGTATATAAGAAAACATATAAAAATTATGAACCTTTAAATCTGTACCAGACATAGCCTCTCCTATCACCACAATGCCATTTGAACATCATATATGATGGAATTCTGCCTTCTTTGCAATTCTTGAGAAATAGAATTCCTGATAACGATGTCTATTTCAGCAAGGACACCACCTAGTGACATAGGATTCTGCCTTAGCTCCTGAATGCAGAAGCCAACCCATCACAGCATTTGCCTGAGTGCGAAAGGTCCATACACTGCAAACCTGGCATTAGGCAAGGGAAGGCCTCTTCCTTTCTACACATTACTCAGAATATAATGAAATACCTTTCCCTAACTATGGCACACTCCAGATGTGTGGACTTCAACTTCCAGAATTCTCAGCTATGTCCATACTTGCTGAAGAATGCTGGGAACTGAAATTCACATTTTTGGAGAGCACCCGAGTGGGGAAGGCTGCAATTAAGTGAGAAGGACAGCACTCACAGCCATGATACTTTATCAGTCAAGATGGCTGGTCTTAATTCATTCTAAATTTGAATTAGGAACACCTCATTAAATAAGCTAATTATTTTCAAAGACTGCACAGCTCTATTTTACAAAACACTTCAGATAGCCTTTCCAGCATGGTACCCATACTGGATGGAAATTCTGGGAGTTGTAGTCCCAAACCATCTGTGAGAGAAGCTACCATAGGATATTCTACACAGCTGTAACCTGCTAGAGGATGAAACTGAAAAGCAACATCAAATGCACAACAGAAGATTCTGTGTCATTACTATATTAACTAACTAATATCCATTTATTTTTTATTTATTTATAATTCATATTTCTATGGTTGCCCAACTCATCAACAATTTTGGGTGGTATACAGAATTAAAAACAAAACTGTGGAGTCTTTGGTGCTCTCTGAGCCTTGTTGTTTTCTTGCAGATGTTTCATTGCCAGACTAGGCAACATCTTCAGTGCAAAAAGGGAGTGGGACTTGCTCTCTTTTTATATACCATGGCTTGTCCTGCTTGTGTTGGTGGGGGTGTTGTACTCTCCTTGGTAGTACCTTGATTGGGTTGTTGTTTGCTGCTTGGTTGATTGACTGAGTTAATAGTTCCTTGATTAGGGTATATTGTGCTGTTTGATTGTTCCTCTGGTGCTAATCTTGGTGTTAATCTTTGCATATCTGGGTATTGATTGCTGGCAAGGAGGTGATCTGGTCTTTTGGCTTTTCTATTGTCTCTTATGAATGGTATGTAAATGTTGTTTACCACTATGTGTCTGTTGATGGCTGCTTTGTCTGAGTGCCAAGCTTCCAGGAATTCTCTAGAATTTTTGGATTGGGCTTGGTTTAAGATGCTCACAGTTTCCCAGTTGAAAGTATGGTTGAGTCTGTCCATGTGTTGTGAGATTAAGGAGTTTTCATCATGTCTTCTGACTGCTAGTTGGTGTTTGTGGATGCGCTCTGCTAGTCTTCTGCCTGTCTGTCCTACATAGCGGCTGCTATAGTCCTTACACTGTATGTTGTAGATAACTCCTGTTTTTTCTTTTTGGGCTACTATGTCTTTTGGGTTACTTAAGATGTTCTGAAGGGTTTTGGTTGGTTTATGTGCTACGGTGATGCCATGTGGTTGAAACAGTCTATTGGTAGTTTCTGAGATGTTTCTGCTGTATGGCAGTGTTGGTTGTGTTGTAGTGGGTTGTGTAGTCAGGCACTTTTTGATAAAGTTGCGTGGGTATCCATTTTGCTGGAAGATGCTGTATAGACAATCTGTTTCCTTTTTCTGGTGTTCTGGGTTGCTGCAGTGCATTAGTGCTCGTCTGAATAATGTTCTTACACAGCTTCTCTTGGAGGAGGTTGGGTTGTTGCTTTGGTAATGGAGCACTTGGTTAGTGTGCGTAGATTTCCCGTAGACTTGTGTTTCTAGAATGCCCTCATTTCCTCTACTGATGAGGATGTCCAAGAAGGGTAGTGTGTTGTTGTTTTCTTCTTCCCTTCTGAACTTTATTCCTTTGAAGATGTTGTTGATGGTTTCATGAGTTTCCTTCAGTTGTTCCTTTTTTATTATGATGAAGGTGTCATCTACATACCGGATCCATACTTTGGGTTGTACACGTGGAAGTGCTATCATTTCTAGATGCTGCATTACAATCTCTGCTATGAGTCCTGAAAGTGGTGATCCCATGGGTGTTCCTTTGATTTGTTGGTATATTTGTCCATCAAAAAGTAGGTAGTGAGGCAGAGGTCGATGAGATCCATGATTCTGTTAAAGTTATTTGGTAAAGTATTCTATGCAGAATCAAACGCATGGCATTTCCTTCACTATGAACCTGGCCTGAAAGTGGAAATTTACAAGTCCCTCTCTTGCAAGCACGTAGCCGTAAACAACAGGTGCCCTTCTAGCCAAAACAAACCGTTATCAGTATTTTTCCCATGTGAAAAGTATCTCGAGGGAAAGCCAATGCGCCACACTGCCATCGTGTGACGGTTTATAGTAAGTACAATTGCTACCAAAATGCTAGGCTGAAAGAGGTGCCCATATGAACCAATCAGAAGTCTGAACCATGGGTATATTTCAGCTATGAACCATGGGTATTCATTCTCACTTATGTTCTCATTTATGTTCTTCCTATGCTTTCTTTATGTAGACTGCTATCTACATGTACTTTGTATCTGAACTGTAACTATGCCTGGTCTTTGCACAGACCATGATGTTTTTCTTTCCATTCTGGTGATGGAACTCTGCTTATGCTTTGATTTTTCCTTTTTGCAATAATGCACCATACATCCATTATTGCCTTATGCTATCAATAAAGTTATTGTTAGCCTTACAACACGTTGTTTGGATTACTTCAAGCCTGAAACCCCAAAGGCCACCATCATCTAATAGATTCTGGGTATTTCTATCAGTGTATTTGACTAGGTCGGGTGTGTTTTGTAGAACTGCTGCCATGGATTCTTTCGCTAGTGCTGGGTCTATGGATGTAAAGAGTGCAATGACATTGAATGACACCATTATTTCATCTTCTTCTATTTTTAAGTCTTTGATTTTCTGGAGGCACTGTAGTGGGGAGTTGATAGAATATTCACTCTCCTCTGTTAGATGCCTAAGTTTTTTTGTGACCTCTTTAGCTATGTTGTAACTGGGAGTCCCTGGTAACGATACAATTGGCCGAAGCGGTATGCCAGGTTTGTGTATTTTGGGGCATCCGTAGAAGCGTGGGAGAATGGGTCCACTGCTTTTCATCCACCTCTGTTCTTCTTTTGTGATTTGACCTTTCTTGGTGAGGTTGTTAAGAGTTCTTTTTGCCCTGTCCAGTTTCTGCATGGGATTGGTGTTTACTAGGGTGTAGGTTTTTTTGTCTTCAAGTAATTCTTTAGCCTTTTGTATATATTGCGCTCTATCCGTAATGACGGTGGTGCGGCCTTTAGGAGCTATTAACTCAGTCAATCAACCAAGCAGCAAACAACAGCTCAATCAAGGAACTCCTAAGGGGAGAACAACACCTCTACCAACACAAGCAGGACGAGTATATAAAGAGAGAGCAAGTCCCACTCCCTTTTTGCACTGAAGATGTTGCCTAGTCTGGCAATGAAACATCTGCAAGAAAACAACAAGGCTCAGAGAGCACCAAGGACTCCACAGTTCAACCCTGAGCTACAAATATTCTCTTCAATTGATTAAAAACAAAAGTATAGAGCAACTAGTACAAATAAAAAAGAAGATAGTCTTACCAGTGGAACATTAAAAATCTACAACCCCCTCACATAGAAAGCCTATATCCCACTCTAGCTCAAAGCCTGGGGACAGAGCCAGGTTTTCAAGGCACATTTAAAGAAAAGCAGGGTCAAGACTATTGGAATCTCTAAATGGATAATGTTCGAGAAGACAGACACCATACTATAGAAAGCATGCCTCCTGGGTCCCATCAGATGACACTGCTTAATGGATGGGACTCAGAGTATACCAACTCCTTCCAAACATAGGGAACAAGCAGAATCAATAGGAGATGATTCTCAAATCATCACTCAAATAACTTGGCCCCATGCCATGTAGAGCTTTGTAGAGGACAACTGGCACCTTGAATTGCACCCAGAAGCCTACTGATAACCAGTGAATTCATTGTAGCAGAAGTGGGCATATTGTGGCACACCCATAACTGCTCATGCTGTCACCATACTAAACACTACACAAATAATTAATAATTACATATCACCTCTGGCCCAATAAGACTTATTTTTCCACAAGTTTATCCTTTAGGGAAAAAATCAATTTAGGAATTGCCTGTAATGGTATGTGGGAATGCCCTTGGGAGACTGGGCCCAGAGACGCTGCCTAGGGAACTGTCAGATAAGAGACAGCATAGTCCTCAGCTGGATAGTGGGCAGGGCAAGAGGCTCAGAAGAGACCCTCCCTAATTTCTCGGGGGAAAAGGAGACAGCGGGAGATTTGTACTTTCAGACTTGCAAGATTCTGTTAATGTAGCCTTACAATAAAGTAGAATTAGCTCATCTGTTCGTGTTTCCTGTCTTCTCTACCTGGTAAGGCTGACATTGCCTTGATGCATATGACCCTTATACACTGGCAGTTCTTTGCACAATAATCGTAATTATAGGATTTAGAGAACAAAGCTTGCTCTATAAAGCCTTACTGCACATACAAGGAAGGCCATCTCTGCAATATATGAGACAATAGAGATTAGAAAGAAGACAAGTCATACCAAGCCAATGTAGATAACTAGTTCTCCCAAGGCCTTAAATAGCTATCTATGTACTCTTAATGAAATGATAATCCAGTATATATAGAAAGCAATTATATACATTTAGCAATTAAACTAAAATACTAGTTTAAAATATCAAGATGGTTTTATACTGATTATTTTTGCTTGATCCACATTGAATGTCACGTTCTTACCCGAGATAAAGTTAAAGAGCTGACCGGTAGTTTTCTTTCATAGGTTCTGTCCATCAAATTGGCTAAATCAGCTGCAGGAAAAGAAAAGCATCTTTAGTTCTCACTCATTTAAAGTTATTGGATGGAAAAAGAAGAAATGCAAGCAAAGTTATTCCAAAAGCTGAGCTAAATAAACCGCCTTCTTTCGTGCTACATCTTTACAGTGCAATGGTTAAGGTGTCATCTAGACCTGAGAATAAACAGGCTAAAGTAGGCCTGCGCAACTCGTAGAGGGGAAAGGGCCACACCACACTGATAAATTAAAAATACCCATGAGCCACAAAGGAGTACCTAGCACGCTGATTAGCTGTTTGACGGCTACTGGAGCAGCAGTAGCAATGGAGCTGGTGCTGGAGGTGAGGCCTGGAGGTGTTCGGCAGCGTGTCTGTAGGGGCGGCGGTGGATCCTTCCTGGCAGTGTCAACACTTGGCAACAGTGAATTTGAGGGTTTTTAAAAAAAATTCCAGTGGGCCACACAAAGTTGCTTGGTGGGCTACATGAGGATTTTTGTTGTCCAGGCCTGGACTAAAGTCATCTCACTTGGAATTGCTTTCTGTGACTTTGGTCTAGTTATAACCTCTCATAGTGCAAAGTATACTACCATGAGCTCCTGCAGGAATATACAGGTAGCCCTAGTTTAGCAACCACAATTGGGACCGGCAACTCGGTCATTAAGCAAAGTGGTTGCTAAGTGAAACCGCACCTGTATTTACAATCTTACTTCAGCTTTCCTTTGCTTTACAGACCTGCGAAGGTCATAAATGCAAGGGTTGATCACAGAGTTACGTTTTCATCACCATCGTAACCACGAACAGTCACTAAACGAGGACTACCTGTAAATCTAACTAACGAACAAATACATAAGTAACTATAATATACTCTGTACACCAGTTACAAATTGTTGCTTTCTTACTCACCAGGAATGAGTAACACTGCCTCTTTGGAAGCAACTAAAATAAGAAACAGAAGCCTACATTCCTTTGTTCTGTCCTAGTTTTGCACTACAACATCCAGACCACAAAAACAGAGCGCTGACCTATATCAATTAAAACAATGGCATTTCAACATGCAAAAGCTCCCAACCTGGTAGACTACAACATAATTGAGCCTTAATTTGCAGAAGGAACCTTGTATGGACTCAGAAACTACACAATGTCAGACAGAGTTAGGACTCGGATGGGAGACCACTAGAGAATTCCAGGGGCACAGGCTAACCTGGAAAGTTGAAAAAATCCCAGAAGAAGGCAGCAGCAAGTCACTTCCATGATATTGCCAAAATAAGATGGATGTGACCATGAAGTCCCTAGAAGTCAAATTCAACTTGAGGGCATCTTTACCTTTGGTGTTATAAGGTTACTGTTGGCTCCTTAACCATACTAGGAGTCCCACATGGTTCTATCTAATGCCCATACTGTATGCCATTAACAGGATCTCCATGAAACTGGAGAGAGAGAGATCGGCTGAAATTATGAGGGAAGTTATAACCAGCAAAAGAAAGAGGTTCTACCCCACCTTTTCATCAGATTCAGATGTAACAATGAAGACCTGCAAGTGGCTCTCTAGAATTAGTCATGAACTGAATCTGGATGAATAAACTGAAACTCAATCCAGATAAAATAAAGCTGGTTGGGGGGGCCGTTCTCAGAAATCTACAAAGTAGTAGATTTTGTCTGAAATAGAATCACCTTCCATTGAATGACAAGGTTCACCATTTAGTAATTTAGAAGTTCTCTTAGATCTGACTCTGAATGCTGGTGTGGCAGCTGTTACTTTCAAACATTTGATTAAAACAAAACTCGTTAAGTACCTATTGTTATATATGACATTATGTCTGTATTCTGATACAGTTAAACTGCCAGAAACTGTGTTGCAACATCCAAAGACAAGTGAAGACAGCTCAGTTCCCATCTGTATGTTAATTCAAGAGATGAGGGATCAGGTAATCAGCCATGCACAAAGATCACATTTATCAATCAAGCCAATTAATGTAGAAAACAGCATTTCATTTTGTATTTTTTTTAAAGAAATCTAGTTAAAAAGAAGAAAAGTTTAAGCAACCTGTTTTAAAGTCAGTGGAACTGTTCTGGAAAACTGCTTAATATTATTTAATATATTCAACATCTTAATGATGTATAAAAGTGAGCATGGCATTACTATCCTTCTACAAAACTTAAATGATCGAATGTAATATGGAAATCTCATGAATCAACTAAAGAAAATCCTAACCAGCATCCATTCAACGGTTAAATATTACCTCCTAAAATAATGAGATCTAAGATTGCCTATTGATTAAATTTACCTTAAAGCTGTCAAAGGAGATTCCTGCTCTTATAAATTGGTGGCTCAAGGGACTGGTAACAAGAGATAAAGCTTTTCACTTCCCAAAAATTGCTGGTTCAAAGCTAGCTCCAGTCAGCACCAATCAATAAAGGCTTACTATATAATAGCTGCTGGCATACTCTTCAAAATACATCAGTGCTGTTAGTGTATTTTTTAATGGAAACCCATCAGCATAAAACAGTTTGCAAGTAGTTTCTGTAAGGATGTCAATATTCAATGAGAGTGTAGAATAAAGTATGCATAAATAAAGTCTGTTACGGTATTTTAAGTCACTTTAAAGCAGAATAATACTTCTGCTCCTTAAGCAGGCAACAGATATTCATAAAAGTAATCTGGATTCATTAGAATTAAAATGACATACTTCTCTATGCATTTTGCTGAATCTTCTGAATATAATTTTAAACCATGGAAAAAATTGCAGCTTTCCTACCCCACCACATTAAAAATATAAGGAAGGCCCTTGGTCTGAACTGGCAGGGATTATGAGGTCCAGGATCTTGGACTTAAAAGACAATATAGTTTCCTTGCACAGCTGTTTCCCCACAGCTAGTATTCACAGTGTGCTGCATCTGATCTTGGAGGCAGCAAGATCCATTATGACCACTGACAAACTTATCCTTCATTAATCTGTCTAATCCCCCTTTAAAGCTACCTACCTAAATTCATTTTAACTATGTGCCATGTATGATGCATTTCCTTTTATTTGTTCTGAATTCATAACGAGACTGACTTCTAGTATTGAGGAAGGAGAAAAAATTATCTCTGTTTGGTTTCTCAGCATCATGTATAATTGTGTAAAGTGCTTCCAAGTGTCTTTTTCTAGGCTAAAAATCCAAATATGGTATTTTTTTTGTAAATCATTTTGGTTCTCCTTTACTATGCTCTTTTTTTTAGCACTCTATTTCTTTTATCAATGAAAAACACAAACACCATTCTTTCTGCTTCCTCTTCCTCTTCCCTCCCTCTCTCTCTCAACAAACCTGCTGTACATCATAAAAGTGTTTCATGTTTGCTACTCATTGTAAGGTTTGTAGAAGACTAACAAAACCTAGGCTTAAACTATTATGGCTATGAACAAAAGATATTTGAAGAGAACTAGAAGCACTTTATGTACCAAGTGTTTTCTTCCCAATACAAATTTATATCAGATTCCAAATGTAGAATCTGTAGACCAATATACACACTGAAGAACAGCCCTGCTGCAACAGGCCAAGCCCATCTCAGTTCAGAATTATGAAGGAGGAAAATCCAATACAGCAGCCGCACTGGAAGGATAGAAGACTACTACAGGATAATGCTTGTCGGGAATCTGCCTATCCTTATCCTCCCCTTCCATTTGCAAATGTGACCTTTTGCTTAGGTTTAATGCTAATGTTGCCTCTAGGGATACTTCCATTATAGAGATGCAATAAGCATGTAGGTATCATGTTGAGGTTGACTGGATTACAAACTCATCGGTGCTGATCACTTTGAGTGTAAGAGGATGGGATAGCACTTTTTAAAAGACAATCAGAACTGGGAAGTCTTTTGTGAAGTCTATGGGCAAGGGGGCACCTCAGCAGCCCATCTGAATAGCCCACATTGGGCAGACGCAGTATAAAAACCTGATATTTTGGTAATCTCTTATAGTATCTTCTGAGACATCTATAACCTACCAAACTAGATGCTGCCGCCTTTCTCCTAGGGATTAGTTTAAAAGCTGCTCTGCCACATGTTTATTATTATTTTTTATGATTAATTATTATTTTATTATTTCATCCTGTGTAAGAGTCCACCCCTCTTCAGTTTGCCTCGGAAGTTTCCCTTGCCTAACAGATCTAAGCTCCTCTGCTGGGCAACACTGACTCATCCACACATTGTGAGTTCTGCCTGTCTAGCTGGCCTGCAAGTAGAACAGGTAGAATTTTTAAGAATACCACTTGAGGAGTCCTAGACCTTAATCTGTTACCTAGCATCTAAATCTGGCTTCCAGGACTGACTGACTGACTACATTACCCAATGTCACTGCTGCCAACATAGACCATGACAGCCTCCTCCTCCTCCGCACAACCCATCAGCTTATCTAGATGGCAGGTGACTTCCACAACTTTGGCACCAGCCTGTTGAGATGGGACCTGTACCTAAAAGCTTGACCAAACTCTATCTATCCATTTTTAAACAGAATGATAAGTATTGTTTCCACATTTAATACTGAAATGGTTTAAGGATTTGCTCATTTGTAGCAATAGAAGCAATGTCATGAATCCTTTTCTCTTCCTGATAGGTGTATTGTATTTATTTATTTATCTATCAGATTTTTATCACTGCCCATCTCCCCCTCCAGCTTTTGCAAAATTTGTAACTGTGCATTTGTTAGGAGGGTCAAAACTACTGCTTATTCCTTCTCTCTGAACTTTCACTGCTTGTGCCAAGCGCTTGATAATATGGAAGGAGGGAAGAGACAATGCTATAGACAGAAAGACCATAAACAAATTGTAGTAAAAAGGGATGGCACAAACTATTCCTACAATAACAAAATGTCACAATCAAATAGTAAATGGGGCTCTTTTGAACCAAGCCTCATGGCCGAAAGTGAGACAGCTGGTCCAATCCCCAAAGAGAACCCAGATCAAGCAACAGAAGGACTGGAGCCGATCAAGAATTCAGGAAGGAGGTATCTCTGGGAAGAAGCTTAGATTTTCAAGGAAACAAAATATGTTGAGAATCTGACAAACAGAGAAGTATCCTGAGAAGTGCTTTCTCTCTCAGATTTTAACTTTCTCTCCCAGTGCATTCTCTAATTTCCAATACCTTCTAATGAACTCTCATCTTGATGGGTAGAGTGCTTGACTGGCCATCATTCCTTCCTATATCTGTATCTGGAGTAAATTACTTTATGGACTCTGTTACTTTAATCATTATTGAGTGTATACAACTAGGCAAGAAATTCAGGATAATATGATTTTCAATGTAATCTGTAAATGGAAGTTACTATTATAATGAGCTATGTCATGTTGGTGTGAGTCATGCCTGAATAACAGCTGGAAAAGGGGATGGAATCCACAATCCCGATAAAGAGATACACCTAAGTGGCTATCATCGAGGATTTGTCACTCTGAATTGACTTTCTGTGCTCATTCTCTCTTGTACTCCTACAGTAACTTGAGCATTCAGCCTCCTTAAAACAAGAGAGCAATGACATATCACTAGCAACTGTTCCCTTTCTTGTTCACCTTGCTGAGAAAGCAAGGTAGGAAACTATGGATATCTCTGCGCAGTTTGTGCTGGAACTGAGGAATGCCTGAAAGTGGGATCGTTACTCTGCCCCCTGGAAGAGAATTCTTGGTATAAGAAGATGTGGACTGTGTCTGTCCTGTGGGAAAACTTTACCTCAGAATAATGTTGTCCTTCATCAAAAGACTCTTGTTCTTTCTGACAGCCAGGGTACTATCACCCTAGGAGTGGGACAAAGCTGTAACAGCCCAGAAAGTCTGGTCTACTTATCTTTCTGGCTGTTTAAAGTATCTCCAGCTCAGCCACATTGGTTTCAGGGCAATGAGCATACACCCCACAAACCTAAGGTGTTGGACTAGGAGTAGGGAGACCCGGGTTCTAGTCCACCCTCAGGCACAGAAGCTCACTGGATGACTTTGGGCCAGTTACTCTCTCTCAGCCCAACCTACCTCAACAGAATTAGTGTCATGGGAGAAAAACAAAAGCGAGTCCTATGTATGTTACCTTTTACTCTTGAACGAAAGGCAGGATATAAATTTAATAAACAAGCAAACAAACAAATTTATTGCACTGAGCACAAAACCAAACTTATATCCAATAGGCTCACAACTGTATATTTGACACTCTATGCAAAATACCGGAAAGCATCCTCCCCATCGCTGGGCTTTCCTCCTTTGTGCTAGTTATTGTTGATAAGTTTGTTTTCTTGTTTGATTTTTAAATCTTTCTGGCTGTTTAAGTAGCTCAGCCACATTGGTTTCAAGGCAATGAACATAGACCCCACAAACATAAGGTATTGGACTAGAAGTAAGGAGACCCAGGTTCTAGTCCACCCTCCTGGATACATGATGTTTTTTTCTTGCAGAGAGCCAGTCTCTAAAATGCTGCATTATGAAGTTACCCTGACTGGCCATTGTTGTAAAAATAGTCATTCCCTTGACTGAGAATTTCTACCACTCACAGAGACACAGTGCCACCTTGCGTTCAAGTAAAAGACACTGCACAACTGTGGTTTGCAGGCTGATACATAGACAAGCTAATTTATCTACCCTCAGTCAATTGAGAGTCCTGTCTTGACTGCTTTTCCCTTAATATTTCAGCCTATTTTGCTTTCAGTGTTATTTTAGTACATTATGACCTTTATGAAAGCTCTGCCACAATGAACTTGTTAGCCTCTAACGATACAGCTACTGTTCTATACACTACTGAACTGCAACCAGAAACAGCATCTCTCTTATCTCAGGGCTGGAGCTGTTGAGATGATGGAAGACTGCTGCCAGCAAGAACAGACAATACTGCTTTCTATAAATGTCCTTTCCATAATGTGAAAAAACAATTAACCTATTTCCCAGTATCAGGAAGTTGCATGTTTCCCCATCCCTGCCAGAGACAGCCAAGGATATGGACCACATATAAAAGAAATGCAAAAAGGCATGATAATATAACATAGGATATTCAACGTATATATTATTTAGAATCTGACATAAAAAACTGCCATGCATTCCTGTCTCCCATATGTACAACTCTGCCCTACAAAGCTCTTTGGTTTTGTCACAACTAAAACATTGCTGACTGAAATGAATATTAGTAAAATTTGTCACATACTATCATAATTGCTTTCTCAAGTATCTAACCCCTCATTATAAGAGTCAGGCAGGCACTCTTGCTTTGAGAAACCTGTGTGTGGAATTCTAACAAATTTGAGTCTAGATAATAGTTCACCATTACGTTAGACCCTGTCTGCCCAAGATAAACAAAGCATTCATTTCCTTACCCAGGCTGTGCTCATCCATTTTTCTTTGTTCCCATGCTGTACTGTCCACATATGCTGCTGAAAGAATACATCTTTTACCTAATAAAAGAGGTCAAAATCAATATATAAAGAAAGTCCTTTAGAAGATTTCCATACTTCCACACTAAAAAATGCACTAGTCATCCTATTCATATGCATAATATTCATTATATTAAATGAACCAGGTTGCTATCATAGCAATTATTATTTTAGGAATCATTTAACTTCTATCATCCTTTGGGATTCAAATGCTATAAAAACTGGAACCCTAAACAGTCTCTGTCAGCTCTATTTATGGCATTAAAATATCTCACAACCTCACCATAAATTATATTTCAATAAAATTCCAACCGATCTTATCCAATAAATATTATGATCTATTCAGGTAGTCCAAGGATAGTTATATAGCATTTTCCATGAAAACAAGTTAATTCAAATGCTAATCTGTTCGAAAGATATTAATCAGAATAGCAGTATGTAAACTCCCTACATCTTAAATTGATACAAAAGCTTTATTTTATAAGGCTTACAAACTGCTCTCTTTGAAGCCAACTCTGAGCAGCATATAATTCCCATCTTTGACAATTCAGAGTAAAAACACAGAAAAATAAATTATAACAACAAAACAAATCAATAGGAAAAAAGTGTGGAAAAAAGATATAAATAAATGCATATAGTTAATATGATAGCTATTTCTAGAGTCCTAACAAATGCAAAAACATTGACCTGGTAACACCTTAATTAACTACCCAACAATGCTCCCAACATTTCTTTAGAACAGAGTGTCTCAAGCTTGGCAACTTTAAGACGTGTGGACTTCAACTCCCAGAATTCCCCAGCCAGCCATGCTGGGGAATTGAAGTCCACACGTTGAAGTCCACACGTCTTAAAGTTGCCAAGCTTGAGAAACTGTCCTGACTTCGAGTGAAGGAAAACATGCTGAGACTTGGTGTACAGGCTCTAATGCTTTATTGTTCTACTCTGCTAGACAGAATCCAGCTAAACTAAAATGAACTAGTAATGCTCAGAGAAAGGGCCCAAGAAATCAGGGCGGGGCCTTCTTTAGCCTCTTGGGAGGAAAGCAAAGCGATGCAGTACTACGCATGCGTTTATCCACCTGGAGGGAGCCCCCTCCTTCTTCACCAGTTATCTCCCTGACAGAAACTCTGCTTTAGAATAAATGTTAAAAATTCTGTAGTCCTAACTCCTAAAGTGAAAATCTAGTTGTGAGAAGCACCCTGGTGAGGATTCAGAAGGCAAAGAGATGGGAAGATCTGAAATAACATTCTCAATGGTTTTTGAGCAGACAAGACTTGAGTAGCAGTTTTTCCCCCCATCCCAACTCTTCCCATTATAAAGTACATACATCTAAATCTTATTTTAGCCTTTACCATGAAGTGAAGTTCATGAAGGGTTTCCAAAAGCAACACTGCAACAATAGCCTAGCTCACACTCCTGCCAGCTGTTTGGAAAACTGCTAGATGTGTATTTTAGTGGAGAATAGATTGAGAGGGATCCAGCACAGAGCAGAAGTTTAAGCTTTCTGTCCAAACTGAGTATTTTGCAAACTGCTGCCAAAGTGTCTCTGTTTGAACAGGATTTTCTTAAGCCAGTTAGAATCAAGCCAGTGTGAGCACAGGACAGAAGATTAAGAGTGCAGTACAAATATGACCTGAGAAAGACCCTACCTCTAATCCCACAAATTGATCTTGTTGTGGCCAAAACCTGGCTCACCTAAAGCAACCAAATCACTGTGAAGATACAACATAATTTTATTAGGCATGCAAACAATACAGTGCACACTGGGACCCCAGCAAAGCATTGGCAGCTTGTTGGGCAGCCCTGAGCAGGACCACAGCTTGTACCCTTGGCCTACTACATTGCAAAGGCAAGACAAAGAAAAAAGCAGACACAGTGTAAATTACAGCATGACCTTGGAATCCCCTCCTCCTAGGTCGTCGGCATGGCAGCCGTACTATCTTTGAGATATCTTTGAGATAGAAACAATCTGGTTTACTGGGCCTGAGGTTCCTGACTGATTCTTCCCCCTGTCCCCACTCAGGGTCAATTCAGCTGGCTGTGAATGTTTTCTCTTAAGCAGTTCACATGAATGGGGCAGCATCTCATTGGCTTGGCAGTGAATGTAGCTCACATGTGTGTGTGTGTGGGGGGGGTACCTTTTATCCCCACAATCTTGAAGAAGAAAAAAGTCAATATACCATCCAGCAGGCTGTAACAATAAGGCTCATATAAATAAACCACTCACTCTACTGGGACGGATCCTGTAAATTTAAAACCTAATCAACTCAAATCTCAAAAATGTGGGAGGAAGGAAAGAGAGAAGAGGTGATCCAGGCAAAAAGGTTCCAAATAAGATAAAATTAGTGCATAATATAATACAATGTCATTGGTAGGAAAATAAGATATTTCCATACACAATGCTGAGAAATACTATGTTGAAAAAGACTTACAGAGTGTACTAAGAAAAATGAGAAACAAAACTGTTTGTGAATGCTAAGTGAAGTCCAGGCTGTCTTTTCCATATGATGTGAAGAAACTTTGCCCTTGTTCTGCGGAAGAATACAGGCTTTAATTTTGAAGGGGGCAGAATTCCATCCTTGGCACTGTCACACACAAGAGCCCTGTCTAAAACCTGGAGGCCAGAAATGGGCACCACCTCCTTTTGGTGTGGCTCCTGCCCCATCTGACTTTTGTTCAGATAATAACAATACTGATGAAAGCTAACAGACTACAAAGCAAGGCACCATCTTGCAGCAGCACCTTTATTTCCCAGAAGGCCTTTGGGCCCCATAGATGGTATACCTACATTGTTAGGAAATAAAAAGGTGAATTACTAAAATTACAGTGATAAAGAGGGAGCAGACAGTACTGTATAGGTTGCTGGGTTGTTTTGATGTTTTTTCCCCCCCAGACTGGCCAGATCCTTCACAACAACTATTTTGTGTGAGAGTTTATACTACACTCTAAATTTTCCAAATGTGGCCACCTGCCCCAAAGGTTTCTAATTGTGGTGTAGAGAATGATGAGGTAGGTAGGCCAAAGCTCTGTATGCTCCTAACCCTTTTATTGAGAGAGCACTAAATACTATTCAGCCCACTGAGCTGCTTGCAATCAATGTTCTACTCAAATTGGTGAAAATTTCTCCAGACCATATTCCACTCTTTCTATGAAAAAAAAAATAAAACTAGTTTCTGAACATTTCTGAAGAATTACACTATGTTTCTTCAATGTGCACATATTATGCAAATATATATTATACTGATATGTTTAAAGGAAGCCACTGAGATATAAAAAATAAAGTATGCATTTTGGTCACTATGTTATTGACTCAAAATACGATAAGCCTATTCTACAAAAGCTTCACTATATCTATGACTATTGAAATCAGTGGAGGAATAGTATGAGCTACTCTTCTGCCCCCAAAAGGTTTATTAAGATAACAAAAGTTAATCTAAACCTTGTTTACTCTATGGCAGCCTTGTTGTTTTACATTTTAGCATTCAGCAATAAAGATCATTGGCTAGAACACTTTGATTTATATCCTGAAAGAAAATATATTTCTTTCATACTTTTAAGCTAGTTCAGAAACCACATTTTAGTTTAACTTAATGTGTGAATCCAGCATTCTGGTTTCTAAATCATTACGTAATGTTTGGCCCAGGCCACTATAGCATATTCAACAAACTGTGGTTAAAACAAATGATGAATTAGCATGACATGGACCTCTCTTCTTACTGACACTAATCTAGCATTGTTCTATAATCTGATAGGCATTTGACTTGATGGGGAGTGACATATTTTCTATTGAAATAAGAACTCAAGGCAACACATAAGGTGGTCAAGCGACTAGACTGGACGAGCTCTTATCCTCATAAATTCCACGTGGATGTTAAACGGGAAGAATACATCCTGACGTGCAGCTTCATTCTATGCAAAGATTCTTAGTAGGAATAAGTACTCCTGAACCAGTCAGCAAATAAATGGTCTATAAAAATCGCCCCCAGATAATCATTGATTCAAAACAATCAGTAAAACTACGGAAAACGAAAAGAAAAAAAACCCCAAGAACTAGGAATCGTAGGAAACAGATTCTCTGACCAAGTCCCCATCTTGCCCGCTGAAGCCACCCACCTGTCACCGCCCAACTTTTCATCGCAGTCCTGCTCTGCAGTAACCCACGCTGAAACATGAACGCTGCCATTTTGGCGCGTACCACCTCTATGATCCAGACGGGGGAAGGAGTAAACGGAAGAAAGGCGTTTGCTGCCGCGGCCCAGACCACGGCTGCTTGAGGTCCTACTGTAGTCGAACGCCTTTTCCTCGCGTGTGACCCATAGAGTGCTACGGGAAAGAAGGGCATACTTCATGGGCGGTCCTTTAGCGCCCCTCTTCCTGTAGCCGTTCTTCGTATATTCCGGAGGTAAGATGGCTGCGCTGGTGGTTCGGTCCTCCGGTCGGCTCCTACGAACGACGGCCAAGTATTCCGCAGCTGGCGGGCTGGTTGCGGACAGATTTGCGTGCTGGAACGGCTTTCAAGGAGGTACATAGGAATTGGTTTTGAGAGAACAAAGGGGGTTGGAAGTTCGAGGTCCCTCTTTAAAAAATGATCGAATAAATGGAAATGCTGCTTTGCAGCTCCGGTGGATATTTTTGCAGGAATCTGGGATTTGTAATATATCGTCATTAATAACGACAACAACAATTGTGAGCCTCCCAGAGTTCTGTTTTAAGGTGGACAGCCATACAAATCAATAAGTAATAAGAATACATTATTGATTAGCCAGGAGCCATATCAAAATACAACATGCAAGACAATAATAAGACCATATATAACAAAATAGAGTAAAAAGCAGAACTAAACGAAAATACTTATTTCTGTATCACCCCTACAGTTTACCCCAGTCAGATCCACATATACAGGTCTCAATTACACCATTTTATTCAGATAAAAGGCTGTATTTTATGAAACATTTGAGTTCTGACCACACATAAAATATGTGTATAGTGATTAACTAATTCTACATGGCTGTTTTTTTTAATGCAAGTTAGCATGCTTCAGACATTAAAAGAGTTTAACTTCTGATGATATTTAGTTGATGCTAAACTAAATATATACAGTTGCCACTTTTATTTATCCAGTTAATAACACTCCTTTAAAAAAACTAGGTAGTTGCAATGATCATGTAAATCAGCTCAGGGTTGAGAAGATCTGGATTGGGCTAGATCATCTTTTTGGACAAATGGGCACATCTCGAATTTGGAGAGCATGTTGCTGGAACACACACACACACACACACACACACACACACACACACACACACACCCGCTGTCAGTGCCAACCCATTCACAAAGTCCTTGAGGGGGGGAAAAAGCAGTTTGACTGCCAAAAAGGAGGATTAATGTCAATTTCACCCCAGACTCCAGAGCAGGTATGGGAACAGTTGTAAGGATCTGCAGTCAGAATAATCCCAATCAATCCTGGCTGCTGTTTCAAAGTGGAATCAGCAGGGTCGTGTGGATTCATTTGGTCATGGGCAAAAAGGAAAGCTGAGCAGTTGCAATTGAAGGGCCCAATAAAGCTGTCAAGCCACCTTTCTCCTTTAGGACTTCTGAATGGTATGCTGCATCAACTGAATCCTTAGAGGTCGGATGAGGCAAACATTTCCACCAATGGGAATACAAGAGTTTGTTGTTGCTAATGGAAAGTTTGCCTTTTCTGTGATTTCAAATGTACTGCACCTGAGCCAGAAATAAATCAGTTCAGATGTAGATGGTTGCATGGGAACACCAAGGTTGGGACCTGATTCTGGAGTAGTACAAAGAGCCCATGTTTATTTGTTTGATTTATATCTCGCCTTTAGTTCAGTGGGGAGCCCACTGCTCCCCAACTTGGCACACAGTATATTCTGGAAACATAGATTAGAAGAGGGAGGGTACTAATTATTTGTTGGGACTAGAACTTCTTTAGCTATGTTCTCTGGAAACTCTTTCCAACAACATCTAGAACAGTGTTTCTCAACCTCAGCGACTTTAAGATATGTGGACTTCAACTCGCAGAATTGCTGGCTGGGGAATTCTGGGAGTTGAAGTCTGAAGTCCACACATCTTAAAGTCGTTGAAGTTGAGAAACACTGATCCAGAGAGAGCCAAATTAGGGAAGGCAAGTACACAAGTACAAAGAGAAGATGTTTTGTATCTATATAATGCGTTGTCAAAAAGTCAAGCAATACAAGAAACATACTTTTTTTTAAACAGTACTATGCAAGTATGCACTGTATGAGTGGGAATGGGTGAACAAGAATAAAGGGAGGAATGTGTAAAAGGACTATATTGGCCCAGTTCAGATTTAAATTGAATCCATTATTATGGGGTGGACAGTGTTTAATATCTAGGGGTCACACTTAACAGTTTTTCAGTGAAGACTATAGTTAGCAGACCAATAATGAAAAGTGGATAAGAATAAGTCACACACATTGACAGGACAAGGATGTTCTATTTGTTTTTTTTACATTTTGGGGAAGTATGGTTAGGATAGTCTTGTCTCTGTTTTTTAAACTATGCTAAGATTATTATAGGAGTTGTACCATACTTAGTGCATATTTTGTCCCTTAAAATGGTGGGAAAGTATGCTAATTATTTTCAGTAGTTATGGTCAGTTAGGGCTCCAGAAACTGCAAAAGAGAGATTTGAGAACCATGTGGGTTGTCTATTCATGGTTTAGGACAGAGCTTTCCAAACTGTGTCGTGACATAAAAGTGTGTCGCCACACACAGTCTGGTGTGTTGCCACACAACCCGGAAGCGCTGATCATCATCAGCACTTCCGGGTTTTCCCGCGGCGACACACCAACAGCGGCGCACAAAAACCCAAAAGCGGCAGCAGCGCTTCCGGGTTTTTGTGCGCTGCCGCAATGGTGGCACTTCCAGGTTTTCCCGCGGTGACACACCAACGGCAGTTGGTGTGTCGCCGCGGGAAAACTTTGGAAAGCCCTGGTTTAGGAGAATGAGTGATGGAAAAAGAAAATGCTGGTGGTGGTGATGGTTTGGACTTTGAATTGATCGGTTTTCTCTTGCATCATATTCAGGAAAAGTAAAGGTTTTTCTAACCAGATAGAAACAAATAGAATTCTGATCCTTGTTATTTAAGATAAACTACAGTTTCCTGAGATTGAAGATAATAGAAAACCATACTTTATAGAGAGATGAGTTTATATGCTTGGGACTTGACACTTATTGTTCTTGAGGAATTGAACTTATTAACGTTTATTTTGAAATACTTGGTTGAATGTTACTGTTACACTAGAAATGATCACAGTGGAAACTTATTAAGGTATTAAAATAGAATGCTTGTAATCATGTCACATCAGAATAGCATTAACTGCATAAAGGAAATAAGTCTCCAAGGTCTTGTATCATTTTTCTAGTTGGAAGTATGACTATTCAATTAAAGTTTAAAATGGTTATTTTTAGGATAAAGTAAGAATAAAACACTACTGTATTTTTTGTTCCATTTTCAGCAAAACGTTATTTGTTAACAGAAGATGTTCTGCAGTTACATAAGTTTCAGGAAAAGAAATTGGAAACCGAATATAAAATATATGGCCAAAAAGGTATTTACATTAGATTAATTATTTGCAAATTAAAATTGAGGAGCATAATTTTAATCTGTGATGTACGAGTTATGAGTTTGCCAATCCACACAGTATGATAGCTAAGGTACTCTTGTCTCTTTAAGCATCTTCCAGGAAAATAGTATTTATCTGCAATGCAATACTATATTTTCCTACCAAGAATAAATACCAATTAACTTTGGGACTTTTGAGTAGGTATGTGTTAGGGGTATGCATTGTTCAAAAGTGATTCAGAAAACATGCTTCAAATATTGTGTGAACACCTCTGTGTTACATATTAAGCAGCTCTGTCTCCTGCACAAGCCTGAAAAAACATGCAGCTGCTTCAGTGAATGGACTCATTAAAGTGATTCTTAAAGTATCTGTTTCTCTTTTTGGGTTCTCACAGAAACCTGAAAAAAGATAGATCTGCTTTAATGAGTAGCAGAAAAGCATTATGTTTACCCTAGGTCCGAAGCACTTCTTTCAAATTATTTTTGAAGCATGCACAGCTCTTGTATGTATGAGTTCTCATACCATCAGATGAACAAGTTACATTTGCAATCAAATCACAGAAGGAATGTCACAGGTTCTTTTGAAATCACAACCAGACTCAATACCGACACAAAAGCACTGGAAACTGGGACCATTGTTTGTCTTGTTAATTGACCACCAGGAGGGATCTCGTGACCAGTGTTGTCCTTAATGGGACTTTTCAGAAGTGATGTTTCAAGATCCGAAAAGCAGACCCCATGAAAATAGCGGGAAAACGCTAGGAAGAAGAAGAAGAAGGAGTAGCCAGATGTTATTCTGTACAGTGCATTAGCTTTAGGAGCTCTCCAGGTCCTGGTGCTCAGCAGATGTAGGAAGGGATATCCAGAAGCACCGTCAGAATGGCATATATAGTCTACCTTTCCTTAAGCTCTCAGAGAAGAGAGGCTGTCTGTATTTCTCTTCTGAGGCTCAGGGAAACGTTTTACAACATAAAAAATAAAAAGGGTATTTTACAAAAGGCAATTGTAAATTGTCAATTTCTTCTACTTTTATACTGTACAAACAAATGTATTACTGATAACATTCTATCTGTATGTATGGCTTATTCCTATTGTCCTTGTCCTATTTAAAGTCCTATTTCACTATATTTCTGTAGTACAGTGTTTCTCAGTCTCCGCAACTTTAAGATGTGTGGACTTCGACTCCCAGAATTCTCCAGACAGCAACTCTGGGATGTTGTATCCAAGTAGGTGATCAGACCTACTTGGATACAACCCAGTTATTTCCTGTTACTGGGCTCAAATTCCACTTCTTTCAGATTTTTATTATCTCTGTGATGTAGTCAGAAGTCAAAAAATTGTTTGATTTGTTAAATCTAAACCTTTCTCAATAATGAATAAGGCTGCTTCTTTTCATCATTTGATCAAACCTACTAAATTTGTAGGAATCTTTTGATATGACAGTTGCTACTAAAAATACCTTAAAGTCAATCATTTCCAGAAAGATTTCAGACTGAACAGTCTGAAATGGGATATTTTCATTTAATATCTTAATTTTTTATACAAAGCATTCCCTATATTGAAATCAGAATCAAGAGACCATCTGAAATAGCTTCAAAATCTTTTTTGGTTTTCATTTTAATTCAGTATATATTTTGCAATTGCAACTCTACTCTGAGGGGTAAATGATTATTTTCTGAGCTGTCATTCAGAGCAGGGTTCCTCAACCTCAGCCATTTTAAGATGTGTGGACTTCAACTCCCAGAATACTCCAGCTAGCATTGCTGGCTGGAGTATTCTGGGAGTTGAAGTCCACACAACTTAAAATGGCTGAGGTTGAGGAACCCTGATCCAGACCATTCTTTTGTCTAAGAGCTGTTTAACAGTAGATATAATCATTATTCCTGCCTATCTAACGGGAGGGTGGGTTGGTCATTCTAGACCACCAATAGGTTCACCCCCAAACCCAGAGAAACGTCGGCATCTACAGGAACTTGCTGCTTTTGTCAGAATGATAAAGGCGGTGTTGCACTGCATCATTTTGTGCCCTCTGCAGATGCCACTGCACAGACACAGTATGGAGCCTATCTGCACTTGTTTTCACTGCAACTGACCTAGAAGCACCTAACAGTCCCTCAGTGTTCCCTCTAGATGACCAGTAACAACAACCCCAACCTCCACAGAGTTCTGGCATCTCAACTGAAAACAGGAACATTTCCAATTTGTGCAGGAAGAAAATTGGCTTAGTTACATTGGGATGTTTAAATTACAGAATTGTAATGCCAGTCCAGGAGTAGTGCCAAAGCCCTGTGTGGAAGTAGCCTTCTTTGGCAATTATTTACTCTGATTCAGCCAGTAAACAAAGAAACAAAAGGGGAGATCAAGCATCTATATTACATATGCTGACTGAAACTTGTAAATGTATATAATGTTAGTCTACCATTAATGATTAATAATAAAACCCTAGCATGACTTTGGATTCATCATATGCTGTGCTAAGGCTATAGCTTTTTGAATGAGTCATCATTTGCTAGGTTTGCTAAGTTATAAGCCAATAGATTCACAACACACTAAGCAAAAAGCAAGCAAATTGCAGTATGAGTTTGTTTAAATTTTGTGAACTGAAGCACTGGCAGAACGAAGTTTTACCCTTCATATGAATTGGCTGAACAGATTTCCAAGAGCACACATTAATTTATATAAAGTTATATATTTACAGGTAAAAAAAAGGTAAAGGTTCCCCCCGCACATTTGTGCAGTCGTGTCCGACTCTAGGGGCCGGTGCTCATCTCCGTTTGTTAGCCAAAGAGCCAGCGCTGTCTGAAGACGCTTCCTCAGTCATGTGGCCAGCATGACGCACGCGGAACGCTGTTACCATCCCACCGAAGTGGTACTTATTAATCTACTTGCATTTGCATGCTTTCGAATTGCTAGGTTGGCAAGAGCTGGAGCTAGTGCGGGAGCTCACTCCGCACGCAGGGCTAGGGATTCGAACCTCCGAACATGCGATCTTCCGATCTACAAGCCTGGCATCTTACCCGCTGAGCCACCACGCCCCTATTTACAGGTAGTCTTCGCTTAACGACTGCCCTGTTTAGCGACCGTTTGAAGTTACAACATCGCTGAAAAGGTAATTTTATGACTGGTCGTCACACTAACGACCGTCGCAGTGGCCCCGTGGTCACATGATCAAGATTCAGGCGCTTCGCTACCGGTGGGCATTTACAACCATCAAAGTGTCCTGCAGTCACGTGATCACCATTTGCTACCTTCACTGCCAGCTTCCAACAAGCAGAGTCAATGGGAAGCTGGCAGTAAAATTGCAAATCGCAGTCACTTGATGTCTTGCTTAACGACCATGTCGCTTAGTGATCGAATTGCCAGTCCCAGCTGTGGTCATTAAGCAAGGACTACCTGTATTAAAGTTCATTCATAGCCCCAAGTACTCTCAGAAGTTGCAAAAATCCTGATAAATCACTAGATGGCAGAAGCATAAACTCAAAATCTTTGTTGCCATCCAGAGGCTGTCTGGCTTTTGGTAACCCAGGTATGGGAGCCCTAGTCGTCATGACCAGGGAACCTAGATGCAGTTTCCTGCTCTGTGGCTCAGGTGAGCGCACTGCTGCTCTGGCTGCTTGTGCTGCTGTTGCTGCTGAGCTGAGCCAAGCTCTGGAAACCAGGAATTATTTTCCTGGGTTGGGAGATGTACCTGATGTGCAGGATACCTCCCCCAAACCTGAGACTGTCCCAGTAAAACTGGGAAGTCAGATCATCCTACATATACACCAAAGTAATGGTAAGCTTGGTTTTATTCTTCCTACCTCTGCAATGACGTACTGTATGTAAACTTAATAGCTGATTATAAATACAATTAAATACAGTATAAACAATATACAATTATTTCAATTTCAGATGAGTTTCTCAGGACTATTGAAGAAAAGTTAGCAAATAATACACTTATCCTCAAAAACGAATTAGTAAATCTACTATATCTGTGCCAATCCAAAAATGAAATAGGATTAGTCAAAAGAACCATATACAGGTAAGAGTCATACAAATAATGTGTACTTTCATTTGTATTTTCTTTGGTCTCTCTCTGATGATGTGACAACAGGGGAGCTTTATAATGAGACTATTCTTAATTATTTTACATCTGATTTTTTTTTTCTAAATGTCTTTTCAAGAACAACACTGTACATTAGTGAAATAAGGGATTGGTTATTCACATTTCATTCTCATAGAAATAATGTAAACCACAACATAGTAAAAGGAAAAAGTATATAGAATCTTGTACCAGCATCCAAAATTCATTTGATAGAAAGAGCTACTTTGGGGAGATAATGAAAGCCTCTCTTGTTGAATGGGGAGGGGCTGCCACTATTTTGTGTTTAATGGTGTTTAAATGACATTAGTTTTCTGGAAACCCTAAGCAAGTAGCTGTAAAATTCTGTTTTTTCCCAGCATGTTGGTTCCTATCTTGTGGAAGATTCATACGGAGGTTATTTTTTTTCTCCCAACTTGTCTATCTGGTGTATAAGCTAAATAATCATAACAAAAACTAAAAACTATCTTCTGCTCAGGTATCATGAAGAGAACAGAAACAGGGTCTTTGGAGAATTCAGGTTTGGACCTATATTTATGAGGCTATGTTACGAACTAGACCTTGAAGCAGTTGCACTGGAACTCATCAAAGACCAGGTGAAATTCAGGACCATGTTTGTATTGTTTTTATTCTATTTGTCAGGCCCAGCTCAAGAATGACAAAGAATCAGTCCAGCCAAATTTTAGTTCTTTATTTGCTAACGCCATACAGACAGAATCTTGCCAGACTAAAGCAACACTGCCTAACCTAAGGGAAAATAACCTGGGAAAGCTCTAGGGCGGGGCTATTCTGAACCCCTTGGTTTTCCCACAATCGCTTCCTGGACTGTGTTTCCTCTTATCTTGTCCTCCTCCTTGGAATGTGTTCCCTCCTTCCTGAGAACCAGCTGCATTACTGAAATCCACCACATATTCTAATTATGGAATTCAACCCACAGGGCAATTATTTTTCCTATGCAACCATCTTAAAATCAATTCAATTTGATTGAGAAGTTTTTTAAGGACCATGGGTTTAATTTGGAACATTTGGGTTCCATTTAAGTTCCTGAAATATCTGGAATCTTGAACCTCAAGTTTTTAGCTAATGCTATGGGGATTTATTTTCCATTGTTTAAAAATGTATAACTTTGGATATATTAAGTTTAGTTATTCATTTTTTGTAATTTTGTTAAACTTTTAAAAACAAAGGTAAAACTAATACAAACTAATATAAAGTAAGGAAGAAAAAAGAAAAAGAAATCAAAGAGAAAGCTAAAAGTGCAAGAAAGAAAGAAAAATAGAAAAGAAAGAAAAAAGATACAAAGAAGTGGCTTCCGATCTTCTTTACAGCAGTTATAAGTAGAATTATAAATTTACTTCTTTCTCTAAATTTACAGCATGACTCTCTTTTTATAATCTATCCTGTCTAATCATCAAAATCATAAATCATAAATTCATTTTTTCCTGTTTTACACAAAAAGTCCATAAGGAGTTTTCAGTCAGCAATAAACGTATTTATTTGTTTGTTTGTTTGTTTGTTTGTTTATTTATTTGATTTATATTACTGCCCATCTCCTCCAATGGAGGACCCTGGGCAGTTCACAATAATATTGTCTTTTCTCTAATCAAAAAAATGAATTTGGCCATCAGCAAGTTCCATCATCAACCATTCCTCCATTGTAGGTATTGCCGAATCTTTCCATCTCAGTACATACAATAATCTTGTACAGTTATCTTATATAAAAACAAAGCTCCATGACTTTTTTCCAACTGTTTGTCCATCAGTCCCAAAAGAAGGAATTCTGGTCTCAAACCAAAAGACCCAGTAGCCCAAGAAAAAAAAAAACGGGAGTTATCTACAACACACAGTGTAAGGACTGTAACAGCCACTATGTAGGACAGACGGGCAGAAGACTAGCAGAGCCCATTCACGAACACCAACTAGCAGTCAGAAGACACGATGAAAACTCCTTAATCTCACAACACATGGACAGACTTAACCATACTTTCAACTGGGAAACTGAGAGCATCTTAAACCAAGCCAAATCCAAAAATGCTAGAGAATTCCTGGAAGCTTGGCACTCAGACAAAGCAGCCATCAACAGACACATAGAGGTAAACAACATTTACATACCATTGATAAGAGACAATAGAAAAGCCAAAAGACCAGAACACCTCCTTGCCAGCAATCAACCAGATATGCAAAGATTAATAGCAAGATTAGCAGCAGAGGAGCAATCAAACAACACAATAGACCCTAATCAAGGAACTATTAACTCAGGCAATCAACAAAGCAGCAAACAACAACCCAATCAAGGTACTACCAAGGAGAGTACAACACCCCCACCAACACAGGCAGGACAAGCCAGGGTATATAAACAGAGAGGAAGTTCCACTCCCTTTTCGCACTGAAGATGTTGCCTAGCCTGGCAATGAAACGTCTGCAAGAAAACAAGGCTCAGAGAGCACCATAGACTCCACGGTCTCAATTGTATATTAATCTTTTAAATCCTCTGAATCAGTGTATTTATTTGAATCCAAAATTTTCTAGCTTTTTTCCACGTCCACCAAGCATGATAAAATATCCCTTCTTCGAAGAGAATATTTGTAGCTCAGGGCTGAACTGTGGAGTCCTTGGTGCTCTCTGAGCCTTGTTGTTTTCTTGCAGATGTTTCATTGCCAGACTAGGCAACATCTTCAGTGCGAAAAGGGAGTGGGAGTTGCTCTCTGTTTATATACCATGGCTTGTCCTGTTTGTGTTGGTGGAGGTGTTGTTCTCCCCTTAGGAGTTCCTTGATTGGGCTATTGTTTGCTGCTTGGTTGATTGACTGAGTTAATAGTTCCTTGATTAGGGTATATTGTACTATTTGATTGTTCCTTTGGTGCTAATCTTGGTGTTAATCTTTGCATATCTGGGTATTGATTGCTGGCAAGGAGGTGTTCTGGTCTTTTGGCTTTTCTATTGTCTCTTATGAATGGTATGTAAATGTTGTTTACCACTATGTGTCGGCTGCTTTGTCTGAGTGCCAAGCTTCCAGGAATTCTCTAGCATTTTTGGATTTAGCTTGGTTTAAGATGCTCAGTTTCCCAGTTGAAAGTATGGTTGAGTCTGTCCATGTGTTGTGAGATTAAGGAGTTTTCATCATGTCTTCTGACTGCTAGTTGGTGTTTGTGGATGCGCTCTGCTAGTCTTCTGCCTGTCTGTCCTACATAGTGGCTGCTACAGTCCTTACACTGTATGTTGTAGATAACTCCTGTTTTTTCTTCATGGGCTACTGGGTCTTTTGGGTTACTTAAGAACATCTTATACCTTTGTTGCCTAGTCTGGCAATAAAACATCTGCAAGAAAACAAGGCTCAGAAAGCACCAAGGACTCCACAGTTCAACCCTGAGCTACAAATATTCTCTTCGATTGAAATTTAAGGCCCTGAATTTTTCTCCAAAAGTTTTTTCCCAAGCATTATGAATACAGTGGTTTCAGTAGAAACAATTGTTTAGATGAAGACAGCCAATACAGGTATATTTTCTGGTTCTTTTTTTTTCCTTTCAGACTCTAAATGGCTTCTTTGGAGATAACACATCATTCAATATATTAATGGACATGTTGTTTGAAAAGGGCCGTTATGAAGGTAAAGGAAAGATAATATTAATCAGATAATAATACAATGTAATTGCCACTGAATAATTTGATCTCCAAAGAAACTTTACATGATTACTCTTGGATGTTAAAGAGCTATAACATATCTCATAAAGATAATTGTAACTCTCTTAATTCTGTGCTCATTAGATGTTTGTTCTCATTCAGTGAGTGTAATCATGCTTAGTACTTTTTTGGAGTTTTAAAAAATTCTGCTTTGTCACTTGTGCACTTGTTTTCTTTTGGGAGCCTGAGAAATTTTAAATCTTGACAAGATGGAATTTTGTCTGAGCACAACAGTTCCTTTGCCTCATGGTACATGACATTGAATGTACACTGCAATACTGTACATGTCTATTAGGAAGGAAGAGTTTTTCTAGACAATAATACTTAATTCCAAGTAAGCGTGTATAGTACTGCAGCTTTATAACATTTAAAACTGAAAGTCAGCACTACAGCACTTACAACATTTCTAGATATCATTCACAGACCTCCAAAATGGAATCAAAATAGTATTCTTTAAAAAAAAATCTCAAGACAGGTTGCCATGAGTGAATGCAAGATGTCATTCACTTTTAATGTTTTAAATGTTGGATGATGCCTTTGTAATTGTTGAGGATTTTGTAATGGCTCTGGGTCCCTGGGAATATTTTGACCTGTAATTTTGAAAGACTCCTGACTCAGGGGCAGAAGACACCCTTTCTAATCACTGCATGATGCAAGAGTTGCAAACAAAGTTGTATTTGGACATCAGTGCTGAAGCCTAATATGCAATTTTATTCCAATTGTTATCAGTTATACTGTATATAGTAACAAAAAAAACAAAAATTGATATACCAAGCTTTTCACTATCACATAGTACATTGTTTTTCTAGTAAAATGTATGACTTCCATTGAATTATTGTGATCTTAGAAGCTAGGTATAATATCATTTCTAATTAGAATCCCCAACATGGAGACCATGGGCTGCATTGTTTATAGCCACATTCCTTTGCACCTACCAGGTCCCTGCTCTACCTAATGTAATTTTTAATATATACTTTAATTGCAGTGCACTAACCTCTAGTATCATCTTAGCTTACAAGAATGCATCGGGATCCCATAGGCATTCTTGGAAAGTGACAGTGGTAAGCAGCTATATCCCAGTGCTTTCCCTGGAAATGTGCTTGCCTATTCAAAAATGGGGAAAAGATAACTATAGGAAGAACTTCACAACTTTGCCTCCGGCCAAATCGGTGTTTTGTGACTGGCCCCACCCACCATGGCAACCATTGTATAAATCAAACTCTTCCTATGGCAGAATTATTGTGTGAGTGTTTATGACAGGCGTTCAAATATCCCAAAAGAACCTATTTGCCCCAAAGGGTTGAGAACTCCTGAGTTAAAATAAAGAATCTAGTGCAGCCTTTCTCAACCTTTTGACCCTGGAGGAACCCTTGAAATATTTTTCAGGCCTCAGGAACCCCTGCACATTCAGGCTCAAATATAGGCCAGAAGTTACAAAATTCTTTTGTTTGTTTCATATGTAGGCCTGTATATATGCATTAACAGTGTTCTTAAACTAAAAATAAAGAACAAAACTTAACTCTTTATAATGTGAAGTTGCCTGAATTTGAAATAATTTTTAAAATAAATAGTGATCTCCCAGGGAACCCCTCGTGACCTCTCACCGTTCCACGGAACCCTGGTTGAGAAACCCTGATCTAGTGGGATGCAACTGATCTCCCAAGTGTTTTTTAAATAATTTATTTATTTCAGTTGCAAATATTATCATTTAGCTGTTGGAGTGTGTGATTATCTACAAATATTGAATACTTAAAATTATATTCAACAGATGCTCTGGAAGTGCTCTTAGAAATGGACAGGGGAAATGTCAGATTCAACCAAGACACCTACTTGCTTGCACTTGCAATATGCTACAAACTGGTAATATAATATGTATTGTTTAAGTCGTGTTTAATATGATTTGTGTCTATGTTCTTCTTTAGTAAATGTGCATCCTGAAGCCTACAAATAAGGCCAAACCCGTGGTAATAACAATTTACTAGGTGGGGACAAGATCATTGAATGGCCGCATTCCTTGTCTCTCTATCTTGCTTCCATTGGTGCTTTGTCAACCAATGGCAGACACTAAGATTTCCCTGGAGTTAAACAGATGGTGTTTTATAGCCACTGAAGCGGAAAGGTGCATGTTTTGCATATAGTCATAGGTGAATCAGGAATATGATCTTTTTAAAGTGAAATCTTAAAGGAAATGCATTTAAGATAGATCTGTATCCTATAAAATTGCATTTGCTATTTTGACATAAGAACATAATAACCTTGTTGCCTCAGGCTATGACTTATCAAATCCAGTGTTTCATGCCACATAAGGCCAGCCAGATTCATTCAAAGAGTTCACAGTCTGAAACAGAAGGATAATAGTTTGGGTCTACTGTGGCTGTATCGCAGCTACCTGTGATTCAGGAGGTAATACACATCAGAACTAGCAGCCATTGATAGCCTGATCCTTCTTGCATTTGTCTATAGTCTCCTTTTAAATTGTCACATTAGCTGTGAATACCATAGGTCAGCTACACATTGTGTAAAGAACATCATAGTCATCAATAGCTGCATAAAGCTGTGATACACAAAAGCAGATCTTTTCAGTAATACAAAATATCTTGCTAGGCTTTGTAAAGTTTACAGCAAGATAGATATGAATCACAGACATTTGGTAGGTGTTTGTGCTTTGACCAATATGAAAAGCTGTCCCCAGTGAGTATCTTACTAATAAAATAAGTTTACCTTCTATGAGGAGAGGTACATATGCTCCTTTCTCCATCTGGATCTCTTCTTCCCTCAAGAAGCAATGGAATCTTCAACTTACAAAGAGGGGAAGTTCGATAGCTTGGAAATAATGTGACTATCTAGGGAGAAGATATGCTTCATCCTTCACCTGTATCTGAGACAGAGGCTTGCTGAAGTTTGCTATCGATTGATTTCTAGAAATAAATGGTCTTCCACTAGACAAGTATTGAATATCATTTTCCTTATGTGCTCACAAATAAATTAATCATACTGGAGTATCCATCGAGCGCCAGTTTTCAAGGGAGTTTATAAATGAATGTTTTGTTTTGTTTTTGTCATGCACAAAATTTTAAGAGAAGGTCTGAGCAGTTCTCATATCCCAGGCACTTAGAATTCAGTAAAGTCCTGACATCTCCGCAATGTAGTCTGCACTGCTATTACACATGTACTAAAAATCTTCCATTCCACAGAACAACCCAGAGTCTTGGAAAATTGTTAATACATTACTTGAAGATAAGCATCTCCAGGGATATGAGCTTTCAAGAAGAACACAATATTTTGTAGTAGCACTTGCTCTGAAACAGGTACAGGATTTTTCACTTCTATTATCTGGGCAGTTTGCTGTTCTGTATCCTTGGATGTGTGTCTGTACAACAACATCAGTGCAGATGTTCTGGTTACATTGACCTTGTTCTTCCCATTACTAGGGATTAATCTAAAATTATTTTTAAAATTGCAGTTTTAAAAAATCTCAGATATTCAGGAATCAATTTAGTTCTTTGACTTTCAGTTAAAATCTTACAAGAATTATTACTCATAGGGGTTTTTTTAGCTATGAAGACTGAACTTTATCATCCAATATAGGTCAATTGTTTTAATTAGATTATTCTTCAGAACATAATGTCCTATGAAAACTCAAATGTTGGTAATCAACAGAGGTATCTTCAGCAAGCCATGATTTTATTTATTTAATACAATTTAGAAGCCGCCAACTCCAAATGACTGGGTGGCTTATGCTTAAAAAAGCATTAACAGTAAAAAGTAAGGAAACAAATTGTAGGCATTGAGAGGGCAAACTCTCTACAATAAACAAAACATCCTATAGGAGCTTAACCATATCCTGCCCACAAGGCCTGGGAGACAGACAGGTTTTCAGCGACTTTCTGAACATCATCAGGGTGGAGGGCAGATGGGTCTCAGCAGGGATGCTGTTCCAGAGAGGCACCAACTAGAGAAGTCATGCTTCCTAGGTTCCCGATAGATGACATCATTTAATTGAAGGGACCCAAAGCACACCCTCTCTCCTCATTCTCACCAGATGGGCAGAAACAATTGGAGATAGGCTGTCCATCAAATAGCTAGGCCCTTTGCCATGAAGGGCTTTTTGGGTAGTAACCAGCACCTTGAATTGCACTCGGAAGCCAACTGGTAACTAGTGTAGCTTGTGGTGCATTGGAATCACATGGGCACATTGTGGCGTGCCCATTACTGCCCAGGCTACTGCATTCTGGACCAGCCGTAGCTTCCACGTGGTCTTCAAGGGCAGCCCTATGTAGAGTGCATTGCAGTAGTCTATTTGTGAGGTGACTAGGATATGAGTGATACCTCAATGGCTTCCTAATCCAGGAACTGGTGCAACTAGATGAATCTGTCCAAAGGCCCTATTGACCATATCTGCCCCCTGCTCTTTAAGTTTAAGACAACCCGCAGATTGTTTACCAGTCTTGAATGGGGAAGTGCTACCCCATCCCAAGAATAAAGATGGAAAGTCCCCAGAGCCAGGGGGCTCAAATATCCACAGCCACTTGGTCATATCAGGATTCAGCCTGAATCTGTTCCTCCTCATCCAGCCTCCAGACATTGGGACAAGACCTTGACAACATCACTTGGATGGCCCATAGTCAAGATGTACAGTTGGGTATCATTGTCATACAATGATACCTGACCCAAAACCAAAGGACATTCTCACCCAGTGGTTTCTTGTAGATGATGCCAAAATGATGGCATACATACAGTGACATCACACCAATATTGTCTTTATATATTTGACTCAAACCATCTGGAACAACTACAAAAGTCATGGCATTTGTGTAGGGATGCCATTTTGCATATGTTGGAATTTGCTTCCTTTTGTCCTTCCCTACGGACAACTGTGATCACCTGGATTGTTTTTTAAAAGGATATTTTCAGAGACAAAACACATGCTGAGAAAAAAAAACCCTTCAGATAACTTTAAAATGGTGGTGCTTGCCATTTTTGAGGTGGAATCAAAGTGAGTTGAACATACAACAGTGATGAATGTTAAAGTGATCCTCTGGACATCGTTGCACTCCAACTCCCAGCAGCTTTAGTCAGTGTGGCTAACGGTGAGAGAAGATGGGAGTTCACCATCTGGAGATCCAACATATTGCTCACTTCTGATTTAGAACAATGTACAGTACGATAGGTCAGTTTATTATTGAGAGGTTGTGAGAGCCAGTTGTCAGGGTTCAAATAAAATGTTAAACAATATTTTTAAAGCATGGCTAATTATTATTTTTGTTTCCTCCTGCAGAATGATTTTATAAAGGCCCACTGCTATTTTTCACAGTTAGAGCATTCAGAAAGTATAGTATATGATAATCTAAAGGTAAGTGCACTTAATTTGTGTGTTCTGAGTTCTGAAGATGATTTTTTTTAAAGAAAGGATGTCCATTGTCTTAAACAACTTAACGGCAGGTTAGCTTCTGCTTTGTTCCACGCTAATTTAAAAAAAATATCTGCTTTTTATTGTTTTCTTTTATGTCCTTAATTTTTTAAGGGTTTAGATTTGCTTTTTGGCAGATCAGCAATGGAAAAATGTAAGCAGTTACCCATTTACTGTTCCTCAACTCTATTTTTAAATAACCAATGGTTAAACTAGTAAAATGGGCTGGCAAAACCTTTTCTGTGATTCACATCATTGATATGGTTATATGGAACCTTCTCAAAATCTTTTGTTAATAAAAAAATTCCATGGCAGCAAACTTAGGAGCAAATAAATTTATTCACAAGATGTTGAAAGAACAGTGAAGGAGGACAAGCAGAGATACTCTCAGAGGGGATACGCCACTGAAAATGGGACAACTACCATTGCATTGAAGAGAGAAACATCTATATGGGAGTGGTAGGAAGAGGCAGGTGGAGGAAGGGACAGCAGCTAGATGACAATCAGCAATCTAACCCTTATTTAGGAACAAAACAAGTACAATTTCTTCTTCACATACGCTTCCCCATTCCTCCATCCTATACATACCAATTTTTTTGGTTTGTTGTAATGACATGGACTTGGAGGGCATTGATGACTTCCACAGTCATGGCAAGAAAGTTCCTAAGCATCTCTTTCTAGCATAACATTCTCCAGGTGTATTGGACTGCATCTCCTGGTGTGGAGATTGCCAGGATGAAGAAGGTTGCTCTGAAGTTTCAATCCCAGCATGTTCTTTCCCTTAGTCATGTCTATTTAATTCTACATATACTTCTATGTAGAATTAGAGACAGAAAGGTTCTGTGTTGCAAGTTTTATTGTCACTTTTGTAATGGAAATGTTACATTGAAGAATATATCTGGAATTTGCCACAGTCGATGATCAGCAATAGCTGAGGAATCCGTAAGGGTACCACGTTCTCCCCTCTTTACGAACAATACATTCCGTTGACGATCATCAGGGCTACTGGTACAGAAGGACTTTTGATCTGTTTGTTTGGAAGGGTTTTGTTCTGACATAATCCAGAATTTGTCAAAGCTTTATTCTTTTGTGGTGTTTGTATTGAAGATTCTTCTTTTGGCTGCCTCTGGAAATCTAAAAACTCTTGTGCAAACACTGGAAAAAGCTTCAAAAATCGATACCTATTTTGTGAGAAAACCTAGCGTCTGTAAGGATGTGGTAAGTGGAAATTAATTGATAGAAGCAGGATTTTTTTCATAGCTAGGAGTCCAGATCGTTTTTCCTTTCAGACAGGGATTCTCTTTATCACATCAGGACTTGAGGGGTGTCTCTGTGCATGTGTGCATATACCCAACACTTTTAGCCTTCTTTGCTGCATGCTGAAAGCCCTATGAAATGTGTTGCTAATTTCTTCTTCAGCTGTTTCTGTAGCAGCTGAAGTGTCACCCCAAATGCAGCACAAGTGACTTTTTTAATTTATTCTCAAGGAATAAATTGGAAAGCATTTTATACTAGGAACAAATGTACCCATGCTGTCAGGGAACCAGGCCAAGAACCACGCTGAGCCGTTATTCCAACTCTAGTTTTTTATTGTTCTCACCTAATAGACAGAATCTTGCCAGACTAAAGGCTACTCAACTAACCTAAGGGAAATAGCCCAGAAAGGCTCTAGGGCGGAGCTACCTTGAACCTCTTAACCTTCCCATCAACAGAGTCCGGGCTGCAAAGCCTCTTATCAGTCTGGAATGCGTTTCCCCCCTGGGAACCAGTGGCAGTGCCAGAATCCACCACGTCACCCCCTCCTTCAGGAACACATTCCATCACACATGCTATCATGGGTATCTCAGTTGTTTCTCCCACACCTTGCTGAAATGTATTGCATTATTTGCTAGATTATTTGTACTACTGTATACTTTACGTCAGCCACAAATATTACTTGTTCAAGAGAACGCCCCCCTGTTCCTGGTTTTTCAGCCCAAGGTAAATTACATTGTACATGGTGAGAATCATTGCTCACTGATGCATCCTGTTTAATTATAAATAATACACAATCTGAAAACAATTTGGCAATAGTTATCTTGAAATAACCATACACATGAACAGCCTTTTAACATATTGATAGCTTACTGATCTTGGTTACCCTTAGGAATATTTTTCTCATCTAATCAGTCCCAACTAACAAATATTCAGGCATGGTATTCTGCTGTATGTCTAATGATGTGCAAGTTTAAAACTTCTCTAGCTTGTGGCTTTCAGCTGCACAGGATAAGCATTGATGCGTAGAGCTGCAGATGAATGTAAGCATCACAGGTGTTGTGTACCTTCATAACAAATAGCCAGGAGGAATTGGGTTGGGGGTGGGAGTGGGTCTTGTTTCTGAACATTTGGTAAAAGTTGATCATGATTTGGCATAGAAAAGACAGACAGTGCTACAGTTTTGTTGATGCTGATTTGTTTGCTGTAATCTCACAGGTGACTGCAGCCAGGGAAAAAGTAGAAGTCAATTCACAACTCATGATTCAGTTTGAAGAAATCGTCACCAAGTTAAAAGTCTCAGGACAGATAAATGAACTGACTCTGGATGACCTGCTGTGCGAGGTCCCACACCCAAAAGGGTACAAAATGCAGCTGTTGAAAGAAATGAAACGGAGTCAACGGACTTTACAGCCTCTTCAGTCTTTTCTGCTGACTGATTGAGTGCACTTTCCCCATCAGGAATTCTATCCTATAATACATCTCCCTTTCTTACAAGATTTTCATTTAGTGTGTTTTCTTGGATGAATACTGATGTTCATAAATGATATGAATGGTTTTCCTGGTATATTGCCAAGAAAGTAATGTAAAGACCTAACATAACTTCAAAGTAGGCATTCTGCAGGAACAGTTAAAACAGTCTGCAGGGAAAATCAGAGTTTGCCAAGCTTATCAAGGCCTTTCTTGACTCCATATTTCCATAGTCATTGGTTCCTATTGGCGAGAAGGGGGTGTGGGGAAGACGGAAACAACCATCTTCCCCTTGCTTTGTCCATCTGAGCAGTTCACTAAAGGGAAGAACCTCTGTTAGGCAGCAAGCATAGTGTTGGGCTAGGGAGACCCAGGTTCAGGTCCCCACTTAACCACAAAGTTCACGGGGCTTTTTTGGGCTGTTAACACATCACATTCATCCATGGTCACTTAAGCTCGATTTTGTTAGTAAAACACATTGGCTAGATTCCTTCAGTATGCCAAGCTATACACACAGTGGCTAGGTTTGCACAACATACTAAGCCAAAGCCAAATAGGCTGCATTTGGATTGAGCTCACCAAAATGCTCTGCTAAAATATAATTAATTTGTGGATGATGATGATGATGATATTTTTAATATGTTTAATTTGTGATTAATGATGATGATATTTTTATCCCACCTTTTCTCTCCCTCTCTCTCTTTCTCTCTCAGCAGCAAACACACCTAATACTCCTGCCTGCTATTTTCCCCACAGTAACCACCCTGTGAGGTGAGTTGGGCTGAGAGAGAGTGACTGGCCCAAAGTCACGCAGCTCGCTTTCATGCCTAAGGCAGGACTAGAACTCTCAGTCTCCTGGTTTGCTATTGGCTCCTTCCTAGGGCTGAGAGACAGGGACTGGCCCAAGGTCACCCAGCCGGCTTTCATGCCTAAGGCAGGACTAGAACTCTCAGTCTCCTGGTTTGCTATTGGCTCCTTCCTAGGGCTGAGAGACAGGGACTGGCCCAAGGTCACCCAGCCGGCTTTCATGCCTAAGGCGGGACTAGAACTCTCAGTCTCCTGGTTTCCCATTGGCTCCTTCCTAGGCCTGAGAGAGAGTGACTGGCCCAAGGTCACCCAGCCGGCTTTCATGCCTAAGGCGGGACTAGAACTCTCAGTCTCCTGGTTTGCTATTGGCTCCTTCCTAGGGCTGAGAGACAGGGACTGGCCCAAGGTCACCCAGCCGGCTTTCATGCCTAAGGGAGGCCTGGAACTCACAGTCTCCTGGTTTCTAGGGCAGCATCTTAACCACTACACCAAAGTGGTTCATGATATGACAATATGCTGTAAATTTTATTTATTTATTTATCACATTTTTCCACCGCCCATCTCAGCGACAACTCTGGGCGGTTTACAAGCGAATTTAAAACAGTAAAAAATTAAATATCAATTAAAAGAGATACATTATAAAATATACATATACAAATATACTAAAAACTCTAAAATATAAAATATGAAATCTAAAACCCAAGATGGTGAGATCGCAATCTTGATAAAATTCCCCAGGCTGCATCAAGGTGCCAATTCCAATTAATAGGATTAGTTTATGATTCATTGTGTAGTGGGAGCACAGATCGTGGGAGTGATTCAGTAAATCATGATTCAGAGAGCCGTGGGTTGGTTATTTTTGCATATGGGCACACAGTTCTGCTTTCAAGCAAACCTTTTGGAAGCTTCTGATACAAAGATCTGTAGAAGACTTCCGAAGCCCTTATGAAATGCCTGCCATCTCTGCTCTTCCCTCCACCTGTTCCCCCAAGCCTGCCAGTTTATAACAGATTCTTCCATGGTCCTACAGTACCTGATTTCAATTTGTCTTGCTGAGTTGGGCGATGAGTCCCTTCGTTTTTAGCATGTAAACGTTGTTACTTTCATGGCAATGTGTTTACCAGAATCAGAATTCCCCAGTACTACTAAGGAAACATTTCATATCTTAAGGAGTCATTTTCTATGAAAAGGGCTCCTGAATGCTTAAAGGAGCAAGAGCTGTGAGGGATCACAACTGCAGAAGCTATGCTTTTAGACCGGTATATATAATTGGCCTTTATAGCCACTTACGGATCCACCGTTAAAATTTTACCTTTGGAAGACAATCTTACTCGGCTACGAGTGATCGCCAATGAATGAATGAATGAATGAATGATATAAAAATAATACAAAACACGGAAATATCCTTGAAGCTCGAATCCTAAGCACACTTAGGTGGAAATAGGTATTGTTGAATTAAGTGTAGCTGGAGTCAGTCTGAACACTATGTGTAATGTCTGAATCAGACATAAATGAACAAGGTTTTGTTAATTTATGTTTCCCTTAGATGCGTATATAGCAACAAAAAAGTTGTCTACTTTTGTAGAGATGGGCGGTGATAAATTTCACTAATAATAATAATAACAAAAAAGCATATTTCTATGTACCCCTATCTTCAAGCATTTTTTAAAAAAAACGAATGAAAAAGAATTAGGAACTGATTTTTTTATTTTCAATATCTTGTTAAAATACTGTAGAACAGACAGTAGAGGGTGCAGTATTCATTCTTTGTAAAACCATCCATCTGGTTTGAATGGGGAATACAAATTGTATTGTACTGGGTACAATTTAAAAAATCTGTATTACCTTTTGTGTTATAAAATTAGTTACATATAAAATTATGAGTGCACTGAAATATTTCTAAGTGTGGAAAGATTCCGAATTTCAAGTGTGAGACTCCATTTTCAGGCAAAGGATAACCTTGGTGTGCCGTCTCACAGGTCTTTCTATGGGGAACAATGCATTCCCTCAAGAGCCCCACTTTCCCCTTTTAAGAGAGAATGTTTTTCCTTTTCACCCAGGCCTGGATTATTTTTATTTGAACTGCAGTTTGTACCGGGTTAAATGTACTTAGTAGTATTAATCTGTTAGCCTCCTTGAGCAATTTAGAGATAAAACATGAAGAGTAAGATAAAGGTAAAGGTTCCCTCCGCACATTTGTGCAGTCGTGTCCGACTCTAGGGGCCGGTGCTCATCTCTGTTTCTTAGCCGAAGAGCCAGCGCTGTCCGAAGACGCTTCCGCAGTCATGTGGCCGGCATGATGCACGTGGAACGCTGTTACCTACCCACCAAAGTGGTACCTATTCATCTACTTGCATTTGCATGCTTTCGAATTGCTAGGTTGGCAAGAGCTGGAGCGAGTGCGGGAGCTCACTCCGTCACGTGGCGCTTGGGTCTTGAACCGCTGACCTTCCGATCAACAAGCCTGGTGTCTTAACCACTGAGCCACCACACCCTTACAACATGAAGGGTACTCATAGAAATAATGCAATAAATGAATAGGCCTTGCATTGCCCCACGCTTATCAAGCATCTGCCAGTTAGTTATTCTGCTTAGGATTTCAATGTTTCACTAGACCCTTCTTGAACATGCTTCTCCAGACCTTTCTTTTCCTCCAAAACAAAGAAAGAAAACAACACTGTGACGCTGCTATACAAGAAAGGTAAAAACATACTCAAGTTATTTGTTTTGTTCATCCATTCAACTTGTATGCTGTTGAATCCTGTAGCACTCTTGGTGGTTGTATATAAAACATCCACAATAAGAAACGGATCAACCATGAGAAAAGCATACATACAGTCATGCAGAGTAAATGGTGCCAGTCACTCTACAAATGCTCTACAAAAGAGTTTTGAGCATCTCCCTAAAAGGAACCAAGCTGGGGGGGGAGGGGCAAGCCTGCTCTCAACCAGGACCCTATTCCAAAGGGTAAGCGCTGCTATCAAAAAGTAGCACCTCTGAACTTATGAAAATTGGTGTTTCATGGGTGATTGGAATGGGGTAATCTACCCTAAGATGGACAGACAATCACAAAAAGAAGTGAAACATACACAGGGAAAATTGCCACAAACATTTTTTTGACTTAAAAGAGATGTTAGACTTACAAGATATATGGAGAACTATGAATGGGACTTCTAGAGAATACACGTATTATTCAGAGAGATTTAAATCACATTCTAGAATAGATAAGATTTTGATATCTAAAAGTTTAATGATGGACATTAGGAAAGTCGAAATATTACCCAAGACTTTTTCAGATCATAATCCAGTAATGTTGACTGTTAAAGGAAAGCGGGATGTATTTAGATGGAGACTAAATGAGTCAATATTCTGTAAAAATGATATAGTTGATGCATGCAAAAAAAAGTTAAGGGAATATTTTCAACTGAATTTAAACAAAGGTACCAATATTCAGACTGTATGGGATGCCAGCAAAGCATATATGAGGGGTTACTTTATTCAATATAATGCTCAAATGAGGAGAAAGAAACAAGAGAGAATTCAACTGATTTTAGATGAAATAAAAAGTAAAGAGATATGTTTAAGAGATAAGCCAATGGATGATACTCTGCTTATTCAAATTAAATTCTTACAAAAACAGATATTGATGATATTGACACAAGAGATAGAGACTCAAATGAAATTTACAAAGCAAAAATATTTTGAACATGCTAATAAACCAGGTAGATGGTTGGCTTATAAATTACGGAAACAAAGACAAAAAAATTTAATTTCCAAAATACAACATGAAGGAAAAGTTATGGTGAATAATATAGATATACAAGAAGCTTTTTATGATTATTATTCAAAATTATATAAAAAGCAAGAAGTTAACTTGATGGACATTGATGAATATCTGAGTAAACAGAAATTAACTGTTCTTGATGACCAACAAAGATTAATGCTTAATAATCCTATAACAACAGAGGAAATGGTAAAGGCTTTCAAGAAAATTAGTAGTGGAAAAGCACCAGGACCGGATGGCCTGTCAGCAGCTTATTATAAATGTTTCGAAGATGAATTATGTTTACCTTTACAGAAGACTATGAATTCGATTTTGGAAACAGGAACAATGCCAGAGACTTGGAAAGAAGCACATATAACCTTGATTCCTAAAGAACAACAAGACTTGACTTTAATTAAGAATTATAGACCAATATCTTTACTGAATAATGACTATAAGATTTTTGCAACTATATTGGCAGAAAGAATGAAAAACATTCTTAAAAACTTTATCCATCAAGATCAAGCAGGATTTGTGCCTAAGAGACAGTTCCGTGACAATGTTCGAAATATATTAAATATATTGGAATATCTGGAACAACACTATGAAAAACAAGCTGCCTTGATATTTATAGATGCTGGAAAAGCTTTTGATAATTTAAATTGGTCTTTTATGTTTAAAGTATTAGAAAATATGAATTTTGGAGGAAATTTTATTAAATGGATTAGATCAATATATACTCCCCAATTTGCAAAAATAATTGTTAACGGAGAATTTAGTAAACCATGTGAAATTCAAAAAGGTACAAGACAAGGTTGTCCATTATCTCCACTTTTGTTTATATTGGTATTAGAAGTTTTATTGAGAGATGTTAGACAAGATGAAGGTATCCATGGTATTAAGGTTAAAAAAGAAATTTATAAATTAAGAGCCTTCGCTGACAACTTAGTCTTTACTTTGGAGAATCCACTAGATGGAATTGAATTATTGATTCAGAAATTGAAAGACTTTGGATTGTTAGCAGGGTTTAAAGTGAATTTACAAAAAACAAAAGTTTTGACTAAAAACATGGACTATCATCAACAAGAGAAATTGAAAGAAATAACGGGATATTCAATGGAAGAAAAAGTAAAATATTTGGGAGTATATTTAACAACTAAAAATGTTAAGTTGTTTAAGAATAATTATATCCCGCTTTGGACAGATATTAAAAAAGACTTGGATCAATGGGAAAAATTACAACTATCACTATTAGGTAGAATTTCAGCAATTAAAATGAATATTTTGCCAAGAATCTTATATCTTTTTCAAACATTACCTATATTGGCATCAGAAGAACCTTTCAAACAATGGCAGCGAGATATTTCTAAGTTTATTTGGCAAGGGAAAAAACCAAGAATAAAATATAAAGTCTTACAAGATTCAAAGGAAAGAGGCAGACTGGGTTTACCGGATCTGAAATTATATTATGCTGCTTGTTATTTGGTATGGATTAAAGAGTGGATAGTTTTGAAAAATGAAAAATTATTGAATTTAGAGGGTCGTGAATTAAGATACGGATGGCATGGATATTTGTGGTATGACAAAGTGAAAGTTAATGTGGACTTTAAAAATCATTATATCAGAAGATCTTTGTTAAGAATTTGGAATAAATATAAATTAACTTTATGTTATAAAAGACCTTTATGGATTTCTACACAAGAAGCATTTCATAGAACAGAAGTAAGAGTTAAAGATAAATGGCTGACTTACAAAGACTTTTTTAAAAAAGAACAAGGACAATATAAAACTAAATCAAAAGAAGAACTGGCCTCAGAAGGATATACTTTTCAATGGCTTTCATATATGCAACTTGTAGAAAAATTTAAATCAGACAAAAAAGAACTTGAATTTGAACAAACTAAATCGGAATTTGAGATACAATTATGTGAAACAGATGATCATTTAATTGCTAAAATGTATAAATTATTGTTAAAAGGTGAAATGGTAGAGGAGCAAGTTAAAGACTATGATCAAATGGGCAAAAAATATTGGTCATAACATTCAAATGCAACAATGGGAAGATATGTGGACTAAAGGATTAAAATTTACTTTGTGTTATAATTTGAAGGAAAATTTCTATAAGATGATGTACAGATGGTATATGACCCCGCAAAAGCTAGCTAAAATGTATGGGAATGTTTCCAACTTGTGTTGGAAATGTAAAAAAAAAGAGGGGTCATTTTACCATATGTGGTGGACATGTGAGATTGCAAAGAAGTTTTGGACTCAAATACACTCATTGATGCAAAATATTTTACAAATTCGAGTTCCATTTAAACCAGAACTATTTCTATTGGGAATATTAGAAGAACAAACAGGAAAGAAATTTATAAGAATTATGCAATATATGGTTACAGCAGCAAGACTTGTATATGCACAAAATTGGAAAAATCAGATTATACCTACGATACAGGACTGGATATTAAAAGTCATGGACATGGCAGAAAATGATAAATTAACATGTTTATTAAAAGAAAATACAAACTATTACTTTCTTAAAGAGTGGAAACCATTAACAGACTATTTGCAAAATGCAGGAGGGGCAAAGCTTAAATGGGGTTTTGAAGATTAAAATATATATAAATTGATATATTAGACAGGAAATGTTTTACAATGTTATATATAGACCTAGCATGTAAGAGATTAATTTTTAAATTACTATGACCAGAGATAAATCGGAAGTTGACAAATTTCTATGTTTCATCTTTCTCTTTTTCTATTTGCTTTACTACACTTTTTCTTTCCTTTCTTTGATTTGTATTTCTATTTCTTTTTCCTTTTCAAACTTTTATCTATGTATACTTAAAATTCAATAAAATATATTTTTAAACAAAGTAGCACCTCTGCACTTCTTCCCTGTTCACTTGAGTGGATTATGACAGGACATGCTGGCCTGCGGGTGTTCAGGTGCCAGACCATAGAAAACTAGTGCTTTGAATTGCAACTGGAAGGGAACCAACTTCTCCCAATGTGTTTTCATGGCATGCAGAAGTGATTTGTCACTTCTGGCCTTGGAGATGTTTTTCTGCTTCCCAGCCTAACCTACAGTACTGCATTTTCTAGGTGACCTCATCCAAGTACTACCCAGATCCAAACCTGACTATCTTCTGTTGTTAGCTAGGCGAGAAACTATAAATGGGATACTTATATAGTTATACTGTAGTAATATTGTTCAGTTGGTTGTGTCCGAAGCAGCAAAAGGTGGTACGTCATATCCAGGCATATCCAGTTAAGGTTAAGAAATACCTTCCCTATTCAAGACTGGCGACTTTCTGTCAATCACTGGAGACAGTACTGAGATAGATCAATGATATGAAGCAGGTTCCTAGATTACTCTGCCATTGCATGTCGGCCTTCCCCAACTTGGAAGAGGTAAAGGATCTAATATTTGGAATTCTAAGAGCTGTTGTCCAACTTATTTGGAAGACTCTTGGCTGGAAATGGTTGGTTAATGGAGTAGAGCGTAAGTATAAACATTTCCCTGAAGCGTCGTTTTGCCATTCTAAAAATAATTGCATTATGGAGAGGAAGAGAAATAAAGCAGCCCAGTCTTTGGGAATAATGCATTTATGTGTCAAGCTTTGTTAGTTCTCATTTCAGAATATCCGAGAAAAAGAGAACTGGAATAGAAAAGCCTGAGGCCTGTTCAAAATCCTCTCTGTGGTTAAGCAGTTTCAGGGGAAATTTAGACCACAGAATCTGCTTTGTTGTGCTTTTACTACCTTTTAGAGAGGAACCTGGATTAGCAATGGAGATAAATTGTGGCTTTGAAGTCTCATGGGTTTTTCTGAAGATTGAAATAAGAGTTATTCTTTTAATGTCAAAAAAGAAGGCATAAGAAAAAATTGCAACCCTGTGACCATGGAGTTTTCTCGGCAACCATACAGGCATAGTTCACTATTGCCTTCTTCCAGGATGGGGGTAGGGGGAGTTGATTTCCTTGTCTAGCCTATAACCTTGGATTATCTGATGGGTTCCATCCAAGTATTAACCAGCTCTTATCTGGAGATCAACCAAGGTTGGTTTGGTGCTGTTACTGCTTAGGCAAATGGGAACAAGCTTGGAAATTGAGAATCTAAGCCTACCTGGGGGTTTTGTTACAATTTTTATAGAATTTTTAAAAATTACAATTAAATTTTGTTAAAATACATTACATATTAGTAACAGTAATAAATGTGTACTGTATGTGTGTGTACACAAACACACAAATACACATACATGCATACTAAATATAATCAGCCTGAATCAATACACTGCAGGACGAAAGCTTCTTCACTGAACATTATGGACCATAATCTACCACACTGGTCCAGTGTAGGCTGGTAGGTAGATGTTCTTTGACTTCCCAATGTAGGGCTGAGAGAGAATGGCTGGCCCAAAGTCACCCAACCAGCTTCCATGCTTAAGGAAGGGCTAGAAGCTGGGTCTCCCCATTCCTAGTACAGCACCTTAACCATCATACTACACTGTCTCTCATAATTATTATATAATAGAGTATATGTTTAAAAACAAAACCCTTAACTAAAGTAACTAAAAAAACCCTTAAGAGCCCCATGCAAACAAACAAAACTATAACTTTTAAAAAAAGATGGTAGAAAAAAGAGGAAAACAAACAACAAAGACAAAAAAGGAAAATAAAATTTAAAAGCCCATTAATGAAAATACCAAATTATTCAAATTTACAAATTATATTACTATTCTACAATTTAAAATTTTAAATTAATACAAATCATTACAATTCAATTTAATTTAGACCGTATGGAGTCATACTGTCCAATTTTGTCTCCTTCAATACAGGGGCTGAGAGGTGACATTTTTTAAAATAATAATTGTATTAAAGATTACATTGTACAGATAAAACTAATACAAAGTAACAAAAAGAAAAAGTGCAAAGAAAAAACAGAAAATTTTAAAGAGAAAAAAAGAAAAGAAGTAACTTCCCCCTCCGTCCCAGCAAATATAAACAACTCTAACAACTTATCACCGTCTCTTAAAATACAACAAACTATCTCTTCACCCCATATCTCACCTCATTCTCTATAAACAAATATTTAAAACATCATCCATCCTAATCAGCAAAAGTCCATTAAGGGTTACCAGAAATAACAACCTATTATAAACTTGATCTAATAAACCCCCTGAATTTCTTCCTTTTACATTTATATCTCATTTTCTATCATTAAACAAATCTTTAAAACCTCATCATTCAAATTTAGCCAGTAAAAATCCAGTAAAAGTTACCAGAGATAACAACATAACTGTTATAACCTTAATCAGATAAATTTAAAATACAGCAAATGAACTCTTTCCCATATAACGTGAAGGAGCGCGGTAGCTCAGCGGGTTAAACCGCTGAGCTGTTAGTCTGCCAACCATAAGGTCGGCAGTTCGAATCCGCGTGGCGAGGTGAGCTCTCGTCACTAGCCCTAGCTTCTGCCTACCCAGCAATTCGAAAGCTAAATAGCAAGTAGATAAATGGGTACCACTCACGTGGGGCAATATGCTGGCATCCTGTCGGGGAGTCGCCCTCGGAACCGAAGACGAAGATCTGGAGAAGCCCGTGGATGGCAGCTGAGGACGGCGGCAGAGGACGACGGATCCCAATTAACAACTTACGGGATGTCAGCAGCCGGCTCCGAAAGCGAAGCATTCTGGGGCTTGTAGTTCCAATGCCTGGAAAGAAGAAGAGCCGGTTCCCTCACCCCCTCCCTAATCACGTGGGGACTGTAATATATATGGATGTATAATTAATATGCAATGATGTTGTAAGCCGCCTAGAGTCCTCCATTAGGGAGGGGATAGGCGGGGTATAAATAAGATAGATAGATAGATAAATAAATAAATAAATAAATAAATAAATAAATAGATAAATAAATAAATAACTCTTATCTATAAACAAAACCTTAAAACATCATCATCCAATCCTGGTCAGAAAAAATCCATTAGAAATTTCCAGAAATAGCAACCTATCTATTTTAACCTTGGTCAAATAAACCAACTTTATACTCCTTCCCCTTGCTCCCAACAATCTTAATCTTTAGTCCCTTCAAATAGTGTCCAAACACTTGGTTTCTTTTCATTTTCTCTATGTCTCTAGATTCTCTTGCTTTCGAATTGCTAGGTTGGCAAGAGCTGGGGCAAGTGTGGGAGCTCACTCCATCACGCGGGACTAGGGATTCGAACCTCCAAACTTGTGATCTTCCGATCGACAAGCCTGGTGTCTTACCCACTGAGCCACCATGCCCCCAGGTCTTGCATACTAGAATGTAAATATTTCTGTACTTTGCAAGTAGAACAGAGACTTAAGAAAATTCTTTCTTAGAATGAAATGCTCTGATCCATAATTTTGGTTGTTCTTTTTTTTTAATATATGAATACTCCAACATTCTCCATATACAGTAGTTATTGACTGTCACTGTTTCCTGTCTATCATGCCAGCATCATGACTCTGTGGTATTATGATATACTAAATAAATATAACAGATAATTCAAATATGCATATTGTTTTTGAGTTGACATTGGATGAAGGTTCATTTATCCTACAAGGTATCTAGACTTAATTAGAGCTCTGCACCTATATGGCCCAGCAACCAGGTGAAACTAAGGAAGCTTGCACTAGCCTTCTTGAATATTTGCAATAAAGGTCCAGAATATTCTATAGGAGACAATATAGCTGGGTTCATGCATCACACTAACCATATTTTCTTTACCATATTTTCTTAAATGAACCACAAATGAGTTTGTGTCATGTAGTAACTGTACATCCTAACTGGTGGGATGTGGTAACAGCATCTTATCTTGCAAGCTAGTTTAAGAGAATGGCTTATGGAAGACTACAACTTGAAATGTAAGAGCAGTAAATGATAAAGAGCTTGAATTGACAAGTGAATGAATGAGAGAAAAATAGATATACTGTGTATCTGTAAAACTAAGAGAATGGAGAAGGATGTGATCTATATAAATGAAATTGGTCTGATCATGTGGGATGGCGTTGATGAATACATGCAGAGAACTGAAGGTGTAGGCTTAATTATGAATAAAAAGGCTATAAGGTGTATCAGAAAGTAAGGACTGGTGCCAACTAGGTTGTGCAGTTGTATATGAAAGTAGGAAACTACAGGTTAGTGATAATTGCATGTTATATCCCAGTGAATGGTGATAATGAAAGAACCAGAGGTGAGTTTGATGGATAACAGTGCATCATTTTGAATGAATGTGATCAAGGGCAAAGATTTTTCTGCTAGTTGACGTGAATGGATAGTAGGAATGAGATGAAAAAATGCAGAAAAAGTGATTGGGCTATTGGAGTCTAAGAATGAATGGCAATGGTGGCTGGTGTTTGCTCAGAAAAAGATCTGTTTGTTTTAAGTATGTAGTTTAAGAATACATCTATTCATATATATACGTACACACAGCAAAGAAACGAATATAAATCTGAAAGCACAATTGCTTTAATTCCTTAGTGAAGGATATGATGGCAATTGGAAGTTCTGATTGTGGAACAGTGTCAAGAGAGGACCCTGAAGGGACATGGACATGGAAGAAAACTTAAAAAGTGAAACAAACAGGAGTGAAAGTGTCTTGACTTCAGGAACAGAAAGGGTGAGTCCTGTATGAAAAAGTATTAAGTAGATTGATCTCCCAAGAGAATGAATGGAAAGTGGATGTAAGAAAAAAGGATGTGAAAGCTGCTTAAAACCTAATGAAAAAAAATGTGTTATAGAGTTTACAGAAGTGTGTGGAATTATGCTAATGGGAAGTATGAAAAATGATGTTTGGTGAAATGTTGAAGTGAAAGAGACTGTGAATAAGAGAAAATGCATTTAAGAAAATGCTGCAAGAATGAGGATGAAAGAAAGATATTGCATAATGTCTATAGAGAGAAAAAGACATTTTCATATATATAATTTTATTAAAAGTTTTAAAAACAAAGGTAAAAAGTAATACAAACTAATATAGAGTAAGGAAGAAAAAAGAAAAAGAAATCAAACAGAGAGCTAAAAGTGCAAGAAAAAAAAAGAAAAATAGAAAAGACAGAAAAAAGATACAAAGAAGTAGCTTCCGATCTTCTTTACAGCAGTTATAAGTACAATTATAAATTTACCTCTTTCTCTAAAGCTACATCATGACTCTCTTCTTTCTATAATCTATCCTATCTAATCATCAAAACCATAAATCATAAGTTCCTTTTTTTCTTTTTTACGCAAAAAGTCCATGTGGGGTTTTCCAGTCAGCAGAAAAAGACATTTTCAGGTAATATAGTCAAAAAGGGCAAGGAACAGTGAAGATTAAAACAGGCAAAAAAAAAAAAAATGCAGAGCAGTTTTGATAAAATGATAAGTTGCTTTGGAATTGAGCAAAGAGGACTGTACAAGGCCTCTGGCAAAGGAATTGTCAGGGCAATTGGCAAAGAAACAACACTGAGTGGGAGTTTCAACTCCAGTTTATTTATTATTTCTACCATACACAGAATCTTGCCAGACTGAAGGTTCCTAAACTGAGCTAAGGGGAAAAATACCCTTGGGAATCTAGGGGGGTGCTAATCTAACTTTCTTCCCCCCCCCCTCCTCCAAGCAGTGCAAGCTGTGCGAACGCTTATCAGGCTGGAATGAGCTCTCTACTCCCTCAGCTCCCAGCTCCATCACAGTAATGGATTTAAAAATAAAACTGATGAAATGATTGGGGATGAAACTCAAGTGAGGAAATGCTGGAAGGAGTGTTTTAGAGGAGTGTATTAAGAATTACAGTAATGTGTCAAAGAGTAGAATTGAAAAAAAAATGCTATAAATGTTAGTGTCCAAGAAATAAATGATGAAAAGGAAGTCATAAATGCAGTGACAATGTTGAACAACAGCAAGGATTCAAGTGTAGATTTTGGAACTGAACAAATGTTAAAAAATCTGGTTTGCTTACAGATGCGTGGCCTGCTTAATAAGTATGAGCAGACTACATTTGGGTGTGGGGATTAGAAGAGCACCATTATTGTTTCCCTACACAGCAGGAGAGGGAGCAAGAGTGAATGCCAGCACCATGGTGAGGTTAGTTTGCTCAGCATCCTTGAGAAAGTATTTGTCAGAACAAGTACAAGAGGTGTTTGTTGTTGTTTATTCATTCAGTCGCTTCCGACTCTTCGTGACTTCATGGACCAGCCCACGCCAGAGCTTCCTGTCGGCCGTCGCCACCCCCAGCTCCCCCACCGTCAAGTCCGTCACCTCCAGAATATCATCCATCCATCTTGCCCTTGGTCGGCCCGTCTTCCTTTTGCCTTCCACTTTCCCTAGCATCAGCATCTTCTCCAGGGTATCCTGTCTTCTCATTATGTGGCCAAAGTACTTCAGTTTTGCCTTTATATCATTCCCTCAAGTGAGCAGTCTGGCTTTATTTCCTGGAGTATGGACTGGTTTGATCTTCTTGCAGTCCAAGGCACTCTCAGAATCTTCCTCCAACACCACAGTTCAAAAGCATCTATCTTCCTTCGCTCAGCCTTCCTTATGGTCCAGCTCTCGCAGCCATAGGTTACTACGGGGAATACCATTGCTTTAACTATGCGGACCTTTGTTGTCAGTGTGATGTCTCTGCTCTTAACTATTTTATCAAGATTTGTCATTGCTCTCCTCCCAAGAAGTAGACGTCTTCTGATTTCCTGGCTGCAGTCAGCATCTGCAGTAATCTTTGCGCCTAGAAATACAAAGTCTGTCAACTGCCTCCACGTTTTCTCCCTCTATTTGCCAGTTATCAATCAAGCTGGTTGCCATAATCTTGGTTTTTTGGAGGTTTAACTGCAACCCAGCTTTTGCACTTTCTTCTTTCACCTTCGTCATAAGGCTCCTCAGCTCCTCCTCACTTTCAGCCATCAAAGTGGTATCATCTGCATATCTGAGATTGTTAATGTTTCTTCCAACGATTTTAATTCCAGCCTTGGATTCCTCCTTGAATAGGTAGGGTGAGAGTATACAACCCTGCCGTACTCCTTTCCCAATCTTAAACCACTCCGTTGTTCCGTGGTCTGTTCTTACCGTTGCTACTTGGTCGTTATACAGATTCCTCAGGAGGCAGACAAGATGACTTGGTATCCCCATACCACCAAGAACTCAAGCCCAGCATGTCGCATGATGTGTTCTGTGTACAGGTTGAATAGGTAGGGTGAGAGTATACAACCCTGCCGTACTCCTTTCCCAATCTTAAACCAGTCCGTTGTTCCGTGCTCTGTTCTTACCGTTGCTACTTGGTCGTTATACAGATTCCTCAGGAGGCAGACAAGATGACTTGGTATCCCCATACCACCAAGAACTTGCCACAATTTGTTATGATCCACACAGTCAAAGGCTTTAGAATAGTCAATAAAACAGAAATAGATGTTTTTCTGAAACTCCCTGGCTTTCTCCATTATCCAGCGGATATTGGCAATTTGGTCTCTAGTTCCTCTGCCTTTTCTAAACCCTGCCGTACTCCTTTCCCAATCTTAAACCAGTCCGTTGTTCCGTGCTCTGTTCTTACCGTTGCTACTTGGTCGTTATACAGATTCCTCAGGAGGCAGACAAGATGACTTGGTATCCCCATACCACCAAGAACTTGCCACAATTTGTTATGATCCATACAGTCAAAGGCTTTAGAATAGTCAATAAAACAGAAATAGATGTTTTTCTGAAACTCCCTGGCTTTCTCCATTATCCAGCGGATAATGGCAACTCCTCCAGCAAAGGAGATCGTTACCTTGTCGTGGTGCTGGAGCTTGAGCACCTCAATGAAACCATGAGCTAAACCGTGAAGGGACACCCAAGACGGGAAGGTCGTGGCAGAGAGGTCAGACTAAATACGATCCCTGGGGAAGGTAATGGCAACCCACCCCAGTATTCTTGCCATGAAAACTAAATGGATCAGTACAACCAAAGATATGTCGGTATACCATCGGAAGATGGGACTCCCAGGTCGGAAGATGGTCAAAATGCTACTGGGGAGGAACAGAGGATACGTTCAACTAGCCCCAGACGTGATGACGCAGCTAGCTCAAAGCCGAAAGGACGGCTAGCGGCCGACGGTGCTGGTGGTGAACGACGAATCCGATGTTCTAAAGATCAACACACCATAGGAACCTGGAATGTAAGATCTATGAGCCAGGGCAAATTGGATGTGGTTATTGGTGAGATGTCAAGATTAAATATAGACATTTTAGGTGTCAGTGAACTGAAATGGACTGGGATGGGCCACTTCACATCAGATGACCACCAGATCTACTACTGTGGACAAGAGGACCACAGAAGAAATGGAGTAGCCTTCATAATTAATAATAAAGTGGCTAAAGCAGTGCTTGGATACAATCCAAAAAACGATAGAATGATCTCAATTCGAATTCAGGGTAAGCCATTTAACATCACAGTGATCCAAATATACGCCCCAACCACAGATGCTGAAGAAGCAGAAGTAGATCAGTTCTATGAGGATCTGCAGCACCTACTAGATAATACACCAAAAAGAGATGTTATTTTCATTACAGGAGACTGGAATGCTAAGGTGGGTAGTCAGACGACACCTGGAATTACAGGCAAGCATGGTCTGGGAGAACAAAATGAAGCAGGACATAGGCTGATAGAATTTTGCCAAGACAATTCACTGTGCATAACAAACACTCTCTTCCAACAACCTAAAAGACGACTTTATACATGGACTTCACCAGATGGTCGACACCGAAATCAGATTGACTACATCCTTTGCAGCCAAAGGTGGTGGACATCTATACAGTCGGTAAAAACAAGACCTGGAGCTGACTGTAGTTCAGATCACGAACTTCTTATTGCAAAATTTAGAATCAGACTAAAGAGAATAGGGAAGACCCACAGATCAGTTAGATATGAGGTCACTAATATTCCTAAGGAATATGCAGTGGAGGTGAAGAATAGATTTAAGGGACTAGATTTAGTAGATAGGGTCCCAGAAGAACTATGGACAGAAGTTCGCAACATTGTTCAGGAGGCGGCAACAAAAAACGTCCCAAAGAAAAAGAAAACCAAGAAGGCAAGATGGCTGTCTGCTGAAACACTGGAAGTAGCCCAAGAAAGAAGGAAAGCAAAAGGCAACAGTGATAGGGGGAGATATGCCCAATTAAATGCAAAATTCCAGAGGTTAGCCAGAAGAGATAAGGAATTATTTTTAAACAAGCAATGTGCGGAAGTGGAAGAAGACAATAGAATAGGAAGGACAAGAGACCTCTTCCAGAAAATTAGAAACATCGGAGGTAAATTCCAGGCAAAAATGGGTATGATCAAAAACAAAGATGGTAAGGACCTAACAGAAGCAGAAGAGATCAAGAAAAGGTGGCAAGAATATACGGAAGATCTGCATAGGAAGGATAATAATATTGGAGATAGCTTTGACGGTGTGGTCAGTGAGTTAGAGCCAGACATCCTGAAGAGTGAGGTTGAATGGGCCTTAAGAAGCATTGGTAATAACAAGGCAGCAGGAGACGACGGTATCCCAGCTGAACTGTTTAAAATCTTGCAAGATGATGCTGTCAAGGTGATGCATGCCATATGCCAGCAAATTTGGAAAACACAAGAATGGCCATCAGATTGGAAAAAATCAACTTATATCCCCATACCAAAAAAGGGAAGCACTAAAGAATGTTCAAACTATCGAACAGTGGCACTTATTTCACATGCCAGTAAGGTAATGCTCAAGATCTTGCAAGGTAGACTCCAGCAATTCATGGAGCGAGAATTGCCAGATGTACAAGCTGGGTTTAGAAAAGGCAGAGGAACTAGAGACCAAATTGCCAATATCCGCTGGATAATGGAGAAAGCCAGGGAGTTTCAGAAAAACATCTATTTCTGTTTTATTGACTATTCTAAAGCCTTTGACTGTGTGGATCATAACAAATTGTGGCAAGTTCTTGGTGGTATGGGGATACCAAGTCATCTTGTCTGCCTCCTGAGGAATCTGTATAACGACCAAGTAGCAACGGTAAGAACAGAGCACGGAACAACGGACTGGTTTAAGATTGGGAAAGGAGTACGGCAGGGTTGTATACTCTCACCCTACCTATTCAACCTGTACACAGAACACATCATGCGACATGCTGGGCTTGAGGAATCCAAGGCTGGAGTTAAAATCGCTGGAAGAAACATTAACAATCTCAGATATGCAGATGATACCACTTTGACCTCAAAAACCTCAAAAAGACCAAGATTATGGCAACGAGCTTGATTGATGACTGGCAAATAGAGGGAGAAAAAGTGGAGGCAGTGACAGACTTTGTATTTCTAGGCGCAAAGATTACTGCAGACGCTGACTGCAGCCAGGAAATCAGAAGACGTCTACTTCTTGGGAGGAGAGCAATGGCAAATCTTGATAAAATAGTTAAGAGCAGAGACATCACACTGACAACAAAGGTCCGCATAGTTAAAGCAATGGTATTTCCTGTAGTAACCTATGGCTGCGAGAGCTGGACCATAAGGAAGGCTGAGCGAAGGAAGATAGATGCTTTTGAACTGTGGTGTTGGAGGAAAATTCTGAGAGTGCCTTGGACTGCAAGAAGATCAAACCAGTCCATGCTCCAGGAAATCAAGCCAGACTGCTCACTTGAGGGAATGATATTAAAGGCAAAACTGAAGTACTTTGGCCACATAATGAGAAGACAGGATACCCTGGAGAAGAAGCTGATGCTAGGAAAAGTGGAAGGCAAAAGGAAGAGGGGCCGACCAAGGGCAAGATGGATGGATGGTATTCTGGAGGTGACGGACTCAACCATTGGGGAGCAGAGGATGGTGACGGCGGACAGAGGGCTCTGGCGTGGACTGGTCCATGAAGTCACGAAGAGTCGGAAACGACTGAACGAATAACAACAACACAATGGCAACTTAGTCTCTAGTTCCTCTGCCTTTTCTAAACCCAGCTTGTACATCTGGCAATTCTCGCTCCATGAATTGCTGGAGTCTACCTTACAGGATCTTTAGCATTACCTTACTGGCATGTGAAATAAGTGCCACTGTTCGATAGTTTGAACATTCTTTAGTGTTTCCCTTTTTTGGTATGGGGATATAAGTTGATTTTTTCCAATCTGGTGGCCATTCGTGTGTTTTCTAAATTTGCTGGCATATGGCATGCATCACCTTGACAGCATCATCTTGCAAGATTTTAAGCAGTTCAGCTGGGATACCGTCGTCTCCTGCTGCCTTGTTATTAGCAATGCTTCTTAAGGCCCATTCAACCTCACTCTTCAGGATGCCTGGCACTAACTCACTGACCACACCGTCAGATCTATCCTCAATATTATTATCCTTCCTATACAGATCTTCCGTATATTCTTGCCACCTTTTCTTGATCTCTTCTGCTTTTCTTGATCTCTTCTGCTTCTGTTAGGTCCTTGCCATCTTTGTTTTTGATCATACCCATGTCACAAGAGGTGACAATGAGCAAAATTTAGGTAGTGCTATGGCTTTATGCCAAACAAGGGAGTGTGTATGCCAGATTTTTGCTCTTCAGCAGGTCACAAAAGGGAGAAAGAACATTTATTGTATAACAGACAATAACACTGTATGTCTGTTATAGCACCTGGACAAGGAGATTTCTGTTACTCCAGGAGCTGCCATAGCTCAGGGGACAGGGCATCTCTGGATAACCCTTTTCACACTTTCTTGTTGGTCATCTAAAAGGAGCATTGATGGGCTAATGGTATTCACTGCCTGTTCCCAGCATTTCAAGGTTGGCAGGTATGGAGATGATACTCCCTGTAGAGGTATTACGGAGCTGAAAAAATGCCACATGGAAGTGCCCTCAATTTTCAAACTGTCCATGATTATTTCTGTTGATTTGAGTCTGTTGATCTCATTTTGCCTTCTAAACCAAGTAGGATTGGTTAAGTTTTAATTGATTAGATTCAGTTTGCTTGATGTAATGAGTCTGCTAGATCAGGGGTCCCCAACCCCTGGGCTGTGGACCGGTACCGGTCCGTGGCCTGTTAGGAACCGGGCCGCCATGCCGGTCTCCTAACCCCGCCCCCTGGTCCTTGCAATTGGCTCCTGCCTGCAAACCCCGCCCCCGATCCACGCAATTGGCTCCCGCCTGCAAACCCCGCCCCTGGTCCACATGATTGGCTCCCGTCCGTGGAAAAATTGTCTTCCACGAAACAGGTCCCTCTTGCCAATAAAGGTTGGGTACCCCTGTGCTAGATGATCTAATCATATCACTCTTGCTCTGTTTCTTCTATTTTTCTTCTTTAGTTCTATCACTTTTGCACCAATGCAACCCAGCTTCCCCTACTCTTCATAATTATAAAACCCTAATATTCCTCTCTGCAAACTGTCATAGCATATTTTGATTTGACAAAATATGACATAGAAGATAACAATTGGGTAATATGCTATTTGTTATAACGTGCAATCCTTTTCTCTTTTAGGTTAGAATATGTATTTTATAGTTCTGTGGATGGACATACTCATCTTTTTCGCCTCTGGAAAGCAAACGTTGGCTTTCCCCAAGCTTGTGCATGCATGCATGAACTTTTAAAATTATTATTCATTGGCTATTCCCATAACATGTTCATCTTGGTCAGCTGGAGGTGGAGGGAAGGGACAATGGCTGTAGAAACACCAAAAAGGAATCAATTAAACCAGTCAAGTATCCTCCCACTTGTTTAAATTTAGCCAAGGGCTCTCAAACAAGCAGCCCATGGACACTCTTCAAGACATTTTCTGTGGCCTGAAAAAATACTTTCTAGACAGTGAGGACACTGCTCAGTCATGTCAGGACTATCAGTGCAACATAGATGCACAGACTGGGCCACGATACTAACCCAACCTAATGGTCTCCTGGCAACCAAGGGCTCTGGTTGGCTGGGCTGTGCAATTGTGTTAAGCAGCCCTGCTCTCCAGAAATGCCAGTCCATTCTCATGCTTCATGGCAGGCACAGCTTCAAGGCAGTGCCAGACATTCTGAACAGGGGCAAGAGCAAGATTGGCCAGGGGAAATAGATTATGATGGTGGAACTGTCCAAGGGAGAGAAGAAGGAGGTGATTGAGGAGAAGGGCAGGATCTGACTGTCCTGTCATTAGCGTTTGGGTGAAGAGTGGGAAAGATGGCAAGCAAGCAAGGTATCTCTGTCAGGCAAGGAGAGGAATGGAAAGTAAATGAGAAGAGATCCAAAGAAAGAAAGATCTGCTGCTCATCTAATGAACTAGATCCTCATGTAGCAGTCATAGTAATTTTGAGTTTGAGATTCTTGATTTAGCCCAAAATAGTCTCAATCATGCAAAAAGTAAATTAAACCCGTTCAATTAATCATATTGTAAGAACATCTAACATAAGGGGCGTGGTGGCTCAGCGGGTAAGACGCCAGGCTTGTCGATTGGAGGATCGCATGTTCAGAGGTTCGAATCCCTAGCCCTGCGTGACGGAGTGAGCTCCCGCACTAGCTCCAGCTCTTGCCAACCTAGCAATTTGAAAGCATGCAAATGCAAGTAGATTAATAGGTTCCACTTCGGTGGGTAGGTAACAGCGTTCCACGCTCGTCATGCGGCCACATGACCGTGGAAGCGTCTTCGGACAATGCTGGCTCTTCGGCTAACAAACGGAGATGAGCACCAGCCCCTAGAGTTGGACACGACTGCACAAATGTGCGGGGGGAACCTTTACCTATCTTTAAGAACATCTCAACCCTGTCAATTAACACAATTTTTATACCAAGTCCTAAAAAAAAGAGCATTTCTCTATCACAGAGCATGCCTCTCCATTAGAGCAAACAAAGAAACAAAGAAACAAACAAACCCCAAAACATAAAAACGTGCTGCCAAGATTTGGCAGGACTTTCCAATATGTATTGTCTGCAGTGGTCAAGCTGCTCCTTCTACTGCCTGTCTGGATGATGGGAAGTGGCCAATGATGTCCTGACAATAACTCTTCATGTATGGGATAAAAGGCAGTCCCTGCAAAAAGTGAGATCTCAGTGAGTCCTAAACCAGTGACTTTTTACTCAGTTATTGTGATTTTATGTGGTGGGGATATTTGATTTAGTGGCCAACTGGCTCGTGCATGTTGCAGAAATAAGGCTGTTGTGAGCATGCTCAGTGTACGTTGTACCCAGAGTGAGAGCAGCTCACCTTTGCTGTGGTTACCGGAAGATGTTCCTGATACTTTTTTCCATGTGTCCCATATCATCTTTTTATGCCAGCAAAAGTTCCCTGGTGAAATTTCAGGAGACCTGCAAATATCAAGATTACAGTTTGCATGTCAACGTGCCTGCAGGTCAGTGTGCCATTGAGATTAATAGCATAAATCACTGTTAATCCAATCACATGGGTCACACTGACTACCTTTATTTGTAACCGTTTTGGAACTCTGTACCAACAGACAATAATCACAGGCTCACCACTACTGGAGAGGCCACGATTTGTTTCAGTCATTTCCTCTTTTTTATCTAGGCATTCCAGCGTTTTCCCCAGGAAATTCTTTCCTATTCATTTTGAGTGTCTTTCAGGGAAGCCAACAACATGAAAGTTCTGAAAAATGTTGTCTTATTTTGACATCATAATCAGATGTTTCCCCTTTCTTTCAGCTTTTAGAGAAACAGCCCTTGGAGTAAAAAAATGAGCTGCAAAGTGCCTGTGTAACTGTGAGCAATAAGCAGATTTTGGCACCCTAGTTCAACTGGTAAGACTTACTAATACAGGGCCCATTCGTACAGCATGCTTAACGGGGGTCTTGGAGAGGAGATAAGTGTGTCATTCGAACTCCAAAATGGAGCTAAGTGACCCTGTCCACAAACCCTGCCAAGGCTAGTTGGGGCTAGAAACAGACCCCGCGTGGTTTGGAGTTAAACTAACTTCACCCAGTCAGCCAACTCCCAGTATTGTTTGACCTCCTTACCTCAGGGTGACACCTCCCGCCCACCATCTACTGCAGTGTTTCTCAACCTTGGCAACTTTAAGATATGTGGACTTCAATTCCCAGAATTCCCCAGCCATGAAGTCCACATATCTTAAAGTTGCCAAGGTTGAGAAACGCTGATCTACTTTATAACAGAGACAAAGATGGCGGCCTGTCATCTTTATCTCTGCAATTGTTCAAGTTTTCACTCCTGATGCTGAAGTAGCACCAACCCAGTCCTGCTATCGGTGCAATGATGAACAAGCAAGAGAAATTCTGAAACAAGGAGTTCTGGGGTGTAGAAATGCAAAGTAATTTAAATACTTTAATATTTAAATTTTAAATTTATCTGGCTACTTGGGATTGCCTAGATGCCCTACAGCCTACTGTTAACCCCACTTTAATATATTGCCATCTGCTTTCCTGGAGGTTCACTTTAATAAGATTCATTATAAGGGACAGCTACTATAACTGAATATTATAGGGACAAGCAAGGAAAGCTTATTTCACCCATTTATCAAAGTTTATAAATTGTCCAGATATATACATAGCTATATACATCTCTGCGAAGATTCACTGGAAAATACCCTGATGCTGGGAAAGACTGAAGGCAAAAGGAGAAGGGGACGGCAGAGGATGAGATGGTTAGACAGCATCACCGATGTAACGAACATGAACTTGAGTAAACTCCGGGAGACAGTGGAGGACAGGAAGGCCTGGCGTGCTATGGTCCATGAGGTCATGAAGAGTCGGACACGACTAAACGACTGAACAACAAAATATACATCTCCCCATTTTGCTAGTCCCTTTCAGGGTAACCAATGTTATGCAAACTGTAGACAAAGAATTAGAAATAGGAAGCCAAAGTAAGATCTGAGACAAGAGAAAGAAAGAAAATATAGCTCAAACCAACTTATCACCAACATTATCTATGGATGGTGAGACAGTTGGTTTTGTAATATTTGTTCCAAATATCTTGTGTGTTATTCAACTTTATCTCAGTAAAGTGTTTTAATTGCTGATTATGTTTGATTGTTGGTTTGGCCTCGATAAAACATTTATTCAGTACTTTCAAAACATCTGATCCAAACAAAGAATATAAGATATGCTTTAACTATATGTATTCATTTGTTTATATTTTATTTGCAATCTTTCAGAAATTGTAAACATATCATTAATAATCAACTGATTAAGAGTAATTACCCACTTTTTACCTATTCCTTCCCCCCTCGCCCCCCGCATATCCAATTTTAAATAAGGATTATTCTAAAGCATCCATTTCTCGTCAGAACTATAGACAAATTTTAATTTCTTAGCAATAATGCCTCAATATATATGTATAACTGTCTTAAGTGCTACAAATAACACAGTATTTTACTATAATGTAAAAAGTATTTGTGAGAGCCAGTTTGGTGTAGCGGTTAAGGCATCAGCTTAGAAACTGGGAGACTGAGTTCTAGTCCCGCCTTAGGCACAAAGCCAGCTGGGTGATCTTGGGCCAGTCACTCTCTCTCAGCCCTAGGAAGGAGGCAATGGCAAATCTTGCCAAGAAAACTGCGGGGACTTGTCCAGGCAGTCTCCGAGAATCGGACATGACTGAATGAAAAAAAAAGAGTATTCACCAAGATTTCAAGGATGCCAAGTAATAACTCCCTGGGCTTCTAACAGTATATTTTCAATATTATTTTTATTCCAATATATTACTGATAGCAACATCTTACATTCAGTTCCTGAGGCCCAAACATCCAAAATGGCCCAGGGTGTCTCCTTAAACATACCAATGTTTCCAGCACCATATTAAATATTAAAGGAGATAAGGAGCATCCTTGCCAAGTTTCAACTTCTTTTTAATTACAGGAAAATCCCTTTTCATTCAAAAAATAAAAGATGATGGAAATCCAGTTTGTTTATAACCTATATTGTGCTATGCCAAATGCTTTCTCCACATCCAAGGAAGCCAATGCTGCTATTTCATTACCATAATACAATGCTAAAATGATTTAATATTGTTGGAGATTTTATGTGCTTTCATAAATCGAGATTGTGCAAGATTAATTATTGAAAGTAATACTTTCTGTAGTGTTCATGTCAAAGTAGCTGTCATATCTTAGCATCTACATCTAATAAGGGCAATTTGGATAATAGCTCACACACCTGTACCAACCTCATAATATGATACAGATAATCCCTTTTTCAAAAGACCTGTTATATATCGCTAACCGGAGAGCAGCCAGATTCTCTTATATTTTTTATACCACTCAAGGGATCCTGTCTGATCCAGAGGCCTTTCTGTATTTCATTGCTCCAATAGTATAAAATATCTCCTGTAATTTTAAGAATGTGGCTAAATCCCTCAAATGGGTACATTACATTTTTGGAAGATTAATTCTGATCTTCAAAATGAATGACAGATTTATCATTCCAAAGTGTGGTTTCTAGCATAAACACTCAAAGTTTCATTTACATTGTTTTCTAACTTTCTACAGTGTAGTATAACAAAAGTAACCCTTTCAGCTTTACCTGTTCCTGAAATTATTCCAACTGAGATGACCAACTGTGTCTGACCTGCATTGGCCGAAATCCAATTTAAGATATTTAATTGCTCCAAGAGAGACACTGATGAGATGTGGATGCATTCAAACCCACACAAACATTCAAATACCCCAGTAAGCATTGGTGTTGCAGACACGAACATGTTTCTGCAGTCTAGATCAGAATGGAAAGAGCCAAAGCAGAAGAAGCAAGGCTGCATATTGCAGAACAGAAAACAGTCAGACTAGAATTGGGTAAACTTAGATGAATGTTGGACGTCCTCAAAAAGATTCCAAGAATGCTTCCCCGTAACCCTTGAAAGAGCAGCTTTGGAGGGGTGCTTTACTCACTTTATGAAGCATCCCTCTGAATGATTCATGCAGCTCTAGTAGAAACCATGTCATGATATTTGTTTGGGTCTGTAGGGATCATTAGCACTTGCAATGCCTCGCACAGCCTATATTTTTTTGGGAACCACCAGAACCATCAAGTACAAGACAATGCTAGTCTAGATAGATAATCTCACATTTAGACCAGTTTTCTGAAGTTCTGTTCTTGTTTCTTGAGGGACCAGGGCATTGTTGCATATCCATACACACACACATCACAGAGAAAGGAAAAGAGAGAGGGGGGGAAATGTTTGAAAGGGATTCACGGGACAACCAAGTAAGTATCCATTCTTTACCAAGTGTAGAAAAGCAGCATTTATAACAATGAAGTACCAGAAACTGTTCAAAAAGTGCGGGTAACAGTCTTAAATAAATATCCCAGTGTAGGATTTCTATTTTCTCAGTGGAAACGTTTCGCTCCTTATCCAAGGAGCTTCTTCAATCTGATAGACATATCCCAATGTAGGGAAATTGTAAAAAGTTTCAGATTTTAGCAGGTAACTCTTGCAGTGCCACAAAGACCACTGGCAGAAGCATAACTGAAAATAATAGTTTTTAAATAGTCACTTTTATGCAGTTGGAGGAAAATAAGCAGTTTCATCTTCCTGAAACTCTTTTAGCTTTATGAGCCCTAATATTAGCCAATTGGGAAGAAGGCTTGTAAATAAATCGTAAATGCTGTCTAGAACTCCCTATCCTGACTTATCAGGGTGATGTGGTAAAAGACTAGAACCTATATGAGCTTCATGCAATGGACCTTTTCTGTTTCTAAACTGGCATTTCTTTTGTTTTATATAATATTCGTATATACACATGATTGTTGACTGGCTTCAAAAAACGAAGGAAGTTTGCACATCATAAAAATTGCTTCCTATTGCAGTGTGAATAGCCCAACTGGTAGCAAACTGGCTGTTTGCCACTCAGCATTTAACATTAAGCGTTGAAGTGTGTCTGTAACCATAACTTTTGGTTGTCATCTGCCCAACTGTGGGATGAGAAGAACAGAACTGACGGAAATATGTCACGCAACACGTTTGATTGTCTTTCATTATCTGACAGTTGATAAATCATTCCAGGTTCAAGGGTCTCAAGGCACCTTTTTTAGGTGCATCCCGTTCCATAACTAATAAGACAATTGTGTACTGGAATTTAGTTATTCCTCTGCCCTTAAACTGAAGGATGCTAAAAATTTCTTATAAAATTTCAGTGCCCGAGGCTAGTTACTACCGTGAGGGGAAGTTACACTAGGAAGCAGTCAGGGTGTAGATAAGAGAAACAAAGGAAGCCGCTTTCTGTCGGTCAGATTATTCGTCTGTCTTGTCCAGTTTTGTCCATCCCAGAAGTGAGCAACCTAGAGCCGTTCAGCAGTTGGATTCCAGTTCCATTAGCTCCATCCAGCATAATAACGACTGAGGCACAACTGGGTTGTATTCTAATTGGATGTGACCCAGACATTAGAACAGACTGGGCTGCTGGCGTCATCTTTCACTATGTTCTTGTGTTAAATGAAGACACCAAGAAATGCATCTAAACTCTGTGTGCAAATGATATATTTTAAACTAATACATTCTCCCATGCAGACTTGAAAAAAAATTAACAAGAGTGAAGAACAGGAAGAGTTCGTTCTTTTTGTAATTGCTTTATCAGATGGTGGGGTGTTGCCGTTGCTTTGGCCCAAGGATGGGATTGGTGCTAGCCAAGCATGTCAGGTGCTACGTGGTAGAAATAGGCAAGCCCAGCATCTCCTACCCAGATAGCTAATGATGAGGGATGTTAGATACTGTGGTTCAACATTTGGCACACCATAGAGTCCCCACACTAGAAGGTTTGAAAAGACAGATTCCAATATGGAGCAGTGAACAAATCATAAATTGAGTCTCAAAGTACACTATCACAGTACACCAATATTTGTGAATTCTAGTTCTCACATGGTAGGAGAAAGAAGTATAAGAACTTTGAACATTGCTATAAATAATGCTTGCGTTTGATACAGCAACCATTGGAATACTTTTGTAATGGCTTCATACTTTTGCTACAATAAATCTATTTATGCAAGGCCATCTCTGTGGTTCTCCACACCAGGAAAACTCCTCCATTGCACAACTAAGGAGGAGTTCTGAATTTGAGAAATTGTTGGAGATTTTTTTTTTATTCCCCTAGAGAAATTTGAAGCAAGCATCCACCCTATTTTTATGCCTTCTAGTTTGGGGGAGAATTTTGAAATGCCTTTTGTGCCCAGTTCTTTGTAGGTCCTCTGGAGCATGCTGGATCTTTGCCTAAAATATTGTATACATGCTCCCAGCTAAGATGCTTATGATTTCCAGTTCTTGCTATTATCCTGTCTTTATTTTTGGTACAACTCAAGGCAGTGTGCAGAATGCTTCCTCCTCCTATTTTCCTCATGAGAACAACCCTGTGAGGTGGGTTGGGCTGAGAGAGAGTGACCAGCCCAAAGTCACCCAGCCGGCTTTCATATCCAAGGTCCCATTTTCTGGTCCAGTGCTTTAACCATTCCACCAAACGGGCTCTCAGTTGTAACAGTAGAAAAACAAATATGCCTTCTTACAGAGGAGACCTTTTCTTTTTTAGTTTAAAATGTATCTGGATGATGATTATTGCATTATGATCAAATACCTCCACAGAGCTGAAAATTATCCAACAAAGATCTCCAATTGCATGCTCCAGTATACAAGTATAGATTCCAATATCAACAAGTTCAGTCCTCACAAACTCTACATCTTAGGCTCAGTTTGCAAATTAACTCCTCCTATCATTCATTCAGTTTCCTAGGCTCATATTTATTGCTGAATAAAATAAAGCCGGGTTAATGGGGAAGAATACATGTACTAAAGGATTAATAGAGCTGAGCTAGCTGAGATGGTAAACCTGGGGGCCCCATATATCATCCCTATCCATTGGTTATGATGTTTGGGGTTATTATCATCGGTATCCATCAATATCCAGAAGGCTACAAGCTCATCATCACTGGTCTCATTCTTGATACCTTTAAAGTTTGGCCACTTGTGGCTGTCCAACCTGCTGTCAGTGACTGTAGCTCAGTCTTTTCCAATAAAAATATTTTTAAGGGCAGGACATCTTCAGGGGAGATTTTAAAAAGTCAAGTTGGTGGCTGCAATCAGGGCAAGGCTTTGATCACATGGTTGCGGCTGCCATCTTGACTTTTTTTATTCCTTTGCGGACATCCCTGTTTATCACTTAATATTTTTAGTGAATATAGGCAATAAAGTTTTAAGTGGATTGAGTGAGAAAAGTGTTAAATGTATAGTTTCTTCTTTTTTGATATTAGAGTAATGTAATTGTTGGCTCGTGATAATGACTCCGTCACTACCAGTGAAAAAGCAACACTGAAATGTCTCAGTGAAAACAAAAATGCAAAATTTACCATTAGTAAATCTAATTTAAACCATTTGACTTTTGTTTGGGAGTTTCAAATATCTTTGGAACTGTTTGCCACATGTTAGTTTGCTTGAATCATCATTGGTTTCTTCCAGCTAAACTTTTTCTTCCGTTGCTTGGACATATTTTGCATGAATCATGTTCACGAATACGCCCACAGATCCAAAGTGCAGGTACTCAGCTTGCTGGAAATAAAGAAGAAAAGTTGTCTATGTTTGTCCCAACCCAGTTCTTAAGTACCACACTACTTAGAGGCACTCAGATATGGGTCTGTGCCTCAGTGGACTTTTATAATCAGGTTTCACATAGCATGCTAAGCTGTGATATATAAAACCATCATTTTTGGGATGAATTATGATTCGCTTAGTTCTTACAACAGATTGAACCATAAGCTCCTGTTTAAAAATCACAATGGTTGGGGTCACGGAATATATTAAGCCAAAATTAAAATAGGCCACGTTATGATTTAGTGCGATGTGCAGACCCGAACACAGATGACTCCTACTTGGAGGACATCTATCTAGCAAAAGCCGTTTTTCTCTGATCAAGCTCCAGAGGTTGTTTAAGATTGCTGATGGTTGTCGTATAATTTCTCCTCATAGCATTTTCATTATGGATACATTCAAAGGCTTTCACCTGTGGGAAAGAGCCACTTCTCCTTATTAAAAAATTGCTGTTTTTGAGGATCTTTCAACCGAAAGGTGTGGAATGAACTTTCTGACTAAAACTCCAGTGGCAGTACGAGTTTGGGGGAGTGTCCTATGGCTATGGGTGGGGTTCATATATTGTACCTAGTCATAATGTGTTTAGTTATGTCCTGGTATGTTGTGTAAATCTTAATTTATGCAATAAATCATGGAGAAGCAAATTATAGCTTAGGATATTATTTGAACCAATCGTGTACATATGTGTGCTCCTTCACCAAATGGTTAGATTGTAGGACATTTTCAGACATGCTCTATTATGCGAAAGGAACTCAAGTTCAACTGCCAACAAAGATGCTGAAACAAGTATATTATAAAAAGGAGGTCAAGCCCTTTGCGCCCCTTTAAAACTTGTTGTTACATCTAGCAAAGCGGAAACACCGAGAGCCACATGAGACTGTGCTGGTCCCTCCCAGCTATCAAAGGCACAGAGCTTCCTCCACATGCTGAACAGGTTTACAGTGTTTACAAAGTACACAATCAAAACCTTTCCCCATTCACGTTGTTCCCTGAAATGAACAGTTCACAAAGCTACAGTTACTAACATTTGCCTTCCAAATTATCCTATTGTTGTAAACTTTTTTCATGTGCGTTCCAGTCATTATTTATATCAGAATCATTCTATTTTCACATTTTTTTTAAAGAGTCGAACCTTTGTTGCTTTTAGGAAGGCCAGGTCTGTAAAGCTATTGGCGTGTACCCAGATAAAAACAGCTGATTGAGCTAAGCTAGTGGCTTAGCTCGACTCTCAACCGGCTCACAATTTTTGTATGCATTGTGATGCACTTAAAAAAGGAGTGGGGCTTCAACTGCATGGTTATGGGCACCTAAACTTTTTGTATCACCACCACCACCCTGCCAGAGATAACCACCAGCTTGGGATCAGTGGAACTTCCTAATTGTCAACTGCCTAGTCCAGAGCTTTCCAAAATGTGTGTCGCGACACAAAAGTGTGTCGCCACACACAGTCTGGTGTGTCGCCACACAACCCGGAAGCGCTGATCATCATCAGCGCTTCCGGGTTTTCCTGCGGCGACACACCAACGGTGGTGCGCAAAAACCAAAAGCGGTAGCAGCGCTTCCGGGTTTTTGCGCGCTGCCGCAACGGCGGCACTTCCGGGTTTTCCCGCGGCGACACACCAACGGCGGTTGGTGTGTCGCCATGGGAAAACTTTGGAAAGCCCTGGCCTAGTCAATCAGTGAAGAACTATTTGTGAGAGGAGTAGAAAACCTGTAGTTCATGAGCAGGCTAGCTTTTTCCATCCCAGCACCTTGAGATCAGACCCAAAATTTGATGGTAAAATAGGCACATTTTGGGAACACTGTTTTGGACCTTTTTCAGATTTTGTGGTAGTTAAAGATGAGAGATGGAATGGTTTGCCTCCAGGAGGCCTGCTGTCATTATTCTTAACACATACTCACCAAAAAAAGTCTCCAGACCGACCCCATTTAGGTTGCAGACATCACAGCATCACTTGAGGGCCTCCTGCTGCTCTTCCAAAGATCAAGAAACTTAACTGTAGCTTCCAACCTTTCAAATATTCCCTACCTCTGACCTAGGACCTGGAACAGCTGATAGAACTTCACACTTATGTTAAGTGTTGTCCAGAATGCTGCATTAGAGAGGCTGTTGGTTTGATCCGGCAGGACTCTTATGCTCTTATGGGCTCACATAACACGCTAAGCCCAAATCAAAGAAATCACATTAAAATTTAGCACTATCTGTGAACCTGTCAGCCCTTCAAGATACGTCAGGTCAGGAAATAGGTATTGCTAGGATTATAGAAGTGCTACTTTATTGTTGTAGGGCAGAGCTTTCCAAACTTTTCATGTTGGTGACACACTTTTTAGACATGCATCATTTCGCGACACACTCTTACAGCAGGGCACAAGGCAGGCACTAGGACCTGCGCGGAATCACAGCAGGTTTGGAGGCAACAAGGCACAAGGCAGGCACTAGGACCTGCGCGGAATCCTGGCAGGGCTCGGAGGCGGCAGCAGCCGCGACACATCCAGACACTGCAGCCGACACACCCAGACACTGCAGCCGACACACTAACGTGTCCCAACACACAGTTTGGAAAGCTCTGTTGTAGGGGATAACAACAGAATCTTGAAAATCTGTGAGAGTTTCCTCTGCCCCCTTTTATACCAAACACAATCAAGGCAAGATTATTTTGAGTTTCTTTCTGACATCTTCCCCTTTCTCAGGACTTAATGGCTCCTGGATTTCTTTATCAAAGTTATTCCTTTACACCTAGCCTTTCTAGTTTGTAAATTATAATGTAATTCCACCCAAATCTGGCTTATTTAACAAACGATGGTTAGACAAATGGATTAGTCTGGTGAATGAATCAGATCTATGTGTCTTTACAATGAACCCATCAAAAATATACATGTATATATGTTTGCATAGACACACATATACTGATTAACTTTCTTGAAGAATTTTGGAGTTTGCACAAAGTAATGTTATGGACAGAATGATCAGTTCTATTCATAGGTGGCTCAAGAATTTTCTTTAATCACTCTAATGCTTGGAATGTGAGAGCCATAGTGGAGAAGATGACTCATTCCTTCTTGCTTTTCCACCCCCACAGCAAAGGCTGGGTTTTGGATCTGTGTGCAGAAAAAAACAATAGAAGCGTTTTTAGAAACAAAAGCAGCTTTTGTAGAAAAGCTGAGAAAGAGCTGAATGCAGGCTCCAGCTTTGGCGCAGTTTTCTCTGTACAGATCTTAGGTGGGCAGTATAATTCCTGCTTGTAGAAGCATTGCTTTATATCCCCATCCACCTTCAGTTGATGTGTTCATAAATGAATTAAAAGATTGTCATAATCTTCTAAGTTTCCAGTGCTAATTTCATTGAAGGCAGATAAGCCCAGATAAGAGATGCCTCTGAAGTTGTTTACTTCTTGAAGAAAGGAACATGGAACATCATAATCAAGCCTATTGGTGTATCTGGACAGAAATCACTGATATTTCTGTATGCACTTGACAGAAACTACAGTTGACCATTAATATGTCTGTTTTTTATTTTATTTAAATTAACAAAATATATTTTACATACAACTCTCAAATGAATTATCAGGTATCAAGAGCTAAATTGGAACTTTGGTTGAATTCCATTTACAAAACTTGCACAAATTGGTACATAGATAAAATATAAATTGTTAATGTTGTTACATCTTATTCAGTTAAATAAACACAACATGGCAGTGGACAAATGGGAGGATTCTATTCAATATCACAGTGGTCTAATAAATATTATATTTTAAATTGCACTTTCAAGATTTGCACCACCAACCACAAATTTGGAACAGCACCATGAAGCAGTAAGATGTCCGAGATGATGACCCTGGGCAAACATTTCAACAGAATAAAGGGAGGCAGAAATAGGAATCACCTGGTTGCTGAGAAAAATTTTGTAGATATATAACTATCCAAAGCTAATTAACTTCTTTACATTCCCCCCAATACTTAATGGTGAAAATAAAATTGCAACCTTATGCTAGGCAACCAAAAAGATTTTGAGATACCTAAACAGGGGCTCTCCTTCATATTATGCACCAACTGGGAACACTCTGCTTTTTAGCAGCTTCCCAATATATCCGAGCTCTCCTGAGTCTGCTGCTATAAGGCCAAAACCATTTGTTAATTGATCACCACACTGCTGATGCCATTTGTTGTCTTAGCCACATCCACTTATCATGAGTGGCAATCAATATTTCTTTCCAACCCTTCACTTGCCTGCTATGTTCTGCTGCACCTTGCAGAATTCTATACAGCTTCCCAGAATCCCTGTACCCAATGTTGCTTGTTCTTAAATAAAGGATATTTACAGTATACTGCAAGACCCATTAGGGATACTTCTAAGATTTCCCACACAGAATACTGCAACTATACAGTAGCTTTGTGAGTCTACTCCTGTTATGGAGTGCAAGGCAAAACTACAATTACCAAGGATCAAAAGAAACATGACAAGAAAATTAGCATAAGATAGTATCTCACACTTTTGCAAGAGGTCAGTCTGTACAGAAAATGTGTGCAATTTAGCCAGGGGGATTTTCTTGTTTTATGAGTAAAACTGTAAGCAATTTTATCATATCTTAATTGTGGTTTGGTGAGGCTTCCATATTGCTTAACAGAGGGATACCAGATCTGAGTTCCCAAGGCTACATGCAGCCCCTGGAGTCTTACCTAATACTGCCAAGTAGTAATGTTTAATGTAATGTTTTAGGGGAGATTATTAAGTACATAGTGAAAAACCACCAGATCAAATTTATTTTGACCTTTATTTGTCTTGCTCTTGCTTGTTATTAGAGTGCATCTCCAAGCACGGTTATCAAAGGTCAAGTACCACCTCCAACTCTCAAAGAAGTCATACAACCCTAATTTAACAGCCACATCTGGACATCCCTTTAGCTACTACAGGTCTGTACAATAAAGTTTTCAAACTTGTAGCCAATGAATCATAAGAAGCATGCATGCTATATATTGTTGACCTTTAACATGCAATAGATACCTTACCTTTATGGCCACAAATGTAATACAGATTTCCTGAATTCTTGCATTTTACATAGAGGTTTGTAGAGATCCTGAACATCTTGCATCAAGCAGTATATTTTCCATGTTTTGAAAAATGGAGAGAAATCATCACATACAATTTCCTGTTTTTAATATCAAACTGTTAGGATCCGAAAAGATGCAGATCATATTATTGCCATAAGCTAAACTAAGGCCATAATCATCTGCACACTTGCTTACATAATGGAAGCAAGTAAAACTGAACACAGGAGCATGACTGCCACTTGAAGAATTGTGCTGTAACATTATTCTCATTTCTGTACTTCAAAGTAAGTGCCAAAGTAGCCCTGATGCTAAGCGTAGCTTTACATATAAATACAGATTTTTCAAAATGCAAACAGAATTGGCTGGGGTGAGTTGATGATTTTTAGGTTCATAACAGAAACAGAGAAGGGGATTTTACCTTTCCTTGTCCTGTTGCCATTCCCAGGAAAATCCTTTCTCTGAAGATATTTGAATGGGGAAGAAATCTATCAGCATCATATAATTTCCAGTTTGTCCCTAAGTAGACTGAACTCAGCATGGCTTACTTCCCAGATCCTAATAGGCATAGGTAACTATTCCTAAACATAGTGACACTTAAGTGATGAAATGTGTACTGTGATGTCATGTTGCAAGTTCTATCCTTTTTACTTGCATTGTGCTGTAATATGTAAGTACTCAAGGGCAGAGTTTGTATCTTGATGTAATATATACTCTGTCACTTGCCCTCTTTTGGTCTCCCTACCAACCCAGATACCTATATTAACAGTATAAAAGGTAAAGGTTCCCCCCGCACATTTGTGCAGTCGTGTCCGACTCTAGGGGCCGGTGCTCATCTCCGTTTGTTAGCCGAAGAGCCAGCATTGTCCGAAGACGCTTCCACGGTCATGTGGCCAGCACGACGCACACAGAACACTGTTACCTACCCACCGAAGTGGTACCTATTCATCTACTTGCATTTGCATGCTTTTGAATTGCTAGGTTGGCAAGAGCTGCGGCAAGTGCAGGAGCTCACTCTGCACGCAGGGCTAGGGATTCGAACCTCTGAACTTGCGATCTTCCGATCGACAAGCCTGGCATCTTACCCGCTGAGCCACCACGCCCCTATGCTAACAGTATATGAATCAATTATTTTGAGAATGCTAAATGGTTCAAGTGTTAGAGCCAGATGAGTTCTGATCAGGAGGGAGTACATTGTAACTACTACAAAAGCACTCTCCAACCTTTGATCACATTTTAAGATTGTGTTGCAGGAGGTCTTGCAAAATACTGTCCAAGGGAACTTCTCAAGGTGGCTACTGTGGGCAATATAACCAGTTACGGACACCAATTTACCATAAAGCAAGCAAGCAAGCAAGCTATCATCTATCTATCTATCTATCTATCTATCTATCTATCTATCTATCTATCTATCATCTATCTATCTATCTATCTATCTATCTATCTATCTATCTATCTATATCTATCTATCTATCTATCTATCTATCTATCTATCTATCTATCTATTCCCTTCTATACCTCCTGCCTCCAGCAAACTGCACCTTACTATGCCTACTTATCTTGGAGAGAGGTCATGTGGATACACTTCCAAATAATGCACTGCCCAGCATTTTCATTTTCCAAAAAAGTTTATAGGACCCTATTTCTGACTCTCCTGTTGTCGTTGAAAATATGTCCACACCAATCTCAATCAATTACTGTGAAGGGGAAGGGGAAAGGTCCATGGATTCCCTTATTACTGTATCTCCACCAGTTGGGGACCACTACTGTGGCAGGATTGAGTCATTACTAAGTAGGAGAAATGAGACTTCAGAGATTACAAGGAGACTGGTGAAGGTTGCCTTAATAAGTGGGGACTTTAAATACATAGGACAATAGTATTAATTTTACATTCATTTAATTTAATTAGGATTACATCTGAATTAACTCAATTAAAGCTCATTTGAGCTTTATATGGCTAGGTTTTGCAAAATTCGAAAGAGTGTGAGAAGATAATTCTACTTTCCACAGAGATCTGTGTAAAAGTTTCTCCTTGTCAGATATCTATAACCATCAGTCACCAAAAAGGTATAAAATTTCCTTCATATATATAATATGCATAGGATACAGTAAATGTTATAGTCCAGAGCAGGGCTTTCCAAAGTTTTCCCGCGGTGACACACCAACCGCCATTGGTGTGTCGCCGCAGGAAAACCCGGAAGTGCCGCCGTTGCGGCAGCGCGCAAAAACCCGGAAGCGCTGCTGTCGCTTTCGAGTTTTTGCACGCCACCTTTGGTGTGTCGCCTCGGGAAAACCCGGAAGCGCTGGTGATGATCAGCGCTTCCAGGTTGTGTGGCGACACACCAGACTGTGTGTGGCGACACACTTTTGTGTCGCGACACACAGTTTGGAAAGCTCTGGTCCAGAGAGCCCTAAGAATTATCATTTTGATGGGGGCAGTGCTCCTGTGTATGTTTGTGTGTTCTCTCTCTCTCTCCCAGCATTTCACCAAATTATTCTTCCCAGTATGGCTGTGCAAAGCATCTGAAAGGGGTGCTCTGCAAAGTATGCTAGCATGTATGATGCATCTCTCCTCAAAGCATTAAGGCAACTGCATCTTTTGGAAGGCTTCTGCAGCTGCTTTGAATGCTGTTCCAGTTGTCTGTGTGGGTGTGTCCATGCACAGTCACTTCCCTTCACTGGCAGTTCTATAGAAGTTGTCTGTGTGTGTACATGCAGATGACAAAGGACAGTCTTCAATGCAACTGTGGCAAGCCTTCCAGAGAGGACAAGTCTTCTTTAATTATTTGAAGAGGGTGCTTCACTTGCACTCTTAAATGATGCAAAGGGTCTGTTTTGAATGCTCCACATAGCTCTACTCTCCAGGATGATTGTGTAAAGTCATGGCACGTAAAGCGGTTTGAAGCTTTGTAATGCAGATCAAGGCAATAGTTGCCTTGGTTATGTTTTTCAAGTGTGGACTAAGTTCTTTAGCTGATGTAGTTCAGACATGGGACACCTAAGGTTAACAGGCTCAGGCTGAGATTTTATTGTCCTTAATGACCTTACAGCGCAAATATAGCATAGTCAGCAAGTAAAGCAAACAGCCTATAGAAAGCATTAGCCTGATCAAGTTAAAAGGTCAACTCAACCCAGAAGGTGCCTTAGATACTTGTCCACGTTATCCCACATGAAGAACAATGCAAATCTCCACATAAAAGAATCTATGGAAACATAAAGATCACCTCTGTACCACAAGATTATGTAACATATGCTTATTTTTGTTAATCTGTTGGAACCATCTTTTGGGGTGCACCTTTCAGTATGGACAAAATTATCAAAACCATTACTGCAATATCATAACTGTTTGATGCAGTGATACAGCATTCTTGCATGCTTGGCTGTTTTTCTAGATATGCATGTCACTGAATGGACTTGACTCTGTTAATAACAACGGCTATGTCTACGCTACAGGAAGATACTGATTCTCTACCAGTTTCCTGTCATAGTTATGCTGAAGAATTCTAAGAAGTGTAATGGTGGTAATTCTGTGTCAGGAGCCTAAACCCAATCTGGGTTCAAACATGGTATTCCTAAAGCTCTCAAGTCTAGTAAGGCCCAGCCATATTGATGCTCGCTTTCTATATTTTCCCCCAGTGTCTCAGATACCACAAAGCATTGCAAACTGGAAGCTTGCAACCAATGCTGCCAGGTAAGATCAGAGTTTAACAGCCACTAACATTGGAAAAGCCCATGCTAGAAGGTGTTTAGATGGTTAGAGATGACTCTGCCTATAAATCCCACCCCAATTTTATTGTCTACATAATGCTATGAGGTTATCGAATGACCCCTTAATCCATTTAAGTATTTAGTGCACCACTTCTGAAAAATCTTGCCAAGAAAACTGCAGGGACTTGTCCAGGAACCAAAAAAAAAAAAAGGCAAGTAATACAATATTATCAACAAAAAAATTGTCCAGAGGAAATGAAATAAACTTCTCTTTTTTCCATGATAGGCTATATTGATCTACTAAAAGGCCAATTTTATAACTGACAGCTTTTGTATGGAAAGTAGGCCTTCAAGGGGCCTCTTGGTTATGTGCAGAGTGGATGTGGTTATTAACTTACACAGGCTACAGTGAAATTGATTGGGACAAGGTATTGGAACAGAATGAAAGATTAACCTCTATAATATTACTGTATAAAAACAGGAAACATGAAAGAACAATTGAATGACAAGTGAACATTGTCTTAAATTATTTCTGCTAGGTTTTTTATGCTTATATTTTTTTTTGCTATCATTTTCCAAGTTTGGTAGATTTTACAGTTCATGTTAGCCAAAAACTCTGAAAGCACTTCATTTTCCCAAAGGTAAGTTCAGTGATGTCCATTTAGATCTCCAGAAAAACAGCTTGCGTTTCCATTTTACTTTCCAGCAGTTCCTTCAAACTCTTGTTCCTATGTTGAAAGTACAAATAGTCAGATAGAGACTGAGTGAGCCTATTACCTTCAAAGTGATATTCCTCATTGTTATTCACAAAGTCTCTCTCTCCTCGGCTTTGCTCCCTTTTGTTTTCTTGTTTGTCCTCAAAGGTGTCATTGAGCTTTTTCTTTTTTCCTTCACAGTATGACTCTCTGAAATCCTTAACCTTGTATTCTGATTGGCCTGGAGGGTCCTGCAGTCTGTTAGGCTTCTTGCCTTTCTCGCACATGCGTGGGGAATACTGCTCTGCCCTGTGGCAGTTGTCGTCTTCTTCATCATGGCCTGAGTTTTGTTTGGCAGTCTCCCCGTCAGAATGAAAGGAAAGTCCTTGCCCATGGTTTTTTTGGGAAAGGTCAAAGGGTTCTTCCTGTTCTAGGCTTCCTGGGGTATCTGTTTCTGTTATTCTCAGTTGCTTCCTTCCAAATCCTAGGATGTTTTTAAAGAAGACAAATACATTAATAGATACATCTACCATTCCATGTCCACTTTGTAATTACAGTGACTCTGATCTTCAGCTTTATGCAGAATATTTCAGCTTGTGTCTCATGATTATTTTGCAATTTATGGTAGGGAAGATAAAAAAGGGGGTTCTTTGCTACTTCACTTGGCATTTTTTTGGCAATTTTGAATAGCTTTTATTGCAGAGGTATTTGGATTAGTTTGGCCTATTATGGAAATTCTAGGTAATACTCGGTTTCATTATATATAACAAATAGGATGGTTATGTGGTGGTTACGTTCACCACATGTCATCTTGCTTAGATTAATTAATTGGCAATCTTTTTAATTGCCATGTACCATTGCATGATAGATTGGACACTCATTTTTTTTAAAGGCAGAAATTTGTATTGTGAGATCTCACAATGTTTTGGCGATCTCATCCTTACGTTCTCACAAGATCTAAGAACCTAAAATCTCAAAAGATCCCATGAAAGAATACCATAATACCATGCAAGTAAATCTCACAAAGGTTTCAGCATAGATGTAGATATATCTTATTTAATTTTGGAGTTTTACAGAACCTACTTAGGTGCCTGCAGATGCTAAATTCCTAACTCTTGAACAATTTTGGATATTTGCAATTCCATCCTATTTTAATATACAGTTCTGGAAAACTGACCTAACAGGATGATCTAGGATGATTTACAACCTGGAAAAATATTCAGAAATAAGTGGCCTTTGTAATCTGTTCCAATATCATAATTTTAAAAAATCCTTCTTAATTATATGGGTAGGTAAATATATATACAAATTCAGATGAAGTATCTGGAGAATCAAATTATACAACTCATTTTATGGCTCATATCCAATCTATATTTGAATATTATGGCTTAAAGTCCATATACCAAGCAGCTTGGTTTTATAACTGCAACAATTGATGGAGCCAACATTATTGGAAAATCCATTTGGCCCTCCGAATGTTACTGAACTACAATTCCCATATTCATTATCAGTAAGAGTCCTCGTAACTAACAAGTTAACAATGATTACTAGGAGTTGTGATTCAACAAAATTTTAGTGGGAGCAGGATTATGATTCTCTCATAAGAACTAATGTCTTTGCAGCTCCAATAACATGAGATTTGGGCTATAGCAACAGCATTTGTTCTATGCAGTGATTTCCAGCACTGCTGAAAAATCACCTGAGCATCTGAAAAGCCAGAGCAAGTCATGTTTTAGGTATGATCATTAATTGCTTCCAGTTCAGATATGATACTATACTAGATCTTAGCCCAAAGGCCAAGAAGTGATATTCATCTTTCATCTGTTCAATAGGACACAATTGCTGGGTTCAACCCATTGCACTAAGCCATAATGAGTTTTGTTGGTTTCGTTTTAGCATAATGTGTGAATCAAGCCATTTCATTATGATTTGTAAATCATGGTTTATGGTTTAGTGCAGTATGGGAAACCAGCCAATTTAACAAACATGGTTAAGATAACTATGGCTAAATATGATGAGCTAACCCAGTCAATAAGGTCTGCCTTCTCACCTTCGACTTTGCTACCCCACAGAGCCTCTTCTTATTTGGCAAAATCTGGATCAACTAAAGACACGATTGCTGATTCTGGTACACAAATGAACTTCCAGATGCTAAATAATGTCATTATATTATTGGATCTAATGTAAATCAACCTAATTACCAGTTTTTACCTTGAGAACGAAATCCTCTTTCCATGACCCCATGTTTGACTTTCATGTGTCTGGTGAGATTCCCCTTCAAGGTGAATTTGCTGGGACAGTAGAGGCATTTAAATGGCTTGCTGTCGGAATGCAAGTGCATGTGGCCCATTAAATTATGCATTCGATTAAATTCTTTTCCACACAGCTGTCAAAAGACCAATGAGAATCAAAGTGATAAATATTCAGTAGGTGCATTTTTTCAAAGAGATCATTTTATTTTTTTCAGACACAGCCTGTTGAAATTGAGTCAGCTCCTAAACAGTTCTGCAGTTTGCCTTTCTGAATCATATTTTAGGATAAATCTGCAACATTTTTTCTATTGCCTCCCTTTAATCTCAATCAATGGATGAACAGCTCTCTTGGTTGTCAGGTTAGGCTTTTCTAGTTCTGGAAATAAAATGAATCAATCAAAAACTGTGCCCTTGAATTGCTGCCTGTGAGGCTTCTAGTTCTGACAAGCTTGACAGAAATTACCAAAATGTATATATTTTTACAACATGTTAGTGAGCAAAAGATTTGGCACGACCAAAGAAGATAAAGCTTGAGCTATGAATCCAAGTGTTCACTATAGGGTTATGGTTATGATATAGGTCCAAAATTTGGTAAGAATTTCACTTGTGAATTTCATTATATAATGAATGAAACTCAGCTCAACCATCACAGATAGGTCCTCAAGGAAAAGGAATGTCTTTACAGCTAAATTTGATGTGCTTCTCTTTCATTCCTGTGGATTTATATACTACTAAAACTCTCCTGTTTATCTGTTTGCAACCTTCAAATGGCTGAAATGGTGCATCATAGAGCAACAATTTTTGAATCAACGTACCTCAAATGGGCTAACTTAAAGAATGTGTCCAAAACCTGGGATCCATTATTTCCGTAGGATTGAAATTTGGAAAAGTTGTGACTGCTTCAGCGCCACCACACTGCCGCGCCGCTGCTGTCATCCACAATCATGTGATTATCATTTCCAACGCTCCCTGACAGTTCCCACAAGTCAATGGGGAAGGCAGCAGGAAGTGCTAACGCTTCTGAGGTGATGATGGCACCATATACCTCAGGGATTAAAATTTGGCAAAGCAAGCTGGCAGGAAGTCTGAACTCTTCTGAGGTGATGACAGCACTGTACAATAGGGGTACCCAACCTTTTTGGTACCAGGGACCAGTCGTGGAAGACAATTTTTCCACGGACCGGGGGGGGGGGGCGAGGTTTTCAGGTGGGAGCCAATTGCGCAGACTGGGGGGCGGGGTTTGCATGTGGGAGCCAATTGCACGGACTGGGGGGGCAGGTTTGCAGGCGGGAGCCAATCGCGCGGACCACCACCGCTCACCTGCTGTGCAGCCCACTTCCTAACAGGCCGTGGCCCACTAGTGGGCCATGGCCCACAGGTTGGGCACCCCTGCCGTACAGCATTGTGGTAAAAAAAATAATATTTTTTTTTAAAAAAATTGCCAGCCTAATTATGCCGCGTGGAAAGAGAAGGGTGACGTCATGGTCAACAGATGACAACAAATGTCACTGGGAAGTGGCAAGAAGGAGGAGAGAACAAGAATTGGATGAGGCCAGGGCCGCATGACTCTGTGATCAGTCAGGCAAATAACGTGAGAGAAGGAGAGACAGAAGAGGAGAGGCATGCACGTCTCCAGAATGACAGCAAAAGGCACAGAAGGAGAAGAGAGGAAGAGACAAAGGAGCAGAGAAATGCATGTCTCCAGGATCAGACACAAAGAACAAATAGCAAAAGGTATGAAGAAATGGAGGATGAAAGGGCTGCACATCTCCAGAATGACAACAAAAGACACAGAATGAGGACACAAGAAGAGACAGAGGAGGAAAGGGAAGATCAACTTGAGAATGTGTGGCAAGCAGTAATTGCTGTGAGAGTTCCTCAACACAACAATAACCGCCTTTGATGACAAGACCTCAACAGAGAGAGAGTTTGCCACACAACATGCATGGCGTAATATTTCTCCTGATGTTGGTGCGATGGCCAAAGTCTGCCCTCCTTGTCGTGCCTTCCTATTCCCTGGAGAAACTGCCAATTTCTGCTGTATGAAGGGAAAGGTCAGGATAGGCAATTTGCAACCTCAACCTAATGAATTCTTCAATTTATACAGCATTGATGAACCTATTGCAAATGAGTTCAGGAAGAACATCAGATAATACAACTGCCTCTTCCAAATGACATCCTTTGGTACCAAATAAGTCCTTCCAATGAGGAATGGATAGAATCCTTCTGTGATAATTCAAGGGCAAATCCATCATTACATCAGACATTTAATGCCAGACCCCAACCAGCAAGCCAAATTCCTTCAAATTTACTTCATGGATCCCCAAGACAGTGTAGAATTGAGAATGGGTATACTCCACAATACAGTCATACTTTGCTCTCACTATACATAAAGCAAAAGGAGAAACAATTGGAGAATGTGCTGATTTATCTTGAGAAACCAGTATTCCAGCATGGTCAGCTGTATGTCACTTTAAAGAAGTGAAAATGTTAGAGTATTTTTAAAGGATGGCAGATCAAGCAGAAATGCTGTCATCAAAATCATCCTCTGTTAAACAAAAAGCATCTATATTTCTCTTGCTACACATCTTTCTTCTTTAATAAACTGATGTTTTCTTCTTTAATTTTCAAACCAAACCAATAGCAATCTGCCCATGGTCATTCTGTTTCTCTGTTTAGGTAAGGAAATATTTCTGAAAGGGTGACCCAACGGGTCACGTTTTGTCTTGTACTCACTAAAATTGATAGAATAGGGGCTCTGAAGTTACTGAATATTCTTTGATCTGGAAATGCAAAACTATAGCCTAAAAGTGTGTGTGTGTGTAAATAAATAATAAAATAAAATAAAATAAAATAAAATAAAATAAAATAAAATAAAATAAAATAAAATAAAATAAAATAAAATAATAAAATAAAATAAAATAAAATAAAATAAATAAAATAAAATAAAATAAAATAAAATAAAATATACAATACAATACAATACAATAAAATAAAATAATAAAATAAAATACAATACAATAAAATAAAATAATAAAATAAAAAATAAATAAATAAAAAAATAAAAAAATAAAATAAAATAAAATAAAATAAAATAAAATAAAATAAAATAAAATAAAATAAAATAAAATAAAATAAAATAAAATAAAATAAAATAACCTGTTAAGGCAAGTATTTACATCAGAGGCTGGCTGTGGAAATGTAAGAGCAAACTCGGATTTATTGTAGGATAGTTTCTGAGTGGTCTCCTGCCTATGTGAGAAATTGTACAGGCTCATTCAGAAACTCAAGTAGGGTTTAATGTGAACCTCAGATCTGTCTCATCCTAAGATAACCTTCTTGAAACTTGTGCTTCAAGATGGGATGGACTATCAGTTCCAACATCCCCAGTTGCCATTCTTTGGGTGTGATGGAAATTATAATCCAACATATTCTGAAGGTGTCAAGTTGGGAGATAACTATTCTAGAAGATGGTGTGTGTTTACAATTGGGATCTCTATTGTTTAAGGAAAAATGCATGGAATGCTACAGGAAAACAAAACAGATGAAGAGGAAGTTCTGTATTTCCTCTTCAAGCATGTTTCTGTTTCTTATTTAATCTTTGATTTGGTCATGTTCCTTTCCACCTAATAGTTAATGGACTCTCTGCATTCTCAAGCAAATTTTTGGATTTCATGGGAAGGTAGAAATCCTGGGAAAAAAACTATTATCGTACTAAAGCAGAATAGCTCAGTGTGGAAAGTTGGCCACTGAAACACATTATGGCTTTTTCTGTTGGAATATACTGAGTGTAGTTCATATAAAGCCTGTATACCTCATATGAATGATTGTTTGTTTTCTTTTGGGACATTTTAAATAGAAAACCACATTATAGTCACTGGCATGATAAGGCAATTCTGTCATTTTAAGGACTGGCTTTATTCAACCCCAAATATATGTTGACTACTAGAGTAGAGTAGAGTAGAGTAGAGTAGAGTAGAGTAGAGTAGAGTAGAGTAGAGTAGAGTAATAGGGGCATGATGGCTCAGTGGTTAAGACGCCAGGTTTGTCGATTGAAAGATCGGTGGTTCGAGACCCGAGCGCCGCGTGACGGAGTGAGCTCCCACACTTGCCCCAGCTCTTGCCAACCTAGCAATTTGAAAGCATGCAAATGCAAGTAGATAAATAGGTACCACTTCCATGGGATGGTAACAGCGTTCCACGCGCGTCATGCCGGCCACATGACCGCGGAAGCATCTTTGGACAACGCTGGCTCTTCAGCTAAGAAGCGGAGATGAGCACCACCCCCTAAAGTCGGACACGACTGTGCAGGGGAAAACCTTTACCTTTACCTACTCTACTAGACAAATTTGTAGAGGATAAAACTATCAGCAGCTATTTGTCTGTATAAGAATAGTGTTTTAATTCTTTTTTAAACAATTCAGTAATCAAATATCACATTGGTAAACATTTTGCAAAATGAAGCAGTGGTGCAGCTAGGTAATTTTAGGCATCCTAAACATCCATATAGACAACCTACCCTAGTCAGCCCTCTTGCTATGAAATGTTTTTTAAAACTGAGGAAAGAAAAAAAAATGCTGTGCCAAGCAACACCAGCCATGGTAAGCCTTGATATGTCTGTTTAAATATTGGCACCAGCTTCTGCTGCTTTCCTGATTATTTACCATTCTCTTAAAGGTCATTTGGGGCCCTTCTTAAATGCTGAACCCTGAGGTCTGCACCGTGCTCCACCACTGAAACTTACACAGGCACATTTTGGTCAAATTATTAGCCTATGATGGAAACCCACACCATGGTTATTGTAAGAGTTGTCCCGAGTTGTTCAGTACATCTTGATGGGACATTGCTGAAAATAATTCAGCACTCCACTTTAGAAAATATTATTCTAGCAACTACAAAATAAAGAGCTCATGCAAGCATCAACCTGAACAGGCTGGAACTATAATCCTTTTCCAAAGAGCAAACAAGAATCTCAAATGTTTGACAACAACAGTTGAGCTGAGTCAATAGCAAAGGATGTGTGTGTGTATTTATATACTGTATATTGAGATGGATGGGGGACAGTTGTTTCAGTACATTCATGCCTTAACTAAATGACTGCACTTGGAAGCAAAATTTGTACAATTATTTGTAATCCAACCTCTGGCTGGATTAGTGTGGGAGACTGCATATAGCACTGTTCTTTGGAGAGGAAAAAATCCAACTACTGAGGAAATATTAGCGACAAGCCTTTCTTCTGCCCTCAGGCCACATCTGGCCTTTGTGATCACCTCTGTAGGAAAGCAGGCTGTTTTCTTTTGCTCTGAGAAACAAGTCCAAGAAAGCACAAGCCTGCCGAGAGGCAGAAAGGCCACTGCTGTGCTGTCTTACCCTTGTGTTCTTTCCTCTTTTTTTAAAGACAGTTGAATAAGAAGGGTGTTCCTTTCCTGAAAGTAAGAGAGAGAGGGAGAGGGAGAAAGACTGCAAACTGTCCAAAAGGGCCGTGAGAAAACAGGAAGCTCCAGAAAGTACAAGAGAAAGCAAGATGAAATCTATTTGCAGGCCATTCCCTGGGGACATGCAAGCCATTGTTAAGCAAGCAGCTCATACAGCGATATCCTTCCTTCTGTTCAGGAGGAGCATGGTGCCAAAAGCGGCTATCTGGTCACTGCCTGAACTTGCTGAAGGCCAGCCAAACAGCCCCAATTCTCCAGGGGGTCTCGCAAGCAGGCTGATTCTCTTCTCCAAGTAGCCCGTTTCAGCTGCTGCCTGTTGAAACCCTTCAGGAACGTGACTGTCAGAGTTTTAAATCAGTCCATTGGATTTCCTCCCCTCTACTGACCATGTTATCAGGGGCGTGGTGGCTCAGCGGGTAAGACGCCAGGCTTGTCGATTGGAAGATCGCAAGTTCGGAGGTTCGAGACCCGAGCACTGCGTGATCGAGTGAGCTCCCGCACTTGCCCCAGGTCTTGCCAACCTAGCAATTCGAAAGCATGCAAATGCAAGTAGATGAATAGGTACCACTTCGGTGGGAAGGTAACCGCGTTTCGGGTCCGTCATGCCGGTCACATGACCGTGGAACCATCTTCGGACAGTGCTGGCTCTTCGGCTAACAAATGGAGATGAGCACCGGCCCCTAGAGTTGGACACGACTGCACAAATGTGCGAGGGGAACCTTTACCTTTTTACTGACCATGTTAGGCTCGCTCCATCTGACCATTTAGTGTAACTAAGATCAGACGGCTGTTGGAGTCATGCTTTTTTCCCTCTTGCGCAGATAACTTTCCCCAATCCCTATGTCGCATGATCCACAAGGCTACAAATACCTTACCTAAGAGGTAATACAAAGAATATTGTTTTTAAAGCAATAAAATCATATTTTTAAAAGCATTAGTCCAGGATTGAGGAAGTTCTGGATTAGAACCTTCTAATAGGCATCTTTTTCCACCAGTAGACCCAGGTGGGTTTGCTAACAATGGATAACGTTGAGGGCAGCAGCAATGTTGGGTATCTAGATCACTCTCCGATTAAAATTCCTTACAGTGTTCCTGCCATAGTATTGCTTTAAATTGCTATGGTAGAGCTGCAGTAGCTATGCCCAGCTTCCTGGCACTGCTTGAAGTGCCCAGCCAGGTAGATTCAAGGGTGATGAACTGGTTAGGGTTAGGGGTTGCTAATGTTGGACTGTGCAAGGTTTCTGGAGCCTCAGAAGCTGCCCCCAAACACCAGGTGTCCATCTTATCTCTGCATAAGCCACCCTCCTTCTTAATTATTTGACAAAGTTATTAGGTGCAATATAGAGATATAAAAAAGGCTCATCTATTTTCTGGTTTTTCTATAGTTAAGCACATTACCTATTGCCTCAGGTGTAGTGGAGAACAGAGGTGGCCTCAAAGAAAGTATGTAACAAAACATGAACTTGGGCCAGGAAAACAGGAAAGAGTGAGAAAGAAACTCATGACTGAGCCTGTTTGGTATAAGAGATAAATGCTGCCAGGCTTTCAAGATTCTGCTATTATAGCCTCTATCAATAAACTGGGGTTCTAGTATTTCTTGTGCTGTTTCCTGACTTGGCCTGGTCTACCTCAAAGGTGGACATCAGAGCTTCATGTGGCTTTCCAAAGTTCCTCCAAAAGTTGCCAGTGATCATCATAGAATCAAAGCCTTGGAAAAGGACATTTAGGACTAAGTAGGACTTTAATCCTCACCTTAGTGCAGGAATCCAGCTTAAAACATCTCTAAAAGACAGCTGTTTAGCCTTTCCTTGAACACATCCAGCAAAGGAAAGCCCGCTATTCCCTTAATAATTTATTCTACTGTCAATCTGCTTTTTACAATTAGGATTTTTTTCTCTCACATTCGACCTGAATCTGCCTTCCTGTAATTAAGACCATTATTCCATTTCAGGATGATGGAGAACAGGCCATAGACTTCTTCTGACTCTGTAAGGTATTTGAAAAAAAATGCTATCTCATCCTATCTCAGTTGCTCCCTGCATAATTTTGCTTCCTGTCCTTGACCATCTTCATGGCCTTTCTTTGCACCTGGTCCAGTGTGCCTGAATATTTCTTACTCTGTGATGCACAGCCCTGGACATAATAAGGAATCTGATCACTGCAGAATACAGTAGAACTATTATTTTCCCAATTTACAGTATAATTTTTAATATCCCGGAAGGGGGAATCTATTAGATATAAGAGGAGCAATCCTGTGTATTTAATTAACTTAATTTACATATAAAATTTAGATTTTGCCTTGGTCCTGCCTACTTTTTGGGATGGGTAAGCAAGGTTCCCCCCCCCCCCAAATAACCTTATAGCCTCTCCCTTATGAAGGTGGTAACGTATGACAAGAGGAATTCATTCTATTGCCTGATTCCCCTTGTAAAGCTTGAAAGGGTGATTTGTTTTGACGGGACTTCAAGTAATGTATGTCTTTAGGGGAAAAGTGAGGGTGAGGGGCAAGTGATGCATTCATGACGACAATTACACCAATGACACAAATATGTAATTGTAGCATTTGCATGATTACATCATCACATGTCCTTCATCATTTTTGTGTCACCCCACTTTGCTACAGATACCACTGCTTTGAATGAAGTATATCTGTTCAAAGCTACCATGCTAGAAAGCTGCACTAAGGTTTGCTTTGTTCTGCTTTGCTCACCTTCACTTCGCTTGTGGGGACTCCTGAGAGAAGTCCCGTTTAAAAAGGCTCTATGCATCGTGCACATCCATAAAGCTCTTCTAGCACCTCCAGAAGCAAACCAGAAGTCTCCAGCCAACAGATGTGACTGAGGAGAAGCCAGAAATGAAGCAACAAGATGAATTGCATCAGGATGGCATTGAAATAGCATTGTCTCTGGGGCCAAAGGAGGCTTCATGGGACAAAGTGTGGCCTGCTCACACAAGCCTAATGGGAATTCCATTCTTACAATGCATTTCCCCTTTCTTGAGGGAGAGGAATGATGAAAGTGAGTCACCAGTGCCCTAGTTCGTATTTACTTCCTCTTGCAGCCACGTGCTGATGCTCTGCCCCCCCCCCCCCAAGGGCAAAAAAGGTAAAGCAATCCTAACTTGAACTCATAGTTGAGTTAAAAGGGATTTTTGCCTCATTCAATGAATAGGGGATTGGATGGCACTGGAGGTCTTTAAAAATACTGCCATCAAAGAGGGTGCTGACCATGAAAGGTGAAGACAGGAATTGTACCGATTTACTGTATTCTTCTGCAGCTTGCCAAAAGGTTTAGCTATTTCCATGAAAGTTCATAGCATTTCCAATAGACTAATTTTGACACGGTTGTGCAAGTTAAGCTGGAATTTAATTAATATCATCCTGCTTGAAATATGACATTGCCTCCTCTAATATTGTTAATATACTTCCTGTCTTTAGGTATAGGCATAATTGATATTTTGTATTGATAAAAAAGGCAACATGTACAGACTGATTCATGTGTTTAGCCAGTATATCAAATTGTTAAATATCCTTGACCTCCCTTTGGGATGAAATGTGCAATGCAAATGTCAGATATATTTATCATCAGCAGACTAGCAATTACACTAAGTGCTGTGAAATGCAATCTCAAGATGAAGAATAAAACTGAAAGGAAATACAAAGATAAAGTCTATATTCTAGTTTCAGTGCTTCCTCATTTCAGTCCCTCTTCTCTTATTGGATGCCTGATCAATATATAGTAACTGCAGCTCCCAGAATACCTAGCAAGCATGGCCTTAACGCTTAGAATTCTGGGAACTGCGGACCCAACACAACTGAACTGCATAAGAGTGGGGAAGGCTGATTTAGTGCAGCAACTGAAGAGCCAAAGAATGACACAATGACACCATGGCACTATTTCACCAGTCTAAGCATCCCATCTCCAAAAAAGGAAAAACATTGAACAAGTACCACCTACGTAACAGATTAACCTTATCCGTTAATCACTCTAAGTAGTATATAGTCTTTCTCTTTGCCTATGCATTCCAGAAATGAATACCTTTTAGAAATCTAAGTTAAAATTACAACGGTGTGTATACACATGTCTGTGTATGTTTCATTTCATTTCATTTATTTATTACATTTATACCCCGCCCATCTCCCCCACAAGGAGGGACCCTGGGCAGTTCATTATTTGTATTGCGGATTTGAATGTCAATTGCACGCGTTGCAGAAGACCAGTCCAGAATAGGAGTCTTGCTTTCAAAAGTGAGGCTTCACCTGGCAAATTATGTATGACAGCTGTTTGCAACTTCATCGAATCCCCCCAAAGAAACAACAGCTTGCTATGTTGAGCCTTAGCTGTGGATTGGCACTAAATCGTAACAACAACAACTGCAACAACAACTGGATTATCCTGGCCTGGTAAAAGCACTTCTTCTGTCATCAGCAGAATGGTTGTTCTGCTTCTGCTCCCAAACTCTTGATATGAGAGAGTGCTCAGATTTGTTTCTCTTAAACACTGTCTTAAAGATCACTCACACCAGGTGATGTGGAAAAAAGTTCATGAACATGTTAGCTTAAGGTTTATTGATGTCTTTTTTCAAAGAATGAGTGATCCCCTACCACAGCATTTCTCAACCTCAGCAACTTTAAGATGGGTGGACTTCAACTCCCAGAATTCCCCAGCCAGCCGTGCTGGCTGGGGAATTCTGGGAGTTGAAGTCCACACATCTTAAAGTTGCTGAGGTTGAGAAGCACTGCCCTACCATATAACACTTTCTCCTGCTTCTGTAGCTTTATAGGTCCCCACCCTGTCACACAATGTTAACAGGAAACCAGCAATGATCTGCTGCAGTGTCCTAGTTCTACCTCCACAGTGCTATGTGGTGGTGGTGGGGAAGCTTTTTTTTCCACGTCAGCTACAGATGAATCTCACTCTGTTTCAGTGACTCCATTTTGGGAGAAGATCTCAAATGCAGCTTTACTGACTTGACTCATAATCAGGATGTGCTAGGACAAGACATTCCTCAGGGCTTGCTAGAATAGCACCATAATATACCAAAGGCATATTTGCTTTCATTTTTGTGAAAAAGAGGGTGGGGCTGTTTGTTGATTATTGGAGTGTTGGAAGTGGTTGGGAAGGGAGGAAGCTCAGCCGTGGACAACTATATAGCGGAGAAAGTGAACAATGACTGGCTGGCATTTTCAGAGCTCTGGTATTGGCTAGCTTTCTCTAAACCAGTGTTTCTCAACCTTGTCAACTTTAAGATGTGTGGATTTCAACTCCCAGAATTGCAATAATAGGCAGAGACATGCTGGCTGGGGAGTTCTGGGAGTTGTAGTCCACACATCTTAAAGTTGACAAGGTTGAGAAACACTGCTCTAAACAATGGTTGGTTGAAGGTACAGTTCTTCCTGCAAACTCCAAATTCACACCAGACAAAGTGGAGGATTTATTGGTTAGATTTAAAGCATGTTGGGAGTTATTGGGTATGAAACAAATGCTGTTGTGGTACAGCTCAGTAATACCAAACTGTCTACACTCTAACAGTTTCTTAAACATGAATTTATCTCCCTCTTCTTAGAAGTAAAGAAGGGTCAAACTTACCAGCAAGCACAGGAAAGCAGATCTGGGGCATCATGAAAGGGAACCATACTGGTTTAGTTTATTATTATATCTTTGTCACATGAGAAGCAACCATTTAGAGGTCTTACTAAATCATCCATGTGCTCTGAATTCAATAATATTGATATTTACACATCACTACCATTGCAAATGTTAGCTAGCTATAGACATAATAATATTTATCGTGCAAATTATAATGAATTTCTCCACTCCTTTTTTACCAGTGACTTTAAAAAAAACCAAATTATTTTGAGATCTCTTGGTTCACTTGACTTTGTATCTAGAATGAGAAATACTCACCTTACATTTGAAGGGTTTGACATCTGAATGGACGATCATGTGGGCTTTGAGGGTCTGTTTTTGCACAAAGCTTTTAAAGCAGAGGTGGCATTGGTAGGCCCTGATATTGGTGTGAATTAAGACATGTCTCTTCATATTGGCAAGTAGTGTAAACTCCCGGCCACAGATCCCACACTTGTGCTCTTTCACACCCTTGAAAAACATAAGAACAAGGTAAGTGAAGGGTATATTTTTCCCCACCCCCCGCTTTTTTCCTTTTCCTTTTTAAAATTTTGTTCTTGGTTTTGGCTGGGCCTGCTTTTTATTTCACTTTGTGATAACGATTCTCCTTTAATCTGCAATAATAATAACGGGGGAGGGGGGGGAACAAAACGAAGGAGTATGTGTACTCTGGACAGTGATGTGCTAATTCCAACTGAGCACCTTTTAATAACTCATTCTGTTACATATTGTAGATCAAGATGTCACTTCCTTTCCGTGACTTCTCATTAACCTGTTTCTAGATCCAGTGGTAACCACAACATTTTTAACCCATATTATCCCATTAGCCATGCAAAGCTGCACAAAGAATAACGTGTTTGCAACCTTCTAAGATTTGGGGGGAAAAGAAGAAAAACAGTATTGATAAAGCCATCATAGACCACCAAAAACTTAAAAGAGAGAGCGAAAGAGAGAAAATATTACAAGAAAGATCGTGTGCCTGTCTATTGTAAGGCCAAGAAGAGTGTCTAGGATGTAAAAGATTTAGAGTAGGGCCGTGCAGAACTTCAGACTCGGTCTCCAAAGGGTCCTTTGGAGTGAATCTGAAACCAAATGTATCACAAGGATACAGTCCTTTAAAACCGTGGCATCTTTTCCTAGGATCACATGGCTGCCTGCAGCACAATCCTGAGAAAAGATGCAATTGATTTAAGGAGTTATATTTGGTCTCCTTTGTGTACCCTGTAGCATTATTTTGGAACTGAATCCAAAGTGCTGCCCAGCCTTAATTTGGAATCAAGACTTCAATAATTATTTATATATCCATGGAACAGCCTTCCCAAACTTGGTACCTTCAGGAAAAGTTAAACTACAGAACCTGCACACTTAGAGCAACTATGCCAGGTTGGCTAGGGATGATGGGAGCTGTAGTTCAACTGTGGAAGGCAGATTAGGGAAGTCTGCTATATACTATGCTGTACCAATCGAAGAGAATATACTATGTTGGCTGGGTTTTTTTTTAATCTCTGAAAAATAAATATATTAAATAAATAAGTATTGATAAATGTCACATGTCTTTGTGCTAAAATAGCTCAAATTTTGCTCATTTTTGTTTGTTTGTTGTTGTTGTTGTTGTTGTTGTTATTATTATTAGTGAGTGCAAAAGAATACAATATAAAGAAGTAAACTTCTACCTTGGCTGAAAAACTTGTAACTTAACCAGAATTAGAAAACAATAATGAATAATGAGAGTTATTATTGTCTCTAAATTTTCATATTTTTCACATGAATCCATCAATTCTACTTTAAAATTATTCTATCAACCAAGAAATGTAGCAATTTCATTATTTCATTATCACTCACCATTACCTGTTTCTGTAATGCATATTTACTTTAATTCAATTAGTACAAAACTCCTTTGGAATTTTATAGTATTATCCTATGCATGATACACTAAAGTAAGTATTGTTGCATTCAATAAGATCACCAATAGGAAATGCTGTTGAAATGAACTCACTTCCTGTGTTCAGGGCTACAAGTTTATAGAACATTCTTATGGACGTCTCCTCAGATCTATTGGATTCTGTGAGGCTTCCTCCCAGATATGTGGGCAAAGGTTTGTAGCCTCAGGTTTCCTCCATGTGTGGTATTTATGCCAGTCTTGGATTGGCTCTGCTTGTGATCCCACACCATCATCTCTATTGGGCAGCTGAGACTATTAACTTTGGTTCAGCCACAGTAGAAGAGGAATTTAGTCTTACAAACCTTGGTGTTTGGGGACAGATGTTTTCCCATTGACAGAAACTCTTGTTTTATCCACCTTGGAGCTCCTTCACTCTCCTCCTTCCCCATAGTGGGCATGTTGCTGTGGTGCTGTGCTATCTGTGTTTTTTAAAATTGAGCTTAAGGTGGCTTCTCCTTTACAAAGGAGTTTAAAATCACAGTCAGGTGTTTCAAAAAAGTTGCCAGATAAGTGGACTGGTATATAAACTAAAGACGGAAGGTGGTACTGGCCAGATGTCAATTTATGGACACCTACTGGACAGCTGCAGCAAGTATGATGTTCTTGAAATTTCAAAATTGGCTGCAGTGAGGACCATTGCCGCTGAGGCTGAAAGTGTTTCTGAGGTTAGGGAGAAGTGAAAATGGTGGTCATATGGAAGTGACGTCTGTGTTATTTTCAGTTTATAAGTGCTTAAAAATATATGCATTTTAACAGATCACAAGAAAGGTTTTTTCCAGCACAACTATTGGAGAATCTCCGGCATTAGCTTACCTTATGAGTCAAAGAGTGCTGCTTCAGGTGATGAGGCTGCACAAATTCCATGCCGCACTCAGTACAAATATATGGGCGGATATCCTTGTGCTTCATCATGTGATTCTGCAGCTGGCTTGGGTACTGGAATGTCTTGTCACACTCGGTGCAAGTGTATTGTATAGGACCTCGGTGGGTGGTTAAGTGCCTCTTCAGCTGAGCCAAAGTTGGGAAGTCAAGACCACACTCAATGCAGATATTTTCTCGGCCATTCTCATGCTTGGATTCATGAGCTTTCAACTCACTGGGATAGGCAAACCCCCTCCCACAGATCCTGCAGCTGTAAGGTTTAATGTCACTGTGCTGCATCATGTGTCTCTTCAGGTGACTGGTTTGGGTAAAGGCCTTGTGACATACTTGGCACTTATGAGGCCGAGTGCCTTGATGAGTCAGCATATGGGTATGCAGGTGACTCAGCTGCTTGAAAAGCTTGCCACACCGGGAGCAAGCATGTGGCTTGATGCCGCTATGCCCCAAAATGTGAGTGACCAAGTTGTATTTGGATGTGTAAGACTTGTCACACATAGGGCACTGCCAACGTTTCTGCTCCCCTCCTACATCAACGTAATAGCTGTCGTCAATCTGAATGTTAACATCCACTCTTTCTACCTTTTGCTTCTTTTCAGCTTGCTCATTTAACTCAACCCTTTTGAAGGGTGGCTCCAGAGGCCTTTTCAATGGGAAAGGATTTCTAAAATGAAAATCTGGGGGCATCATAAAAGGGAACATTAGAGTAGGGTGAACTTTGGGGTAGTATGAATAGGGAGCCTGCAGAAATGCGGTAGGGCCAGGCCACAGAACTTTGGGTTTTATTGGTTCTTCTTTGACAGGCTGTGTCCCAAAGTGTTCCAGAGTCCTGTAAAAATGATAACCAATGTTGCAGAGGTCGATCATGTGCGCACTGTACTTTGGCTGTGTGGATTCATGGTGAAATATTGAAGGGAGGCTGGGAGAACCTCCATCAACATTTTCTTCAGATTTGTGCAATGGAGATGTGGGATCTCCTGGAGGGAGAGTAGGAGGCATTTTCATGGGCATACTTTTACGTTTACGAGATCCCCCTTCCAAAGAACTTTTGAAGTTTTCTAAGTCTGTGGGAGGGCTGTATCGAAATTGGGCAAGCTGTGTCCTGAATTCCTCACTGAGGGGTGAAGCTATATTGGTCTTTACAATAGGATCCAAGCAATGAGCAAAGGAAAAGGTTTGCATATTGTCCATCCTGCAATGTGTGTCCTCTTTCTTCATTGCACTGAAGTCCTCTTGGATGATCTAGCTTCCTTCAAATAATAAATAACAGTTCTTAAAACCAATCCTGTTCCTGCTTGCTATTATTTGATATGATGTGGTATCTGAGTGGAATCTCTTGAATGACAGTTTAACTCAAAAAATGGTAGTCTCTCCTATTTTGTCTGCTTTTTCTTTTCAGCCCCAAGTTTACCTTTCTAGGCCAGAAACTTGGGTTCTGGCATTTGTCAGTCTTCGTGGCTTTTAACAGAAAATCTGGTCAACTTTATGCAATTATTTAATGTAGCTATATGCCATGCAACTCCACATGAAAGGGGTTCAGTTTAACTCTCCCATGCTTTAAAAGAATGAGGACAGGCCATGGGTTGATAAGGGCCCGTCCTGCTGCTCCACTGGATGCACTTAGACATGCTTTCCAATGCCAGAAGCGTGCAGACCATGCACTCAGCTTCATGTTCAGCAAGATCATAGAATTGGAAAGAGCTGTTTAGGCCATCATCCTGCTCCTAAGTTCATGCTGTATATTCCTTTTTGGGCTGAGAGCTACACTTGGGCTCTGAGTGATATCCTAGGGACACAGTGGAAAAAGTGTGGCAGTCTTAAACAAAATGCCCACAATAAAAACACCATTTGATTGAATTAAATGCAAATTAAATTGCAGTTAAGTCAATTAAATACAGTTCATGTGTCCATGAAGGTTCTCAGTCATCCAGGTGGAATTGTCTGTAGCTTGAATCATGTCAACTGGATTTCTATTTTCTCAGTGGAAACGTTTCGCTCCTTATCCAAGGAGCTTCTTCAGTCTGAGCAAAGTTAGTAAGGGAATCCTAAATATGTTTCTAGGTAGCTGTGTGACCTTGCACCTGGGGCTAGGTCATGGTTATATTGAGATGTTATTTCTAAGTCCCTTTATCATCTAAAGGAGGATCGTTAAGATCACCATGCTGCTGTTGAGCTTGCGAAATGGTCTTAATCTTCCTAGGCACAGAAGACAAAGCAGGAAGGAAATAACCATGACCTAGCCCCAGGTGCAAGGTCACACAGCCACCTTAGAAACATATTTAGGATTCCCTTACTAACTTTGCTCAGACTGAAGAAGCTCCTTGGATAAGGAGCGAAACGTTTCCACTGAGAAAATAGAAATCCAGTTGACATGATTCAAGCTTCATACAGTTCATATGGTTATTAGCAAGCATTTAATAGTTTGCCTTACCCCATCATTTTAAACTCAGAATTCAGTGGCAAAATGGATAGGGCTCTGGGGGTCACACTCAAGGCAGAGTATAAAAACTCAGCTAATCCATCATCTGCTCACTTCTTAATTGCAACACATGAATTTGGGGCAGAGAGTTGCAAGGAAGTTGCACGCTGTTTATAGAAATACACAGTAGCAATTTTATCTAATATAGCAGGATTTTACTTCTAGGAACGTTATATCCTGGTGTGAGCCGATGCAGAAATTTGACACTCTTGCCTTAATTACTAACCTGTTTAACTGGCTTGCTAGCTGATGGATTGGTTAGCAATGATTACTAACCTGTTTAACTGGCTTGATAGCAGTGATGGATTGGTTAGATGCAGGAAAGGTAAAGGCATGTCCTGGAACATGTTACATTTCGTGCATAGCCAGTAGCTTGTTTTGCATGCAGAACATGTCAAGGTCTACAATCTCCAGATAGGACTTGGGAAACCTTCTCTTTGAATCCCCTTAAGAGCTGCCGTCACATTTCGTGGGTCACTTTTGGCCTTTGAGCGGTAGAAGGGAAGAAGGACGCAGTCCAAAAAAATAGGCATAACCAAAATAAAAAACTGGACCAGAGCAGGGCGGAAACAATAAAATCAGATAAATAGCACACACTTAGTGTGTTTATTCCTGATGTATGTCATTATTTCTACTTCCATCTCTGTAACATTTACAGTTTAGCAATTTTGGGAGGGGTTATATGTACCAAAAGCTTGATTCAGTGAAGGTAATTTCTTATGTTCCTAAGTATTGATTTTGCAGGCTGTTATCAGCTGCATGAGCTAGCAAGCAGACAATGAAAGATTGGTGCTGTATGCTTCCACTAGTGCCCTAAACTTAGGACCTCTCGTTATGCCTTTTGGTGCTATACTCTGTCCAACAAATTAATTCAAGCCTTGAGTATCTATTAGCTACTTGGTCTATTTTACAATATTTGTTGAATAAATGTGCATTTGGTTTAGGAGTCAATAGTGCAGCATTTATACTCACATTAAATTATCACCTTTGGGCCAAATTGGCTTTGAATGCATCTGCATGAGCTCCAGACATCTGTGTCTAAGAGACAGAGAAGAGAATGATAATTCTTTAAAATAGTGTCATAGTAGAGATATAAATATACAAATTCAAGGTTCTATGCTGTTTTCTGGTGCAGAACTGGGGGGAAATAGACCTGAGGACACTGCTGTTTGGAGATGATAGATGGTAGACAGACAGACAGACAGATGATAGGGATAAGTGGATAGCTAGATAGCTAGGTAGAAATAGCTAGCAAGCTATTTAGAGATAGGGAGAGAGAGAGAGCTAGATAGCTAGACAGATAGACAGAGAGGAGAGAGAGAGATAGAAGAGAGATAGATAGATTTGTATCATCTATATCTATCTGATAGATAGATAGAGATAGAGATAGAGATAGAGATCTTAAATAATTAAGCAACCTTACAGAGATAATGCATGTTTGCATTTGCCTTTGTTGAATTGGAAGCAGCAATATATAAACATGCTCTACTATGTATTTGACTCCCTACACCAAGGACCAAGCCTGATGTGACTACTGTATCCAAAGATTCTCACCATTGTACCAAGTTTCTGAAATAGACATTGCATTTGCTTCAACTTCATGCTAAATTGGAGCTTTTATAGAAGAGAATATGATACGTTTTCTCATTCTTTATTATGTCTTCTTTGCCTACGATATTGCATATAATTCCTTTGAGTAGTCTTCCTCAATATGGGGTCCTCTGGTCTTCATTACGCTGCTGAATGGGAACTATAACCCAATAGACAGCTGGAGGGCACAGTTTGAGGAATTTTATGGGCTCTCTGCATGCTTGTCATTAATTCTATTCTTTCCTCAGTATTAAAAAATAGTTAAGGCGTCAGGCTAGAAACCGGGAGACCGTGAGTTCTAGTCCTGCCTTAGGCATGAAGCCAGCTGGGTGACCTTGGGCCAGTCACTCTCTCTCAGCCCCAGGAAAAAGGCAATGGCAAACCGCATCCGAAATCTTGCCAAGAAAACTGCAGGGACCTGTTCGGGCAGTCACCAGGAGTCAAGACTGACTCTAAGGTACCCTGCCCCCCCAAAAAAACAGGGAATAGAAGGTTCAGATACTCTTTTCCTTTTCTGAACTGGAAAAAACACATAAGAATGGCATTGTATTTGTTCATGTAGCTTGTCATCTTTTATTTGACTATCTTCAAAACAAGCATGTTACTCTGGTTCTAGCTCCTTAACTATAGAAGGGTTGGGGTGTAGCTCCACTAAAGCAGTGTATAATTGTCAGACTTTGTTTGGAAACATGTCAGCACTTTGCAATATAATAAGGTCACTAAACAAAAACTGGAAACTTCACAAAGAATAACCTTTACAGTCAAAGTAAATTTGGTGGAGATAGCACAACATGTAGAAATTCTCGTTTTGCTGCTTTTCCATTGCCTTTCGAAAAATGTTGGTGTTGTGCACATTTTTTCATTTTTTATGTAAATTGCTGTGCTGAGAGCAACCAGGCTGTTTAATTTAACTTCCCGTGGTGGATCATGTATAGTGTACACGGATCATAGATGCCACCTGGATTGTATTGTGTGGGTGGACATTTGCCTTTGCTTTGCTGTATTAGTATCTTTAACACTGTCCAGGAGTATACAGGATTGTTATATTAACTTAGAAAGCCAAGTAAACTTTCCCTGCAATATAACTGAAGTTTCTACATATGGGAGGTACAGGTATGTAGACTGTTATGTATACAAATCTGTCTTCAACTTGGTACCCTCCAGATGTTTTGAAATTGCAACTCCCAGAATTCCTAACCAGCCTGCAAAGGTAATTCCAACTTATCTGAAGGGTCTCAGGTTGGGCTGACTTACGTCACAAACTGCTATTCCCCGTAGAGAGAAACACTGGGCTCCAAGGGAGAGAAAAGTATATCCTATTAAGCTTTCCTACAGAAGGACTGGCATCACTAAACAGGACTGCCCTATATTCTCAAGCTTTTTTCTTGCTTGTCTCCTATGCTTGGCAGTAGCTAGTCAAAGGAACATGATAAAGAGAGGCCTCTATGAAATTTGTACTCATACTAGCATGTTTTCTCTGCCATGTTAGCTTTGGGGAAAACCCTTAATTTCTGTCCCTTGTGCTGAGAGCTCATCCAAATCAGTGTCTTCTATAGTTGCTTTCTGAGATAGCTAGAAAGAGAGAGAGAGAGAGAGAGAGAGAGAGAGAGAGAGAGAGGGAGGGAGGGAGGGAGGGAGGGAGGGAGGGAGGGAGGGAGGGAGGGAGGGAGGTGGGGAACTCCACTCACAGTGAAGTCCCTAATAGTATTTAGTTTAGTCCTAGGGATAAAAGCCGCAAGTCAGTGTGCCTATCTATGTAGGTGGTGTGTATTGTTAGAGCAGGGCTTTCCAAAGTTTTTCCCGCGGCGACACACCAACCGGCGTTGGTGTGTCGCCGTGGGAAAACCCGGAAGTGCGGCAGCGCGCAAAAACCCAGAAGCGTTGCTACCGCTTTCGAGTTTTGCACACTGCAGTTGGTGTGTCGCCGCAGGAAAACCCGGAAGCGCTGATGATGATCAGCGCTTCCGTGTTGTGTGGCGACACACCAGACTGTGTGTGGCGACACACTTTTGTGTCGCGACACACAGTTTGGAAAGCTCTGTGTTAGAGACAGAGAGGCGTGCAAAATAGGAAGTGGTGTTTGTGAATTTTGAGTTGCTTTTAACTTTGCATGGTTTGTCATCCTTTTTAAAAAAACAACAGCATCATCCAAACTACATTTTAATTTATTGTTAACTATGAGCAATGCCACAGAAGTGGGAATAGCAGTTGACTTCAGCATGAATCACATTCTCCTTGGACGACAAGAAGAAAATGTTGGTACATCTACACTGATTCTCAGTTATCCTAACGGCTGCCGGTTTAATGTTTTATTACTGTATGCTTTTTTTTTTTAGAAAAGGTAATTATTTTTCCTCTTTAGAGAATGGGAGCTCCATTCTCCCCTTCTGTACACAACGTTCCCATTTCTAAGTGTAGGAAGTAAGTGTTAAATACTAAACGTGCTGCCAAGTGCAATAGCAAGAGAAGACCAGCTTCCTGTGCCTTGAATAGCCGAGCAATGCAGTACAACAGCTTTTCTTACCCTTCTTGATAAGATCGTATCTTGAAAATTCTTTATCTGCACCAGAACAATTTAAACTACAAGAGTGCATGCTGTGATCCTTTGTTCCAAACTTTCTGAACTACCCAAAACAGGAATCTATCTTCTGTATTGTTAGTATTAAGAGAAATCAAATGTTAGGTGACGTAGCAATGCTACTGTCTGTTTTAAACTAAGTCCACGGCCACTTCATTCTGAAGCTGTGACTCACTGCTCTTTAGCCTAAACCAAGCACAGAGGAATTTCAACTGTAGCAAATTATTTCCATGAAGGCAAAGTCAATATTGAATCTCTGCGACTTTAAGCCAGACATTCTCTGAACCTGCCTTCAGGGTAGTTGATGTGAAGATCTCGTTATGCTTCCTTGAGCATAAATGACAAAAGGCAGAATACAAAAGCATTACACAAATAACATTAAGCCATAGGTAAAGGTAAAGGAGCGTGGTGGCTCAGCGGGTAAGACGCCAGGCTTGTTGATCGGAAGATCGCAAGTTCGGAGGTTCGAATCCCTAGTCCTGCGTGCGGAGTGAGCTCCCGCACTAGCTCCAGCTCTTGCCAACCTAGCAATTCGAAAGCATGCAAATGCAAGTAGATGAATAGGTACCACTTCGGTGGGTAGGTAACAGCGTTCCGCGCGTGTCATGCGGCCACATGACCGTGGAAGCGTCTTCGGACAACGCTGGCTCTTTGGCTAACAAACGGAGATGAGCACCGGCCCCTAGAGTCGGACACGACTGCACAAATGTGCGGGGGGTACCTTTACCTTTAAAGGTAAAGGTTCCCCCCGCACATTTGTGCAGTCGTGTCCGACTCTAGGGGCCAGTGCTCATCTCCGTTTGTTAGCCGAAGAGCCAGCGTTGTCCGAAGACGCTTCCGCGGTCATGTGGCCGGCATGACGTGCACGGAAAGCTGTTACCTTCCCACCGAAGTGGTACCTATTGTCAGGGTTCATGTCTATGAATCCTGCCATTAGGATTAAGCATAGCATAGTGCTTGCAGAGTAGTTGGGAGGGGGGATGGCAGTTGAGTGTTATGTCTGCTGGTGGAAGCTAGAGACAGCTCGGCCAAGGTCACGCACCTGCAACGAAGTGGAGATGGGACCGTTTTGCTTCATGAGATCATCATTGGTGAATTGGCGCGCAAGGGGGAAGTTAAGAGGGAATAGTTTGGCGGGAATCCGCATTCAAGTCTTTAGGAGTGCTTCAATGAACATGTATCCTGAATAAAGCTTTATCTGCATTTCACTGAACTGCATGGAGAAGTGTTTATTGGGACATTGTTGTTGAGATCATCACACCTATTCATCTACTTGCATTTGCATGCTTTCGAATTGCTAGGTTGGCAAGACCTGGGCCGAGTGCGGGAGCTCGCTCCGTCACGTGGGACTAGGGATTCAAACCTCCAAACTTGCGATCTTCCGATCGACAAGCCTGGCGTCTTACCCATTGAGCGACCACGGCCCTAACACAACCACAATCTCTACATTCATATCATATGCTAATACTAAGACTAATAAAGAGAACCAGTTTGGTGTAGTGGTTTAAGGCACCAGGTTAGAAATCAGAAGACCACGAGTTCTAGCCATGCCTTAGGCACAAAGCCAGCTGGGTGAACTTGGGCCAGTCACTCTCTCTTAGCCCTAGGAAGGAGGCAATGGCAAACCACTTCTGAAAATCTTGCCAAGAAAACCCCTGGGACTTATCCAGGCAGTTGCCAGGAGTCAAAAATGACTCAACACCAAAAAAAAAAAGACAAATAAACTGCAGTATGGTTTAATGGGGGGTGAAACAGATCTGACTGTGGATATTCATGCTCTCATTTCTGTTGCTGAACTATTACTTAACAATCTGTATTCATTTGTATTTGACACTGCATAAAATAACACACATCCTCTACCTTCTTCTTAGGTTGTTTTATTGAAACAAATAAAATCATGCACTAAATACATTATTCAAAAAGACAGGGAATGGAGCCTTTCTATGTCTCCCTGAAATTTTAGGAAATAAGAAAACACATTTTTTATCACTAAGTGATAAACAACAATCATAATTGTGCAAATTATTAAAATAACATTTTGCTACAGGTTATTTAACTCGAAATATTCAAATCTGAGAAGTATACAGAATTAAAGCGGAACCCTACTTTCTTCTCTCCACCCTCACCTATTTTCATAAAACAAATGGCACTGTTCCTAAAATGTGCTTCCTTAGAAAACCACATTTGTATTGTAAACTGTGTAAAGCATGAAGAAAAAGGGAAACTACCATGACAGGATTGGTAGGGGTGAAGTATAGCTTGATATTGGTAGCATTGTTTCATAAGAGAAATTGTTAATCTCTTTCCCAGCAGAATGGAACAGGGGCATCTAATGGGGGTCAAGAAAGCCAATGTTGTGGCACCATGTGCGAAGGAGTGCGGCTTTCATCATGTGGTCACAGCTGCCATCTTGGCTTTTTTTTACCTTGCCCTCATTCTGCAGATGCACGCTGCGGATGCGCCCCCATTTTGTTTTTTGTTTGCAAATGCCGGATTATGAAAATGTCTCTGCTAGCATCCAAAGAAACAGATGTGGACAAATGATCTGACATACTAGCTGTGTGGGAAAAATAGTTCTGGAATTGGAACTGAGACAATGGCTACCTCCATTCATTTTCAAAGTGCCCCCACCCCCACCCCGGCCCTGGGACGTTTGTCAGGAGTCAGGTTCACAGAAATTAATAGCAATATGACGTTGCTAATAAGAGGAACTCGTAATGCTGAATGGCCGATCCTCCATCCATTTAAACAAATTAAAAATATATTCTTGATGTGACCTCAACTCAGCTGGTGACTGCATTAACACAAGAATACTATTTTCTTTTCAGCAATACAGATGTGGTTTGCTGAAAGTTTTTCAACTTCCCATTGTAGCTTACAGCCCTAGAATTCCCTGGTGGCCTCCTATCCAAGTACTAACCAAGCCTGAAGCTGCTTGGCTTCATAGCACACAGCAGGTCAACCACATGCTGCCCTGAGTTTTTAAAAATTCATCCAGCATGGGCGGTAAAGATGACAGCACAGATACTATTTTTCCTTAAAGAAATATGAATAATTGTAGATATGTACACAGTCATTAGGTATATGTTATCATACTGCACTAGCAGCCGTAACAACATTGGCACCAGCCACCAGGTGCCAAAAAAGTTCAAGGCTTAACTTATTACTGTTGCATAAGAAATACCATTAGAATATAGCTTTATTGTGTTCTTCTTACAAAGTAACTCTAAATCTGATTTGATCAGAAACTTAATTCTTTTTAGGCATTTAGCTGCTGTACATAAGGGCTGAAAGAGTCAGAAGGGGGGATATACACATAGTCCTCGTTTTGCGACCACAATTGGGACCAGCAACTTGGTTGTTAAGCGAGGCAGTTGCTAAGTGAAACTGTGACTCTGCTTACGATCTTACTTCAAATTTCCTTTGCTTTACAGACCTGCAAAGGTTGTAAATGTGAGGACTGGTTGCAAAGTTACTTTTTCATCACTGTTGTAACTGCAAACAGTCACTCAACGAGGCAGTTGCTAAACGAGGATTACCTGTAATCCTAATGGCTTTGGAGGGTTTGTAAGTAAGTCAGTTGAGTAAGCTTTCTTGTGATGAGAAACCTGATTGTGCTGGGGTTCCTGATTATGGCAAAGTCTCATCTGAATGTCCCCAGTAGACATTTGTACCCAATGTATGAACATCTATGGAGGACATGGGCCTTACCACCGCCCCACACTTTGCACTCCATTCTTCAATGAGTGCATGGGGCTTATAGCAAGACAGGAAAAATGGACAAAATAATAGCTCAACAATGTTTTGTCTAAGTCTTTGAAAAGTATCTGTATAGAATCATAAGCATATTTGAGCCCCCATAGCAGCTTATTCTGCATTGCCTTTTACTACAGGTAGTCCTCATTTAGCGACCACAATTGGGACTGGCAACTCGGTTGTTAAGTGAGGGAGTTGCTAAATGAATCTGTGACTGTGCTTACGAACTTACTTCAGCTTTCCTTTGCTTTACAGACCTGCAAAGGTTGTAAATGTGAGGATTGAGTTATTTTTTCATCAGCATCCTAACTGTGAATAGTCACTAAACAAGGCGGTTGTTAAATGAGGACTACCTGTATTTTTATGTGATTATCGGTATTGGTGCTAAAAGCTGGTAGACTGCTGCCAATCATCATTATCTTGAATGAGTTGAAAGTAGCAACAGAGTCCACCTCTCAGCCATGTCTTAGATGTGAACATAGGAAGGCTGACATCTCAGCTCTATGGGAAATTACCTTCAGGTATTGATTCAGGCTACAGAATAAAGCAAGAACCACTTCCTTTCTTCTTTTACTTCATATACTAGTTACTAAAGTGGAACTGAAGATGTGACAACCCTTTTAGGGTTTGATATAGAACCCAGCCAGATTTATATGAGATGCATAATGACTTTGGCAATGCAATAATCACATGAATTGGGGCTTTGCAGAGCTTCAGATTTAGAGGAAAAAAGGTGTTTTAGAGCATACTGAGGCTCCTGGAGCATCTGTCTGCAACTCCTTAAATTACTTGAATCTTTTCCTGGAATTGCATGGTGGCCCTCAACAAATACAGTGCTTTCATAGGAAAAGGTGAGTTTGGTTTAAGGAATTGCAGAAGCATCTTTCTGTCTTCAAGTCCGAAGTTTTGCACAGCCCTGGTGTTCATGGTTGGCTCTACATGCAGAGGAGCAAAGCTATCACCCATGGAGTTCAAGATACACAAGACTATCTTCTACTGCTTCTAGAAAGGAGAGCTCCAGGTACAAAGTGAATGTACGAGCCATAATCTATAAAGTTTCAGACATTTCTGGGGAAGACTGAGCTAAGATGAGCTGTGGCTTTTTAAAAGATTTTTATGCACCTCACAAAACAGCGCATTTTGGTAATGTAGGGAGAATGAATTGTAGGCAGACACAACAGTGTTCCATCCCTGACAACAATACAAAGTAAAGGAATGCTTTCTACCGTTACTTTGAACTAGAATTGGTTTTGTGATGATCCCATATAGCCAGTTCAAGAGATGGAAAAATACTGCCCTCGCTCTGAACCAGCTTCATCATATCATAATATAGCCAATGTCACAAAGACAATTCAGAGTAAGGACAATAGTTATTGTCCTCATTTTGACACTGCAATATATTTTAAGGACATCATCCCCACTGAGTTGCTTGCAAGTATTATCCCAGCTAAGGATTACTTTTTAGAAAAATGCTGTGCAGGAAATCAGGGAAATTCCAAATTTATAATTGTATAAAACCAAGCAACATGCTGGGAAAACAAGCAGTCATAAACAGGTAGTAAACAGGATCTTGGAAATATGAACAACAGAATATTCATTATTCATTTTTCCCTTAGGTCTCCCTTTTGTATGGAAGATTTTTGCCCTAGAATATCAACCCAATCCTAGTTCTACAGCATACATTCCATTTCCGTAAGGAGCTCATATACTGTGTGACTTCACCTCCAGATTAAATAGCAATTTTAGCTCCATAATATCCTCCTTTTTAAGATCTCACCATCCTCTGAATTTTTTCTATTTATTATTATATTGTATTTTAAAGTGTATGGGTTTTTAATTTTAATATTATTGTTGTAAACCGCCCAGAGTCTACTGTTGTAGAGATGGGTGGTGATAAATTTGAATAATAAATAAATAAATAATAAGTTTGGGAAACTCTGAGGAAGACTAAAGCCACATCCACAGAGCCCCTGTGTTGAGGCACAAGGACAGCTCATTTAGCACTCATGGAAAACATTACTACACACTGCAGCAGCCATCTTGTGCCAGCCAGACACTAGGGTGAGCCAAAGTCCAACTGAGATACTCCAGTGTGGAAGTGGTATTTTCCCTCTTGCTGTGGCATAGTGCCAGCTATGTCAACACTGGGATGTACATGGGGGAGGAGGCTGGCTGTGGACCTATTTCACTCCAGTTGGTCTGCCAGCTCTGTTATAGGACTACTGCCTGTCATGTAGACCATGTATATCACTTTTGTCCATCATTCACAGTCTGACTACAGTGGTGGCCAGACGGCCTGGCCTCCATGGCCTGTTTCCTTTGTATTGCAGTAGGGTTCCTGATTTCCAGGTATCATCATTGCCAACCTTTAAGAAAGCCCTTCCTCTTAAATAGTATTCATAATCAGGATTTGTCTGAATTTTTGCAGTCCAGATTTGGTAACCCTAAAGAAGACTCAATTGCATGGTGACACAGTCTCCTCATAATCTGATGCAGATCGATCGCTCACCCACATGACTAATTCATTTTGCAGGGGAAAATGAAACCTACAGGAGAAGGTAATTATTACATAGATTTCAGATTGTTCTATAGCATCCAAAATAAAAGCTGTAACTACCATTTTAATCAATTTTGGTCACAACTTTCTTAACTTCACTATATTGTAGAAGAGGTTGATCATCAGAGAGTTTCCCAAAACATCTGCCAACATTAACCCAAATGTGGTTTGGTATTTTTGCTTTTATGAAAACTCATCTAGTTCTTGGTTTATCTTCCTCTTCCTTTAAGTACTATCTTCTTCTTTCTGTTTAATGGATTCATTTCAGTGCTGGCTCAAGGCCAATTATTTAAAATAGATGGTCTACTACAATACTGCATCGTTCCAGTATGACACTAGCTGATCTCCTAGTCATGATTTTAAATATGTGGGTTGTTAGAGGTTTTATCATCAACAATATGAGTTTTCAGAGGACTGCCATCATCATCTTCTTGGTAATCATTTTTTAAAATGCTTTATCATATTGTTTTTCAAACTATTCCCTACTTTATGACTCTTTAATAATGAATATGCAGGATAGAAATTTTATTAATGAGTAACCATGATAAGAACACTGGGAATTCCCACTGCTCTGGCTTACACATTGTGCTAAGCTGTGTTTTGCTTAAGCCTAGTTTACTGAATAAGTCTTAATCAGTTGGGTTCACCCAACATGCAAAGCCCAAACCATCCAAGCAGCATTAACTACAGTATGCAAATCCAGGCACTACCTTTGAAAATTATTATGAATCAACTGCAAGACCACATTGTTTCAGAGAACATTCTTGGTTCCCTGAATGATCAAATATTGCATATAACGCTTCAGTGCACATTCTCTCTCTCTCTGCTATTTGACAAGGGTTTGGTATTTCTGACTTTATTTTAATTAATATTTATATAAGGTAAAGGTAAAGGTACCCCCCGCACATTTGTGCAGTCGTGTCCGACTCTAGGGGCCGGTGCTCATTTAACAGTTCTCAATGTTTGATCTTGATTTAATTTCTAATTTAAAATTTTTGAGCTCTTAAAGGTCCAAAGGCATGACAGAAAAGCTTTATGCAAAGAAACATGGAGAACTGTCTCCCCGAAGAAGTTAATTTTTCCTTATAACATAATAACTGAATGTTTGATTTTAGTTCTATTCTGATTGTCATTAAATTATCAACTCTCATTCTAAAGCTTCAGAATGAATCATTAGCTACAAGAATCCACAAAGACATTTTTTTACTTTATATTTAAATATGACAAATACAAAATATTATCTAAAAAAACCAACATTACTCTTAATACGTTAAGCACTAAGTGAACACAACACTTCTGAGGATGTTAACTTCTCATGTATAGCTTACCTCAACCTGAGGAAATTTCATTGAAAAGACAGCCAATAAGTCCATCAATCAGATAGACATACATTCCTTTAAAAAATTCCAACAAAGCAGTTAAAGTATTGTAGATAATAAAAAGTTGCATATGATGTTATATGCAACTTTAAATTGAAGATCCAACCCCCAAACCTGTAATCCTTGGCTACTGATCTTATACTTCCCAAATCTAATGTCAATTATAAATTTCTGTTTGGTTGGTCACAACAAGAAGCAAGAGGATCCAGCTGGGCTTCTCTTATTTTCCTGCGTGATCTTCTATGCATAGGCTTAAGTAGAATGGCAGAAGCAATGGCTTTCAAGACTTGAGTTCCTTCACCCTGACATTAGATGTTCCATGCCAAAACAAAAACAAAAACAAAACAAAACAAAACACAAAACACAACCCTCCCACTTTGCCATGGACTTGATTTTAATCCCAAACTTCTGGGGAAATTTTATTTATTTATTTCCTTTAAAATATTTCTAAGAGCACAACACTTCCAAGGTGGATGAAATAAAAGGAACGAAGAATTAATAAAACCAACATTAAAACAAGCACCCTGCAAAAATTTAGAGCACTTCTCAAAAATGCAAAGAAGTCACAGCCCAGTTAAAATCCCAGTCAGAATAATCAGGTGCATTCTTCTTGTGAATAAAATATTTTTAAAGTCTTTCTTGAAAACTGGCAGCATTGATGCTTGGCAAACTTCAGGCAGCAAAATATGAGAACACTCTGCAAAAGGGCCTCTTTCTAGCAGCACACCTTTAGTTAAGGCCAGAAAGTCTGGCCTGCAAAAATCTAGATAACCACTAGGTAGCAGTGTAGAGTTAAAGTCTTCTTGTATCTCTTTGCTTAGTGGTGATTCAGATTTTTGCAGCCCAATTCTGGTATCCCCAATTTAGTACAATTCTATGCATGTTTCTTCAGAACTGTTGCAGTCAGTTCAATGCTGCTTAGCCCATATCAACCATGCATAGGACTGGAGCCTGAAGAAGAGGGCTCATCACTTAAAATATTGAGGCTTACTAAGAATTAAATTCCATTTTGTACGTTGGGACTTATTTCTAAAATTTCTAAACCTTACATAATTCCCAGACAGCTTAGATGTGAGAAAACTGGGTCTTCAGTATGCTATGAATATTTCACATTTAAACTTAAGCACCAGCACTGCACTGTTTCCAGAATGAAGGAAAGGAAAGGAAAGGAAAGGAAAGGAAAGGAAAGGAAAGGAAAGGAAAGGAAAGGAAAGGAAAGGAAAGGAAAGGAAATTACTGCACCCTAGTGTGGAAGTGGGGTTTACTCCAAGGTGTCTTGCCTTACAGCTAAAACTTAAAATATAGCTAAAATTGCAGTGAACAAGATACTAGGAAGGTACAATTCATGACTGAGCAGAACAAACCTTGTAATCTGAAGACCTGAACTGGGACTTACTTAACAGAAATGTTGCCTAGATTTCTCAATGAATACGACTGTGTATTTTATAAAACAGCTCCCAGAACCTTTTGCTGCTTATGATGCGAAGTGGTTGCTCCACTGCTACTGTACACTCTCAAGCAAGAGGACACTGGAGAGGTTAACACTTAGTACCCAGGGCACTGTTCATATAACTATAGCCTCCACCTTCTGCTGTGGCTTAAAAATAGAAGGTTTTAAGAGATCATTCAGTCCCCCGCACAGCCCAGACTAGATGAATTAGCTACTAAGGGCCACAAGCAAGTACATTTCTCGGATGAATTATTTCAAGATTTCATGAGGATCTGAAACATGCCATACACATTGGGAAATGCACTAAAACAAAAAGGGTTGCAGCCTTCAGAATGCACTAAGAATGTTTACCGTTGTTGTAAAAATTACCACCTCTTCCTTAAATTTCAGACTGTTTGAAAAATGAAGTACTGTGCAGTTAATTGTAGAATGCACACATGCACACGTAAGCACACATACTAACTACTTGCCAAATTGAATTGCTGTGTGACCCACAAAGAAGCATGTATTTGATATTTCAAGTTTCATTTATTAATAGTTTACACGCTGCCTTAAGTAATTTTGGAAGGTTAACTTACCAGGTGCTGACCCGACAGTGGTAGTGACCCAATGCTTGTAATTGCGCCCTAATTGGCAAAGTTGTCACTTCTCGTGTGGCAGCTGCAGTGAATTTAGAAAACGTGGAGGGACAGTGTTCCAAATGACTTAAGAAAGAGAACAGGAACAATCACTTCATTCTGTTTTTTTTTCTTCTTCTCTCAGATGAGTTCTGTACCTTCAGAAAGAAGGAAGGAAGGGAGGGGAGAGGAAGTCAACAACCCTTAGCTTTCCTGCAAAAAAATAAGGAAACGGCAGATAGCCATCTCATTTTCTCAAAATGTTTGGAAAAATAAACCAAAGGAAAAGAAATTCCTCAAGTATTATATCTTTATGATGGATTTCATAGGGTGAAATTTATAACTCAATGGGTGGAATGCCATCAAAACAAACACAGTGTTCCAAATACTGAGCCTTGTTTTGGGAGTCAGATGCCCATATCTAGAAACTGCTGCTTGCCTAAGAATAAAAACAATGAAAGAGAGAGAGAGAAGGTTCAAAGATGGATCAGCCCCTCCACCTATACTACACACAGTTGAAATACCATTCTCAGTATCCATTAAAGTATATACGAATGTATATAAAGAGATAAATATATGTATAGAAAGAAAGTGGGGTTTTGAGAGTAGAGTAGGTCCATTCAAACTCTAATTATAAGTCGGATTTTCATATGTTAGCATGCAGTAATTTCTTATTAACTTTTCTACTCGGGGGCCCTCCAGAAGTGCCAATTAGATTGAAAAGCTGAAATGCAATCCAGACAACACTGAGAAGTATCTGTAAGAAAGCAGGCTTGGGGGCTGGAAATTCAGGCTATTCTGCATCAGGGTCCACTTCTCCTGAAAGAGCGATTGAAGGTGCTGGGTATCACCTAGAAAGCCTTATATGGCTGAGGGTCTGAGTATCTTCAAGACCTCCTCTCCCATATAGATGCATCCCAGTCGGAGGACAGGTGCTTGCTGAAGGTCCCCACCTGTCAGGAGGGGAGCCAAAAGAGGGCACTCTATGTGGAGGCTCCCCTGCTCTGAAACAGCTAGGCAAGGGTGGCCCCCCCTCTCATGGCCTTCTGGGAGCTTGTAAAAACTTGGCTGTGGCAGGAAGCCTTTAGGGCAGGGCTTTCCAAACTTTTCTGGTTGGAGACACACCAACGGCGGCGCGCGAAAACCCGGAAGCACCGCAGCGGCGGCGAGCGAAAACCCAGAAGCACCGCAGCGGCAGCGAGCGAAAACCCAGAAGCACCGCAGCGGCGGCGCGCGAAAACCCAGAAGCACCGCAGCGGCGGCGAGCGAAAACCCGGAAATGCCGCTGCCGCGGGGCTTCTGGGTTTTCGCGCGCCGCCACCACCATGGTGCTTTCAGGTTTTCGCGCCCCGCCGCTGCCACAGCGCTTTCAGGTTTTTGTGCGCTGTGGTGGCAGCGGCGGCAGTGTCCTGGTGTGCCGTGCGAAAACCCAGAAGCGCTGATGGCCCGCCGCTGTTGTGCGTGCTGCCACGCACGGCAGCGGCGGCGCACCATCAGTGCTTTTGGGTTTTCGCACGGCACACCTGGGCCCCGCAGGCGACACAGTATTGTGTCGCGACACACAGTTTGGAAAGCTATGCTTTAGGGCTTAGGTGTTGTAGAACTCACAGTTGCAGGAATATTATAAAAATTATATTTTTTACCCTAATTTTATAGTGTATTTCTGTTTTGTATGTTATTATATGTTTGACTTAGAGCAGCATTGGCTGAAGTACTTTATAAATTCATGACTAAATGAATGGATAGTTGGCTATGGTCTACACATGACCCTTGAACTACAAGTGTCTCTGGATCTCCAGATGGTGGTGATAGATGAAGTACATTTCCAAAATAATATTTAGAGTGTTAGCTGTTCCCTTTCCTTTGTTGTTGTTGTTGTTCAGTCGTTTAGTCGTGTCCAACTCTTCGTGACCTCATGGACCATAGCACGCCAGGCTTTCATGTCCTCCACTGTCTCTCGGAGTTTACTCAAATTCATGTTCTTTACATCGGTGATGCTATCTAACCATCTCATCCTCTGCCGTCCCCTTCTCCTTTTGCCTTCAGTCTTTCCCAGCATCAGGGTCTTTTCCATTGAGTCCTCTCTTCGCATTAGGTGGCCAAAGTATTTCAGCTTCAGCTTCAGTATCTGTCCTTCCAAATGAGCAGTCAGGGTTGATTTCCTTTAGGATTGACTGGTTTGACCTCCTTGCAGTCCAAGGGACTCTCAAGAGTCTTCTCCAGCACCACAGTTCGAAAGCATCAATTCTTCAGCGCTCAGCCTTCCTTATGGTCCAACTCTCACAGCCATACATTACTACTGGAAAAACCATAGCTTTAACTATACGGACCTTTGTCGGCAAGGTGATGTCTCTGCTTTTTAATATGCTGTCTAGGTTTGCTACAGCTTTCCTCCCAAGGAGCAAGCGTCTTTTAATTTCATGGCTGCAGTCACCGTCTGCGGTGATCTTGGAGCCCAAGAAAATAAAATCTGTCACTGCTTCCATTTCTTCCCCTTCTATTTGCCAGGAAGTGATGGGACCAGATGCCATGATCTGGGTTTTTTTAATGTTGAGTTTCAAGCCAGCTTTTGCACTCTCCTCTTTCACCCTCATCAAGAGGCTCTTTAGTTCCTCTTCACTTTCTGCCATTAGGGTGGTATTGTCTGCATATCTGAGGTGGTTGATATTTCTCCAGGCAATCTTAACTCCGGCTTCTGATTCATCCAGCCCGGCATTTCTCATGATGTACTCTGCATATAAGTTAAATAAGCAGGGTGATAATATACAGCCTTGTCGTACTCCTTTCCCAATTTTGAACCAGTCGGTTGTTCCATGTCCGGTTCTAACTGTTGCTTCTTGACCCACATACAGGTTTCTCAGGAGACAGGTAAGGTGGTCTGGTACTCCCATCTCTTTAAGACTTTGCCACAGTTTGTTGTGATCCACACAATCAAAGGCTTTAGCGTAGTCAATGAAGCAGAAGTAGATGTTTTTCTGGAACTCTCTTGCTTTCTCCATGATCCAGCGAATGTTGGCAATCTGATCTCTAGTTCCTCTGCCTCTTCGAAACCCAGCTTGCACTTCTGGTAGTTCTCGGTTCACATACTGCTGAAGCCTAGCTTGTAGGATTTTGAGCATAACCTTGCTAGCATGTGAAATTCCCTTTCCTAGACTTTTGCCATTCATTCTACATGGGGCTTGCCTCGAAGAGAGTCCAGAAATTTCAGATAATGCAAAATCAGCAACCAAATGAAAGCACAGTGATGTGATTCAATCATGCCATGATGAAAGATCTGCCTTGGTTGCTCATTACTGTCTTGGCATAAACCACAGGATTGATTGTAGCCTTTAGAACTTAGATTGAGTAGGGATTGACTAGCTGATGGACTGCATCTCCAATTATGATCCTGTCTGGGCACTTAAATACTCAGGGGAAATCCCCTTAAAGATACCTGCATTTTCAAAGGTCTTTTTGTTAAGCACATGGTAGATAGATTTCTCCTACCTTCCTCCCAAATTATAAAATACACTCCCTTGATGTGTTGAAATTCATTTCCCCTTCTTTTAGGAAATAAGTTAAGATTTATCTCTTCAGCTGGGGATTTAAATGTGTTTTTGATTTAATTGTAATATTTATGAATTTGCATTATGTCATATATATCCATATCCATAAAGTCACGAAGAGTCGGAAACGACTGAACGAATAAACAACAACAAAATGGAGGGCTAAGGTCCTGTGGGACTTCCAGATCCAGACAGACAGGCAAGTACTGGCCAATCAACCAGACATCATGGTAGTAGACAAGGACCAGAAGACAGCAGTGGTGATAGATATAGTGGTGCCAAGTGACGGCAACATCAGGAAGGAGGAGTATGAGAAGCTAGAGAAGTACCAGCACCTGAAGGAGGAACTAGAGAGGATGTGGAAAGTGAAGGCCAAAGTGGGCCCAGTGGTGGTAGGAGCACTCGGGGCTGTGACTCCTAAGCTGGGAGAGTGGCTCCAACAGATCCCAGGAACAACATCAGAGCTCTCTGTCCAGAAGAATGCAATGCTAGAAACAACTAAGATACTGCGCAGAACCCTCACAGTCACAGGCCTCTGGTAGAGGACCCGAGGTTGAGGAAGACACATTCCACCCATAGGGGTGAGAAGGGAATTTTTTATATCTGTTATATATGTGTGTGCATTGGATGGAAAGGTGGGATATAAATCAAATAAATACAAATACTGTAAATCTGAAAATATATTTCAGATAGTCAAGACTGCTGGGATATGCAAGAATGACCACTAGAAGTAATTTTATCCCATCTTCCTGATATTCCAGTGATATCCCACCACTTTAAAGTCAGGTCATTTTCAATATATATTGAGTAGCAAACTTCAAAGCAGTCAGAGGCCCTCAGCCAGAACAATCACATAGGTGAACATCAGCAGAGCTCTTCAGTCTGTAGCATTTCCTCAAAATACACAAAAGGGGAAAACAAGTTAAAAGAGGGTATTTTTGTAGCACAGTTTGCTTAGACTAGCATTGTTGAATAGAAGAACATTTTCCTGAATCACATGGGAGATGGGTAGAGCGGAAAGAGCAGAGACTGAATTAGGGAATCTTAGCACAGGGCTTTTTAAGTGTACCTTTTCTCCATAATGATTAGGATTACTGTGAATGAATATAACATGTGTTTATTTTATACCAGACAGATCTAATCCTTTTCAGAGAAAAATACAGAAGTATATTAAAAATAGGAAAGGAAAGGAAAGGAAAGGAAAGGAAAGGAAAGGAAAGGAAAGGAAAGGAAAGGAAAGGAAAGGAAAGGAAAGAGGAAAGGAAAGCCAACAGAGCATTGCATGTTGCAGCACTGAAGAAATGTCTCTGGCTGAGTAATATTGCAGAAAAAAAACAACAATTCTCCATTCATAGACAATGAGACATCAGGAATAGGCTGACCATATTTCCTTCAGACAAAAATGGGACATTGGGATGGCAAAATGGGACGGGGTCTTATGTAATATTCCGTATTAATGAAAAAGACAGGGGTCCCTGCCCCCCGGTCCGCGCGACTGGCTCCCACCTGCAAACCCTGCCCCCCAGTCTGTGTGATTGGCTCCCACCTGCAAACCCCGCCCCCAGTCTGCATGATTGGCTCCTGCCTGCAAACCTCGCCCCCGGTCTGTGCGATTGGCTCCCGCCTGCAAACCCTGCCCTCCTTTGCCATGCGCTGATAGGCAGGAGGGCTTCCTCTTCTGGGCTGCCTCCAATCGGCAGGTCTGGCTCGGATCCTCCTTCCGCGCCATTCCCGCCAGTTTTAAAAAACAGGACAAAATTGAGATTTTTATCAAAACAACGGGACAGTTGAAAAATGCTAAAAAAACGGGACTGTCCCATTCAAAAAGGGACGTATGGTCAGCCTAATCAGGAAAGAACCTGGGCTATCATCTTTTCCCTTGATAGGCTAGCTTTCCAGAGGCAGTAAGACTATTGTTACAAAGGAACATTTAATCATGTGATTTTGCCTTGTTTCTTTACAAGACTGGTGGATGAGTGCTAGTTTTGACCTTTAAAGCCCTACATGGCATGGAGCTGGGTCACCTGAGGGACCGCCTCTCCCCGGTTACATTTACCTGTCCCACCAGGTCCAGCAGGAGGGGCATGTTACAGGTCCCATCCCTGAAGGAGTTCCACCTGGTGGGACCCAGGAGGTGAGCCTTCTCTGCCGTGGCACCTGCCCTTTGGAACATCGCCCTCCCCCAAGGGGAGAGCGGCCCCGACCGTACTGATTTTCCAGAAATCCTTAAAACTTGGTTTTGTCAGCAGGCTTGGGGATCCCATGGAAGCAGCTAAAAATGGCTATATTGCATGTAAGACCTTGAACACATTTTCTCGTGGTTTTGTTTATATTTATGTTTTTAATTGTTAATGGTTTTTAAGGTTGCTTTTAATTGTTTTGTTTTTATTGTACGCCTCCTAGAGTCACATTTGTGAAATGGGCGGCTATATAAGTTTGATAAATAAATAAAATAGCACGATTGCACAGTGCTGGTACTTAAACTCCGTTAGTGAGTCATGTTCACCCTGTGCCCTAACTTATTTTAATTCTAAAGGGGGGTAAGTATCATCACGAAAAAAAATAATAATACGCTATATCAAAACGTGCAAGAGCTGGTCATGAAAATTGGCTTCATATCAGTGCAAAGGGAAATGCTTGCTATTTCATTCATCTTCTGGAGGCTGCCAAAGCAGTGGAGACAGTAAGTGAAGCCTGGAGGACAAGACGGAAAACATGGCTAGGCAGTTATACATGATGAAATATGAAGTGCAGGCAGCATATCTGTCTGAGACATCAAACTACTGGCAGTTCTGTTAAGTCAGCCTTTCTAGCAATGTTAGGACTACAGTTCTCTGATTTCCCAGCCTGTTCAGCAGCTGCAATCACAACTTGCCAGGTGGGAGAAGACTGCGTAAGTCAGCTTAAAGGTTCACCCCTTTAAGAGGGCAGGAAAAAAAGGAAGAGGCCAACCTTACAATGCCTCAGCCACTGAAAGGAAGGTTAATGAAAGATGCTTTCACAGAGGACCCCTGGCTCTTCAGATCAAAAGGCAAAATTTTCCTGCTCTGCCTTCTCTACTTTGATTATTTTCCCAGTCAGAAAATAGATAGAAAAAGGGGTGAGAAAATGCACGGAGGCTGCACATGGAAGATGACATCTTCTGGGTTCCCTATGAAATGTTATAAATGAAACAGCGATTTACACAATAAAGCATCTATCTGGAAGTACCCAAATTAAACAATGATTGCTTAAGATCACTTAGGGAACTGATATTTGGGGGGGGGGGAAGATATAAACACCATAATCATTGCCTTTTCCTAGAATCTCTTTTAGACCTTCCAGTCTGGTGGTCTCACATCCTAATACTGACCAAATTTGTCTCCTTGGATGACTGTCACATAGGCTGACCATACGTCCCGTTTTGAACGGGACTGTCCCGTTATTTCACCATTTCTGGAGCGTCCCGTCGTTATAGTAAAAATCTTGATTTTGTCCCGTTTTTCAAAAATCTGAGTCAGGAGTAAGCCTGACAGGAGTGGGTCAGCCCCCACCGCCATGCCAGATTCGGACTCAGTTGGAGGAAGATGAGCCGACCTCCGGAAGAAGCTGGTATGGTCCGAACCAGAGCTGCCGATTGGAGGCAGCCTGGAACAAGAAGCCCCTCTACCAATCAGCGCGCTGCTTGGCCAATTGGGTCCCAGCCGCAAACAGTGCGAGATTCCAACCTTAAAAGGCCGAGATCCTGCCTCAGAATCCTGCCCGCAAGACGCTGTAGGTCTCGCCTCGCAGATGCCAGCGCTGGGGAGGTGGGATGGCAGCCAAGCCAGGCGGTGGGGTGGCGTTCTGCGAGGGGCTCGGCAGCGCTGCATGAGAGGTGGGGCAGAGACACTGCGCCGGCCGCTGCGGGGTCCACGGGGCTGGGCTGCGTGCGTCTGCTGGGCTGCAGCCTGAAGCGGAGTGGTGTGGCTGAAGTCCCCCAGCTCGGCCAGCTCCTGCTTTTCCTGTGTGGCGGCGGCGGCAGCGGCAGCAGCAGCGACTCTCCTCCCTCCCTCGGCCAAGCCTGAGGGGGATGGAGCAGTGGTGGGCCTCCATCCCCTCCATCCCCGCCCCTTGTTTCCCGGCCGATGACGGTGCTGTGTGCACAGTGTGTGTACTCCGGCCTCCCCCAAACACACCAGCTCTGCCGCACCATTTCCTGCTAGAAGAAAAAAAAACCTTTAAAAATTGAGAAAAAATATTAAAATCCAAGCCAATTGTGCTGATGGGGGCGGGGTTTGCAGGCGGGAGCCAATCGTGTGGGGCGGGGGCGGGGTTTGCAGGCGGGAGCCAATTGAGTGGACTGGGGGCGGGGTTTGGAGGCCGGCATGGTGGCATAAGACCCTGTCCCGTTTTGCCATCCCCAAAGTCCCGTTTTCGTCTGAAGGAAATATGGTCAGCCTACTGTCACAGCACTTTCACGCCACAACTGCTCCTCTTCAATCCTTTAAAAACAAAATTAAATGCAAGAACCAGAGCTGAGCCAGTAACATTTTTTGCTGACCTAGCACAAGTACTTCCTATGGGAATGGTTTACTATCTCACTTGAGGGCCTTCATGGAAATAGCCCTTCAAGTACTTATTAATTTCAACTGCTGAAGAGAGAGGGAGCCAGTTTGGTACAGTGGTTAAAGGCACTGGACTAGAAACCAGGAGACAGTGAGTTCTAGTCCTGCCTTAGGCATGAAGCCAGCTGGGTGACTTTGGGCCAGTCACCCTCTCTCAGCCCCAGGAAGATGGCAAAGGCAAACCACTTCCGAAAATCTTGCCAAGGAAACTACATGGGTTTGGCCAGACAGTTGCCAGGAGTCAAGAGTGACTTGAAGGTGCATGGCTGGGGGGAATTCTGGGAGTTGAAGTCCACACATCTTCAAGTTGCCAAGGTTGAGAAACCCCGCACTAGAGAATTAGAAGGATATTTTGCACTTGAATGGGTTCACCCCTGATGCTCATTCCTTTCACCTTAGATATCGGATGTATGTAGAAAAACAAGTACTTATATTGATGCACCTTATGAAAATGCTGCACCACTTCAGTGACAGGGAATTGTCAGAGAGTTGTTACTCAATTCATAGACAATGTTCAGGCTGTGGTGTATTTCCTGACAACAGCTGTCTCCACTAAAAGATTCTCCTGTTGTGGGGCTAAGAAATGGTGGGATACATTTTATAACTGGGCTTTAGGGAGGCAGAAATGAAAAATTACCATCTGTGCTGAAACTGAAAGGAAAAAAAACAAGGTCAGGGCAGCTGAATGTGAATTATTAGGTTAGAATATTCAGATTTATTGGGCATGTCTATATCTGTCTACTCAGAAGTAAGTTCTATTATCTTCAGAGGGATTTCTCTCAGGGAGGTGTCTATAAGATTGCAAACTTAGCCAGGTAGTTAGCCTTAAAAAGTACTGGGTGCATGTTTCTACGTGTCCTCACTTTGCAATTTAAAATTCAATTACATAACTGCACTGGCAAGAAAACTCATTTGATTTAAAAGTGGATCTCTTCTGCTTTGTATTCCACATTAGCAGCGCTGAGAGATGATACATCCAAACGAAGAAGTGTTCATTTCTTATGAAAACAATAATTCTCATGTACTGTAAGAAGACAATGTGAATAAGGTCAGAGCTTATTAGTTCAAGGACAGAGTGCCATCTATTGACTTTAAATTTAGCCAGCACTTAGCAGAATCACAATAAGGTGCATATTTCAAGCCAATTTAAGATAAAAATGAATGCAGGATTATTTTGATTGCCCTTACTGATGCCTATCTAGCAGACACTTGTGGAGTAGGAATGTAGCAGCTTCTTTTTCAATACCTAATACTGAGAGGCATAAAGTCTATGAGGCAGGAGGTAACATATGGTCATAATGACTAATAATATTAATGACTGATAGCCTTGTTCCTCATGAATTTGCCCATTTAAAATGTGTCCCAGTTGGTGGCCATCTGGTGGTAGCGCATTCCACAAGTGAAGTATGTGAAGAAGTACTTCCTTTTATTTGTTCCAAAATCCCCCGCCATTCGGATGGATGACATTAGGTTCTGGTGTTATGAGAATGCTTTTTCCATATCTGCTTTTTCAAGTCAATACATTATTTTGTAGGCCTCTATTATGACCCACTGTGATGACCTTGGGTTCAAATCCTTAACATACACTTCTCCATGCAGTTCATGTGAATTGCAGAATAAGATTTATTAAGGATACCTGTAACTCAAAGCATTTCTAAAGACCCGAATGAGGATTCCCGCCAAAAGCATACAGTTCAAAATTACCCTCCTCTCCAACGTGCCAGCCCCTTCTCCAACAAAGATGTCAACAACCATTTTCCCACTCCGCAGCAACCCCCTCCTTTCTCCGTCTTGCAGGTGCGCAACCTTGACGATCGGGAAAACAGTCTCTCACAGTCTCGGGCTTTTGCTGGAATGCGCTCCCCCTCCCAAGTGCTGAAATCTCTTTCCGGCTGACACACATCTTATCCAATGTCCCAAGCATGTGTTAGTAATGGCAGGATTCGCATCAATGCAATCCTGACCCCCCTCCCCCAAGAAATGCTTATTTGCCTTTTAAGGGAAAAAAAATCCCCAAATGTTGTAGCCTTTCTCCATAATAGATTGAACTTTATCATTTCAGCCACTCAGTTATGCATCTTTCCTTTTTGAGGAACAGAACATACACATATACAATGTGTGATCATTTATATAAAGGCATTATGATACTGGCAATTTGGCCATTTATTTTAATGTATTTTTATAGCAGCCATACACTGAATTGATTGATTGATTATTTAAATTTATCCCCGCCCATCTCCCCGAATAGGGGACTCTGATATTGATGTTCTCATTGAGTTATCCACCAGAACCTCAAAATCTAATTACTAGTATCAGTTCATATTCCTGCACTATATATATGAGAAGTTAGGATTTTGGGACAGAAGTGCATATTTTTATACTTGTTTATATTGCTGTATAAGACCTATTTCCTTTATTTGGAGTGCTTTGCTTTCTCCTTTTGTTCTAATCTTGAATGAGTTTGAGTTGGTGATGCCTGAGGAAATGGACAGGGTTCTCTGCTCCATTAGATTGGCCATCTGTTTATTGGATTCAGGTCCCTCCTGGGTTATTAAGGCAATAAGGAGGTGAACTGTAGTTGGGTCCATGTTGTGGTGTTGGCCTTGTTGAAAGACAGGGTGGTGCCTTTGACCTTGAAGATGATGATGGTATACCCCCTCCTCAAGAGGCCAACAATTTTAGACTTCCAAGGAAGAAATGGCAGACCAAAGATGGCTCCAGAAAAGCAGAGCAGACGACCACGGCAGAATGAAGAGCCAGCAAGTAGACCGGCTCTTCGATAATTCCTCTCTGGACAAGGAGGGGACTTGAGATTGCCCACAAGTGCTCCAGACAGTTGCTTCTTGTGAAGAGACCGCAAGACAGCAGTCTCCAGTGGGTTTAGAGCTCTGAGAGATGAGGGAATAACCATCTTGCTCAATCTGCAGTCGGCAACTTTGAAAGGACACTGGGTTTGCATACTTCCATCACTTTCGGAAATTGCTTGTTAACTGCTTTTCAGCTATTAGGAACGTTTGGATCGACAAGTTTTACAGCACCGGTTGAGTTTCCTTCAATCCTTAGTGAAAGACATTTTAAATACAAGTTTAAGGACTTTTAAAAAATTGTTTTTTGAATAAACAGCAAAAAAGTGATGAAAACTTTGATTTTAGAAAGTTACAAATGGACTAAGGGTCCAGATAAATTTGAAATAAAATTTTGGAATTAATTGTAAAGAATCCTTCCTGTGGGAAAATGCTTTTGTTTTGAATTCTTAAAAAAAATAAGACTTTAAAAATTGGACACTAGAAGGAACTAGAAGGAACTAAAGATTACAATTAAAGGAAAAGAACACTTAAACTCAACTTACAAATACAGAATGAAGCAAAATATTTTAACATTGGACATATCATATATGCTGATGATACTCAATTGTATATCTCCATCCTGGGTGAAGTAAGTGATGCAGTCGCCGCCCTATCTCAGTGCCTGGGGGCTGTGGGGGTATGGATGGGGAACAACAGGCTTCAACTGAACCCTGGCAAGACCGAGTGGCTGTGGATTGATGGCTTAGCATCATCTGGGAAGTTGTCATTTTTGGTTCTCGATGGGGTAGCACTGCCCCATTCAGAGCCGGTGCAGAACTTGGGGGTCCTTCTAGACTCACGACTCTTGCTCGAAGAGCAGGTGGCAGTCATGGCCAGGAGGGCCTTTGCACAGCTTCGGGTTGTGTGCCAGTTACGCCCATTCCTGGACCGAGATGCCCTCCGAACAGTCACTCATGCCCTTGTCATCTCCCATATAGACTATTGCAATGCGCTCTACATGGGGCTACCCTTGAAGAGTATCCAGAAGCTTCAGCTGATCCAGAATGCAGCCACATGGACAGTTATTGGTGCCATAAAATTGGTACATGTGACACCACTGCTGCGCAAGCTGCATTGGGTACCAGTTTGCTTCCGGGTCCAATTCAAGGTGTTGGTTATTACCTTTAAAGCCCTACATGGCATAAGACCATGTTACCTGAGGGACCGTCTCATCCCCATAACATCGACCCGCCCCACTCAATCATTTAGAGAGGGCATGCTGCGGATCCCGTCGGTAAGGGAATTTCACCTGACGGGGTCTAGAAAGTGGGCCTTCTCTGCAGTGGCGCCCGCTCTTTGGAATATCTTGCCCCCGGAACTGAGGCGGGTTTCCTCGCTCCCGGCCTTCCAGAAGTATTTGAAGGCCTGGTCTGCCACCTTGCCTGGGATGGGAAAGGCAATAGCTCCTCCTGGGGGTGGCTGGTGCCGTAGTGCCCTCCCTATTATTTGAGATCTATTAGCCCTTGGATTTTACATTTATTCTATTTATACTGGTTATTGTAATTTCATGTTTATATTTTTAACTATTGGTTTTATTGTAAACCGCCCAGAGTCCCCCGGTTGGGGGAGATGGGCGGTGATATAAATAAATATTGAAGGATATTTTTGAACAATGAATCCAGAAGTTAATTTTAAGAGTGTCTGCCTCTATAGATAGACTATGTTTAAATGATGTTATGGAAGAGAAACAAGTTTTACCTGACAAGATTGAGACTGATTTGAAAGTGGACTTAAAAATGACAGGCTACAAGAATGACATGGAAAAATATGTTGCACTGGACCTACAAAAGAAACTGGCTGATGTTTTAATATTAAAAGGGATATACAAATAACAAACCAAGAGAGTGACCTGGATAATTTTCCTATATATAGCTGCATACCTACAGTAGCTGTGCAGACCTGAGAAAATTTATCTATTAACTTCTATAGTGAACTTCTTTATCTTATTTAGAAATTTCATTAAATTCTTTAATGAGTTGCAGACAAATGCTGTGTTCACATTTCCACATGTTCCAAGATACCTTTTTTGAATCTAGGCCAAATCATTGCACAACCTTAGGGTCTGATGTGTGTGAAACGTTTTTTTGTATTAACTATCTTTAAATCTAAAGAGACTAATTTCACATTCTTTAAAGCAACCTTCTACTGATTTACAAGTACAAGATGTTCAAACTTGTTATTTCAAAGACTGCATCAATAATTAATATAATTTTATTACATTCCTTCAACTTCTTATAAAAATGGATTAAAAGCTTCAATTGATTCTTCTAAAACCTCTAATAGACATGCATCTTCAGAAGGAGCAAGAGCCTCAAAACTAAATAATCCAAATAAATAATGTTTAACTTGAATGAGCTTCATAATTAATGTTCATCACTGAATGCTGAGAAACATTCTGTGATAAATTAAACTTAGTTTTAAGTACTACAACAATGTTTAAAAACCTGCTTCTTCAGAGCTACATTGGTCTAGTAATAACATTAAGGAGATGCCTAATCTATTCCCCAAATGGATTTACTGGCTATTTCTAAACTGTGGTCATCCAATAATGTGAGCTTTTCATAGATAGAGGTTCAGCATTATATGTACAATCCAATATTTTCATAAATATTGTGCACCATTAAGCACAAAGGATAGTTGGACGTTAGCTGAATAGGCAATATCCCTCTCTAAGATGCAGGAGCCTGGGGCTGTCTGGGCTGAAACCTTAGTTGATGCTTGTCTAAGGTTTGTCTGAAACCTTAGTTGATGCTTGGAATAAGTGAATGGCGATGGCCTTGGACTGGATGGTGCCTGTGCAGACTCTCTCTGTCCTTGAACCCTGGAGGGGGCTCTGGTTTTCAGTGGCACTCCTGGAGATGAAACAGCAGAAGAGACACCTAGAGTGATGCTGCAGATGCTGCAGATGCTGCAGAAGATGAAGAATGAATCTGACCAAGCACATGTAAGAGTCTTTGTTATGGATTACCTTGTGGTAATAAGAGCAGCACAATGTGAGCTCTTATTGAATCTGCAGGCTGTTGCCCAGAGGCCTTATTTAAGATGACCCAGTTACTTCTGGGTAAGGAGGGACCAGGAGGGCACCATAAGGCTGCTGTGAAGATTATTCTAGGCATCTGGTGGATAAAATCACTTGGATCTGCTCTGAGTTGGCACAATCTGGCTTGTTATCTGGGATGAATTTGAGCCTGTTAGTCCTGAGGAATAGGGTTAGTGCTCTCCATCCCACAGGGTGGGACAGGGTGGGTAGGCTCCAGGTCCCTCTTTAAAGCAATGTCATCTAATGGGACCTAGGAGACACGTCTTTTTTGTTGCTGCATCTGCCCTTTGGAACAAGCCTTCCACACCCCAAGTTTCAGCTGGACTTTTGTAGAGCTGGGAAGACTTGACTTTTCTCCTGCACATTGGACCCAAGATATTAGATGAGTCCATTCTGTTGAGAGAGTTTGTTATACCCAGCCTCGGTTGTGCATTTATGTGTTTTTTGAAATATTTTGATTTGTTACATAGCTCTCTTTTGTATTTGGGGTGGCCTTATAAATTTTGTAAATAAATACATAAATAAATAAATGTATGCAGGACAACAGGATCTAATAGATATGTGACTCATTTGCTGATAATGTTTATCAAGAAGTCTTCCTTTATAACCCCAGGTAAGTTCACTGTGTTAAGTGGTTATCTAAATGTGACACCTAGTGTTCAACTTTAGAGGTAATAATTTAAAAGAGTGAAATTTATAGAACAGCTAATCATTTCTAGAACAAGCCTATGCTCAACATGTGACAAGTTATATTACTACCATGTACTGTATTACTACCATGTAACTGTTTTTTTCTATTTCACTGATGGAATCATTCCTACTTTAAAGAGAAGAAGGAGCATTGCAGAAATAACTGATACAAGGCAGAAAACAAGGCAATTATGAGCTTTAATAAAAAGGCTTGTTTTTAGTCCTGGCAGGAAGTTTTACCATCTATATGACTGGCATATATATGTCTTCTGTGCCTAGGAAGATTAAGACCATTTCACAAGCTCAACAGCAGCATGGTGATCTTAACGATCCTCCTTTAGATGATAAAAGGACTTAAAATAACATCTCAATATAACCATGACCCCAGGTGTAAGGTCACACAGCTACCTAGAAACATATTTAGGATTCCCTTACCAACTTTGCTCAGACTGAAGAAGCTCCTTGGATAAGGAGCGAAACGTTTCCACTGAGAAAATAGAAATCCAGTTGACATGATTCAAGCTACAGACAATTCCACCTGGATGACTGAGAACCTTCATAGATATATGACTGGCATTTGGCAAGGGAGGGATCTGACCTCTCTCTGATCCAAAGTGATTATGTTCTAAAAATAGATGAAAGTAAGTAGAAAGAGAGAGAGAAAGAGAGAGTAGATGTAAATAGACAACTTTGCAATTATTTCAGATATATAAGGTAAAGGTAAAGGTTCCCCCCGCATATTTGTGCAGTCGTGTCCGACTCTAGGGGCCGGTGCTCATCTCTGTTTGTTAGCCGAAGAGCCAGCGTTGTCCGAAGACGCTTCCACGGTCATGTGGCCGGCATGACGCACACGGAACGTTGTTACCTACCCACCGAAGTGGTACCTATTCATCTACTTGCATTTGCATGCTTTCAAATTGCTAGGTTGGCAAGAGCTGGGGCAAGTGCGGGAGCTCACTCCGTCATGCGGGACTAGGGATTTGAACCTCCGAACTTACGACCTTCCGATCGACAATCCTGGCGTCTTACCTGCTGAGTCACCACGCCCCTTTTCAGATATATAGAATTGGTTTAATTAGGAGGTTATTCTAAAGGCAACTCTGAATAGGTGAATTTTAAACCAGGATCTGAAGGAAGAATGAAAGATTGCTTCCTGTTCCTCAAGTTAAATGTCAGTCAAATGTTAGTTTGATGAACCTGGTGTCTGATACTTGAAATAATAACAGATTTATGGACTAATAGCTTTATTTTGGAATGCTTGTGATAAATAAGTTAGTGTTTAAGGCAGAGCTTTCCAAACTGTGTGTCGGGACACGTTAGTGTGTCGGCTGCAGTGCCTGGGTGTGTCGCGGCTGCTGCTGCCTTCGAGCCCTGCCTGGATTCCACGCAGGTCCTAGTGCCTGCCTTGTGCCCTGCTGCCTCCAATCCTACTGTGATTCCGCGCAGGTCCTAGTGCCTGCCTTGTGCCTTGCTGCCTCCAAACCTGCTGTGATTCCGCTCAGGTCCTAGTGCCTGCCTTGTGCCCTGCTGTAAGAGTGTGTCGTGAAATGATGTCCTGCTGTAAGAGTGTGTTGCGAAATGATGCATGTCTAAAAAGTGTGTCACCAACATGAAAAGTTTGGAAAGCTCTGGTTTAAGGCATCACATTAGCCTGTTGCCTTTTTGCAGAGTGATGTATGATGGGAATCCAGTGATAGAAAAATAAAATGTAGTTGTTGGGGTTTGTATATACCCAGGAATTTACAGATAGATAAATTATACTGGAGAGGCTTGATATCTAGGTGAGACGGGAATTATTCTGCAAGTCACCCAATTAGCAGCCATTGTTGTAGGGATGATGTGGCAGCAATGACTCATACTACAGGTGCTATCATTTAGTTGGGTGTGGCAGATGATGAGAGTGACCTATAATGTGATTGGTCAGTTTATGTATATAAGCAGAGAGGATCTGGTGTTCTTTCTTCTCGTTGCTGCTAAACTTCTCATCACTGTATTCCGTCTCGTTACTGTATCATTTGTTACTGCTGTTGGATGTATTTTGGACTACGTATGTATATAAAGTAAATAGGCTATTTTATCTAATCTTGGTGTCTTGGAAAAAGGAGCAGGCCGTTCCACGGTGCGCACTCAGAGAATTCTTGGCAATGTGAAGAAGAGGAGATAAAGCAGGTCCTTATTTTCTTCTTTATCCATTGATTTAACATGTGAAATTAGATTCATGGGTCCCAACTCTGGTATATGTGAGGGACCACCTCACTTATTTGAGGGACCCCCTGTCCCCAATTACATCTACCTGTCCCATCAGATCTGGCAGAAGAGGCATGTTTATGCTTATTTATATTTTATATTTATATTTGTAAATTGTTTTTAATGTTTAGATGATTTTTATGTTTATTGTTATAATGTCAATTTTATTGTAAACTGCCCAGAATCCCTCTTTTGGTGGAGATGGGCAGTAGCAAATTTGAATAATAAACGCTGCAGGTCCCATCTGTTAAGGAATGTCATCTGATGGGATGCAGGAAGAGACCCTTCTCTGCCATGCCACCCGCCCCTTGGAACATCATCCCCTATTGCTATTAGATCTCCAAGAAGAGCTACTATTTTATATTTCAGAGTTACAATCTGTAAAAGGCTGCCTATAAATACTACAGTACATATATGTAATAAATAAAACTCTACATTATTGTGCTTTTTCACCAGGTAGAATCCCTTAAGTGTATAACTTCGTTTTATTTCAAAAGGACATAAATCAATGCCCAGTCCATGACCTGAAAGGAGTAACCACATCTCCTTTCTATATAGAAAGCCACAGTGCCTTTGTCATGCAACATTTAATCCTTAATAACTTGTACAGGATACCTTAATACCTTTGTACAGGAGGATGGCCCAACACAGGAGGAGCAACACCACAGGACCAGAGTCAGCAGTTTACCTTCATCTAAAGGAAAAAGGACACTCATTTGAGGACATTAATGTTCACATTTTAGACAGGGAAGATAAGTGGTTTGAAAGAGGGGTCAAGGAATCCATTTATGCCAACTTGGAAAATCCTTCTTTGAATAGAAGTGGGGGCCTCAGGCACAATCTTTCCCCTATTTTCCTTCCTGCTTTGTCTTCTGTGCCTAGGAAGATTAAGACCATTTCGCAATCTCAACAACAGCAAGGTAATCTTAACGATCCTCCTTTGGATGATAAAGGGACTTAGAAATAAACATCTCAAATAACCATGACCTAGCCCCAGGTGCAAGGTCAAACAGCCACCCTAGAAACATATTTAAGGATTCCCTTACAAACTTTGCTCAGACTGAAGAAGCTTCTTGGATAAGGAGCGAAACGTTTCCACTGAGAAAATAGAAATCCAGTTGACATGATTCAAGCTACAGACAATTCCACCTGGATGACTGAGAACCTTCATAGACTTAATAACTTGGGGTTTTAACCCAACCCACGTTTAATAAAGCCTAGCTCTAGATCAGAAGTCTCCGTTGTCCTCCTGAAGTGCTTTTGCAAACTCCAGAGAACCAATTTTGCAAAGCTTTACATTTCTAAGGAACAGACTGAGACACTAGATATGCTACGGAATTCAAAGACTGTTCATGTGATACATTGATGTATTAATTAATCAGCCACATTTTAACCTAGTATTTTGTGCAAATTTAGTCAGTGGAGTTAATTTATAGTTTAGTGAATCATGGAAATCCCCAATAAATGATGGTTACTCAAGGGAAAGTGTATCATATGAACACAACCAACATTTCCCAGTGGGGAGCCTATATTCCAAAAGTCTCCATGACTGTCTAGTGACAATAGATAACACAAGCAGTTTTGGCTTTATCTTTGTTACAATAATCAAAGTTTAAATATTAATCCCCAGAAAGCCAAAAATCTAAAAATAAATAACACCATTTTCTGTCTGTAGACATCACAGAAAAGTCATGAGTAAATGAATCCAATGTACTAATGCTAGGGAATGCTTTTGACTTCCTTTACTCCTAAATCTGGAAATGAATCCCTGTCAAATAATCTCAGACATACAAAATGAAGACTTACAGTAATTCCAGAGATTCCTAGTGTATATATGTGATTGTCCTGGAGAAACAACACCATTAAACCAGAAACCCAGTTACAGAATGAGTACAAAAGTCCTTTCATGAAAGCTCTTTCCCCTGGTTATTAAGGTAAGAGGTAAAGGTAAAGGTTTTCCCCTGCACAGTCGTGTCCGACTCGAGGGGGCGGTGCTCATCTCCGTTTCTTAGCTGAAGAGCCAGCGCTGTCTGAAGACACTTCCGTGGTCACGTGGCCGGCATGACGCGCGCGGAATGCTGTTACCTTCCCACCAAAGTGGTACCTATTTATCTACTTGCATTGGCATGCTTTCGTATTAAGGTACTCTCCTTCAAATGTGCCATAATGACAAGTCACCATAAGTGATTTTACAACTGCACTATGCCACGTGCACAGGGGAAAGTGCACCCCAGACATACTGGGAGGGGATGTGTGGCTCAATAGCCTATCACATACTTTAAATGCAGAAGGTCCCAGGTTCAGTTCCCAGCATCTCCAGATAGGACTGGAAGGACTCATAAATGACCCTTTGGAGAGCTGGTGCTAGTCAGTGGCTGGGTTCACATATCTCAGTAAGCCATGGTTTGTTGAATAAGTCACAACTGGCAGACTTCACATGTTGTGCTAAAGCACATTCCATGGTTGCCAGATGTGATGGAATCTGTCTCTGAGGGAGAAGGTGATGTTATGGAGATCGCGGGCGAAGGAGAAGGGGGCGCCTTCCAGGGGGAGAAGCGCGTTCACAGCCTCGAAAACCTTGGGCGCCCGTCCAAGAAGGTCAGGCCGGACCCACCTTAGAGTGCCTGGGGTTTTTCCCCAGAGAACTGCTTAGTGTGGCTTAGTTTGGCAAGATTCTGTGTAACAATAAAGATATAGAGCTTAATTCTGAGGCTCAGCGTTGTTCTTTGCCTAACCACGACACCAAATCATGATAGCTAGGCCCAGACAACATATAAAGCCAAAATGAAACAAACCACATCATGGTGTGGAAATCCAGTGTCAGTAATATTGCACTAAATGAACAATTTCCCTGCATTCCTAATGGCCTAATCTGGAATCATTAGTGTTGTGGGGTATGTTGTATTCACATGGTGAATAATTAATTATGCACTATTTACTGACATAGTTCCCCCCACTTTGCATCTTTTTGTCCTATTGTAAACCTATATTGTAGGACCCTACTTTTTAAAAAAACATTAAGCATGATTCTGTTAAATCATCTTTTTAGATATTAGAAATTGTGGAGAACAGGGCTTTCCAAACTTTTGCCGTTGGTGACACACCAACGGCCGGCGCACAAAAACCCGGAAGCGTCATCACCACTGCGGCACGCAAAAAACTGGAAGCGCCGGTGGCCCACCGCCGCCACTCCCCCTTCGAAAGGGCAGGCTCCGGGGACCCTGAAAATGCCCTCGGTTCCGGCAGGGAGGCAAAAGTTGTGCATGCACGCTGCCGGGCCGCTTCCCTGCTGCACAGCTGATCGGCGCGGGGGGGCCGGGGTGAAAATTCTCCGCACTGATCAGCTGTGCGGCAGGAAGCGGACCGGCAGTGTGCACGCGCGTGGCGAGGCTTTTTGCCTCCCTGCCAGAACCGAGGGCATTTTCAGGGTCCCCGGAGCCTGCCCTTTCGAAGGGGCAGCAGCAGCAGTGGCATCCTGGAACCTGGAAGCGCTGATGGTCCGCCGCCGCTGCCCCTTCAAAAGGGCAGGCTCCGGGGACCCCGAAAATGCCCTCAGTTCCGGCAGGGAGGCAAAAAGCCTCACCGCGCGCACGCGCACGCTGCTGGGCCGCTTCCCGCCGCACAGCTGATTGATCCCCTGCGCCGATCAGCTGTGCAGCAGGGAAGCGGCCCGCAGCGTGCGCGCATGATTTTCGCCTCCCTGCCGGAACCGAGGGCATTTTCATCAGCGCTTCCGGGTTGTCACACGACACACTTGGGGCCCTCAGGCAACACAGTATTGTGTCGTGACACACAGTTTGGAAAGCCCTGGTGTAGAACATCCATCTCTAGTCAAGGTTTAATAAACAGCAAAACAGGATTCCATGGAAATCCTGAAAAAATAGAGAGAGTTTTTACATCAAGGACACCTGGACCAAGATTACCAACAATGAGGAAAAAAAACTTGGCTGTAACTGGATATAGATGCCTATGAACAATTTAGCACTTAGGACTGATCTGTACAACCAGCATGAGTACAGACTACTGATTTCTTGAGGGCAGGAACGTATGTTATTGTCCTCTGCCCATCCCAGCCCACCAGGAAGACCACCTTGCTCACTTTCTCCTGCTATGTGTCAACAGTAGAGTTTTCTGATTTATGCCAGTGACGGGGTGTCGTCCAGTTCACCTCTGCACTTCATTTCATTGTGGGCAAATGCCTTCACTGTGATTGGCTACTGAGAGCTGTGGCATGAACACTCTCTCCTCTTGTCACTGCTTTCCATGGCTTTTTTTTTTACAAGTTCACTACTGTATTGGAACAGTTGAACATTGAAACAGTAAAAAAAAAAGTGAAATTGACAAGAGTTCTGCCACTTTCTCCTTCTACCTGTATTTCCTGTTTACCTGCCTTCCTTTCCATGGGTAGATGCCCCAGATGAGAAGAAGCAAAGTGCAAGGGAGGCTCAGTGGAGAGGGGCTCATACAAAAGGTCTATCATGCCCTCAAACACGGACCTTTGAAAAGGAAATCGATTGGTGCTTGCTTTCCTGGAATGGGTGAAAGCGGTAAAGAAGCAGAGGCATTCACCAATCAGGGAGGATGGTAAATGCAGTCTAGAGAAATCAGACCACCACCATGGCCAAAGCAGAGGAAAGGACATCTGGAAAGGGATTTTTATAACTGGCTTCATTTCCAGCCGGTTGGAGTCAACAAGCTTAAGGCTGAAGTGCAGAAAAGCCCTTTGTTCTAGCACTATCAAATCCATTCTCACTCTTCTTTCTCATTCCACTTCTCTTTCCATGCTCATCTTAGTGCAGCCTTCCCCAACTTTGACATCTCCTAGATCTTAATTGCCAGAATCCCTCAGACAATTGCAAGTTTATTTCAGTATATAATCCCCCCACCAACAGACACCACATTCTCTTTTGCTTCTTAATTGATATGAATTGATTTGCGAGATAACATTTCTTTGAAAAGCAAGATAAAACTAAAAATAGCTCAAAAGACAAAGTGAAAATTTCTAGTCAAGATAAATAATTAAAATATTAATCTGTAAATAAATTACAGTAAAATTAAATTCAAAATGAAAGTGGCTGTTGTGCTCTGTATTTATCTGGAAATATTTGTTTCCTTCACTCAAATGTAGCTTTCTTAATATCCTTAGCAATTGCTGCAAACTATAGCCTAGTAAACTACTACCAGATGTGGAAATAATATACTTAAGTAATCACGGAATCATACTGTTGGAAAGTACATTAGAGACCATCTACTCTATCTTTCTGCTCAGCTCAGGAAAACATGCAATGCAAGATGCATCTACAGTATTCTTGAGAGATAGCCATTCAGTCTTCCCTTAAATATATCCATCAAAAGAGAATATGCCACAACCTGGCACAGCCTGTTTCCTAATCAAACATCTGCAAGCATTAGGAAGTTTTCCCCAAAGTTCATCTAAAATCTATCATTGCAATTTCCACTTTTGATAGCATGGCCTCTACGTAGAAATAAATACCTTAAGTTCCATATAATTTACTATATATCAGAGTTCTTATGAGGATAATACTGTATATCCATAAGCAGTTGCTATTAAGTGGTAATAAGTAGTCAGTAATCGTTGATCTAAGGGGGGCGTGGTGGCTCAGTGGGTAAGACGCCAGGCTTGTCGATCGGAAGATTGCAAGTTCGGAGGTTCGAATCCCTAGCCCTGCGTGTGGAGTGAGCTCCCGCACTAGCTCCAGCTCTTGCCAACCTAGCAATTCGAAAGCATGCAAATGCAAGTAGATGAATAGGTACCACTTCGGTGGGTAGGTAACAGCGTTCCGCACGTGTCATGCGGCCACATGACCGTGGAAGCGTCTTCGGACAACGCTGGCTCTTTGGCTAACAAACGGAGATGAGCACCGGCCCCTAGAGTCGGACACGACTGCACAAATGTGCGGGGGGAACCTTTACCTTTTAAATGTATTGTCGAAGGCTTTCACGGCCGGAGTTCGATGGCTGTTGTGGGTCTTCCGGGCTGTGTGGCCGTGTTCTGGAAGTTGTGGTTCCTAACGTTTCGCCAGCATCTGTGGCCAGCATCTTCAGAGGGCAGGAGCACAGATAGAGAGAAGCAGAGATTTTGCTTCTATCTGTGCTCCTGCCCTCTGAAGATGCTGGCCACAGATGCTGGCGAAACGTTAGGAACCACAACTTCCAGAACACGGCCACACAGCCCGGAAGACCCACAACAGCCATTTACCTTTTTACTTTACCTTTAATCGTTGATCTACTCTAGATCAGAAAGATATGCCAGCAGGTTTTGTCTACAATAAGGAATACTACATTCTGTGAGAGATCCAGTGAATACTAATCAGCTATGTGGATAGATACTGAAACCAAGAGAAAATCGGTCCTTTTCTATCAACCACTCCTTAAAATTATGCTATGCACAACTCACATTTTACCGACAAGACAGAGATGACAGATTTTAATCGTACCACACAATACTAGACAGCAGTTTATAATGTCAGACTTAAGTTACAAAGACCGAAGTTCAGACCTCTGTTCAGCCATGAACAACATTGTTAATTACTATTTTCAACCTACTTACTTCAGAGGGTTTTCTGAGAAAGAACTCTTTGCCCTACCTTGAAATCTGAGGAGGAGGAGGAGAAGAAATAATAATGATAATAACAATAACAATAATAAATACAATATTTATAAAATAATTGGGACAAATAAGGATTCTATAAACTTTGACTGACATGAAAAGAATGACAAAATTTGAAAATTGTGAAAAAACACATTTGAAATTCAGTTTGCATTTTCGGTATATACTTTTCATATATTCTGAGCAATGTTCTTATGTATGTTACCCTATTCCTGGGTTATTCCCTTATCTTTAAATCATGTATGGCAGAATATTAATGGTCCATGAAAGTGTTATTTTTAAAAAACAAACCAAGGAAAGGTTTTCTTCTCCAGTGCTTTAGGAAGCTGGGATGACATATTACATTTCAGAAGTGTCACAGAACTACTGTGTGGTAAATGGTTCACAGAGAAATGAAGCTGTGATATAAGGCTGACTCATTCAGATTTGCATAGTAACAGTTGCTCATCACAGCTGTATGTATGCAAAATATTCATGTTTTTCATTAGCAGAAGAGAAAACAAATCCTAATAATTTGGAGCACTAGGTACAATGCCTGCTGGAATCAATCAACAATACCTTAATAAATTAATGAAACCAGTAGGCAGCTGGTACTGTCTTCTGAATAATAATGGGAATAGTTGTTTCACATGTCACTATGTGCCTTGGTTAAAAAGTGTTCTGTTTGCATGAGTCATCTGGTTGAGCTGAACATTTTGTTCCCAAAATCATCTCCCCTGATACCACATTGTTCAGGCTGAGCCATAAAATATAACATGGAAAAAGCATGATAAAGTGAACCTAAACCAAATGCACAATGAGATTTGACATGAACCCTCCAAAGGCTAGAGGCCTGATGTTGATTTTGATGGTAGAAGAAAATGAAAAGCATGGAGTCTGAGTAAAGACAACACCTGGGGGACCTTATCAGACTCTTTGGGGTCCAAAAAGAAACTTTTGGCATCTCTACCACATTCCATTTTTTGTTGAATTATATTCAGGTTAGGGAAGAATACCTTTAGGAGCTGATTCACGGGTTGCTATAACAGTATGCCTTTAGATGAGCTTCCCCATTATTGAATCAAAGAGTACGAAGAATTATCAACTGCTATTTTATACACACACACACACACACACACACAGAGAGAGAGAGAGAGAGAGAGAGAGAGAGAGAGAGAGACCAAGATAGAATAGGTGACAAAAGCTAGCATCCAAGAAAAATTAAATTAGAAAGGAGGGTAGGTAGAGTTCCCAAATTTGGTATTTTGAAAAAGAAGCCTTACTGGGTTATTTCACTTAGTATATATTAGACTACAGCTGCCAGCATCAACAGCCAGCATGGCCTCGGGTTCAGCACAGACATGTACCTTTCAATAGGAAAGCAAATTAAAAATAAAAGGAAAATTGCAGCCTTGGAAAGCCATCTGTTTCTCAAGTGCTTTGAAACAAGACAGAGGGAGGGCAAAGATCAACAGGGCCTCTCCCCCTCATTTGCAGTGGGACCTCCCATACCTCCTGCGCTCCCTGCAAATCATGTTATTGCAATATGTGAACCCAGTCAATTACATTTTTTAACACACCATGGTTAAATGAACTATAGCTTACCCTGATATATCAACTTGCTCAAAGACTGCAATGTTGTTGCTAGTGATGATAAGCTTTGGGCATGATGGCAACTTAGAAATCAAGCTAACCACTGTTTCCCTTACTGCCTCCTCCCTTGAAAGAATGACATTCTATTTTGGATATTGGATGAGTCTGCAAATGGCTGGTTTTGCCATCCCTACTTCAAGAGCTGAATTGGACAAATTCATACACGATAGGTACAGCTTCTGATGGTAACCCAATTTTTGAGTGCTAATGTATTGTCGAAGGCTTTCACGGCCAGAGTTCGATGGCTGTTGTGGGTCTTCCGGGCTGTGTGGCCGTGTTCTGGAAGTTGTGGTTCCTAACATTTCGCCAGCATCTGTGGCCAGCATCTTCAGAGGGCAGGAGCACAGACAGAAGCGAAATCTCTGTGCCCAGGTAGAGTGGCAATGTTCTATTTATAGAGCTAAATTATAGGAGATTAGGTGGGGTTTTTTGTTGTGTTGAAATGTTAACGAGTGGCTGATGAGCGTGATTAGCATGTTCATTGTGAGAAGTATTCCCATGTCCTGGTGGTTGGACTGAGTTCGTTGACCTTTTGCAGGCTGTGTTTTTCAGGACTGGTAGCCAGGTTTTGCTAATTTTTAAACTTTCTTCTTTTTTATTGTAACTGTGCTGGTGTTTGTGAATTTCAATGGCTTCTCTGTATAATCTGGTGTAGTGGCTTTTGGTGTTGTCCAGTATTTCTGTGTTTTCAAATAGGATTTTGTGTCCCGTTTGCTTGAGAGCATGTTCAGCTACTGAAGATTTTTCTGGTTGCTGTAGTCTGCAGTGTCTTTCATGTTCTTTTATCCTGGTGCGAATGCTTCGTTTTGTGGTACCGATGTATACTTGTCCGCAGCTGCATGGTATGCGGTATACTCCTGCAGCGGTGCGGGGGTCCCTTTTGTCTTTTGCTGATTTTAGCATTTGTTGTATTTTCCTGGTGGGTCTGAAGACTGTTTGAAAGTTGTGTTTTTCCATCAGTTTTCCCATGCGGTCAGTGACTCCTTTGATGTAGGGCAGGAATACTTTGTTTGTGGGGGGCTGTTTTTCTTCAGTTGGATGTTGTTTTCTTGGTTTGATGGCTCTTTTTATTTCATTCTTGGAATAGCCATTCGCCTGTAGGACCCAATTCAGATGCTTAAGTTCATTGTTGAGAAATTGGGTTTCACAGTTTTGATTAGCACGATCCACCAAGGTTTTGATCATGCCTCTCTTTTGTCGTGGGTGGTGATTGGAATTTTTGTGCAGATACCGGTCTGTATGGGTGGGTTTTCTGTATACTTTGTGTCCTAGTTTGAGGTCTGGTTTGCGTATGACCAGCGTATCTAAAAATGGAAGTTTGCCGTCAGTTTCTTTTTCCATAGTGAATTGTATATTGGGGTGGATGCCGTTTAGGTGGTCCAGAAATTTCTCCAGTTCTTCTTCAGTATGACTCCAAATTGCGAAGGTGTCATCCACAAACCGGAACCAGACTGTTGGTGTAATGGGAGCCGATTCCAAAGCCTGTTTTTCAAAATGTTCCATGTAAAAGTTTGCTATGACTGGGCTCAGGGGGCTTCCCATGGCAACGCCATCCATCTGTTCGTAGAACTCATTCTCCCATTGAAAGTAACTAGTTGTTAGGCAGTGTTGAAATAAAGCTGTAATGTCTTCTGGGAAGATTTGCTTGATGAGTGCCAGGGTGTCCCTTACTGGTACCTTGGTAAACAGGGATACCACGTCAAAGCTGACCAGTTTGTCTGTGTGGTTGGGTTTTAGGGTGCTGATTTTGTTGATGAAGTGTCCTGAGTCTTTGATGTGTGATGGAGTCTGTCCGATGTGGGTCTGTAAAAGGGTTGCCAAATGTTTGGATAATTCATATGTCGGGGAGCCAATGGCACTTACAATGGGTCTGAGTGGGATCGAGTCTTTGGGGAGTCCGTATAGTCTTGGTGAGAGAGCTTCTGTCTTGCAAATACGTTGTAGTACGTTGGGATGCAGGGAGGAGCTCTTTATCAGTGTGTTGGTTTGCTTCATGATTTTGTTGGTTGGATCCCGTCTTATTGTTCTGTATGTGTTGGGGTCTAGTAGTTCTCTGATTTTGTCTTTGTATTCATATGTGTTCATAATTACTGTGGCGTTGCCTTTGTCCGCTGGAAGGATGATGATGTCTGGGTCCAAATTGAGGGTCTCTATGGCGTTTCTCTCCTTCTTAGTAATGTTGCTGGTAGGGGGCTTTGCTTTCCTTAGGATTCTTGCCACTTCACCCCTTATTTCTTCTGCTTCTTCCTCCGGCCGTTGGTGAATGGCTGATTCCACATTGGCAATGATATCTTCCACCGGAATTCTGGTGGGTGTAATTGCAAAGTTTCCTCCTTTGCTTAGGATGGAGGTTTCTTCAGGAGAGAGTAGGCGTTCTGTCAAATTGATGACAATGCGTGAAGTATCCAGTGCCGGTTTTGGTTGACTGTTTTGGCATTTGTTGAATTTTTGCTTTTGTCTGTTTGTGTAGTCAATGATGTCCTTTTCCATTTTTCTGTAAGATATGGTATCAATCTTGTCCCAATCCTGGCTTCTCATTTTGTGACTGAGGCTCATATGTGTGGCGAATAGATCTTTTTCTGTGTTGGCAAGATTTCTGCGGGTTGTGTGAATTCTCTCACGCAGGAGGGCTTGTTCAAGGCGGTCGTAAATGCGGATGGCTTGTGATGGTCCTTTTTGTTCTGAGAAAGGCTGGAATGGTCCTGGTATCTCTACATCGCATTTGAGTGCTAAGCTCCCTACCTTTTGTCTCTTTCTTCATTCTTTGTTTCAACCTGTTGCTGTTGCCTCTCTCTACGATCTCCCTGTTCCCAATGCCTCCCTCCAACTGCCACATCCTCTCACCCAAACAACAACACATTCTATTTTGTCACTTTCTCTGCCTTGTCCTTCCAATATTTTCTCTGCCCTCTCTCTCTCTCTCACCTTCTTCTTTACATGCCTTCTTCGTCACCACATACACATAAAAAGGCCCCGTCTCCATTTTTTTAATCTTCTCGATCTGTCCCCGCACCCTTACAGCTGGTCCTTGACATGCCTTTTGAAGGCTGATGCTCAAAACCACTCTGCTGAACAATCATGCAGGAACATTTGGTGTCCAAACCATTATTGACTGCAAAGTGTTTCAGATTTCATGAGCACAAACAGAAAGAGGGTCTGTTGAAGCATATGTGAACTTAAGAGGCTGTCTCAACATTGTCAATTTGGTGAAGAGCTGAACAATACATAGAGAGATCAGCTAGTCTGTAGAATTTTGAAAGAAAGCATTAAAAAAAGACTCTTACAGATTTAACATTTAAGAGAGTATTTGAAATTACTATCTCCATGGAAACTGCTGCTAGAGATACTGTAGAGCAGTGTTTCTCAACCTCAGCAACTTTAAGATGTGTGGACTTCAACTCCCAGAATTCCCCAGCCAGCATGTCTCTGGCTGTTATTGCAAGTTTATACTGTATGTATAAACCTGCAATAACAGACAGAGAGTAACAGGTCAAAATGAACTGTACTATTGTTGTGGCAAATGTTCCCACCACAAGTATCTGTTCCTAACCATGATGATACCAAAATGATGAAAGGAATATTATGATGTCTTTTTATACTTGCATTGCAATGTCTCACAATGTCCTGCAAGGTAGCCTCCAGCAATTCATGGAGCGAGAATTGCCAGAAGTACAAGCTGGGTTTAGAAAAGGCAGAGGAACTAGAGACCAAATCGCCAATATCCGCTAGATCAGAGCTTTCCAAACGGTGTGTCGCAACACAAAAGTCTGTCGCCTGCGGGGCCCAGATGTGTCGCGTCAAAACCCGGAAGCACTGATGGTGCACCATCAGCGCTTCCGGGTTTTCCCACGGCGACACACCAACGGCGGCGCGCAAAAACCGAAAGCAGCAGCAGTGCTTCCAGGTTTTTGCACGCTGCCGCAATGGCGGCACTTCCGGGTTTTCCCGTTGCGACACACCAACGGCGGTTGGTGTGTCGCCGCGGGAAAACTTTGGAAAGCCCTGCGCTAGATAATGGAGAAAGCCAGGGAGTTTCAGAAAAACATCTATTTTGTTTTATTGACTATTCTAAAGCCTTTGACTGTGTGGATCATAACAAATTGTGGCAAATTCTTAGTGGTATGGGGATACCAAGTCTTCTTGTCTGCCACCTGAGGAATCTGTATAACGACCAAGTAGCAACGGTAGGAACAGATCACAGATCACGGAACAACGGGGAACAACCGACTGGTTTAAGATTGGATGGAACAACGGACTGGTTTAAGATTGGGAAAGGAGTACGGCAGTGTTGTATACTCTCACCCTACCTATTCATCCTGTATGCAGAACACATCATGCAACATGCTGGGCTTGAGGAATCCAAGGCTGGAGTTAAAGTCGCTGGAAGAAACATTAACAATCTCAGATATGCAGATGATACCACTTTGATGGCTGAAAGCGAGGAGGAGCTGAGGAGCCTTATGACGAAGGTGAAAGAAGAAAGTGCAAAAGCTGGGTTGCAGTTAAACCTAAAAAAAAACAAGATTATGGCAACCAGCTTGATTGATCACTGGCAAATAGAGGGAGAAAAAGTGGAGGCAGTGACAGACTTTGTATTTCTAGGCGCAAAGATTACTGCAGACACTGACTGCAGCCAGGAAATCAGAAGACGTCTACTTCTTGGGAGGAGAGCAATGACAAATCTTGATAAAATAGTTAAGAGCAGAGACATCACACTGACAACAAAGGTCCGCATAGTTAAAGCAATGGTATTCCCTGTAGTAACCTAGGTCTGCGAGAGCTGGACCATAAGGAAGGCTGAGCGAAGGAAGATAGATGCTTTTGAACTGTGGTGTTGGAGGAAAATTCTGAGAGTGCCTTGGACTGCAAGAAGATCAAACCAGTCCATACTCCAGGAAATAAAGCCAGACTGCTCACTTGAGGGAATGATATTAAAGGCAAAACTGAAGTACTTTGGCCATATAATGAGAAGACAAGATACCCTGGAGAAGATGCTGATGCTAGGGAAGGTGGAAGGCAAAAGGAAGAGGGGCCGACCAAGGGCAAGATGGATGGATGATATTCTGGAGGTGACGGGCTCAACCTTGGGGGAGCTGAGGATGGCGATGGCCAACAGGAAGCTCTGGCGTGGGCTGGTCCATGAAGTGAAGAGTCGGAAGCGACTGAACGAATAAACAACAACAAATTACTCAGGGAAAAGCAAACTATTTCCTAAACAACCAAGCCACTTCTCACTTACCTAATTTATTTATTTTTCTATAAAATGTATATAAATGGGGTGCATGCTATTGATGAACAATTTGATAATAAAAGTGAAAGAATAATTAACTTGGAAATTATAGCCTAAAAAGTGAGATGAGACCAGGAATATGGCTCACACCAGAAGTGATTGGCAAACCATATCAATGCAGTTGGACATTAATTCTGTTTTATCGATTGTATCATAGCATGAATTTGAACAAAATTTCAGAGATCCTAAACTAAAGCCATCAGAAATACAGCTGAAAATTTATCCTAGAGAAAAGATCATTTCCACTGGAATGGTATCTGTAACTGTAAAATACAATAAGCAGCAAAGCATGTTGGGCTTATATGATGTGAAAATTGGTGGATTGACACTCTGAGATTATGATTGGCTGAGTAAGCTGCTGCTTGACTGGGGCTACATCAACAGCCTGAACACAACACTTCCTCTCATGCAGATCAATGACAGTAAGCTGAAAATGTATTGGAAGATGCAGCATCTGCATTCAAAGATGGCATTGGTTTCTAGCACATCAAAGGTGGAATAACATACTACACTCAAGTTTCAGAGAGCACTGCAATGCAAGGGCTAAGGGGGCTAAGATGGAGGGCCCAGCCACATGATTGAAACCCCACTGCTTTCCATGTGTGTTGCCACTGCGCACATATGCAAAGGGGTGGGGCTACAGTCGCGCCCGCCATCTTGGCCCTCTCACTGTGGACGCCTCTGCAAAGCACAGTTCTTTATACAAAAAGGTGCACACTTCAAAAGTTAACTGGAGTCCATCAGCTATACATGTGATTCCAGTAGCTAGAAAGAATGGAATTGTCAGATCCATTGTGATTTTAGACTTACTGTACCATTAATTGCACAAATTAATTTGCACAAAGACTGCACAAATGTGCGGGGGGAACCTTTACCTTTACCTTACCATTAATTGACTATTACAGGCTTACTTTATTTATTTATTTGGTAAATGTATAGAGTCACCCATGTCACATATGTGACTCTGAGTGGTGTACAAAGTTAAAAACACAAAAACAATACAACAAAATAACAAAAAACACAACAAAAATCATTAACAAAATAATAAAAATAATAAAAAAAACCATTAAAAACATAATCGGGGGAGAGCGCACTTAATTTCCCTAGTAATTTGCCTACAATTAAGGGCATTTTTGCTAACTGTGCTGAGGGACATCATTTCAGCAAAATGAGTCCAGCAGAGGCTCATTTACAAATGGAAATGAAAGAAGATTCCAGAGTGTTTCTAACCATACGTACACACTAAGGATTTGGAATAGCATCTGCACCAGAGCTTTGGCAGAGAGCTCTGGACCAAGTGCTACAAGGCTATCTAGACACCCAGTGCTACTTAGATGGCCTCATTGTCACCTAAGAAAATAATGAGGTGCATCTGCAAAATTTCAAGATAGCACTCCAGAGATTGGTGGACTGCAGTCTTTGAGCATGACATAATTGATGTGAATTTTTTAAACCTATTACATATTGCATTTGTACCCTTCACACATAAGACCTACACAAGTGTACAGAGAAAGCTGTCATGAATACCTCAAGGCTACAGGACATGTCAAAGCAATGATCCTTTTTAGGTTTTGTTAACTATTTTAACAGATTTCTGCCAAATTTAGCTACAGTCTTGTACCCTTTGAATACCTTATTACAAATGGGGAGGGAATGGCAGTGGATAAAACAGTGTGAACAAACCTTCACAAGAGCAAAGAAAATGGTGTCGTCAAACACAGCGCTCACAGAATATAACCCACACTTACCAGAGAAGATAGCCTTTCCATCATAACTATGAAACATCTCCACTGAACGAACTGCGCTAGCAAGAGGTGGACACAGCGCTCACAGAATATAACCCACACTTACCAGAGAAGATAGCCTTTCCATCATAACTATGAAACATCTCCACTGAACGAACTGCGCTAGCAAGAGGTGGACACAGAAAAAACAAAGGAAGGTCTGGCCCTCTCTTATGTTGCAGAGATTGCTCCTGATAACACACTGAGCAGCTAAAGAGAACCACATCGCTGAAAGAAGAAGTTGTGACTGATGTGGTTGGAGATTCATCTGTAACTCCTGATTTACCACTAAAGCAGACACACAGCAGGTAGTTGCTCCACACTCACCAGTACAGCGGTCACTTTTGTGCTGACAGATGTTATTCCATTTGCATAACAAGGCCACCACAGGGCTTAGATTTGTGAACATAATATGGGTTTGCATCTTCTTGAGGAAGGGTGTAGATATTGCATTATTATGTTATTGATTGATTAAGCACACCTCTGATCTAGGACTCTTGCTCAATTACCTTGGGCTGCTAATATATGTTGTAATTGTTGCAGACTCACTGGAGTTACTTCGTTTATAAATTTCATTAAAGCAGACAACAGAAAAACCCTACCCCTGACTCTAGTGTCTTTTGTTTAATCATAGAAAAGACACAACAAAACTTATCGCAATTGTCTTAAAAGCTTACAGACACACTCTCATATGAATAGCAGCCAACACACACATTTCACAGAGATGAGGATAATTCCCCCCCACCTCCTACTTATACATTTACTTCTAAAAGGGGCAATTACTTAAAAGGCAGATTTGAAAGAAAAGAACACCTAAACAAAATGAAATGTGCTTTGCCACTTATATTTCCCTGAAAGAAGGATAAAAGCATAATAAAGTCTGGACTGATTCACTACCGTTAGTTAGACCATTCCTTCGGACACTCCTTGTGTCTGCAGGGCTCCAAGTACAATTGTTCAAAAACCAATCTTTGTGCAAGAACCATTTTTGAAACATTCTTTTATGCTTGTCTGCAGTTGCTTACAGCTCATTTACATGTTGTCTTTTTCATGAGAATTATTTGGTGGCATAATGGTGCTTATTGGTACCATGGGACTCATGGTACCATAGGAACAGGAGACAGTCTTCTTGAGTTGGTAGCATGGTTGGAATTTGGGAAGTATATGGTGCGCATGGCTAGTCACAAATATCTAAATTTTAGAACAGAGTTCTCAACCTTGGCAATATGTCTATGAAGGTTCTCAGTCATCCAGGTGGAATTGCCTGTAGCTTGAATCATGTCAACTGGATTTCTATTTTCTCAGTGGAAACGTTTCGCTCCTTATCCAAGGAGCTTCTTCAGTCTGAGCAAAGTTGGTAAGGGAATCCTAAATATGTTTCTAGGTAGCTGTGTGACCTTACACCTGGGGTCATGGTTATATTGAGATGTTATTTTAAGTCCTTTTATCATCTAAAGGAGGATCGTTAAGATCACCATGCTGCTGTTGAGCTTGCGAAATGGTCTTAATTCAACAAGCAAGCTCAACAGCAGCATGGTGATCTTAACGATCCTTCTTTAGATGATAAAGGGACTTAGAAATAACATCTCAAAATAACCATGACCTAGCCCCAGGTGTAAGGTCACACAGCAACATATTTAAGGATTCCCTTACTAACTTTGCTCAGACTGAAGAAGCTCCTTGGATAAGGAGCGAAACATTTCCACTGAGAAAATAGAAATCCAGTTGACATGATTCAAGCTACCGTCAACCTTGGCAACTTTAAGATGTATGGACTTCAACTCCCAGAATTCCCCAGCCAACCATGCTGGCTAGGGAATTCTGGGAGTTGAAGTCCACACATCTTAAAGTCGCCAAGGTTGAGAAGCCCAGTTTTAGAAGATTAAATTTCCCCCAGGATGCTTTCTACCATCCCGGTGACATTTGCAGCTTAAAGGCATTCCTGTAAATAAATATAATGCTTGAAACTAGCATTTTGTTTTGCAGCATGCTAGTTTACTATGTATTTGCTTTTATTAAAATTATATTTAAAACAAAGTTAGATGAGACAAGAAACTATAATCCATGATCTATAATCCCTAGTTTACCAACCACAGTGTTTGGATTCACATTTTATGCTAAGAGTAGTCTGGCGGATACAATGGTATCTGCAGGCACCCGGTTGTTTACCTCTGTCTTGGAAATCTAGCCCAAACAAAAGGGAGTTTAACATCTTATGTCTGTTTTCTTAAATTGTAAATAATCTCACAGGATGCTGTGTTCACACATCACGCTTATCCATGTGTAGCTTCCCTGTGGTTTATTTTAGGGGGCAATTTTCCCAATGTAAGGGACTGCAGCTTGTTTCCCTTTTCACCTGGATTTCCACAGGCAGCATCAATGGAACAGTGGTGGTATCATAGAAAAAGGCAGGATTAATCTTTTTGGCCTTCTAAACTTTCTTTTTTTAAAATCGAGTTTAAGGGCAGGAATAGGACCAAGAAGATTTTGGAGGAAAAGTTGATTTTATTTTTTCCCCTTGAAATCAGCCCATCCTCCCCAAATGGCTTGAAACTACAAAACTGCTGAATGTTTAGTGTCAGGTTCTTTAAAGTTGGTAATGCCTCCCAGAATAGTTTGCCTCCAGAAACATCCTATTCCCTATCCACCTCTATTTTACGAAAGGAAAGGAAAAGAAAATTGCATTGCTGAAAATTGTCCATTTTGCTGCTGAATGTCAGTGATACAATCTTGGGGTGCATGTAGACTATGGGTTGCCCATCCCTGGTTTATTCAACCTATTTTTCTCCTGGGTTTATATGACAAAGCATGGTTAATTTGTGGTCCAACCTGTTATGAGAACACAATGGGTAAGTATGATTGAGGAGTCTTCCTACTGGCAAGGCCAAATAAGTCTAAGCAACAGAGTATAGCCAGATACTTATACTGAAGACTCCAGTGTGGAGCTGAGAGAATGGAGGATTAACTCTTTTATCTCTGGCTTCAGTCTTGACAATCTTTCTCCTCCAATTCAAACACACAAACACACAAAATGCGCCTGGCATTTTGTGCTTTAAAGTGCTTTCCTAGATTGGTGAAACAAAAAGAGAAGAGGGAGGGAGGGAGAGAGAGAGAGATGTTGAAAAAGAATGGATCGAATATTCCACTTACAATGAAAGCAAGAGATTCCTCTGGCCACTTTCATTTACTCCCCAAACCCTTTCTTACTGGCTGAGTACAACTATCACATTAAACTACAGTTTTACTATAGCTTGCTGATTAAGCCACAATCAGCTGGGTTCATATAGCATGCTAAACCATAAACCATGGTTTACAAATCAATATGGCTGGGTTCACACAACACATCTGGTGCATCAAGTGGCATACAAATACTTAAAATGCCTAATCCTGACAAGGGAAAGTGAACCCAGCATTCCCGAAAGGTATAATGTGTCTATTTCTTTTTTTTTTCTTCTTGACTGATATTCTCTGGAACAGAGCTTTCCAAACTGTGTGTCGGGACACGTTAGTGCAGAGCTTTCCAAACTGTGTGTCGCGACACAAAAGTGTGTCGCCACACACAGCGTGGTGTGTCGCCATACCACCCGGAAGCGGCGGCGCGCGCGTGCACGGCGGCAGCAGCAGCGGCACGGGATCAGTGGTTCCACGTTTTAGTGGAGGCTGCCGCCGCCGCTGTGTACGCGCACGCCGCCGCACGCCCCCCGCACCGCCGCCGTGCATGCGTGCGCCACCGCACGCCCCCCGCGCCGCCGCCGTGCACGCCGCCGTGCACACGCGCGCTACCGCACGCCCCCCGTGCCGCCGCCGTGCACACGCGCGCTACCGCACGCCCCCCGCACCGCCGCCATGCACGTGCACACCGCCGCCGCCGCTGGTGTGTCGCCAGCGGCGGCACTTTGGAAAGCCCTGCGTTACTGTGTCGGCTGCAGTGTCTGGGTGTGTCAGGGCTGCTGCTGCCTCCGAGCCCTGCCAGGATTCCACGCAGGTCCTAGTGCCTGCCTTGTGCCTTGCTGCCTCCAAACCTGCTGTGATTCTGCGCAGATCCTAGTGCCTGCCTTGTGCCCTGCTGTACGAGTGTGTCGCAAAATGATGCCCTGCTGTAAGAGTGTGTCGCAAAATGATGCATGTCTAAAAAGTGTGTCACCAACATGAAAAGTTTGGAAAGCTCTGCTCTGGAAAGAATGAGATGGGAGAAGATATGGGTGACAAATGAAAATGAGATTTTCTGTCCCCCTTTGTGAATAATACAGAGCAACTACGTACATTAAATACCACAATTCTCCTGTTTAGCAATTGATAGTCTTCTTCCAGACCAAGAAAGGAACTTGAAAAATGTTTAACTTTATTTCTGTAACAAACATATAAGAGCAGTGGCCACCAGTCATTTTAATTTAAGGCATAAAATTGCTACGACATTGTAATATTTTCTGGTGGCTTTTTTTTACTGAGACCAGTAAATCTAGTGGTAAACATTTTGCAGAAATAATTTCCCTAATTGGAAATGCCTCTTTACTATGTTTATGTAACAATTTACTGTTAAGCTCATGCTCAAAATGTGGAATTTGGAAGCAATCATAATATAAATATTTACTTGGGTATTCCATTCTGTATCAGTTAGACAGGGTCATCACATTAAGTTTAGACATTTCTTACAAAAAGTAAGTAGTTTGTTCACAATCAGCTTCCGGTGCTCTTATTTCAATCCCCCCCCACCCCGCACCCAATTCAGCCCCATCGCTCACTGGGGAAGTGAGAACACTTCTTTGAACCACTTTATTTAATGTGCATAAAGGAAGCTTCTGTAATCCTACAGCAGAGTTGGGCAACTTTCCCAAGATTGAGGACACTCTATCCTGCAGTGTTATGTTGATTTCTGAATCTATTTACATGCTTTATTTTCATTTTCCCCCCTCATCATTAAAGGAAATCTAGTATTTTTCCTACAAGCACTGAATCATCATTCCTGCACTCCACTTCCTTTAAGTCTACCCTTATCCTGAAATCTTCACAATGTTTTCTAAAATTTGCAGACAACTTTAGAGGGGAAAAAAGCCTGTTTGGGACAACTTCCAATCTCTATCACCCCACAGGTTATAATGTATTCTATTATATATAGTATATATATCTGTGATACTGTATATCTAGTCTATGGTGTATATCACGAACTAAATTCAACTTTTATTTCATTTTTTAAAAAAAAAGGTTTCACACATTTAAATAAAATATGGATGTATATGTCATATAGGTCCACAAAGAGGATGCTTGTGCTTTCTCCTCAAACTAAGTTCATTGATAGTTTGAAAGCAAAGGCAGAATTTAATAATAATAATAACAACAACGACTTATGCATACACTCCTTCTTTTGCTCTCCAAAACAGGATTTCTCTGTAAGAGAGGTCTGGAAACAACCCTTCCCCAAGGCTGTACTTTTATATCACTTGTGATGCTATCCAAGTATGCAGTTGACCCCACAACCATTGGCTTCCCCAGTTAGCATTATCTGTTTATATTATTATGCATTGGCCATATCAGTATCCACCCTCTTAATTACTTAAGTACTAACACCATGCAATGGCCCACTAAAACTATGCCTAATGTTTGGGTTGTGTGTTGTTGTTGGAACTATTTCTTTTGTTGTTTATTCGTTCATTCGCTTCCGACTCTTCGTGACTTCATGGACCAGCCCACGCCAGAGCTTCCTGTTGGCCGTCGCCACCCCCAGCTCCCCCACGGTCAAGTCCGTCACCTCCAGAATATCATCCATCCATCTTGCCCTTGGTCGGCCCCTCTTCCTTTGGCCTTCCACTTTCCCTAGCATCAGCTTCTTCTCCAGGGTATCCTGTCTTCTCATTATGTGGCCAAAGTACTTCAGTTTTGCCTTTAATATCATTCCCTCAAGTGAGCAGTCTGGATTTATTCCCTGGAGTACGGACTGGTTTGATCTTCTTGCAGTCCAAGGCACTCTCAGAATTTTCCTCCAGCACCACAGTTCAAAAGCATCTATCTTCCTTCGCTTAGCCTTCCTTATGGTCCAGCTCTCGCAGCCATAGGTTACTACAGGGAATACCATTGCTTTGACTATGCGGACCTTTGTTGTCAGTGTGATGTCTCTGCTCTTAACTATTTTATCAAGATTTGTCATTGCTCTCCTCCCAAGAAGTAGACATCTTCTGATTTCCTGGCTGCAGTCGGTGTCTGCAGTAATCTTTGCGCCTAGAAATACTGTACAAAATCTGTCAAAGCCAGTTATCAATCAAGCTGGTTGCCATGATCTTGGTTTTTTTGAGGTTTAACTGAAACCCAGCTTTTGCACTTTCTTCTTTCACCTTCCTCATAAGGCTCCTCAGCTCCTCCTCGCTCTCAGCCATCAAAGTGGTATCATCTGCATATCTGAGTCTGTTAATGTTTCTTCCAGCGATTTTAACTCCAGCCTTGGATTCATCAAGCCCAGCACCAAGTTAAGTACAAAGCTAAAAAGCAAGGAATATCTGCATTTGCACTGGACATTCACGTATGTATGTATGTATGTATGTATGTATGTGTATATATATATATATATATATATATATATATATATATATATATATATATTACTGAATAATTTGCATCTCAATGTGTATAGATTGTATGTCATCTATATATCTATTTTTGAACTTTGCTGGAATGATTTGCCAACCACAGCACTTTTGCCAGTGACACTTTTAGCTATCCCCAAAACCTCAGCTTTGTTTGCCAAATACTTTTAAATATTAAATAAAACATTAACATGGACTTTGCAACAATATTTCTGGAAGTTGCTATAAATCTAATTTCATTCCTGGGTACTTTTGTTTTAAATAATCAATGTACCTTATACCAGAGCTTCCAGGCTAGTGATTTGGAGTGGCTCCAGTGTGGGGATTATGTACTAATGGAACTGCATCAGGTTTCAAAGTTACATTAGGTTTCATAGACTGGTATTGGATGTCCCAGCTCCTATCTGAATCTCATTTCAATGAGCTATGACAGCTATTAAAGCCCTAGGCATGCTTTGACTACTGCCTGTCAAATGTACATGCTGTCCGGAATTCTTGCACCTGTCAAAGATAGTCAAAATCCAATATGCCATACTGCCACAGTATATAACATTTCAGACAAGCAACACGTATAGAGACTCACAAATTCAGATCCAACTGGTGGGTTTTTTTGTATTCATTTTGCATCCATATTGTAACCTTTCTGATTTCACAGCATCATTATTTTTAAGATGCCATAAGATTGTGAAAGAGCGGTTGACTTCATTCTACCAATCTAACCCAATGTTGCTGGGATAGATGGCACTTGTTGTCCATGCCTGCAACAGGAACACTGAAATGTGCTAGGAGAAAATGAGGAAAAATAATAGCCTTGCTGTCTATGCAAGACAGCATGTTTACAAGGTCAGCAAATATTGAGCAATCCTCCATATTTCTTTGGGACTCTGTTATGCTATTTTTACATAACCTGTTTGGACTGAATCCAGGATGGATTCCCATTAGATACTATTATTCAAAGATTTTTCTCTGACCTCTTAACACCAATTGACACCCAGAATAAGGAACAGCAGGTTAGGCAACTAAATGGAAGTATTCTAAAAGGGAGAAGCCATGGTTAATTATTGTGTTGGAATTACAAATCAGGATGTTCTTTATCTGAATCTTGTCTCTGCTTTTGGCAAGTTATTTAAACTGCAGCTATCACATACTGGAAGATTCAATAATCTAAGTCAAACATACTATAGAACAATATGTAGTGACATCAGTCATGTCATTTGCCTGTTAAAAATTAATCACATGCATTATATTCAGCATCTTCTGGTTCATCTGTTGTTTACAAGTCTCAATATTGAAAGAGAAAGCTGATTTTGAAGGACAGCAAATAAAATAAATAAAAATAAATAGTCTTATTTTTCCTATTAGCAAACTATTTCCCAGGGCAACATTCTTTGAGGGTCGTATGGCTGAAAAGTGCACGTGTGTTCCCATATAGGAATACAAATCAATCAATCAATAGAAAATAGTTCATTAGATTAAAAGGTTAGGGATTGGGGGAATTATAGGATGAAAAGGAGATGATTAATTGTTCAAATATGAATCAGTATAATAAATGTCTTTCAGTGGGAAGAGTGATCTTGCTGATGCAACGTGGTGACTTTTGGCCTTTTTGGCTTCCAGATTTGCAGCAGTTCTTTCATAACACTTGAATGATTTCAAGCGACAACAGCACTGATCTCCCTGGATCCCATCCAGATATGAAGCTTAAGCATTTTTATGTGGAAGAAGCCAAATTCCATAGACCAGTAATTAAAGACAGGCAAAATGCTGATCATTTGAGTGTTAAAATGTTTAAAAGATTTGAAAATATATTTATTTTAATTTAATTTTGTACAAAGCTTCTAACAGAGTTCAAGATTATAAATGCTTCCATAGCAAGACTGGAAATCTGGATGTATGGCTGCTTTTTCAGGATTTAATTTCTATTTCAATGTGTTACTTACAGTGGGAGATAACCATAATTTGACATAATTCAGTTCTATTTAAGCCCTAGAAATTATATTCTTTTCTTGCTCATCCCATGCATTTGGAATAAGACAATTTACCTCCTATTATCTCTTCATATCTGAATACAAGGTAATACAGTATATAGATTATTTAGGATGGATTCCCTATGAGACTTTGCATGAGTGTTTTACACTGCCTAGGAAACAGACTTTTAACACAAAACAGTAACAGTATCTTTTAAATTATTTTTAAGACGGGGGCTTCATATCAGTGTGTTAAGTTGATGCACATAACCATACCAAACAATATATATGTACTTTGTTTCCATTATAATATATGAATATGATAAATAAGTAGGGGTGGACTTATAAATTACTTCTGTCCTTGTTGTTGTTGTTCAGTCGTTTATTTATTTATTTATTTATTTATTTAATTTATATAAAGTTTAGTCTTGTCCGACTCTTCGTGACCTCATGGACCATAGCACGCCAGGCCTTCCTGTCCTCCACTGTCTCTCGGAGTTTACTCAAATTCATGTTCGTTACATCGGTGATGCTATCTAACCATCTCATCCTCTGCCGTCCCCTTCTCCTTTTGCCTTCAGTCTTTCCCAGCATCGGGATCTTTTCCAGTGAGTCCTCTCTTCTCATTAGGTGGCCAAAGTATTTGAGCTTCAGCTTCAGCATCTGTCCTTCCAATGAGCAGTCAGGGTTGATTTCCTTTAGGATTGACTGGTTTGACCTCCTTGCAGTCCAAGGGACTCTCAAGAGTCTTCTCCAGCACCACAGTTCAAAAGCATCAATTCTTTGGCACTCAGCCTTCCTTATGGTCCAACTCTCACAGCCATACATTACTACTGGAAAAACCATAGCTTTAACTATACGGACCTTTGTCGGCAAGGTGATGTCTCTGCTTTTTAATATGCTGTCTAGGTTTGCCATAGCTTTCCTCCCAAGGAGCAAGCGTCTTTTAATTTCATGGCTGCAGTCACCATCTGCGGTGATCTTGGAGCCCAAGAAAATAAAATCTGTCACTGCTTCCATTTCTTCCCCTTCCATTTGCCAGGAAGTGATGGGACCAGATGCCATGATCTGAGTTTTTTTAATGTTGAGTTTCAAGCCAGCTTTTGCACTCTCCTCTTTCACCCTCATCAAGAGGCTCTTTAGTTCGTCTTCACTTTCTGCCATTAGGGTGGTATCGTCTGCATATCTGAGGTTGTTGATATTTCTCCTGGCAATCTTAACTCCGGCTTCTGATTCATCCAGCCCAGCATTTCTCATGATGTACTCTGCATATAAGTTAAATAAGCAGGGTGATAATATACAGCCTTGTCGTACTCCTTTCCCAATTTTGAACCAGTCAGTTGTTCCATGTCCGGTTCTAACTGTTGCTTCTTGACTCGCATACAGGTTTCTCAGGAGACAGGTAAGGTGGTCTGGTACTCCCATCTCTTTAAGAGTTTGCCACAGTTTGTTGTGATCCACACAATCAAAGGCTTTAGCGTAGTCAATGAAGCAGAAGTAGATGTTTTTCTGGAACTCTCTTGCTTTTTCCATGATCCAGTGAACGTTGGCAATCTGATCTCTAGTTCCTCTGCCTTTTCGAAACCCGGCTTGCACTTCTGGTAGTTCTCGGTTCACATACTGCTGAAGCCTAGCTTGTAGGATTTTGAGCATAACCTTGCTAGTATGTGAAATGAGCGCAATTGTACGGTAGTTTGAGCATTCTTTGGCATTGCCCTTCTTTGGCATTGGAACGTAAACTGACCTTTTCCAATCCTGTGGCCACTGTTGAGTTTTCCAAATTTGTTGGCATATTGAGTGCAGCACTTTAACAGCATCATCTTTTAGAGTTTTAAATAGCTCAGCTGGGATACTGTCTTCTCCACTAGCTTTGTTGTTAGTAATGCTTCCTAAGGCCCACTTGACTTCACTCTCTAGGATGTCCGGCTCAAGGTCAGTGACCACACCATTGTATTTATCAGGGATATTAAGATCTTTCTTGTATAGTTCTTCTGTGTATTCTTGCCACCTCTTCTTAATCTCTTCTGCTTCTGTTAGGTCCCTGCCTTTTTTGTCCTTTATCATGCCCATCTTTGCACAAAACGTTCCCTTGATATCTCCAATTTTCTTGAAGAGATCTCTAGTCTTCCCCATTCTATTGTTTTCCTCGATTTGTTTGCATTGTTCATTTAAGAAGGCCTTCTTATCTCTCCTTGCTATTCTCTGGAATTCTGCATTCAGTTGTTTATATCTTTCCCTTTCTCCCTTGACTTTTGCTTCCCTTCTTTCCTCAGCTATTTGTAAAGCCTCATCAGTCAGCCACTTTGCTTTCTTGCATTTCTTTTTCTTTGGGATGCTTTTAGTTGCTTCCTCCTGTACAATGTTACGAACCTCCATCCATAGTTCTTCAGGCACTCTGTCTACCAGATCTAATCCTTTAAATCTATTCCTCACCTCCACTGTATATTCATAAGGGATATGATTTAGGTCATACCTGATTGGTCTAGTGGTTTTCTCTACGTTATTCAATTTAAGCCTAAATTTTGCGATAAGAAGCTCATGATCTGAGCCACAGTCAGCTCCAGGCCTTGTTTTTGCTGATTGTATAGAGCTTCTCCATCTTTGGCTGCAAAGTATATAATCAATCTGATTTCGGTATTGACCATCTGGTGATGTCCATGTGTAGAGTCGTCTCTTGTGTTGTTGGAAAAGAGTGTGTGCTATGACCAGCGTGTTCTCTTGACAAAACTCTATTAGCCTTTGCCCTGCTTCATTTTGTACTCCGAGGCCGAACTTGCCTGTTATTCCGGTTATTTTTTGACTTCCTACTTTAGCATTCCAGTCCCCTATGATGAAAAGGACATCTTTTTTTGGTGTTAGTTCTAGAAGGTGTTGTAGGTCTTCATAGAACCGGTCAACTTCAGCTTCTTCGGCATCAGTGGTTGGGGCATAGACTTGGATCACTGTGATGTTGAATGGTTTGCCTTGGATTCGAACTGAAAGCATTCTGTCGTTTTTGAGGTTGTACCCCAGTACTGCCTTTCCCACTCTTTTATTGACTATGATAGCTACTCCATTTCTTCTAAGGGATTCTTGCCCACAGTAGTATATATAATGGTCTCCTGAATTAAATTCGCCCATTCCTGTCCATTTTAGTTCGCTGATTCCCAAGATGTCGATGTTCAATCTTGTCATCTCATGTTTGACCACATCCAGCTTACCTTGATTCATAGATCTTACATTCCAGGTTCCTATGCAATATTGTTCTTTACAGCATCGGACTTTCCTTCCACTTCCAGACACATCCACAGCTGAGCGTCCTTTCGGCTGTGGCCCAGCCGTTTCACTCTTTCTGGAGCTACTCGGAATTGCCCTCCGCTCTTCCCCAGTAGCATTTTGGACACCTTCCGACCTGAGGGGCTCATCTTCCAGCGTCATATCTTTTAGCCTTTTGATACTGTCCATGGGTTTTCTTGGCAAGGATACTGGAGTGGTTTGCCATTCCCTCCTCCAGTTTTGGACCACGTTTTGTCAGAACTCTCCATCATGACCTGTTCTTCTTGACCTGACTTCATTGAGTTATGCAAGCCCCTTCGCCATGACAAGGCAGTGATCCATAGTATTGGCTTATTTGATATCTTTAAAAAAAAATAGCTTTATTGACATTTTTAGTAAACATAGTAAAAACTAATACAAGCTAAACTAGAAGGAAAAAGAAAAGTAAAAGAAAAGTTCAGAAGGTGCAGGGAAAAGAAAAACAAAAGAAAAAAAGAGTAGAAGAGAAAAGAAAAAGAAAAAAGAAACAAAAACAACAATAAAGAAGTGGTTTCCAACCTTCATCACACTGAGCATAAGCTAATATAGTAACTTTTCACCCTGGTTTAAAATTACAAATAAATACACTGGCTTATTTGATATCTTGAGGAAATAAGCTATGGCTGTCAGAATGATGTAGCATTTATTATTGCTTAATTCTGGTATTTTCATTTAATAGATACATAATCCTGCTTCAAGCACCAATTATTTTATTTTCTTGAGCATCAGAGATACTGAGATGGTCATTCTAAAACACCTCACTGTTACACACATTCATTGTAAAAGGGTCAAAACATTATTGAAACAAGGCTTACTGTTAGCTTTTCCCAATCTGATATCCTCCACATCAGTTGGATTTAAATTTCCATAAGTTCAGGGTCATAAACTATCTGGAGATTATGGACCCTGAAATTCAGCATATCTGAGGGGTGACTACAAGATAGAAAAGACTATTTTATGGTGGATTAGAGTTGTTTTTAACATTTGTTTTGTGGAATGATGGGAGTTACTTTCCCTTTATTTTATTAGAACTTTGCACCGATGTAACGAACATAAATTTGAGTAAACTCCGGGAGACAGTGGAGGACAGGAAGGCCTGGCGTGCTATGGTCCATGAGGTCACGAAGAGTCGGACACGACTAAACGACTGAACAACAACAACAACAAATGCTGTATAATGATTGTGAATTGCTTTAGAGAGGCTTTTTCTATTTCCTAAAATAGAATGGTTAGCATATAAATGTTTGAAGACATTCCATCTTGTTGTCTTCTAAATGCATTCACTAAATGCATTCCAAACACTTTTCTTACTTTAAAAAAGCTGCATGAAAAGAATGTACAAGTCATTTTTTCCCTCGCAATATCTGCTTTAATTCCCAGTGTTTAAAATGTCTTCAGAAATACCTTATATTTGATAAGGGTGCAGTGATAAATTTATTTATTTATTTATTTGTTAAATTTCTATGACCGCCCATCTCCCCCTCAAGAGACTCTGGGAGGTTCACAGCTACAACATCATTAAAATACAATAAAAATAAATACAATAAATATAATAAAAACCAAGTGGTAAGTGGTTCAAACAGTGAAGCAAAACTTATTTAAAATATTTGAGGTGGCTCTAAGAAATCAGCCATCCCCAAGCTTGACCACTTTCCCTCTTGCCCCAGGTGAGATCACAGTGCCAAGTTTTTAATTTTTTCCTGAAGTCCAGGAGTGAACGGGCCTATCTTATCTCTGGGGGAAGGATGTTCCATAGGGCAGGTGCCGCTGCAGAGAAGGCTCGTCTCCGAGACCCCGCTAGATGGAATTCTTTCATAGTGGGGGTCCGCAGCATGCCCTCTCTGCAAGATCGACTAAATGCTTTAGTTGTCTTTTGATTTTTTTTCCTCATAGAGTCCCTCCTGAAACCTGCAGCAATTAATAATCCTATCATTTACATTGACGTAAATGCTAACATCTTTGAAAGATATTGTAAATGCGTAGGTTGGATCTGGTAGTGCTGTCATTGGGCAATGGAAACTGAAAAGTATCTGTCAGATTTTGTTACTCATTCAATGATTTTTTTTAATCAAAAAATGATAAAAGCAGGATTCTGTGACAAAAGTCAACTGTAGGAATCTGAAATGTATATAAAGCTAGTGGAAAAACAGATCACAAGCTACTCATGTGTAAGTTCCAAGTCAGATTAAAGAACTAAGTCAACCAATTCCCACAATATAATATTGAGCATATGCCCACCATCTTCATGGAAAACATCAGGAATCACTGTCCTGAATCCCATTGATAGGAAACCAGAATGGTAGAAAGAAATCAAAGAAGTTGTTAAGGATGAATGTGAAAAAAACCAAGCAACAGAAGAAAGCAAACTGGATGTCAGAACAGATAGTGGAAATTGCCAAGAAGGGGTGAAAAAAAGCCAAGAAAGACAAAAATCTCATGAAGGAACTTAACAAAGAAATCGGAAAGCAGTTAGAAGAGACAAGTAGCAGTATTAAAACAACATCTGTAAAGACACTGAAAATGAAAACAGATACAGAAAAACAAGGAAAGTCTTTTGATCTCTGAACTCAGAAAAAGGTTCTAACCTCAATTTGGTATGCTAAATGATGCCAATGGCCAGATAGTAATCTATTCAAAGAAGATCAAAGATTAAAGGGTATACTGAAATTTTGTAAGTGGGGATGTCAACATCCAAGATACCTTAGAAGACATTTTTATTATTATTTACAAGAACCTCTAGTACTAGAAAAGTAAGTTAGGTCAGCACTTTGGTCATTACCAAGTTAGAAAGCTACAGGAATTGATGGAGTATTTACAGAAATATGGCAAGTAACAGAAGAAGAATCAATGAAGGTTCTAACCAAATTATGCCAGCAAATCTGGAGAATGATACAACAGCCAACAGACTGGAAGAGGTCAGTCTATGTATCAATATCAAAGAAAGGAGACTTAACAGAGTGTGCAAACTGTCACACAAAATCCTTAATTTCACATGCTAGCAAAATAATGCTAGGATCATCCAATGTAGATTAGAGCTCTACATGGAAAGGGAGATGCCAGATGCTCAATCTGGCTTTAGAAAAGGCTGAAGAACAAGATACATTATTACTGATGCACACTGGATAATGGAGAATGCCAAACAATACCAAAAAGAAGTCTATATGTGCTTCATTGATTATAGAAAGACCTTTCTTTGTGTCAGACATATCAAGCTGTGGAATGTCTTTAGGAAAGTGGAATCCCAGAGATTTAACTGTCGTCATGCAAAATGTATATGCAGGTTGGGAAACCACAGTCCACATGGAACATGGTGAAAGAAACTGGCTCCAGTTTGGCAAAGGCTGTATACTTGTTCCTTATTTATTCAACCTATATCATTAATATATATCTTGGAAGCTGGATTAAAAGAAGATGAGTGAGGTTTTAAAATCAGAGGACAAAATATCAATAATCTGCAATATTTTAATGACACTACTCTCTCATAGCTGAAAACACAAATGATCTGCAAGCTCTCATAATGAATGTCAAGGAATAGAGTGAAAAAAAGGACTAAAGTTAAATATAAAGAAGACCAAACAAATAACAACAGGTACAGTAATCAGCCTTAGGACTGAAAATGAAGATACTGAAATGGTAGATAGTTTCTGCTTGTTAGGATTGTCTGCTTGTTAGGATTGACTGTTAACAAGAGTGCCAGTTTGGTGTAGTGGTTAAGGCACCATGCTAGAAACCAGGAGATCGTGAATTCTAGTCCTGCCTTAGGCACAAAGCCAGCTAGGTGACCTTGGGCCAGTCACTCTCTCACAGCCTAGGAAGCAGGCAATGGCAAGCCACTTCTCAAATCTTGCCAAGAAAACTTCAGGGACTTCTCCAGGTAGCCACCAGGAGTCAAGACTGACTCAAAGGCACCAAAACAACAACAACAACAACAACAAAGGAATCAGCAATCAAATATATCTCAAACTAACACTTGGTAGAATAGCAATGAAGGCTTTGGAAAAGATATTAAGATGTTGTGATGCGTCTATACCTATGAAGATCAGAATCATGCAGGCAACAGTTTATGGCCATTTATGAAAGCAAAAGTTGGAGTTTGAAGAAGCAGGATAGGAGTATAGGTAGTCCTCGCTTAACGTCCACTTGTTCAATGACTGTTCAGAGTTACAACAGAGCTGAATGAGGGGGAATTACAATGGGTCCTTATAGTTGCAGTCATTGCAGCATCCCTACAGTCATGTGATCACAATTTGGGCACTTGGCAACCAGCTCGCAATTACGACATCTCAGTGCCCTGGGGTCACCTGATCACCATTTGCAACCTTCACTGCTGGCTTCCAACAAGCAAAGTCAATGGGGAAGCTGGCAGGAGGTCACAAATGGCAATCACATGACTGCGAGAAGCTGCAACTATGCGGGATTCGCCTAATGATGGCAACTGAGACTGCTGGAACTGCCACCGTAAATTGGCACAGTCATGTGATGTTGCGCCTTACAACCGCATCACTTAGCGATGGAGTTCCCAGTCCCAATTACCATTGGTAGGCAAGGACTACCTGTATTGACACTTTTGAACTTTGGTGTTGGAGAAGTCTTTTGACAGTATCACAGATAACCAAAAAAAAAAACACCAAATAAATGGATAATAGAATAAATCAATCCAGAGTTCTCACTTGAGGCACAAATGACCAAGGTCAAACTATAATATTTTGGGACATATCATGTAAAGACCCAGATCCTTTGAGAAGTCCATAATGCTGGGGAAGGTGGACAGAAAGAGGATGACCAGTAGCATGGTGGATGGACTCAATTAACAGTGGCAATGATTGCATTGTTGGGTGAACTGAAGGGCTGGGTTGGGGATAAATAATCCTGAAGAAGGTTCATCTATGAGGTCTCTAAGAATCAACACCAACTTGATAGCACTTAATTAATCAACTAATGGAAAAAGTAAGCTAAGGCCTATATTCCTTTTCACATTTCAGTGATCTATGAGTTTCCTCCCAAATCAAACATGTATGGACATTATCCAGCTTAACTCCAATGTTCCATGCTGAATCTCGCAGTGTTTTTGTTGCACTGGGATAGATCAGGAGAATTTAAGTATAACACAAGTTCTTTGAAGCCTGGTAGAGGTTTAAACTGCACTTCACTTGTTAAAATTTCATCTCCCCAAATCAGGCTGCTTTTTGTTATTCGGGAGACTTCAGGAGCAAAATCGGTGCCTTTAGCCTCTGCAAATTTTGCAATGCCAAAAAAAGTTAAAGGGTGTCTCCCGGTCACAAGAAGTTGCCTGCCCTTGACCTGGAAGATATTCAGCTAGCAGCTAGCCCCGCCCCCTTCCACGCGATTGGCCCCCACCCGCAAACCCTGCCCCCTGGCTCTCGAGCATGTCAAAATGCCCTGGAGCATGTCAAAATGGCTCCTGGCATAAAAAAGTTTGCCGACCCCTGTGCTAGCTGTATCAAAAAATAGACAGTTTTCTAAGGAATGTCTGCAGCTATATACACTTCTAGCCAGCCATGTACTGTAGGTAGTTGTTTCTGAGCTGTTTCTTTTTCTATTGTGTGATCTGTAACCTTACACTTTGAGGATAAGTTAATTTCTTTCCTCCTGGTGTTATTTAAAGTTATTGCTGTCCCTTATTGTCAGCTCACTGTTGTTGCACAAATGCTTTTTTGCACGGGTAGCAATATTACTGTAATCAGGAGAGAGGTAGCTGTGACATTTCCTCATGATAATTTTTTGTTCAGATTCTTAAGATTAAACTTTCATCAACTTCTAGGATCTCTTGGCACACCCTGTCTTACAATAAAGCATATTCTTTGGTATATGTGACTAATTTGAATGAAAAATCTGGTTGCCCCAGTTTAAGACGAACCATGATGATAAAAGCTTTAAGCATCAATAACTTCATTGGTAACCTTGCTTTGGCAAATGGAGCTGGCAATGGAGCATCTAAGCAGATCCAGCAGCGGGGGGGGGGGGGTGAGTGGGAGGAAGCAGTTACCTAGACAATGGATGAAGAAGACATCTGGACAGCTGTTGTGAGAGATAGCTGAAAGAAAGGGAGAATTAAAGTCACACTAAAGACACACTGCGGGAGCTGTGGAAGAAGTCAAGCAGAAGAACCAAAGTTAACAGTGAGAAAGTCAATGGGATTTAAGTGTCAGAAATAAGACATGATCACCCATGGAAAAAAAGTGGAATTAAAACAAATCCTATAAATGATAGATAGTGCCAAGAGAAAAAAAAGTCATACATACTATGAGAGTGTTGAAAAAAAATAGTAAGGATGCAGATATAGATGCTGTAACTGGAGAAATGTTATAATACGATGTGGCTTGTTTATGGAGTGGCTGTGCAATTTGTTTAATGTGTGTGTGAAGACGGCATCTGTGCTTAACGATTGGAAGAATGTCCTTATTCCCTGATCAGATAAGGATAAAGGGTAAGGATAAAAATAGTGAATGCAAAAACTAGAGAGGGATTAATTTGTTAAATGTTTCTAGGAAAGGATTTGACTGAATTGTTATTGAAAGGATATGAGAAGTGAACACACTGTGGTTTTATGCTGGACAGAGGGTATACAAATGAGATTTTTGCACTCATTTGCAGCAAGCCATTGATAAAGCATGAATGTGAAAAATAAAGTTTATCATATGTTTGTTGATTTAAAGGAAGTGTATGATAAGTGAATAAGCTTGACATACACAATATTTTACATAAATATGGAGCTGAAAGTTGTTTGGTTGCTAAATATGATACGAGTGGTATATAATGGAATAAAGCATGTGTGAGAATAAATGGAATGCTTAGTGAATAGTTCAGCCTTGAACAGGGAGAAAAACAAGAATGTGAGATGTCCCTTGCTTCTTTAGTGTATTTATAGATAAATGTATAAATAATGCTTTTGGTGACGTTGAAAGTGTGCTGATTGGGAACATGATCGTACACATACATTTGTATGCCAACGATGTGACGCTGTTGGGTCAGAGCCTGAATAATTTGCAATGAATGTCAGACTGTATGATGGAACAAAGAGAATGGATCTGAAAATTAATGTAATTGTCTTTGATAGAGAACATGGAGTGAGCAATCACAAGTTATTCACAAATGGTGAAAAATAGTGCAAATGGAGAAATGTTTGTACTTTGGTAGAATGTTTACTAAAGATGGGGAAACAAATGAAGAAATTATAAAATGTGGAAAGGTAGAAAGGTAGTAGGTAGCACAAAATGAGTATTCGTTGAAAAAAATGACACTTCTGTCCACCTTGTTATATGAAAGTGGCAGTTGGGTATGTCCTCAGAAACAAAGATATGTTGAGTGCAATGGCAATAGAGTACTTAAGAGTTATGTGTGGTCAACAAGAAGAGATATGGTCAAGAATGAATGGACTTAATACAAAAGTGACAATGACCACTATGAAAGACATGGTTGAAGTTAGTTGGTCATATAGAGAGAATAAATGAGGATTGAATTATAAAACAAATTTATGAAAGATGTGTGAATGACTTGAAAGGAAGAAGAGAAAGTTATTGGATGGAGCTGATGAGATCCTGAAAAAGAGAGAGGTAAGTTTAAAGAAGAAAAACACAACATATGAAGCAGAGTATGGGACATAGTGAAAGGAAAGATAGTTTGCAAGGGTATGTTTGCAGAACATGGAGAGGTATTGTTCATAATGTTGGCATAAATTAGTTTTAGCTGTACTTTTTCCCTTTATCTCATGCCTTTAATTTCCCTCAGCTTACTCCTTTTCAGTGTTTTGCATAACACCACTTTCCCCCAAAGAGATTCAGTATGTGTTTTATGGTGGTTAAGCGTTCTCTCAGCCCAATCCACAGGGTTGTTGTGGTGGGGAAAAATAGGTATTTTACTGCACTTACTTAGAAGCACATTCCAATTTTCAAAAATATACTAAAATAGTGTGCTGGCTATGTATATATGTACATCTTGAGGGAATCAAATTGGCTCTGAATTAGACCATAGCATGAGGGTGGGGGGGAATGGGAAAAGTATAATAGAAGCTATGCAGGAAGAAAAATATTCACTGTATAGAAAATCCAGATATAGCCACTTTTTGGTGGGGGAGGTGCTCTGAAGGAGCTTTATTTATGGACATTTTATTATTATATATTTTGAACGAATATCAGATATAGCCAGTTTTATTGAGATGATAATCCAGTCTTGTTGTGATAATAGAATTTATTTTAATCCATTGGTTTTCTAAAAGCTTTTTTGGCATCTTCCTAAAACTTCTGATCATTGTGGCTTTTAGAAAAACATGCAACAGAAATTTAAGTGATAGGAAGCATTAAAAAAAAAACTTCCAACCCTTGGTTTCTTTAAAATAATATAGAACTTGTGTCATGTTGAAAGAGAAAACTAATCAAACTCACAGAAACCTATCAATATCTTAGAAGGTTCATACTGATTATTGCTGTCTCTACTGCTATCACTAACTTGTCAAAGATGCAATGAACTATATTTGAGCAACATGTCCAAACGTCATGAAGCATCAGAGAGAGAACAAAATGCCATCTTCATTGTGGTGGAAATGCTAGACAAGATCATAGTAAAAGTATGCTACATTTTAAGGCCAAGGGCCACACTTGAACTTCAAATGGGGCCAGAATGGTCCAAACCACAGCCCAAAGATTAAATTCAATTTGGTTCAGTTTAAAAAGACTACAGAAATCCAGCTACTTGGTATAGCATTGTCTTATTATGTAGTCAGACAATGGAGAAATTCAAAAGCTGTGTTTTTATCATGCTGTCTATTCCTAAGGTCTGGCATTCAGGCCAGTTATACACACACATGCACACACATGTATATGCATATGCATACTGTATATCTGGAAGAAGTCATATTATATTAAAGGGCAGAGCCAAGGGAAAAAAACATCAATATATATATTTATTAATTGAATGAATATTAGCTCCACTGCATTGCCTTTAAAATAAAATATCACATTTATAAAATTAATTGATCTTCCACTGAATATACCAATCGTTCTCTCTTATGTACTATACATGTACACCGCACACACAGAGGAGCCTGATAATCCCCATCCATTTAACAAGGAGCTCCTGTGAACCCCCTGTGCCCCCTCCATCCCACCCCTGGGAAGAACTCTTGAAAGATGAGAGTTGTGTAGCTCCGTGCAACTGGTGATTATAGTATTAGGAAATTTGTGTTCCTTTGGTTCTGAGTAGGTTTCTAGTCCTGTCTCTCTGAGGGACGACCTTCTCTCATATCTGCCTGCCTGAGCAGATTGAACAGGTTCAGCTCCCTCCAGGTCTTGTCCCTTTGTGATTGCCAGCTGATAGGACCTCAGAAGGGGCTTTCTCAATAGTTTCCCTCATACTGTGGAACTCCCTTCCTATGGATATTTGGTGGTCTCTGCCCCTCCTAAGCTTTAGAAAAACTATCAAGGTCCACCTGTTCCATCTAGCTCAGGAGGATGGATGGTTTTACCAGAAATGAGGTTGTGAGTGTGTGACTGCTGAAATGTTCTGGTTTTAATTTTTTGACTTTGATTAGTTTCTTTGTATTCCTGGGTTATTTCTTTTCTTCTTCTTTTTCTTTTAATCAATGCTTTATTTTATGATGAGATTGTTAGCTGCCTAAAGCCTTTTGGGATTGGGTGGCATACAAATCAAGTAAATACATAAATAACAGCTGAACAATCTTTTTGAAAATGTGATCTCCTGTCACCAAGGCCCTACATTTAACTACATTTAACTCTCAAGATGACCAGAAAACAATGCAGGCCAACCCCACCCCACCCGTACAAACTCTACACATACATTTTAATACAACTTTTATATTGATTTACTAGGAAGACACAGATTTTTGATTTCTTGGCTGCTATTTTTATTTATTTATTAGATTTACATCTCACCTTTTCTTCAGGAGCTCAGGATGGTGTACGTATTGCTCCCTCCTCCTATTTTGCCCCATAGAGCCCAGATTCTATGGAGTTTTGCTCTGAAGTCCACTGGAGTTGGGCGGCCAATAAATTTAAATAAATAAATAAATAAATAACAACAACAACATCCCTGTGAGGTAGGTTGGGTTGACAGAGATTGACTGGCCCTAAGTCATCCAGCCAGCTTCCATGGTTAAGGTGGATTAGAACATGGGTTTCCTAATCCAATACCTTAATCACTATACCACACTAGCTGTTTTATATTAGTATAGTACATAAATTTTAGTACACATATCCCTGGGAAAATCATCTGTCCAAGGGCTTTCTGACTAAAAGGAGCTGTAACGCACAGAGAGTGTTCAGCACAAAGAGTACAAGAACATCACTTAAGTTTAGAGTGAGTGCCGTTTATTGCACACATTACTTATTCATTAGATATTGAGCTTTTTCCAACATTAAAATATAGGACAGGTCTTCCAGCTTGTGTATACATGTGATTTCCATAGAGGTTTAAACTACTATGTTCTATAATAGTGAAGGCTTCTAAAGAAATGTCTTCTGAAATATTGTTGGTAGGGAAGGATTGTCACAATAGAAGAGAATATATGTAGCTCAGGGTTCAACTGTGGAGACCTTGGCACTCTCTGACCTTGGTTGTTTGCTTGCAGACGTTTCATTACCCGAATAGGTAACATCATCAGTGCAAAGGATGGTCACACCCTAGATTTCTATTACCTACCTCCCTGGAGTATTTATCATTTATGTTTATTTATTTACTAAATTGGTATGGCCGCCCACTTGCCATACGATGCTGGGTGGCTAACATCCAGTTAAAATTATAGGAAAATAACCAACAAAAATTAAAACATCATGCCTGGGGCAGTTCATATATCTACATAGATAACTCCCCTAAAATGGGGCCATCTGTAATGGGCTGTGAGAATAACCTTGAGGAACAGGAAGAAAAGCTGCAACCAGACAATGTCAGATAAGAGAAATCTGAGTCCAGAGCAGGAATGTAATTTGAGAAAGCATCTCAGACCTGACCCTCCCTGGTTCTCTTGAATGTAAAGGCAGGGAAGGGAGAGGCACATTCAGACTTGCAAGATTCTGTTACTGTAACCTTATAATAAAAGGAGTATTAGCATTCATAACTTTGGTTTCCTGGTCTGGACTACCTTGAAGGCCTGATACCATCTAACTTCCTGGAAAAAAACCAGGTTGCTGCTGTAATGTGCTTGATCTAATCAGTAGAAAGAGACTATACTAGCCCCATGGAGAATAGTTGGGCTACCCATTCTGGAGCTTTCCAAAATTAAATTAAACTGGTTACTCTAACAGTTTCCCCTTTCTATTTAATTATTACTTTTCTGCCTATAGGGTCTGGCTGTTTATCCTCAGAAAGTTGATTAAAACCAGTGACTCTTTAAGATCTACCATTTAGATATCAATTCTGGTCTACTCCTATCCACCTGCTATTGTGCCACTTGAAGCCTTGCTTCCTTATGCTGCAGAGAAGAGTAGCCTCTGTTTACTTCATGGGTGTCTGGGAGTGGGGTTGGTTCAAGAACCACACAAAGTATTTTTGTTGTTGTTGTTGTTCAGTCGTTTAGTCGTGTCCGACTCTTCGTGACCTCATGGACCATAGCACGCCAGGCCTTCCTGTCCTCCACTATCTCCCAGAGTTGACTCAAATTCATGTTCATTACATCGGTGATGCTATCTAACCATCTCATCCTCTGCCATCCCCTTCTCCTTTTGCCTTCAGTCTTTCCCAGCATCAGGGTCTTTTCCAGTGAGTCCTCTTCGCATTAGGTGGCCAAAGTATTTGAGCTTCAGCTTCAGCATCTGTCCTTCCAATGAGCAGTCAGGGTTGATTTCCTTTAGGATTGACTGATTTGACCTCCTTGCAGTCCAAGGGACTCTTAAGAGTCTTCTCCAGCACCACAGTTCGAAAGCACCAATTCTTCGGCGCTCAGCCTTCCTTATGGTCCAACTCTCACAGCCATACATTACTACTGGGAAAACCATAGCTTTAACTATACGGACCTTTGTCGGCAAGGTGATGTCTCTGCTTTTTAATGTCAGGAACCAAATACAGGCAAGGATGAGGGTCAAGTAGGAGTGGTCAGAACAGTATATGGATATACCCAGAAGAAAGAACACTTCACTCCACTATGTAAGGGTTGGTTCTCATCCAGATAAAGGTTCAACAGATTTTACCTAAACAACCCATAGCTGCAGACCATTCCCCTCTATCAAAAAAGAAAAGAAAATAAGTTTCCTTTCTGTTACGCTGGGAGGTTCTGAGAGGGTCAGAAACACCCTCCCCTAAGTTGCACAGATATATGTTAGTTTTAATGGGAAATTGCTGGGATTCTTGTACCATTCCTACTTTCATTGTAATGAAACTGGCTAAGGGGATGCTGTGAGATTTGAGCTTGAGAGAAATATTTATATAGGATTCAGGCAGCTGTTAACAGCCTAACATGCTGTCTCCCACCATGTCTACTAAACCACTTAAAACCATTAATTTTACTTTCCATCTTAAACAAAAGGATGACAGCTCATGATGTAGCTGCATCCTTCCTCAGTGTAGCAGGTTGTACATACTTCCACCTAATTAGCTTTTAAAGGTTCTAAAACTGGGCAGAATAAGAACCACAAAAGGATTGTTCTTAGATATAATTTCACCTATTAATCATAAAAAGCTGCAAGAAAACAACAAGGCTCAGAGAGCACCAAGGACTCCATAGTTCAACCCTGAGCTACAAATATTCTCTTCGATTGGTACCACATATGGGTGTCAAACGCTCCAGATAGCACGCAAATGGGAGAAATTTGCAGGTAGGCAAACCTCCACCAAAGAACAGCTGTTCTTTCTGCATGTATGACTACGACAGCATGCCCTGCCCACCAGTGTCAGATACAAACCTCCAATAAAATACACAGATGGATGGAAGATAGCGCAACAAAGTGGGCAAAAAATGATACGGCTAATGATCATGGACGCCCACCTCAGATTAAACAAATATCAACACAACATAGACAGCCTCAAGGAACAACTAGAACAGACTATGACCTCTGAACACATCAACTTGCTGACTACTACCATCAAGACCACATCACTGAGAGAAGCAGAAAAAAGGAAAGCTAAAATCCAAACTAAACTACTTAAGTTAAACCCCAGAAACAAAGAAGTACCAGAACCGGAATGGGTGACCAACATGTCCAGGCGCCCATTATCCACTGCAGAACACAATATCCTACAGAGAGGCCTCAATTACAACACAGGGGATGTGAATAAATTAAAAAATTTTGCAGCTTTAGAAGCAGCATTGAAAACTACAGGACTTACCACAGAAACCCAAGAGAACGTAAGACAGATAATCATACCACAAACCAGAAGGACATGGAAACAGAACCAACTGAAAGCAGAGGACAGAGCACCCCTCAAAAACCTAAAGATGGACCAAACTATCATCATCCTCCCAGCAGACAAAGGCTGCACCACTGTCATTATGGACAGATCGCAATATATACAAAAGGCTAAAGAATTACTTGAGGACAAAGAAACCTACACCCTAGTAAACACCAATCCCACACAGAAACTGGACAACAAGGTAAAAAGAACTCTTAACAACCTCACCAAGAAAGGGCAAATCACAAAAGAAGAACAGAGGTGGATGAAAAGCAGTGGAACCATCCTCCCACACTTCTACGGACGCCCCAAAATACACAAACCTAGCATACCGCTTCAGCTAATTGTATCGTTACCAGGGACTCCCATTTACAACATAGCTAAACTTAGGCATCTTACAGAGGAGAGCGAATATTCTATCAACTCCCCACTACAGTACCTCCAGAAAATCTTTACATCCATAGACCCAGCACTAGCGAAAGAATCCATGGCAGCAGTTCTACAAAACACACCCAAAAGACCCAGTAGCCCAAGAAGAAAAAAACAGGAGTTATCTATAACATACAGTGTAAGGACTGTAGTAGTCACTATGTAGGACAGACGGGCAGAAGACTAGCAGAGCCCATTCACGAACACCAACTAGCAGTCAGAAGACACGATGAAAACTCCTTAATCTCACAACACATGGACAGACTCAACCATCCTTTCAACTGGGAAACTGAGCATCTGAAACCAAGCCAAATCCAAAAATGCTAGAGAATTCCTGGAAGCTTGGCACTCAGACAAAGCAGCCATCAACAGACACATAGAGGTAAACAACATTTACATACCATTCATAAGAGACAATAGAAAAGCCAGAAGACCAGAACACCTCCTTGCCAGCAATCATCACCCAGATATGCAAAGATTAACACCAGGATTAGCACCAGAGGAACAATCAAACAGCACAATATACCCTAATCAAGGAACTATTAACTCAGTCAATTAACCAAGCAGCAAACAACAGCCCAATCAAGGAACTCCTAAGGGGAGAACAATACCTCCACCAACACAAGCAGGACAAGCCGTGGTTTATAAACAGAGAGCAAGTCCCACTCCCTTTTCGCACTGAAGATGTTGCCTAGTCTGGCAATGAAATGTCTGCAAGAAAACAACAAGGCTCAGAGAGCACCAAGGACTCCACAGTTCAACCCTGAGCTACAAATATTCTCTTCGATTGATATGTATGAGATTATAGTCAAAGAAAAGGGTTGCTGTTTATGTCCTGCACCATTCACTGATGTTGCTCGGAAGATCGCAAGTTCGGAGGTTCGAATCCCTAGTCCCACGTGACGGAGTGAGCTCCCGCACTCGCCCCAGCTCTTGCCAACCTAGCAATTCGAAAGCATGCAAATGCAAGTAGATGAATAGGTACCACTTCGGTGGGAAGGTAACAGCGTTCCGCATATGTCATGCCGGCCACATGACCGTGGAAGCGTCTTCGGACAACGCTGGCTCTTCGGCTAACAAACGGAGATGAGCACCGGCCCCTAGAGTCGGACACGACTGCACAACTGTGCAGGGGGAACCTTTACCTTTACTATACAAAATCAGTACATAACAGTTATGAAATAACATATTTTCAACATGTGATATTTCTAAGCATGAGCAAGGAGATTGAATTGTACAGAATCTAGTGTAACACTATTAACGTAGAACAGCATTCCCCAATCTGGGGCCTTGCAGGTACGTTGGAATTTTCAACCAGCTTGGTCTCTAGCAGAAATATTTTGCATCTGCTGCTACCTGATCCTTTTAAAATTGGTAATGCCAATGACTGAAACTGAGATCATCAGAATGCAAAGTGTGTGCTCTGCCACTGAGATCCACTCTGTCTTCAAAAAAAATGGGCCAGGACTTTGTGCATCTAAAGTGAGAATCATATCTGTGCTACCTCAAGAAAACTGAGGGACTGAATTGGCACAATATGAGTTGAAGCAAATCTCCTTCTCTTGTCATATTTGCATTGCTATTTTAGAATTGAATCTGCCCACTGTTCTTTAATCAAACTAGAAGGATATGCCAGGTGCTTACTTTGTACCACAACATGTCAGCTAATTTTATCTGCTAATTAGGTGATGAGCCAGATTCATTTTACATCTGTAATACCAACATTAGAATTAGAATTAGACAATGAAGATATCCAAGTGGCGGATAGCTTCTGCCTTTTAGGATCAACCATCAACAGTAAAGGAACAAGCAGTGAAGAAATACGCCACAGACTAGCACTTGGTAGAGCAGCCATGAAGGCCTTGGAAAAGATGTTCAAATGCCGTGATGTGTCTATACCTACAAAGATCAGAATTGTGTAAGCCATGGTATTCCCTGTGATACTCTATGGAAGCAGAAGCTGGACTTTAAAGAAGCAGAATAGGAACAGTATTGACGCCTTTGAACTTTGGTGTTTGAGAAGACTCCTGAGAATACCAAGAAAGCCAAGAAAACAAACCGATGGATCACTGAACAAATCACCCCAGAGTTCTCACTTGAGGCACAAATGACCAGGCTCAAATTATCCTATACATTATACAAAGACCCAGCTCTCTGGAAAAGGCTCTATGCTGGGAAAGGTGGAAGGAAAGAGAAGGATGACCAGCAGCAAAGTGGATGGATTCAGTTACAGTGGTGATGCGTGCATTGTTGGGAGACTTGAAAGAACAGATTAGAGATAGATAGTCATGGAGAAAATCTATCCATGTGGCTGCTAGGAGTGGAAAATGACTAGATGGCACATAATCAATCTATCAAATACCAACAAGTGATTGGTATTTGCATTCTGCCTCAATCTGTCCATAAGTTCCAATTGGAAATTAATGCTGGAAGTGAGTCTCACATGGCTATACAATGTCTCCTTTTTTAATACTCTGGGGATATTCTGGATATTAAAATAATATGAAGGCTAGTTTTCAACAGGCTACTCTTTGGAAATTTTCTTATATGCAAACAAATGCATATACACCTGTCTTTCAGGAATAACAAACATGAAGCAGGGAGTTTGTGGCATTCCCATTTAAAAACAGGATTGTTAACAGGAATTTCAGGGTAGCATGTCCAAACAATACATATCCCACTAGTTGCCAGGGCTCAGGTTTTCCTTACATCTCCTGAAGTCAGTCAGTCAGTCAGTCAGCATCCTCATCTTCATCCTCTGAGAGCCCTACTGGGCTTATAGGATGGTCTCTACTCAGTTATATGTACAACAATCCTGTGAGGTAGTAGCTGACTCATATTACCAATTATCTCCATGGCTAAATTTGACTCTTCTCAGTCCTACGTTGACCCTTGAACCACTACAATTACTCTTGTCTTAGGTGGTATGGAAAAAATGAAAATTTTTTAATTTATAATTAATTATTCCCCATTTTTATGTGCCCTGTAGAAGCTAGGTACAAATTATTAATATGTTTTTAAAACTATTCTTTACATCCCTTGAGTTAAGAGCTCCATTTATTTCTTAGTAAAAATGATATGAGTTTTTTTCCCCAGTAGTTGGCTTGAAAAAGATACCTTTGTATTTTATATCCTCCCTGGTTTCCCAGTAGAAGTAGGCTCTGTAAAATGTATTACTTTCCCCCCAAGGGTGATACACTGATATCTAAAGCAGGATAAGCAAATTTATTCTGTAGGTTTTTCGATGCTAGTTGTTAGGGGAAGAAAATGTTAAGTTGAATGGAATTCTTGCATATCAAGCAGTAGGCTATATATTTAAAGGTTCTTTTATCTAAAAATAATTGTTTTAATGGTTAAGGTTAAATCAAGTCACAATACTCTGTCATGTAACTATGTTCTTGTGGCTTGTAATTCATACAAAATATGAAATGTATCATAGGACTATGGGGATTTCAGTGTTGGTAATACACACAGAGAGAGGGAACAATATAAAGGCTATTACACAGTTCATTTTTCATCTAAGAACTTAACGGAGGGATTAGGAAAAATGTAACATCCACAGTAGGATTGTAACAATTTTTAAACTTTGCACTCACTACAGTTAGACCTAAAATTATTTGTTTTATAATTCCAGAGACCTATAATTATTTGTTGGGCTGCCATTCAGGTATTGCAATACAGAAATTATCAGGATTTGGCAGCTTGGATTTTTGAGGGCCCTTGGACCTTTTTTATGGCCTTGGAACTCTCTCCAATATCCAGCAGTGTAATTCTTTAAAATAAGCAATTTGAAGTGAGAAATGCATGAAAACTATATTGTAATCCCTAAAGAGGTTTCACATGATTTAAACAGAAACAACTCTTCTTTTTTAAAAAAAAATGAGAAAAGAAAAGAAAAACTCTAGCTCCCGTCATGCATGTATTGTGACAATCCAAATTTTGTAATATCTCTCTGCCTACCGTAGCCCTTGCCCCTTTCAATTATCTTATGCACAGCCCCTGGCCAATAAAAGGCTGCTCATCCAGAAATTTTAAAAAAAGACCCAAGCAGTGGCTGTGTTTGCACAACATTTAACAAGACTAGATTAAAATGGAGTTGGATAGTTCGTGATTCAGCATGGTATGGAAACCCTACCATTGTCCTAGCACAAGGGTCGGAAATGGCGGCTCGCGAGCCAAATGCGGCTCTTTGGCCCCTTGAGTGTGGCTCTTCCGCAGGCAGGCGTGGCGGGCGTGGAGGGGGCAGGCGCGGCAGCGAGTGTGGCGGGGCAGGTGCGGCAGCGGGCATGGTGTGCGTTGCTATGGGCATACCCCTGGCAACCTAGGCCCAGCCTCTCTTTTTCCTCCGGGGACGGGCTTCACACAGTCTCGCGAGAGTTTGGAAGCCTCCGTCTCCGGCAGCCATCTTGACGACGGGCACTTGCCCATCGCCTTAACCCAGGGCTTTCCAAACTGTGTGTCGCGACACAATACTGTGTCGCCGGGGGCCCCCAAGTGTGTCGCGTGACAAGCCGGAAGCGCTGATGAAAATGCCCTCGGTTCTGGCAGGGAGGTGAAAATTGCGTGCGCGCGTGCTGCCAGGCCACCTGGAGTGGAAATTCTCTGCGCCAATCAGCTGTGCGTCGGGAAGCCCGGCAGCCTGCACGCGCGATTTTTGCCTCCCTGCCGGAACCGAGGGCATTTTCAGGGTCCCCGGAGTCTGCCCTTTTGAAGGGGCAGCGGCGGTGGTGGGCCATCAGTGCTTCCGGGTTCCAGGACGCCGCTGCTGCCACTGCCCCTTTGGAAGAGCAGGCTCTGGGGACCCCGAAAATGCCCTTGGTTCCAGCAGGGAGGCAAAAATCGCGCGCGCACGCTGCGGGGCTTCCCGGCGCACAGCTAATCAGCACAGAGAAATTCCACCCCGTCCCCCCCACCGCACCAACCAGCTGTGCACCAGGAAGCCCGGCAGCCTGCACGCGCGATTTTTGCCTCCCTGCCGGAACCGAGGGCATTTTCGGGGTCCCCAGAGTCTGCCCTTTTGAAGGGGCAGCGGCGGTGGTGGGCCATCAGTGCTTCCGGGTTCCAGGACGCCGCTGCTGCCGCTGCCCCTTTGGAAGAGCAGGCTCTGGGGACCCCGAAAATGCCCTCGGTTCCAGCAGGGAGGCAAAAATCGTGCGCGCACGCTGCGGGGCTTCCCAGGGCACAGCTGATCAGCACAGAGAATTTCCACCCCGTCCCCCCCCCACCGCACCGATCAGCTGTGCGCCAGGAAGCCCGGCAGCCTGCCCTCAGTTTAGGCAGGGAGGCTGCGTGCAAGCGGCGGTCAGCTGTTCTGCGGGGAGAATTTCTACCCCGGCTCCAGGGCAGTGTGTGAATGTGGGGAGGGGAGGCTTTTGCCTCCCTGCCAGAACCGAGGGCATTTTCGGGGTCCCTGGAGCCTGGCCTTTCGAAGGGGCAGCGGCAGCAGCAGCAGCAGTGCTGCCCCTTCGAAAGGGCAGGCTCCGGGGACCCCGAAAATGCCCTCAGTTTAGGCAGGGAGGCTGCGCGCAAGCGGCGCTCAGCTGTTCTGCGGGGAGAATTTCTACCCCGGCTCCAGGGCAGCGTGTGAATGTGGGGAGGGGAGGCTTTTGCCTCCCTGCCAGAACCGAGGGCATTTTCAGGGTCCCCGGAGCCTGCCCTTTTGAAGGGACAGTGGCAGCAGCAGCAGCAGTGCTGCCCCTTCGAAAGGGCAGGCTCCGGGGACCCCGAAAATGCCCTCAGTTTAGGCAGGGAGGCAAAAGCCTCCCCTCCCCACATGCACACGCTGCCCTGGAGCCGGGGTAGAAATTCTCCCCGCAGAACAGACCCCGAAAAGGCCCTCAGTTTAGGCAGGGAGGCTGCACGCAAGCGGCGCTCAACTGTTCTGCGGGGAGAATTTCCACCCCGGCTCCAGGGCAGCGTGTGTGTGCGGGGAGGAGGCTTTAGCCTCCCTGCCAGAACCGAGGGCATTTTCGGGGTCCCCGGAGCCTGCCCTTTCGAAGGGGCAGCCGTTGCCGCCGCAGCGACAACCTGGAAGCACCGCCGCCGGTGCTTCCAGGTTTTTGTGGGCTGGCCGTTGGTGTGTCGCCAACGGCAAAAGTTTGGAAAGCCCTGCCTTAACCTCTTCGTTGCTGCTCTGCTTACTCTTTTTCTCCGTGCAAAAGCAGCACATTTCCACCCCACAGCCCTAAGTGTGCGCAATTGGCTCCCGCCCGCAAACCCCGCTCCCGCGCTGGATTCCCCACCAGCTTTACTTTGCCTGTACTGGGGGCGTGAGCGGCTCCGGAAGAGAAGCGACTGGAGCAGTCGAGCCTCTCTTTCCCTTCTTCTTCCAAACCTCCCCCGCCCCCTTCCACGTGATTGGCTCCCGCCCGCAAAACCCGCCCCCTTCCACGTGATTGGCTCCCGCCCACAAACCCCGCCCCCTTCCACACGATTGGCCCCCGCCCGCAAACCCCGCCCCCTGGCTCTCGAGCACTTCAAAATGTGCACGAGCATGTCAAAATGGCTCCCGGCAAAAAAAAGTTTGCTGACCCCTGTCCTAGCATGTTGTGTGAACAGGGCCATCATATAAAGTCATCATATGGTTGGTTGGTTTTGGCACAGCAAGTTATGCAACCATAGCAATTGTGTTTTGCTAACCAAAGTTGGTGTCAGGGGGAGCAGAGAAGAGGGCTGGGTGCTAGATAAGAAGCGAGCACGCAGCTCAGAGAGCCTAGCCTATTTCCCCAAACGTCAGAAGAAAGCTCCGCCCTAGGTTGAGCTGATATACTTGGGAAACTTCAGGCACTGTTAGTTTAGCAGGATTTCTGCTTGTAGGTATGCAATAAACACTAGAGACTAGATTCCTGGCCTCGGCGTGTTATTTCTGCATCTACACACGACATCAATCCTGCTAAACCAAAACTCCCATCGAAAGAGGGAGGAACACATAAACCAGGAGAATGGCTTCTCAGACACAGGAATTGCAGCAGGCCATAATCCAGCTAGCAGCGGCCTTGACACAACACCAGTAACAAGTCGACGACCAGATTAATAACTTACAAGCGGCGATGCTTCAGCAGATGCAACAACCAGCTCCAGGGGCACAGCAGCCAGCACCAGTGGCACCACCCCCACCAGTCGTTCTGCGATCCCCAGGGTGTTTACCAGAGAAATTTGGGGGAGAGACGGCACAGCTCAGGACCTTCATTGCCCAGTGCACCATGTTTTTCGACAGCAGACCAGCCGAGTTCCCGACGGAGAGGTCCAGAGTCACATTCATTTTAAGTTTGCTGAAAGGCTCAGCCGCAAGATGGTCCATCCCCATGGTGGAAGCTAACGACCCAATTCTGGACAACTACCAGAATTTTATGGCCCGTTTCAGAGCCCATTTTGATGATCCAATCAGAGAAGTCACTGCCAGCAGAGAGATCCGACGTCTCCGACAGGGGAACAGGAGAGTAGGAGCGTACATCGCAGATTTCAAACTGCTGGCAGGAGATTTGGGCTGGAATGAGGTGGCATTGAAGGATCAGTTTAAACAAGGACTGGACGAAGAGATTAAGACGGAGTTAGTGCGGCAGGGCACTCCAGCTACATTGGAAGACCTATACCAGTTAACAGTCGTCATAGATGCTCGATTGGAGGAGTTAAAGCAGCTTCGGCCAGGGAGAAACAGGGCAGGAACCCGACCGGCTTTTCCAGGTTTTGCTACCCCCTCTAACACGTTTGTTCCCCTGAGCGCGGAAGAACCCATGCAGATAGGGGCCACAAGAAGGGGGCTCTCTGAAGCCGAGAGGCAAAGGAGAAGGGACAATGCACTTTGTTTTTATTGCGGTGGGCCAGGGCACATTGCAAGGGTGTGCCCGACCAGACGCCAGGCAACCCCGGTAAGATTTACAACCCAAGGCACGGAGCAGGCCCACATACCAGCCGCTTCTTCTCAGCAGTTAAACTCCAACGGCCCCCCTTGTCAGAGCCCCGTAGGGAGGCCATCCAGCAATTAAGAAGGGCTCAGACGGCAGATCGCAACCAAGATTTTTATATTGTTCCAGCCACGCTGACTACAGATTCCAAGCAACTATTACCGGTAAATGTTATGATTGATTCCGGGGCGACAACCAATTTTATAGATGGGGAAGCGGTGGAAAAGTTTCACATTTCAACTATTGCACTACCAAGCCCCATGCAGGTTGAAACCATCGACGGGCAACCTCTCAAGGCAGGTGCGATCGAACGTTGCACCCTGCCAATTCAGCTATCCATCGCAGATCACACGGAGTGGATCCAACTGTACGTTACTGCTTCCTTGCAAGTCCCAGTCATTCTCGGGGCACCTTGGTTGAGACTTCACAACCCCAATTTGGACTGGATGACCGGAGCAGTTTCCTTTCCCTCTCAAGACTGTCGGCACCACAAATTGCAGGGCATTACCCAAGCCCAACCGGCAGCTGCAAGCTGGGAAGCAGGGAAGGCTCCCCTACCAACAAAGTATGGAGATTATGCAGACATCTTCGGAGAGCAAGAGGCCACAGTGTTGCCCCCCAATAGATCTTTCGACTGTACAATAGATTTGAAGCCTGGAGCCAAGATCCCAGCGGCACGGCATTATACAATGTCCCGAAAGGAACTAGCTATACTGAAGGAATATTTGGATACCAACCTAAAAAAGGGTTTCATTCGGCCATCGGCATCACCGGCATCTGCCCCTACCTTCTTCGTGCCTAAAAAGCCCGATCCTTTCGCCCCGGCGGCACAGGCTGGCGATAAGGGACCCCCCATGCGCACGGTGCATGACTACAGCGCACTCAACGCAGTCACCGTTAGAGACCACTACCCTCTTCCAGTGATATCGGAGTTGCTGGATCGCCTGCAAAAGGCTCGTATTTTTACCAAGCTAGACCTCAGGAATGCCTACAATTTGATCAGAATAAAGCCAGGCCATGAATACTTAACGGCTTTTAACACCAGATATGGTAAGTTTGAGTATTTAGTCATGCCTTTTGGACTAAGTAATTGTGGGGCAGTATTTTCCAGGTTCATGAACCACATTTTCTCAGACTTGTTAGATAAATATGTCATTGTGTATCTTGATGACATTCTGATTTATTCTGAGGACCCCACCTCCCACATTACCCATGTGCGTAATGTTCTGCAGATATTAAGAGAGAACAAGCTGTTTGCGAAGTTAGAAAAGTGCGCCTTTGACTTAACGCAATTAGACTATCTGGGATACAGGATTTCCACAGAAGGCGTAGCCGTGGATCCTGCAAAGGTCCAAGCAATTATGTCATGGAAGCCTCCCCATAATGTCAAGGAGCTCCAACAATTTCTGGGGTATGCGAATTTCCTTCACAAGTTCATTGCCTCATATGCGGAGAAAGCGCGTCCCCTTACTCAGCTTTTAAAGAAAAACAGACGCTTTTGCTGGGGGGAACAGCAGCAAGCGGCCTTTCAAGAATTTAAACAGCTGTTTACCTCCCCACCACTCCTGAGGCACCCGAACCCTTCAAAACAGTTCCACGTCCAGTGCGACGCCTCTAACTTTGCCGTCGCCGCCATTTTACTCCAAGCGGCGGACGAAAGGGGGGAAGATTTATTACCCTGTGCCTATTTCTCTCGCACGCTGTCACCAGCAGAGAGGAATTACGATGTCTTCAACAAGGAACTGCTTGCCATAAAATCAGCCTTTCAAGAATGGAGGCATTGGTTAGAGGGAGCAGCTTTGCCAATCAAGGTTTACACAGACCATAAAAACTTAGCGCTGTTGCAGAGCTCGGGATCCCTCAACCCCCGTCAGGTCAGATGGAGTCAATTTTTTTCACGCTTCGATTTCGTCATCTCGTATTTGCCAGGCAAACAAAACAAGCTGGCTGACGTGTTGTCTAGGCAGCCGCAGGACATTGCAGAACCTGACCAAGCCACCCAAGCCACGATCTTGCACCCTCAAAATTTTGAGAAGCCTCCCAAAGGGGTCCAAGTAGAGACCTTGGCAACAGTCAGACTAGTAGACGATCTCCTTGTAAGAATCAAGGTGCAGCAGCAACAAGACCCCTACGCAAGGGCTAGGCTGGATGACCTCCAGGGGGCCCAGCATGGTACACCGTCCCCTTTCACAGCGGAGGCAGGGACCCTTTGGCATAGTGGGCGGCTTTATGTTCCCAAGACCCTGAGGGAAGAAGTATTACAGCTCTGTCATGATAGCCCAACGGCAGGACACGGGGGGGTGTTCAAAACGCTGCACAGAACACTCAGAGACTACTGGTGGCCCAAGATGGCAGCACACATCAAGACTTACGTGGCCTCTTGCCACGTGTGTAGACGCGCTAAAACGGTTGCAGGGAAACCAGCAGGCCTTTTGCAGCCCCTGCCCACACACCCCCAACCTTGGGACACTGTCTCCATGGATTTTATCACCGACTTGCCACAGGCACAGGGTTTCACTTCCATCCTGGTGGTGGTAGACTGCTTTACAAAAATAGCGCATTTCATTCCCTGCAAGGGCCTACCAACAGCACAAGCTACAGCACAGCTCTTTTTGGACAATGTCTTCCGATATAGAGGTATGGTTAACCACTTGATCTCAGATTGCGGTTCGCAATTCACTTCCAGGTTCTGGGGGGCGCTTTTCCAGACGTTGGGGGTCAAAATACACTTGTCCTCTGCGAATCATCCTTGCAGTAATGGCGAAGCTGAGAAAACTAACCAGTTATTGCAGCAATATCTCAGATGTTACATTAACTACCGGCAGGACAATTGGCCAGAACTTCTCCCCATGGCAGAGTTCGCTTACAACAATGCAGTACATTCCTCAACCAAGATGTCCCCTTTCCAGGCTCTCTATGGCACAAACCCGAGAGTGTTGCCCCTTTCCTCACAACAAACAGCTGTGCCTGCAGCCACAGATTTCCTGGCAGAAAGACAGGCAGCCCATCACCTGTTAGCAGAGCAGCTGGAGCTGGCAAAGGCAGCCTATAAACGGAACGCAGATGAACACAGACAGGAAGGACCCCCCATATCACCAGGAGACAAGGTCTGGCTCTCTACAAAGTTTCTACCCACTAACAGACCTTGCAAGAAGCTGGACTCTAAGTTTATTGGTGTGCTGGCTCGCCTCCAGAACAGATTGGAGAGTCTTGGCAGTCAGCCCGAGGTAAGGAATGCAGCCCAAGGTTACTTTGCAAGACTGGCCGAGAGAGAGAGAAACCAGCGTGTGCCAATAATCAGAGTAGTGAAGCAAAGGGTAGTCAATAATCCAAACCGGGTCAAGGGTTCCAGAAGTCCGAGCCACGATAATCCAAGCCAGGTCCAGGGGTCCAGCAGGCAGAGTAAGATAGTCCAAACAGGGTCAGGAACGCAGGAAACAGGATACCAGAGTGGTCGCGAAGCCAAAGTGCAACGTTGCTCCCACAAATCCCTCACTGCGTCGTTGGTGATTTATCAGGAGCTCAGGAGCTGTCCTCTGGGTCCTGCAAAGACTCTCCCGGCCCTCTGCGTAACTCCCTAGCAGCCAGCCGAGCACTTTTCCTTCTGTCCTTTAAGGCGAGGCGCACACGCCTCCGCCTCTGCCCTTTGGGGGATTCAGGAGAGCTGGGAGGCTGATGGGATCCAGCTGGCTGCTGGCTAAAGGGTGGGGACAAACCGCAATCCCCAGCTTGTTCCGCTGTAGCCTCGGTTGCTGGCTGCTGGCTAGAGGGTGGGGCCAAACCACCATCCCCAGCTTGCTCTCCTGCAGCCTCAGGTATTGCTGCCTCCTGCGGTGCTGGGTCATCGTCTGGGCCCGTGTCCGCATCTTGGGCCTCGCCTGGCTCAATCCCCTGGGGGTTTGCCAGGGGCAGCTCGTCCTCTGACTCATCGCTGAGGCCCTGGGGCAGAGGCTGAACCAGGACAATTGGCCCTTTTCAGGTGATACAGCAAATAAACCCTGTGGCTTATCGTTTGCAGCTTCCACACTCCATGAGGATTCACCCGGTGTTTCACAAGTCCTTGTTAGTCAAAGATTCCCCTCCAAGTGCCTTGCGGTCGCATACCAACCCCCCACCTCCGGTACTTGTCCAAGGGGAACCAGAGTACGAAGTGCAAGAGATTTTGGACTCCAGAAGGAGGGGCAGGGGAATTCAGTATTTAATACACTGGAAGGGGTATTCTCAGACAGAGCGCTCCTGGGAAAATGCCAAAGATGTTCACGCACCCTTCCTAGTGCATAGGTTTCATCAGATTTTCCCTCACAAGCCTCGACCAGCTCGACTCCCAGAGCTACAGCCCCCAGCTGAAGACGAGGAAGCCGACCAGCCTGAGAATTTCGTAAGTTGCCAGCAACCATTCCTGCTCCCTCCGCCAGACCCAGCGAGGGGGGAGGAGGTGGATTCGCATCCCTCCACCTCTGGTTGCCAGCTCCCAGGAGGGGGGAGGGAGAACCTTTCTAACGATTTAGCTGTTTTTCAGGAGAGGCCAGCTGCACCCGGGCTATCAGATAAAACAGAGAGACACGAGCCTTCCCCCGACATTCCTTTCCTGGATGACCTCCCTTCACTGCCCAGCTCCCAGGAGGAGGAGGTGGAGGAGGAGCAGATGGACACATTTTCACACGGGATCCTACCCGACACCAAGGACGAAAGGGGGGAGGGAGTTGCTATGGAGTTTTTGGATGGAGAGGGGGGTGGTGTCAGGGGGAGCAGAGAAGAGGGCTGGGCGCTAGATAAGAAGCGAGCACGCAGCTCAAAGAGCCTAGCCTATTTCCCCAAACGTCAGAAGAAAGCTCCGCCCTAGGTTGAGCTGATATACTTGGGAATCTTCAGGCACTGTTAGTTTAGCAGGATTTCTGCTTGTAGGTATGCAATAAACACTAGAGACTAGATTCCTGGCCTCGGCGTGTTATTTCTGCATCTACACACGACAGTTTAGGATTTAATGCATTATATGAGCCCAGAATTAAAGTGTCTTGCATTAGACTAGTATGGGTATCAGTGATATAATTTATTTATTTTTATTTATTTTATTTTCTATCCCTTTATTGTTTTTATAAATAACTCAAGGCGGCGAACATACCTAATACTCAATGTATTGTCGAAGGCTTTCACGGCCGGAGTTCAATGGCTGTTGTGGGTCTTCCGGGCTGTGTGGCCGTGTTCTGGAGAACACGGCCACACAGCCCGGAAGACCCACAACAGCCATCATACCTAATACTCCTTCCTCCTCCTATTTTCCCCACAACAACCACCCTGTGAGGTGAGTTGGGCTGAGAGAGAGGGACTGGCCCAGGGTCACCCAGCCGGCTTTCATGCCTAAGGCGGGACTAGAACTCTCAGTCTCCTGGTTTGCCATTGGCTCCTTCCTAGGGCTGAGAGACAGGGACTGGACGAAGGTCACCCAGCCGGCTTTCATGCCTAAGGCGGGACTAGAACTCTCAGTCTCCTGGTTTCTAGCCCGTTGCCTTAACCACTAGACCAAACTGGCATAATGACACGCTAAAGGGCAATGGCCACACAGCAGAATAGAAATCTCCAAATATAATGTAATTCTGGGGAACCAATCTGCCAAGAAGGGTTGGAGCCACCTATCAGCATATCCCCGAAATGAGCCAGGTAATCCAGAAGGTCAGTAGTATAAAAGGCTGTTGAGAGATTCAGGAAAACTAACAAGGCTGCATCCTCTGTCCCTTCTTCATTATATGCAATCCACAAGAATGATCAAAGCTGGTTTACTCCCAAAATCAGACAGGAACTCCAAAGGAATAGATGATCTATATAATTAGTGTTTTCCAAAACTAGGTGGAATTCAGAAATGACTATCTGCTCCAGAATCTTGCTCAAGAATGGAAAATTAAACATAGATAATTTTCAGGATACTGTATATTGTAAAATATATGTTCTAACATTATTATTTCATGCATTAATTTTTAAAAAGTTATACCTTACTTTTACCAACCTACATGTCTTCTAACCCTCCTTTTTACTCCACATTCATTAATTTGATATAATGTCCAAATTTAACATATTGTATTCATAAGACAGCATCATCAGGGTAGATCATCATGATAGAAAACAAAATACACTAAACAAAATACACTAACTTGGACTTAACACCTTTTTCAAAAAATGGTTTGGGAGCTTTTAGGGGCATTTAATATTGAACGCTTGATTGCTTTTTAAAAATAATTTTAAAATAAAGAAGCAAAAAAGCAGCTAGCAGCTTTTTAGGATCTCTCTGTTGTGCTTTGTATGTAGCAGTAGATACCATAAGACATTATTTCATGCACTACCAGCATACATATTTGTACGATTTATTACTGAGTTCATGCCAGCTGAATTATGCATGTCAGCCAAGAGATGTTTGAGCTCAGAACTGTTGGAATGTCTCCTTGTGCTGGTTCAGAGCAATGAACTACATTAGGATACAGCACTGACACCAAGCAAAACAGCAACTGTTACATTCCTGAACAGTTAACTTTAGTGAAAAATAATTTTTAAAGATAGATTCTCAAATAACCCTTTGGTTTCCATACCTTTATCTTATCTTATCTTACATCTTATCTTACATCTTATCTTACATCTTATCTTACATCATCTTATCTTATATCATCTTATCTTATCTTATCTTATCTTATCTTATCTTACATCTTATCTTATCTCTGCAAAGTTGCTGCAGTATTTGAAAGTTGGATATTGCCAATTTTCTAAGTGGATTAATGTACTTCTGAGGCTGCCAAAGATTATCACAGAGCTTTCCAAACTCTGTGTCAGGACACGTTAGTGTGTCGGCTGCAGTGTCTGGGTGTGTCGGGGCTGCTGCTGCCTCCAAACCTGCCAGGATTCCGCACAGGTCCTAGTGCCTGCCTTGTGCCCTGCTGCCTCCAATCCTGCTGTGATTCTGCGCAGGTCCTAGTGCCTGCCTTGTGCCCTGCTGCCTCCAATCCTGCTGTGATTCTGCGCAGGTCCTAGTGCCTGCCTTGTGCCCTGCTGCCTCCAATCCTGCTGTGATTCCACGCAGGCCCTAGTGCCTGCCTTGTGCCCTGCTGTAAGAGTGTGTCATGAAATGATGCCCTGCTGTAAGAGTGTGTCACGAAATGATACAAGTCTAAAAAGTGTCACCAACATGAAAAGTTTGGAAAGCTCTGCTCTATCAGAAGATCATTCTTTCATAATCTTAAAAGAAGATACGGGGAAAGAGCCAAATGTGGAAATCAGGATTGTTCCCTTTTTCCCCCAAGCATGTCTTAAAACTGATTTTTACAGTCCAGTTGGAGATAATCACAGTACCACAATAAACTTCTCTGTTTCCTGAGAATGAGCAATTGATGAGGCAAAGGAGGTATTTCCACTTTGCTACCCTTCAACTCCTCAGTCTCCACAATTAGCTAGAAACCAACTGACCTCAAATTGCAGAGAAGAAGCAGCAAGAAACATTACCCACCATGAGCTGCCTGCCACAATTCCTGCAGGAAAACATGATTACCTCCCCTCCCAACAAGAGGGAAATGAATTGCCAGTTATGCCCTATTTTCATATTTATTTTTATTTTATTTTTATTTGCAATAGAAAAAATGCATGTGTGTGTGTGTGTGTGTGTGTGGATGGATGGATGGATGGATAGATGATAGATAGATAGATAGATAGATAGATAGATAGATAGATAGATAGATAGATATAGAATTTTTTCCCCCCAAGGTCCTCAAATAATGTTTTTACAAAGTTAATTCATATCCTTTCTACACTGGAGATGTCATAAATTTGAAGGTACTTTGGTAGATATATTATGGGCATATCTGCTTGTAATTCCCTATTGGTTAACTATTAATTCTATGGTGAAGGCACTTAAGGGTTAAAAATGTTAATGTTTTGTTATGCTATATCTCCCAAATCTGGGTTCTTTCAATCTAGAAGAACTGTGGATATGTTGAGCTTGGAGTGTAGTGTACATAATTATGTACTCATGGAAGAGTACTAAACTTTGGATCAATGAAATCTGTCATATCCCAACCTTTGAATTAGCTTTGTACTGAAGGAGAGGCAAGACTGGAAAGTATCATTCCACATAGCTTAGGTTTAATTAATTGTTCAAAAATCGAATCATAACAATGAAATTGGAGAAAGTTATAGAATTTAATAGCTTATTTTTTTGTCTTTAATTTTTTCTCCTTTAAATTTACCATCAGATATAATTTAGGTTTGTTTTGTGTGAGTTTTTTTTAGTTTCGTTTACAGTTAATTGTTAACTTGCTATTTGATTTCTTAAGTTTTTGTCTTGATTAAAATGCCCTAAAGAACAAAAAAGAAGTTTAGTATTAGTACTCTTTCACCATATAGGTATGTTTAATATACAGTATAATAGGTTAGAAATCTTTATATTATCTTTTTAATTTTATAAATAAAATTGTATGCCTATATTACAATTGTATAATTTTATACAATTAAACAAACTAATAACCAATATTTTTCAAGAAGTGTTTAAATCGTAAATGTTTACATTTTAATAAATTATTTAAAAAGAGCACACAACAGTAACAAACTATTGCTCCAATAAAGTTAATGCTTTAATAGCAGGGCTTTCCAAACTTTTGCCGTTGGCAACACACCAATGGCCGGCGCACAAAAACCTGGAAGTGCCGCAGAATCCCGCCGGCGGCACTTCCGGGTTGCCGCTGCAGCAGCAGCGGCATCCTGGAACCCAGAAGCGCTGATGGCCCGCCGCTGCCCCTTCGAAAGAGCAGGCTCTGGGGACCCCGAAAATGCCCTCGGTTCCGGCAGGGAGGTGAAAAGCCTCGCCGCGCGTGCGCTTCCTGCCACACAGCTGATTGGCGCGGAGAATTTTCACCCCAGCCCCCCCCCCCCCCGCGCCAATCAGCTGTGCAGCAGGGAAGCGGCCCAGCAGCGTGCGAGCACGATTTTCGCCTCCCTGCCGGAACCGAGGGCATTTTCATCAGCGCTTCCAGGTTGTCACGCGACACACTTGGGGCCCCCAGGCGACACAGTATTGTGTTGTGACACACAGTTTGGAAAGCCCTGTTTTAGAGTATTTGGCAATTATTTAAAAATATTTCACCAGTCATTTTACCATTTGTTTAAACTCCTCAGATGATTAGATTTGTGGAAATGTTAAGAAAACAGCTTCCAAAGTCCTTTTCACTTCTGTCTTAAAGATCTACCACATGCTTTAGACACACATCTAAAAAAGCAAGGAATGGCAGGGATACTTGTGTCTCCTTATCTTATCTGGCAACTACTAGTTACCCTTAACTAGGCAGCAACAGGTTTATTTCTCTACTTCTTCAAAAGTATCAAAATTGCCAGATAACAGTTAAAGAAAAGAAGAGGACAGTAAGCAGAAAGGAAAAAAAAGAGAGGGAAGGAATGTCCCCAGATGTGAAGAACTGGGGCAGCATAACTAAAGCCAGCTGTGTAAATAGTGTAAAGTAAGTATGCTAAGCCAAATTGGACTACTTTCTCTGGTGCACAGGCAAGTGGACATGCCCAGTCTCTGGCACAGAGAAAACACTTGTTTTCTGAGATTAGCGAACTCTCTATACAGTAAGGCAAGAATACATTTCTTGCATTTTTCAGCTGCACAAATAGTTTAGAATTAAGTGCAGTAATGGATAATATGCACTGTTTTCACCTCTGATAAAATACCACCAGCCCATGTCTACAAAAAATATTTCAAATTTGTTCAATGTTCAGGAGAATGGCTATGGTCCCACATTTGATTTCTGTTTATGACTGAGGCACAGTTAGTGTCCATTCTCTTGTTTAGTATTGAGAGGCTAACATTCTGGTTTCATTTCTGTAATCAGCAAATACATTTTGAAAATAAGATTATTGTCTGTATACAACCTGACAATTAGACTCTACATAGTTAAATAATTCCTGCTATGAGAGTAAAAATGTCCAAGGCAAGAGTATCTGGGAGACTCCTGATTTGGAATATTTCTGTATGAATTTGCTCCTGTGTTCTTCTCCATGTTGGCTGGCCTCAGTCAGAAGGAATTGCACAGCCAGCAGAAGCAATCTGTAGAACAGAGCTTTCCAAACTGTGTGTCCCGACACAAAAGTGTGTCGCCACACACAGTCTGGTGTGTCGCCACACAACCCGGAAGCGCTGATCATCATCAGCGCTTCCGGGTTTTCCCGCGGCGACACACCAACTGCAGCGCGCAAAACCCGAAAGCAGCAGCAGCGCTTCCGGGTTTTTGCGCGCTGCCGCACTTCCAGGTTTTCCCGCGGCGACACACCAACGCCGGTTGGTGTGTCGCCGCGGGAAAAACTTTGGAAAGCCCTGCTGTAGAATGTGGTCTGGAATGTTTCTCGCTCATTTTCCAGCAGAATAGCCATGAGACCGTTCAGAAAAAACAGCAAACTACGTTCAGAAAACATCCAAAGTCCAAATGTGGTTTGTGGTATACTGTGTGTGAGTTTTGCCATTGTGGCTTGCAAACCATGGTTTATGATTTGTGGATGGTGTAAACCCAGCCAATTGTGGTTTATTTAATAAATCATGGCTAAACAGACCATGGGTTAATTATGTTGGGTGCACATACTTAGTTTTTTAAATGCCACTAAGCTCTGATTTATTCATAATTACCATAAGACATCAATGACTATGTTGGAATGTTAGAAGGTACAAGGTAATGAAAATGCCACAAAATACAGAAACTTACAATCTGTCTATGAATCAGTAATGTACAGGGTAAGATAAAATAAGTGTTTTTCGAACACTGAATGTGTGGACTTCAACTCCCATAATTCCCCAGCCAGCATGCTGGTTGGGGAATTATGGGAGTTGAAGTCCACACATCTTAAATGGCCAAGTTTGAAAAATACTGGATTAAATGGTGTTAATCAGGCAGTCACTGGTCCTGCTTCAACCTCAGCAAAAACTGGATGAGACAAGCTACTACAAAAAAGCATCAATTTTGTCAAATGGTTCCACGGGATTCGCTTTTTAAATGCAAACGCTTCGCGACCGGGTTTTCTTTCTTCTGGCTTCGGCGCCTGCCCACCTCGAGGGACCAGCCCGCCGTTTCTAAGGCTACAAGCCTCAGCGAAACCCCGCAAGCGGTCTCGCCTTCCGCCCAATGGGACGCCGGGACGTCTGTGACGCCACGAGGCGAAAAGGAGCGAGGCTGCGATTGGGCCGGCCCCTCCCCCAGCTGATGGGCAGATTGGCACGGCGTGGGTTGGAGGAGCGCAGGAGGTCAGGCGGAGGTCATGAGAGAGGCGGGGAGGAGTGTGGGGGCGGAGGCTGGTTCGTGCCTCGGGGCGGGATTAACTTCCAGGCTCCTGGCGAGGCGGGTTGGGGATTCTCGAGAGCGGCCCACGTGCCTCCCGACGCCTTCCGCGCAGATCGGGCGTTAGCTTATTGGTGAGCCGCCATATGTTAGCCGTTCAGCTACGCCTCTGGCTTTAACTCTTCTGTAGAGAGACACGGATCTTCGTTGTCCTTAAACATGAATCTATCGGGTTAAACTAGAGCTCGCCAACATGTACCCCTTCAGAGACGCTACAGTTCAACTCCGATTAGGCTCAGTAGGGCAAAGTGTTGGGGGGTCTTGCAGTCCAAAGCCTTAGTTGGACGCGGAAAGGATCATCCCACGCGGCTCTAGCATTTCTTTTTTGTCTGTATGATTTTCCTTTGCTTGGATTACTGGAGATGTGCTGAACCAGCCTTGACCCTGTATAGTCCAGCACGGCATGCCACAAGGTATAAAGAAGCTCAACAGCCTTGGATTTAGCTGGTGGAGTTCTCAAAATGCCTTACAAGGAAAGAAGAATTGGGTATTTCTACAGTAGACTGTGTGCATATCTAAACAGTGCCATCTTCCTTTTGTAACCCTTAATGGTTTTTTTGAGAGTTTTTTTTTCCGGAGAAAATTCTGTTAATCAGGGTAAGATGGAAAAGATGTGTCATGTCCCAATTGGTTGCCTCTATCTGGAGGTAACCACCGTAAGCCGCCATCAGGGTTAAAACTGAGTGTAGGGATATGTGACAGCTTCACAGTTGGAATCTGGGAAACAGACTTTCTGAATGATTTTTTCCTTTCTGCCTTGCTTTTTAATATAAAAGGATCCTCAGTATGGCTTTCATGAACTGAGGCTGTTTCTGTCTTTGATAAAAAGTATTTCTCTGGAGTAGCATATCTTTCCAATTTATAGACTCCAGTCTCTAATATTACAAGATGTAATTTGGAAAGTTTGCAGATGAATGCTGTATAGGTATATTAATCCTGCCAGATACAATACAGTATTTTTCTTAGTTACGCTCCAGTGTTTTTACTAGTGTCCTTTTAGAAATCATATTCCAAACAAATTACTGTATATTCTCTACAATAGCTTCATCATGGAGAACAGATGATGGAAAACTCAGAAGAGTAAGTTTCTGTTAACAGAAAACTTTGCTAAGATAAATTAGGCCAATAAAAAACTTTGATTAAGTTTATCACCCCAAGCAAGTGTATGTGACATTCTCAATGCCATGTCTGGGTTCGCACAACAGGATAGGTTAAAATGTAGCTACCCCAACAGTTGTTAGTGTATTGTGAGAACCCAGTTAGGTTAATTCAGTGAACAGTTAACTAAGGTTAGCATGACACAGCCAACCTTTTGCAGCCCTGCCATCGGAGTCCCATATAGTTCAATGATGTTTATGTGCTGGTAACTGTATGAAGGTTTGCAGTATAAAAAAATCTGCTTTTTTGAACAAGGAGTCACACATTTTAGAAATCACGTTTTAATATATCAATCTTCATAAATCATTTTTAACTTCAGAATTGTCAAACTAAATCTCAAAATACTGCCAAATTCCTAAAAGTTTGCTAGTCCATTTATTCATAAGGTATTTATATGAAGTCAGGGTATTATAATGATAATTAAAAATATATTACTGTGTGGAAATTATATAAAGGAGACAAAATCCTATGGTATCCTAGAAAAAAATTAGTTATATCTGACAGTTCATAATTCTGATGACATAAATTTATAGTAGAGAGATAAAAATTCCAGGAATTTTGAAGCAAGATTTTTTTTCCAGCTTCAGACGAAAGAAACAAATTTGGGGAAAATCTAAACTATAATTGATATTTATTTTTAACACCATTAACAGATACATACACATTTTGTTACATTATAAAATGTAACATGTACATCTAGGTTTGGTCTTAAAATAATAATAAAAACTATGTTTGGACTATAATACTGAAAATTATACTTTATTCATATAATAATTATAAATGTATTTGCATGTCCTTTTAAATGTTTTTAAATTTTATTATAAATGAAACTACAATATAGAACTCTTAGAAATGTAAGGGTTTTTTTCATTTTTGCATATTTGGAAGAAACAGGCAGGTACAAATTTACAGTGAAGAGAACAATCCACCAACATTGTACTAAAGCAAAGAAAGTTATGTATTTGGACAGATACAGAAAGCTGATAATTTTCTCCTTTAGAACGGGAGGAAGCTATCTTTGACATATTAACCAATATAAAAAATTAGTCAAGGAAGCGGAAGTAGCAGTAATTTAAAGGAATGTAATACTGGAGTTCTTGATTTTAAGAGAAACAGAAGGTGAGTATAGTGAAATGCATATCTAGGATTTCAAGAAGGTGGATTTTAATGAAATCAGAGCAATGATAAAAGCTAATGGAAAAAGGAGCTCAAGATGGATGAGAGTTCCTCAAAAGCAAGCATTAAAAGCACAACTGCAAAAAGTACCCCAAAAAAATGAAGACAGCCATAGATGCCAATGTGGCTGCATAATAAGTGTAATTAAGATTTGAAAACCAAAAGGACACAGGTGGAAAGAAGAACGAAACACCAAGGAATCACCTTTATCACCAAAGAATACCCAAAAGTAGCCTGGAATTACAGAGATGTTAGAAAAATTAAAAGCTCAGAAGCAGCTGAGGTTGATAAATGATGCTAAGAACAAAAAGGGTTGTATGTTCAAAATAAAAGGAAAAGAATGTTATCAGCAATTCAATCAAGACAGCAAAATATCAACTGGTGATAAAGGGAAGGCAGAACTATTCAACTTCTGACATGTACAGAAGGAAGGGGAACAGCCCTGAAGTAACTGCACAAAGGCTTTGAAAGATGGGGTCCCTCAATTCTCTGAGAAGCAGGTTCATTCCAAATCATATCTACAGCAGTGTGCTGGACCTGGGTTCATTCAGTATTGTCATCTAATGCAGATTGCTATACATGTGAAAGCTTATTAAGCTAATAGGGTTATTCAGAAATGCTCAACAATAGGTCAAACTGAAGAATACATGTATGTATACTGATGATTTTTTAGACTTTGGGACTAAATGCAAAAATAAAATGGTAGCACTATACTGTTGGGGCTCTAAAGTCAATATTTAACCTTACATATCTGGGGGTGCAAACGTTCTGTTAAAAACATAAGCACATATAAACTGTTGCAGTTGTCATTAGCTGCATCTTTCCAGAAAGATTTAGATAAATGGTGTGTTACTGGAAATGTAAATGGCAGTTTTAGCACCATATCTCCTTTCTCTCTTTTGAAATCATTGCTGAAAGCAGACAGCAATGAAAAGTGCTGTTAGCCTGGAAGTTTTATCTATCCATCTTAGAAGATATTTCTTTCTACATAGTGCCTTATAACTACAGATATCTGATACTATATTGGTACTTTTTAATATTGTATCTAAAGAAAGTTTCATATGCTTTAATTAAACTTGCAGTCCTTGCGTATCTTCTAGGGCAGAGCTTTCCAAACTCTGTGTCGCGACACAAAAGTGTGTCGCCACACACAGTCTGGTGTGTTGCCACACAACCCGGAAGCGCTGATCATCATCAGCGCTTCGGGGTTTTCCCGTGGCAACACACCAACTGCAGCGCGCAAAACCTGAAAGCGGCAGCAGCGCTTCTGGGTTTTTGCGCGCTGCCGCAAGGACGGCACTTCCGGGTTTTCCCGCAGCGACACACCAACGCCGGTTGGTGTGTCGCCGCGGGAAAAACTTTGGAAAGCCCTGTTCTAGGGTATACAGTACAGCTACATGCAAAAATGTAGGCACTCCTGGTCAAAGTGTTCAGAGCAAAGGAACCAATACTGAAATCTCAGATACCAGATGATGAGGGATTCTGCAAAAAATATATGATGATTCTCAAACTACAGACAAGTGATCCTTCATGTATTTTAGCCTCAAGTTAAGAAAAGCCTTAAAAATCAATACCATTTTGATATTTGCCTATTATTTATCCTATCTAAAATGGATAGATAAAACTTTATACTCTTGATAAAAGACTTAAAATGCTTGTAACATCTTACTATGTTATGTATAGGTGTCCTGAAAAAGTCATGAGACATCCTATGCATCAATATCATCATGCAAATAATGAGAATTATGTAATTTGTGCCTGTCACATCATGATGCAAATGACACATACTGTAGTTTTCAAACTCTCTTCAGGGGCAATCCCATTTAATACACATTAATCTGGGATTGAGCTATCTTTGTCCAGGTTTGGATGTAGTCTAAACTGGTAAAGAATATTTCATGTTATAAAGTATGCTTCATGTTACGTTTCATGTTATGGTCATGTTCTATATGGTTAGAAATTTGCCACCACAGCAAATTTTATTGTGGAACACTATAAAAGTTAATTTCTCGGGTGGGGGGACAACTTTTATCAAAAACAGATAAGCACCAGTCTCCTGAGCAGACAAACCCCAACCAATAGTGGATCTCAAGAGTTGTCATAGATTGATTAAAAGTGAGAAGTAACCTCTGTTGGAAGCATCAAGTGTTTAATTTATATTTTAGTCAGATCCACTGCAGAAGAAAAATGTAATTGATTAAAATGAAGTTATTCAAATACTTCATCAAAGTAAAAGTGCTTGTCAATGTGAAAAGAATATAAATTAAAGAGTATGTTCATTAGTAAAACATGAAGTTGCCTTCCTGTCAGTATTGTCAATCTTGTTTTACCTCCAGTATTAGAAATGTATTAATCAGTGAGAAACTTAGCACAACTACATTATTAAAAATAGACATCCATTATTTGAATCATGCTGTTCTACTGTTATCAGAAGTCTAATGTTACTCTCCGACACTTGATAAACTTGATTTTTTCCTTTTATACAAAGGAGTCTGGTCTATCACAAGTGATTGAGATTGGGATAATCAAAGGTTTGGCACAGGGCTTTCCAAAGTGCTGCCACTGGCGACACACCAACGACAGCGACAGCCGGCGCAGGGGGGCGTGCGGCGGCGCGCACGCACAGCAGCGGCACGGGGGGCGTGCGGTGGCGCGCGCACGGCGGCGGCACGGGGGACCGCCGTGCACGCGCGCGCCGCCGCTTCCGGGTGGTGTGGCGACACACCACGCTGTGTGTGGCAACACACTTGTGTCACGACACACAGTTTGGAAAGCTCTGGTTTAGCAGTTGATCATGTCCTGTATTTTTAAAATCTTAGGTATTATATCAATTTTATGATGCAAATTTGAATTAAATCAAAACATTAAAATCAAAACTTGCTTAGCTTGAAACATATGAATGGAGCAGAAATGTAATGGCAAGCTTCAGTATCAGTTAAGTAAACAGTATAAAAGCTTTCAGTGTTGAGAACTACTACTACTACTACTAATAATAATAATAATAATAATAATAATAATAATAATAATAATAATAATACTTGTATGTCCCCTGACTCTCAATGATTCTGGGCAGCTCACAATAATCAAAGAAATTAGAATAAAATCAATAAACAATAAAGGTAAAAGATAATGTGATAAAATGAGGGGTCTTACACTCCCTCACCAAAGGCCTGGATGAAGAGCCACATCTTCACGGCTCTTCTAAACAACAGCAGAGTGGGGGCCATCAGGATCTTGGGGGGAACCTCATTCAAGAGGGCAGGTGCTGCTTCAGAGAAGGTGCACTTCCAGGCTCCTGATAGATTATATTGTTTAATCAAAGGAACCCAGAGCACGTCAACCCTGTAGGATCGAATCAGCTGAGCAAATGCTATGGGAGACAGGCGGTCCCTCAAGTAACCAGGCCCCTATACCATATAGGGCTTTATAGGTAACCAACCAACACCTTGAATCGCACCCAGAAGCAAACCAGCAACCAGTGCAGCTCGTGAAGCAGAGGTGTTACGTGGGCATACTGAGGCATGCCCATTGCTGCTCGCACTGCCACATTCTGGACCAGTTGGGGTGGTTTCTGGGTGGTCTTGCATGACTGTCTGAAGGGCCTCCCAATCTAGGAAAGGGCACAACTGGCACACCAGATGGAGTTGTGCAAAGGCCTTCCTGGCCACAGCTGACGTGCTCTTCAAGCAGGAGCTGTGAGTCCAAGAAAGACCCCCAGATTGCATATCAACCTTGAAGGGGGAAGTGCTACCCCATCCAAGGTCAAAGATTAAATATCTCCAGATCTGGGTGGCCCAAACACCCACAGCCAGTTGGTCTTGCTGGATTGAGTCAGAGATGGTTCCTCCCCATCCAAACCTGCACAAGCTCTACGCCAGAGCTTTCCAAACTTTTCATGTTGGTGACACGCTTTTTAGACATGCATCATTTCGCGACACACTCTTACAGCAGGGCATCATTTCGCGACACACTCTTACAGCAGGGCACAAGGCAGGCACTAGGACCTGCGCGGAATCACAGCAGGTTTGGAGGCAGCAAGGCACCAGGCAGGCACTAGGACCTGTGCGGAATCCTGGCAGGGCTCGGAGGCGGCAGCAGCTGCGACACACCCAGACACTGCAGCCGACACACTAACGTGTCCCGACACAAAGTTTGGAAAGCTCTGCTCTAGGCACTGGGACAGAACCTTGACAGCTTCACCTGGCTGGCCCAGGGTCAACAGATGTAATTGTGTATCCTCAGCATACTGATGATAACAAACCCCAAACTGGCAGATGAGCTCACTAATGAAATACAATGGGAAGTGAACAAGAAGATGTAGATGTTACAAAATAAATTGGGGAAAGGTGAGCTGATGCATGTCTACCCATACATTATCAGAAATATTTTGTACAAATCACACTTGGCTATATCTTATTGTGTGTGCCATTGCATATTTGGTGTTTTGCCTTAACGGGTGAACTGAATATAGCTATTGTGGTTTATAATCTAATCTATTGATCTCAGCTAATTTCTGAAAATTACTGATGTGTGTACATATTTTTGGAGTTTTCAGAAGTATAGTCATACATTTCAGGGTCTATACAATGTACTTTGTCCTTATTTTTATGTTGCTGGTATTAGTTGATCAAGTCAATGTTACATCCTTAAAATTGCAGAACAAGAATACAGTCTTATCATTTAGCAGACACTGGGTCTGAAAAAATAATTAGCTTTGACTGAATCAGTCTTTATTTAGTTCAAGATACTGCATTAATCAAAATACCTAAGTTTCTTCAATCTTTATTTTCCAGATGTTGTATTGCAAAAGTTACAGTATATTAAAATTCCCCTATAATATTGAATTCATTGTAGGTATAGTCCTATACAGGCAAGTTACATTAGTTGAAGAGCTATAAAAATGGATGGGAATCAGCTGGTCAAAGAGGATGTCTTTCCATCAAATCAGGAGTTGGCATCCAAGGTAGTGACTTGTGGAAGGCTGGAACAGCCAGGGGGACCAGCTGCCCTTGCCTATGTATATGGTTCAGTGGGGAGAATAGAATCAGCAAGCACTGCATGCTTCCCTCAGTCATGCCTCCACGAAATGGCTTTTCCTACTAAGAACTGTCCATGGTTCAGAATAATCAGGTGGTGACCTTTCTCTTCTTTCTGCCAGAGATCCGTGTAACAAGTGCCCACTTTCATCTTCCAGCCCCTTTGAAATAACATGCATGTCTGTAACAAAGCTCGTCTTGTAAAAATTCTCTATTCCTCTATTCAACAGATCAGTTTTTAAAACTACATGCCTTGACAAATATGATCCCCACCCCACTCGATTCCAAATTCAGAAACATGTCATTTTGCAGCTCTATAACATTTCTAAATGTGGATACTCCAGATTGGCTCCACTCCAGAATTACTATGGAATGAATTACATTTGTAAAAGCTAAGCTGTGTCATAAGGTCCAGGTTGCTTATTATAAGGTCCCCTCCTTGTAATTGTTATTATGGGATCCTTTATCATAAATGCTTAAAGAACTGCAGGTTTGAGCATGTGTGGTGCTAAGATGATACATATATACATACACACGCACACACTTAGCATGTAATTATATTTTTGATCATCCTATAAAATAAGTACCGTATTCCCAATTTCTTTATGGATATTTTACTAGGCTGTTTTCCATCAGAACAGAAAAGGGGGAAAAAAGCTGTTTGGTCTTGTCCCACCTTAGGCATGAAAGCTGGCTGGGTGACTTTGGGCCAGTTACTCTCTCTCAGCCCAACTCACCTCACAGGGTGGTTGTTGTGGGGAAAATATGAGGAGGGAGTACTAGGTTTGTTCACCACCTTGAGTTCCTTATAAAAAATAAAAGCAAGATAAAAAAATATTTAAGAAAATCTAAAGAAACGCACCCCGAGTCGCTGGGAGTCGGGCGGCATATAAATTTAATAATTAATTATTATGAACTTCCCTGGAAGCAGGTCACACTGAACGCAATGTGGGCCACTTCTGAGCAGAGGATTACATTGCGCAGGAAAGAGTTGGAAATCTGAACGCTTTACAAAAGAAAAGTGGTTTCCCTATTGGGATTGAATTACTAATTTCCCTTTAATAAAATTAAAGACTTCGCTGGAGAAAGACCGCGGGGCTGGCGTGAGAAGAAATGCCTTCTCTTCCAGTGAGCCTGTCACAACAAGTCCCACTGCTTGAGTCCCACGTCCAGGACTATGGTGTACATAGGTGGCATTCAAACGACTTGTAGGCCTCCTTCCTCGGCTGTGAAGGAAAAGATGCGCGCGCTTTGCTCAGTCGCCTCTCTTCGGCTTTGATGCTTCCCTCCCTGGGCTGCGTTAGCCAGCCTGCCCGTGGCGCAGCCGAGGGGACCAGCAACCTGGGTGGTGAGAAAGGCTCTAGGACCCAGGGGAACGCGGGCAGCCGGGCTCTCGGAGCCAGATTGCAAATTCTTCTCCGTGACTCAGTCGGCTCCGCGCAGCGCACAGTAGGCGGCAGCGGCGGCCGGAGCGGAGACTACCGAGCAGCAGGTCCGTTCGGCTCGGCGGGAGCAGCGGGGCGACCGTAGGGGGGCCGGTTGGGCGTGGGTAGCGAAGAGGACCGGAAGGACCGGGCTCCGCGCTTCCCTTCTAGCTTGGGCCTAGCGCCACCGCCGCGACTGCCGCTAACGGCGGCTCCTGCCTGTTGTCTTTGCAGAGCGCCAAGATGGAGTACGAGTGGAAACCCGACGAGCAGGGGCTCCAGCAGATCCTACAGCTGCTCAAGGAGTCGCAGTCCCCGGACACTACAACTCAGAGAGCCGTGCAACAAGTATCCTGCAAAAGAGGGCAGAGCAGGGCGGGCGGGCCGGCTCCGGAGATAGCAAGGCCCAGCGGCTCGGTCGGTTTGCCGCATGACTCCGAGCCCGCAGGAGGCGGAGGAAGAGCTTAAGGCAGCGGTCCGCTCCGCTTTGTCGTTTCGGGAGCAGGGAGGGGAATTATCCGCGCGCGACGCCCTGGAGAGGATGACGCCTCTGGGCCTCCGCTAAGGTGGCCGGCCGTAGTGGTGATCCAGGCCCAGCCCCCGCCTGGCCTGGCGCGGGCTTTGAATCGCGAAGGAAGGCAGGAAGGCTGTAGGCGGCGGCGGCGCCCGCTCTCGCTCTGCCTCCCCCTCCCTGCGCCCAGGCCCGGCACCTGTTGCGAGCCTGGCGCCAAACCCCGTTTTTCTTTTCAAAGCTTGGCCCGCCTTTAGCAGCTCCGGTGTCGGTCGCTTTCCCAGGCTCGCTCCCGGCCCCTATCCCTGGGCCTGTATCTCAGGCTGGTCTTGCGGAGCGGTAGATCCGACCATCTGTGTCATTAAATTCCTTTCGGAAAATTCCAACTGGCTCCTTTTCTCCCGAATGATTCTTGTCGATAATTTAGAAACCCGGCAGATCTTAAGTCTTTTGTACCTTTAGGGGTGTCTTTCTGTTGGGCATTTTAACGTACAGGGAGCTAATAATTATTGGCCACTAAAGTAGCTGCTTCTTGGCCTGTAATTTCATAGAGGATCCAGAGAAGGAAAAGAATAAGATATGAATTTTATAGATTTTTAATTCTTTTCCTTTTGGTGCATTGACTTTTTGAAAGCAGTACAGAAGTGATTAAAGTGTTCTGTATGTAGAGAATAGTTGTGAACTACACATAGCATTTTATCATTGATAAACACTAGAAGTATTCAAATCAAAGAAGCTTACCGTTATTTTTTTTCAGACGTGCAGTTTTTATGTGTGATTGAATGCTGTAGTGAGTGTCCTTGTGTATGTAGATATGTCTATGAAGGTTCTCAGTCATCCAGGTGGAACTGTCTGTAGCTTGAATCATGTCAACTGGATTTCTATTTTCTCAGTGGAAACGTTTCGCTCCAATGTATATAGAAATTTAGGATCTGAAATAATTGTTTTTGCTTCTCCCTAGGGTACAGATTTGGGTACAAACTAGATGTAAATGCCTCTTCTATATCAGTAATTATACCTTTGGTCCATTGTTTGTGCATGCATTTTTTTTAAAGCAAGGTAGTTTAATTTTTAAAAGAATTGATGCTAAGTAGGGCTTCTTTGGATTTTCAGTTACCAAACTCTTTACTCCTGCTAAATGAAATCCATTTCAATAATCTCACATTCTAAAGAAGCAGTTTAAAATGAAATTTGAGTGTAAATATGAGATAGTGAATGGATAGGAATATGCAGAACAAAACGAAGTAATATAGTAATAGTAAAGTTTATTGTTGTAACCACAACAAAGGAAGTATAAAAAATACCTTGCAGTCAGTCTCCCGTATCATACAGTACAACCTGCTATTTGCCATTTTTTCCCCTCCTGTGTATATTCCATAGGCTATTGCTGCCTATACAATACAAAATCAATGGGATTAATTAATACAAAATTAATAGGATTTTGCAAAGTTTCAGAAGAGATGCTTTACAATGTGTGGGTATGTAAATGCATGTGCCTGCATAGCCACATGGAGAAAGCTGGAAGAGCTTTTAAAGCAACTTTGAAAAAGACATGCTGCTTCAAAGATCCAAAGAGAAACAGTTTATTTGCACTCCTATATAATTGCTTTGAATGCTTTGCATAGCCGTAAAAATTCTTAGGTTTCCTAAATGAGACAATTGTCTTAGTTTGTCTAATGTGCAACACAACTAGTAGATTTTCCTGTTGGGTAAAGTACTGTACTATGTTTTTACTTTTTTTAATTTGATCATCCCAGCATGTATCCTGAAAAGGAATAGTTGAATTTTCCTTGGCAGCTTTGTACTTCCTTACTGAGTTTTATAATACTTTGAAAACCCTTGCTGCTCTAGCTATTTTTGTTCTTAATGTAGTTTTGTTTCATTTAATGAATTTTAAATTTTGTATTTGCATGACAAGTAATATGCACATTTTTAAGTAGCAAAACTACGTAAGAAATTCCCTTCTACAGTATATGGTTTCTTAAAACTAATATGGTAAGGAAAATTAACTATTCTAGAAATAGCTTGGAATGTGTTACATGTAATACGTCCCCTGTTCAAAAAAACCAAATCTCTGACTGCCAGATAGGTTGACAAAGCATGTTCTACCCTTTGATTAATATAGAGGGGTCCTGTTACGCCTATATAGCAGTCCATGCTCGCAAGCAACCTTCTGTCAGGATACTTTCTCTTGCTAAAAACCAGATCTCAAAGTTTTATGGTAGGCTTGTCTTGAATCCAGCTTGATTGCTAGGCTCCTTTTCTCTTTTCTGTTTAGAGCAGCATACTTCTGAGTTGCTTGTCAGTGGAAAAATTACACCTTACTGCCTGCAGCTTACTGTTGTGAAGAAGATACAGTATGTCCTATCTGTTCCTTACCATCAGGCTGGATTTAAACATTGTAGTAGGCCGTAGTGTGATTTGCTTGGTTTTGGCTTAGCATATTATTGGAATTATCCATTATATTTTGTAATCTGAAGTATATCTCTCAGTCATTTGTAGTTCAATAAACCATGGTTATACAAACCATGGCAGTGCAGTATTTAAACCCAATCTGTGTTTTTAAAGAGACTTTTGATTTTGGTATGCTATTGTGTAGTATGCTCAACTGCTGTTTTGCAAGAAGAGAAAGTTTTTCCTTCTGGTGACAAGGTACACAAAATACTGTAATCAAATATGCATATCATAAATATACACATATGCACTGATAGATGTTTGCTCCAAAGTAACTTCACTTGAATTCACACCTCTGTAAGTGTGTATAGAATCACAACATTTAAGTTAGCACAGCATTTTACCAAGTTGGACTTTGCATAAAAGATTCTAACTTGCTCCCTGTTTGAGTTTCAGATGGCAATTTTAGACATTAGCCTAGCCTTGCTAATACAGTTGTGATAATAAAAGTAGATTGCAGCTTAGTGTTGCAAATACCTATCTGCAAAAAGCTTAGATTGCATTGAATCTGACTTTTGAATAGGGCGGAGCTATAAGATAATTAAGCATATGAACATCATGGAATATAAGCAAAATGTAAACTTATTAACACAGAGCTTTCCGAACTTTTCATGTTGGTGACACACTCTTACAGCAGGGCATCATTTCGCGACACACTCTTACAGCAGGGCACAAGGCAGGCACTAGGACCTGCGCAGAATCACAGCAAGTTTGGAGGCAGCAAGGCACAAGGCAGGCACTAGGACTGCGCGGAATCCTGGCAGGGCAGGTTTGGAGGCAGCAAGGCACAAGGCAGGCACTAGGACCTGCGTGGAATCCTAGCAGGGCAGGTTTGGAGGCAGCAAGGCAAAAGGCAGGCAGTAGGACCTGCGTGGAATCCTGGCAGGGCAGGTTTGGAGGCAGCAAGGCACAAGGCAGGCACTAGGACCTGCACGGAATCCTGGGCAGGGCAGGTTTGGAGGCAGCAAGGCACAAGGCAGGTACTAGGACCTGCGTGGAATCCTGGCAGGGCATGTTTGGAGGCAGCAAGGCACAAGGCAGGCACTAGGACCTGTGCGGAATCCTGGCAGGGCTCGGAGGCAGCAGCAGCTGTGACACACCCAGACACTGCAGCCGACACACTAACGTGTCCCGACACACTAACGTGTCCCGACACAGTTTGGAAAGCTCTGTATTAACATAATTACAAAGCTCCTCAAGCCTTACCAGTGTCTGTACCAGGAGACAATTGAGGATCAGTCTGTCACACTTAACTACTTTAAAAGGTAATAACATTCCACATAACCTTTGAAAATAAGGGTGAAGGTGGACATTTTCTACCAATGCTGTAGTATCACAGCAGATAGATTGATGTCATTTCCTTTAAAACTCATTCTGCTTGAAAGTTCCCTGAATATGTCTGCCATCTTAAGTGGGAGAGGTAATCCGGGTGCATTTCATATGCATCCAGTATAGAACAGTGCTATATGACAGAGCCAGTGTGCTGTAGTGGTTAAGGCAGGGCTTTCCAAACTGTGTGTTGCGACACAGTACTGTGTTGCCTGGGGGCCCCAGGTCTGTTGCGCGACAACCCGGAAGCGCTGATGGCATATTGCTATAACTGGCAGCGCGTGCAGCGGCGGGCCATCAGCGCTTCTGGGTTCCAGGATGCTGCTGCCACAACACGCAAAAACCTGAAAGGGCAGCAGCAACCCAGAAGTGCCACCGCCTGCGCTTCCGGATTTTTGCGCGCCGGCCGTTGGTGTGTCACCAACGGCAAAAGTTTCAAAAGCCCTGGGTTAAGGTGTTGGATTGTCACTGGAGAGACCCTGGTTCTAGACTAATCTGAGCCATGGAAGCTCACTGGATGATTTTGGACTAGTCACTCTCTCTCATCCCAACCTACCTCAGAGGATTGTTATTGCAGGGAAAAATGGGAAGAAGAAGAGTTACATACACTACCTCGAATTCCTGAAGGCAAAGTGGGACCAACAAATGGGTAATTATAAAGGTGGATCTTCATAGGAAAAAGAAAAGGCAGAATCCTTTGTGCATTCTGTTTGGAGCTCTGCTATTTCTAGTGTTTTTAATCATACTTTTGGGATCAAAAAATCCCAATCATTAGCAAGTAAGAATATATGAGATATGTTTTGAATTAGCTTTCTATATGACAATTGTGGTCCTGATTAAACTTAGTTGGTAGTTAAGATTGTTGAACTTCCAGCAATGATATTTTAAAAAATAATTGAAGTCAGTTTCACTTGAGTTTAATACAATTTTGCAGTGTTTCATATCTTACATGAAATAGTCTTTAACAAAATAATCTACTTTAGAAACTGGAACAACTCAATCAGTATCCAGACTTCAACAACTACCTGATATTTGTTCTTACAAAGCTAAAAACTGAAGGTGAGTTTTATATTACTTGTATTAATTACAGAGCTAGATAAATTAGGCCAGAATTTCAAAGGTTTCTGGGTACTTTACTCACCAAAACTTCATAGATTGTTTAGTCCACCAGACTAGATTCCACTGAAGTATTTCTTCCTTATTCTGTGTACAAGAACAATTGCTCAGAAATAAATGGAATTTCTTTCAAGTAATTGTTTTGAATAATACAATGAATATATTGGGCAGCATCAAGGAAAATTCTAATACTTCTTTTGTTACGATATTAAAATTATGCTAGCAAACCCTTGCATACTTTGACATGGCTACAATATCTTTAAAATGGTGTGCCAAAGCATTTTATCCTTCTGGTATCTTTTTGTGCAGAAGTCCTCTCTGTCAGTTGACTACTTTATGCTCATTTTTGGTTGTCTAGCTCACTGTAATTTAACACTGAATAGGGTGAATTATGCTCTACTTTCTTAAAAAATTAACCTTTCTTTTATGCATATCCCTGTTCAGCATATAATATATTCTTCCTCAGGTGTTCTGAAGCCCTGGATATGATCCAAAACCATATTGTTCCTGTTATATTATACAAGAAAGTGGATTCTAATGGGATGTGGTTTTGGATGATGAAGGTGGTGGTGGTGGTGGTGGTGGAATTGTTTTTATGATTGCAGCCTGAGTCTCTCCAAATCATGAACATTGTCCAAAATAAGTCTATTTTGCTTAAGCTGTCCAAAATACAGTTAGAAGGTTTTTTTTTGAGTTGAATAATTTATTGGGAAAAAAACTATTTTTTTCTTAGTAAAAGTATAATTCAAGTTGCAAAGTGTATCATGGTTTATATTCTCCTTAAAACTGCTTCATTTCTATTCTTAAACAAAACTCCTTCCTCTTTCAGATGGATTTTAGTGCAATAAAATATCAATTTCCCTCGCTTTTTGTATTATTGAAGACAGCATTAATTTACTGTTCCATATAGTATTGCAGGCTAACAAATTAAGATATCATTAGTCTGCAGGTCAAGGAAAGATCCCAAACTCTAATATTCTGTAAAGGGAAGAGCTATACATTATTAATAGATGTATTTAATTTATTAGATATATAACACACCTTTCATATACATTAAATTGGATTGTGTATATTAAATGACTTTAAATTAAACTTACCTGCTGCCATTCATATCACTTGATAATTGCATTATGCAAATGATGTCATTTGTATCAGTTTACATAATTTGTGTAATGAATCTATGAAGTCATTTACATAATGATGTCATTATCCAAATGAAGTAAATCAGTGAAAAAAACAGTCCATACCATTTGGAGATGGTGCATCAAGGTCTGGTAAATTGAAATTTCATTGTACTTTTTAAAAAAAAAATTCAGTCTAGTGTGCACAGTGTCTTGATTTTGAAATTGTTGGAGCTTGAAACAGCTATTCTGACTTTACTGGAAGAGTACTGATGCTGTTGCAACCATTCTGGAAACATTTGGAGCTTCAACTGTATCTGGAAAGGTTGAAATACAGTCGTGTTAAACATTCCTGGCAAGGATGGAACAATCCCTTTCAAGCTTGAAATGTTCTCTACATCTCGAATTCTAATTAGTGCATTGTTTTTCAGGTGATACTATAGTAGAAGTGTGTCCATTCTTTAGTGAAAACTGTGCAACAGAAAAACTGGATGTATGTGCTTGGTAGTGTGAATGCTGTCACAGAATATCTTAATATATCAGAAGGTGCATTGCAAGACCACTGGTTTTTTTTAATTTTCTAACTTGCTTTTATTGATAAAATAATCTCAGAGGTCACAAGTTAAAATTCCTGTCAGGTTCCTCCATTAACACAGTCTTGGAAGATAATGGCAAACTAACATGTCTATGGAGTCATACAATTTAATATTATACTGTAATATTAAATAATGCAGGTCTGCATATGTCTCCTCATTTCATGATTTCAGTTGGGCTTGCTCTCAAGTAGGTATATTATAGCCTAAATGACTTTTCTTTAAAACTTACTACAGATGAACCAACAAGATCACTGAGTGGTCTCATTTTGAAGAATAATGTCAAAGCTCACTTTCACAACTTTCCTAATGGAGTAACTGACTTCATTAAAAGCGAGTGCTTAAACAATATTGGTGATTCCTCTCCACTAATCAGAGCCACTGTAGGTGAGTCATGTTTATTTATATTCTGTTTCTTTATGCTGAATACCTTGTAAATAAGTACTACATTTTTGAGTGTGCTGGGTCTTTTTCTTTTCTTCAAAAATAATTGTTTCTGTAATTGATTGGTTCAGATATATGAATATTAGGTTGCTATGAGTATATCAACTGATACATTTATTTAATATTTATTTCCAATAAATTTATTCCAAGTCTTCTGCTTTTAATTTGTTTCATGATAAAAATGAGGATGATTATTTTAGCTCCTTTAGATGTAGGATAATATGATGATAAAAATGTGGATGATTATTTTAGCTCCTTTAGATGTAGGATAATATGATAAAAATGTGGATGATTATTTTAGCTCCTTTAGATGTAGGATAATATGATAATATGAATTCCCTAATGTATATTATCAGAAAGATTATTTTTAATCTTAAAATATCTTCATTCTAAAAAAGCTGACTTATTTTATTTATTTGTTTATTTTTATCCCACCTTTATTATTTTTATAAATAACTCAAGGCGGCTAACATACCTAATACTCCTTCCTCCTCCTATTTTCCCCACAACAGCAACTCTGTGAAGTGAGTTGGGCTGAGAGAGAGTGACTGGCCCAAGGTCACCCAGCCGGCTTTCATGCCTAAGGTGGGACTAGAACTCTCAGTCTCCTGGTTTCTAGCCCAGCACCTTAACCACTAGACCAAACTTACTTGACACATGATCATTGTTCTGCTTGAAAGGAATATGATCCGAACATAGAAGGGTCTTGAAAAGAATATGGTCAATGCATAGGAAAGGACTTATTTCGAACATAGATTCAAAAGCCAGCTTTAATGTTGTCATTTTAGGATTCTTGTTGTGGTTTTAATGCAAAATCCTTTTTTTTCTTTATAATATTTGAATTGGTATATTCCTGGATGCCTTAGCTCAGGGATAGGAAACCTGGAGTCCTCCAGATGTTCCTGAACTCTGGTCACAGCCAGCATAATTGATAATAAGGAAGTTTTAGTTCAGCAATATCTGGAAGCCATATGTTCTCCACTCTTGCCTTAAATGAACAACAATGCTCTCCTCTGTTTGTGTCAGTTGTATATGTCAGCAGTTCCTCCTACATATTCCCAAATCTTTGGAAGAAAAAGAGGTATTTTGGAGCAAATTTGAGTATACATGGGGGAATAACAGCAAGGACAATCCCTGTTGCATGAGCAGGAGTTACTTTATATGTTTATTTAATTGCCATAATGGTTTCCATCTCCAGAATATAGAATCAGAGTATCTCTGCCTTATCAGTAGATGAGAAAGGCAACTGTTGAACATTCAGATGCTGTTGTAATAAATCAACCCCAGTTGGTGTGGCCAATAGTTAGCGATAGTAGAAGTGGAGTCTTGATTATATTTGAAGGGTGAAAGTTGATCTGTGCATTAGATCACCAAACAACTGCCTGTAGCTTCAAACACTGAGCAGATTTCCCCATTCCCAACAGTACTACCTTAAGTGTATATTCAACTTATATGTATATTAAGTGTATATTCAACAATATGTAAGTAGAGTTACATATGTCATCTACTTGTCTAGTGTTAAGGTAATGTTTTGTGGCTTGAGGAAAATTGGGAAGAGTACAAGGACATTCCTCTGCAGATTAGTTTTCTACACAGTTTTAATATCAGTCCATATTCATGTCTAAAAATGTATGTATGTGTATGTATCTATAAACACAGACACACTTTATCCAGTCACCTAAAGAGATAAGTTTTTTTAAAAAAAAATCTGTTGCCATTCTTATTTATGAATTAATTTGTTACATTGTTATATTAAAGCAACTTATTATCAGTAACTTTTTTTTAATTCCTTTAAACAAATTCAAGGTATCTTGATTACAACCATTGCCTCAAAAGGAGAATTGCAGAACTGGCCTGAACTTTTACCAAAGCTTTGTAGCTTGCTTGATTCTGAAGACTACAATACTTGTGAGGTGAGGGTTTGCTTTTTCTAATTAAACGTGCCTCTGTATTTGATTATGACAGCTTTAAATTGTTCTGAAATGCTAGAATAAACTAATGCTTTCCCCAGTTTTTTAGGTCAACAGTGTGGTAATTACTATCTTTACTACTTTTATGTTTTTCTACCTGGAATTTTACAATTTGAAATAAGATAGAGATTGGAATTTTTAAATCTTTTAATGTAGTGATTATTATTTTGTGTTAATTTTATTTAATATTAGTAACTATTTTTAGTAGATAATGAAACTGGAAATTGCCATAAATTATCTATTTAGCTTGAATAGCAGTAAAAAGAAAGCATCAGATACTAAAAAGCACTTAAAACAAAACTAAAATATCATTAATTGTGGGAGTTAGTCCTTGGACTCATCAATAACAATAATTATATATTATCATGAGATGCTGTAATATTGGTGATATGCCAGTCATGATGGTTGTACAAAAATCCTTGATATCATCCTTCAGAAGGAATTACTTCCCAAACTTGCTTTCTCAAAGACAGAAGATAAAGTGCTTCCCCCTGAGTTAATCGAAATGTTTGATGGGAATTAAATCATAGGCAGCTGCTCCCCAAATGGGTCATAGTGTTCCACATATCATTAATCTGTTTTTGATTTCTTGATTAACTTTCTAACAATTCTTATCGGAGGAAAAAAAACTGTATTAGCAGAGAGTGTATTAGGCAAGTTTGATTTGGGCGTGCCATTTTTACAGTTCTATTTCAGAATAATCTGAGAAGCATTTTAGGAAGCATTTTCATTGGAGATTTTATTCCATTATTGCTGTAACCTGCCAAACCAAATTTTACTTGAAAGCTTTACATTAAGGGATAACTGTGTAAATAAAACAAATAAAAATATTTCTCTGGGACAGAAAGTTTTGGTTTACCAAATTTTGAAGTGGGAACATTCTGATCCCTTGCTGATTTCTTTTATCCCAAATGTTCTGGAGACCGCATGCTTCGATGTTGGCAAAACTAAATCTAGTGAAGATATAATCATTAAAGACAACCAATTCTATGATCTGACCACAAATATCAGTGGGACCAGTGGAAAGTGTAGAGAGACTACACAATGACAGGACAGAACAAAATTCCTCTGCAGCTGGTGAGGAATCAAGATCAGTATTAAATTCCCCACAGACAGGGCAGGACATCTAGATAGGTTAAAGAAATTACCTGAAAGTAAGAAAATGAAATTTAATAGAGAAAAAATGCTAAATTCTACATTTAGGGAAAGATCAATCAAATGCAGAAATATAGGATGGGATATACATAGTTTTTCAGTAAGACTTGTAAAAATTTCTGGGAATACTAGTTGACTGCAAAATAAATATGAGTTAGCAATACGATGTGGCTGCAAAATAAACAAATGCAATTTTAGGCTTTATCAACAGAAGTATACTTTCCATACCAGGTCAAGTAATAGTTCCATTTTATTCTGTATTGGTCATACCATATCTTGAGTATTGTATCTAGTTCTGAATATCTTACTTTAAAAGGGATTCAAACAACATATTCTAAGAAGGGCAGCATAATTACAGAGCTAGAAACTAAATGAACTAAATTTAAGGTATTGAGAATGTTTAGCCTTGAGAAGAGGAGACTGTGTGTGAATATGGTATCACTCTTTAAATACCTAGAAATATTACACCCCCCCCCAATGTTCTTTATCACCCTAAATTGCAGGACATTGAATAATAGATTTAAATTACAGGAATATAGATTCCAGTTGAATAGTAGAAATCCCCTACTAAAAAGTAAGAACATTTTGACCCTGGAACCAATTGTTCAGGGAGATGGTGGGTACCCCATCACTGGGTGTGTTCAAATGGAGACTAGGGAGCCTTCTATAGGAAATACAGTACTTTAAATTCCTCCACTGAGCAGAAGTGGACTTCAGTTTAAATGGCCCTTTCTAACCCTGATTCAGTGTTTCAGTGTATTGTATGCTGTGGAAAACAAAATGAAATTATAGAGTAAGATCTCAACATGAAACTTTTTTTGAAACTTTTGAAAGTTTAGAAACATGAAACTTAGATAATACCTCTTTTGAAACAAGTTTCAATCAGTGAGGAGAGACCAGAATGAGCAGTTTTATGAAGAGGCATACAAAATCTTGGTACTGGCTAACATCTATCATGATGTAGATGCTAACATGAGAGTTGATCGTCTCAGCTATTAAAGTCTAAATCAGAATGAATAGACTCTGACCTCATATTTTTCAGCTCTTCATAAAAACGTTCAGATGTCCAAAGAATAACATTGAATATCTGGCCAATTATTGCTAAAATATGTTCTTCAGCAGTATCTGGTGCATGGGAACAGTGGAAACAGACACTCTAAAAGCACCATAGGTAGAATAGTTTCTTTATGGATTTGCTTTGAAAAGAAATTGAAAGTTAATTATCAACTGAAAAAATGTATGCCTTTGGTTTGCAGAACCAGCCAGAGGACGTTAACCTAGGTATGAGGAGGTGTCTATTATTCCCAGAAGTCTGTTACATTGCAAATGAATTCATTTACAGTGATTTGTCATTGTAGCTGCAAATGATATAAAATAATGTAATATTAACTTAAAATCATCTGCCTTATCTGGGCCATTTTGAATTGTTACGGACTTGTCATTTGGGAGGGCTAAATTATAATAATTCATAAGCTAAATTACTAAAATTGCTGATGTATCACCAATACACTTTTGGGGAAGTGGACGTTGTTTTTCAGGAGTTTTTTGCATTATAATTTTTGAATTGGGAAATGCATTGTCTTTATATATGTGCCTATCAGGATTTTTTCTATGGAGACTCCTAGGCCAGCTAAAGAGATCTGAAGAGCTGCTAATTATATTTTCTCAAGAGGCTACATTATTGTAACATGACCCTCTATTGAAGGATTGGCAGAGTGGTTTAGTACAAACATTCATAAATCTGATATTTCTACAAGCATATCCCAGTTGCAGACTGCTGTTCTGCTATTAGGAAGAACGAAGGGAATTTTGTTACTTGTTAAATTTATATTTTTCCCCAGGAAAGTAGTTTTCTTATAAAGTATATTCCTGGCATACTTTCTTATCAACAATTCATAGTATCTGAACTACTTGTGTTGATATGTGTGTGATTAGCTTAATCCAGTTTTAAGTCTAAAACTTTCATCTGCAGTTGAGAAGGAACAAGTTTATTTCTATTGCTCTAGCAGAGTTCAAGCAAGCAAGGTAATTATCACTAGAACCTTTTATTTTTTACTTTATTTATTTATTTATTTATTTTTAGAAGATTAGAACATATAAACAAAGTACCAAATATACAACCATTAAAAAATTAAACTAACCAGAAATAAGAATTAATAAAATAAAATAAAATAAAACAAGAAAAAAAGGACCCCCCAAAGCTCTAAAAACCTTAACAGAATTTAACAAATTACAATACTAAAGCACTTAGAGTTAGCGTTGAAACTAAAAATCTAATATATAATGACTGGTTTACAAAAAGTACCATATAATACAATATTGTAAGTAGATACAAAACAAAAAAGAAAAAATTACTTAATACCACTGCATTATTGTAAAATATCATAAAATTTATGCTAAAGAAAATCATATTGCTTCATCCTTTGATTAGTGGAAAATGTTGCCCTTTCCAGGACATTTTCTGCAATTAGGAAGGTTCTTAGTTGACTAACTAAAGAAAGCATGTTGTTCTAAAAATAAAGACTTACTCGGCTGGAGGCTGGATTAGAAAAACAACCCTACTTTATTCCTATTTATATCTCTTCCTTTACAATGAAAAGTGTCTTGTTTGGTCTTCCTGATTGTACTTTCTGAAAAAAAATACTTTTTTAAATAAGATGTTGGGCTCTTGCAACACGTTCTACACGGGGCTGCCCTTGAAGATTACTTGGAAGTTACAATTGGTCCAGAATGCAGTGGCACGCACAGTGTTGGCCACCTCCCAGTTTGCCCATATTACACTGCTGTTGCTTGAGCCGCACTGGCTCCCAGTTTCCAGGTGCAATTCAAGGTGCTGCTTGTCACCTTTAGAGCCCTACATGACATGGGGCCAGTTTAATTGAGGGACTGCTTTTCCCTGAGGGTGTCTGCTGGCCGCACCAGGTCTGATAGGGTCAGCATGCTCCAGGTCCCTTCCCTTAAATGTTGCTATCAAATGGGACCTAGGAAGCACATCTTTTCTGTAGCAGCCCCTGCCCTGCGGATCACCCTTCCACTGGGGATCTGGCAGTCCCCCCCCCCTTTTAGTCTTCCGGAAGGCTGTAAAGAGCTTGCTCTTCCCCCAGGCACTAGGGCAGGGTGGGATGAGAGCCTGTGGATGATTTTCTTAGAGGCATCCAAGGAGGATGGCTGAGGTGCTTTTTCTTTCTGGTTTTGTTTATTGGTTTTATTGCTGTTTTGAGCTGCCCAGAATTGTGTTCTAAGAGGGGTGGCCATACAGATCTTTTAAATAAATAAATAAAAGATGTCAGCTGCATTTCAAATTCAGCCTGCACTGAGATAAAAAATATACAGATCTAGAAAGGAAGGAGGGAAGGAAGGAAGGAAGGAAGGAAGGAAGGAAGGAAGGAAGGAAGGAAGGAAGGAAGGAAGAAAAAATGTCAGCTGCATTTGGAATTCAACCTGCACTGAGATAAGAAGGACATTTCTTAAAATAATAGTGTGTCTGATGTCATTATATAAGTATCTAAAAAGAGCTAATTTATCTGGCAGGGTGCATTTGGAGCTCTCCAGAAGATTTGTGAAGATTCAGCTGAAATCTTAGATAGTGATGCTTTAGATCGTCCCCTCAATATCATGATCCCTAAGTTTCTACAGTTCTTCAAGCATAGCAGTCCAAAAATAAGGTAAGAGATGAACTTCTCCACTCAATTATTTGAAACATTTAAGTCTGCAAGATTTGCAGGGAAGCATTTTAAAAACAGTTAACATGAGTGTACTGTTGAAATCAGTCTGTCTGTCTGTCTGTCTGTCTGTCTATCATTTTAGTTTCTGTGACCATCCACTTGTACACAACTCTAGGTGGCTTACAAAGGTTGAAAACAATAATATGAATCAATTCAAGCACAAATAGGAAAGGCCATGCCAGGCAGGGAGGGAGGGGGAAACCACAACTCAAACTGAATAGTGGGCTGACATGCCTGTGGAAAGAGCAGGGTCTTCAAGGCTCTTTTGAACACAGAAAGGGATAGGGCTGTGCAGACCTTGGGGGAAAGTGCTATTCCAGAGGGCAGGCTCCATAACAGAGAAGGCACCCTCCTGGGTTCCATAAGATGACATTTTTTAATGGATGGGACCTCAAGATCCCGTTGGATCTTACCAGATGGTCAGAGACAATTGGAGACAGGAGATCCTTCAAATCTCCATGCCCTGTGCCTGGCAGAACTTTATAGATGGCAATTAGCACCTTGAATTGCACTCAGAAACCCACTGGTATCCCATGCATTTTGCATAGCAGAGGTATTTCCTTTGCATATTCTGTCTTATTTTTATCCAGGTTTTGGGCCTTGAATATCATTCTTTGCTTTTACTTCCTCAGATCTCTAAACATTGTGAAAAAGTCCCTTTCTGTTGACTAGAACTGACTATTAACTCTGAATATTTTTTTCTGAATTGGAAAATTCCTTTCATTATTATCTTAGTTCATGTGCCACAAGTTATTCTAGTGGTTTGGTCTAGTTTGGTCTAGTGGTTAAGGCAACGGGCTAGAAACCAGGAGACCGAGAGTTCTAGTCCCACCCTAGGCATGAAAGCCAGCTGGGTGACCTTGGGCCAGTCACACACACACAGCCTAACCCACCTCACAGGGTTGTTGTTGTGGGGAAAATAGGAGGAGGAAGGAGTATTAGGTATGTTATCCACCTTGTTGTTGTTCAGTTGTTTAGTCCTGTCCGACTCTTTGTGACCTCATGGACCATAGCACGCCAGGCCTTCCTGTCCTCCACTGTCTCCCGGAGTTTACTCAAATAGCCGCCTTGAGTTATTTATAAAAATAATAAAGGTGGGGAAATAAATAAATAAATAAATAAAGAGACATTTACCTGAAAGGTGAGTAAACTTTGCGTCCTGTATATTATCAATCAGTAGCTTCTTGAACGTTAGGTGACAGCACTCACCATTTTACTGTCCCTTAGAGATGAATAAATACTTGACAAAAAGGAAGGTATACAACCAGAGTTTCTGCTCCTACTAAGTAAGTTTAATGACATAGAGGTGCTCTCTTAACAACAGTATGGCTATAAAACCACTATAACTGATACAGAACGTTTCTGACATTTCTGAAACTGTTCCAGATGTGCTATACACAAACATGCTTTATTCATAGTATTAAATAGCAAGGTATTTGTTCCCTTTGCAAACAGATTGATGTTTCGTTTAATTCTAAGAAGTGACAAATTTATTCCTTTGACTTTTTACAGTAATCAATGTCTACAGTTTTTAAAATTATGTTTTATAGGTCTCATGCAGTTGCTTGCGTCAATCAGTTTATCATCAGTAGGACTCAAGCCCTTATGCTGCACATCGATGGATTTATTGAGGTGGGTGATTCATATTTGACTGTACCTATTGTGGATAATTATGATGTGTTCCTCTTTTTCTAAATAAGTTTCCATTGCTTCAAAATTGTCCCATTTGGTTTGAACAGAGAGCAAGCAGACAGTAACATCTCTTTTTTTCTTGATAATATGTTGCAACAATTAAAAAGAAACTACTTTAAAAACTGAGCCAGTAACTATAAAAATCCACAATTTTCTCTGAGATAATAATTGAGTTGAGCTGTTGCATTTTCAGACAATTCTAGGGCCCAAATATTCTGGCTTTATATTAATGTCTAGCCAAAAATGTGGTCTAAGTAGTATCCATTTCTCTGTCTTCCAGCTATGCTGGGGTCTGGTTGATGAGTGCAATAAAGGTAACATCTCTTTGCCTGCACTTAAACTGTCTATTCTCTGCCCTGGCAGGATTGATTGGTGTAGCTGTTTGCTTGTAAATAAATGTGTATGTAATACATAACAACCAGTTTTATTTGTAGTTAGCTGATCTGAATGTTGTTGAGCATTAGAAGAGATAGAACTTCTTGTATAAATTAATACAGTTCTGCCTTGTCTACTAAAAGTATCTGAGCTGAGAAAGCTTTATCCGTGGTTTAACTTCTGTAGTGTTTATAATGCAATAAAAATATCTGCATTGTTGAATTAAAGGTGACAATATATTTCTAGAACAGTGATCTAGAAATCATTTTTTGCTTCCAAATAATATAGACTACTGAAAGAAGGATGTTGGTAATATGAATTTTTATTTATAGTTTTCTATCTGTCTGTCTGGTTAAGTACTTCAGTTTTTCTTGTTTTTCTTTTGTTCCCCTTCAACAGAATCTGTTTGCATTGGCTGGGGATGAGGAGCCTGAAGTACGTAAAAATGTCTGTCGGGCTCTGGTAATGCTGCTGGAAGTTAGAATGGACCGTTTACTTCCTCATATGATTAGTATTGTTGAGGTAACACTTTGCATGTTATTTCAAAATGAATGAAAGAATAGTTTTTAGTAAGTAAAAAAAAAAGGAATATATAGGTAACAGATTGCTTTGAAAATCAAATCTGTAATTCAGAATTGTTTCTAAATGTCCTATGTATGTTTGTCTGTTGGTCCATTTTCTCTTAAGAGAGAGAGTGTGTGTGTATGTATGAATTTTTATTGCTTTAGTAAGATGCCAGGCTTGTCGATCGGAAGATCGCAAGTTCAGAGGTTCTAATCCCTAGGCTAACAAACGGAGATGAGCACCGGCTCCTAGAGTTGGACACGACTGCACAAATGTGCGGGGGGAACCTTTATCTTTTATACAGAACAAAAGACAAAACATATTAAAGGACAAAAAACATAAAATAACTCATTTTTTGAACACAGCATTGATCACAGAGCCAATTCATAAGCAGACAGTAATATATCACTAATCCAACATTGTAAATCCAGTCTGCCACTATCTTTCCATCATAAAAGAATCTTTTTTGCTATATCCCATAATCAGTAAATTCATTCTTTCTACTACATCATTCAAAATCACATTCACACCTTTAAGACATATTACTCTTCCCAAAACCATATTAACAAACTTAAATATGAAACCAAAATGGGATGATAGTGAAACAGTCCCATAGCAAGTGTCTAAGTTTCCTCTTCCAGCATAATGAAGTTGACAGCCTCAGACGTTCTCAGATGTGCAATAAATATATTTTGTTGATTAAAGTTCATCTTAAGTTCATTAGATGTCGTATTCTTTAAAATCCTTAACCAGTAATTTGTTAAAATGCAGTATTCCTATTCTTTGTTCCAAAGTTCTTGCAGATAATTTTGTCCATCTTAGCAATACATTTTAATTGCCTGTAAAAGTATCCTGCCCCTGCCATGATACTGTGTAAAAAGAAATGAGTTTCCTGTTAAAGATACAATTTCAGGTTTAAACAGCTAGTTTAGTCAATATTGTTTCCTCTTGGAAGGACAACTAAAAATGATGTCTGAAAAAAATGCATGTAAAAAACTAATTTTCTGTGTTTTGTTGAAAAAAAGAAATTTCATTTCAGCAAACTGATATCACACACACACACACACACACACACAAAGAAAAGTGAAAATAAAAGCTGTAAAGACTCCCTTAAAAAACTACAAAACAAACCTAAAAAAAGAAATAGAAAAAAAGATTATTGTTATTAAGACATCAGATCCTCTGTATTTTCAATCTACCCCAGTAATTATATAGAATGAAAATACAGAGTAAGAACTGTCTCCAAAGCAAAGGTGTCTCATCTCTTTCTGGAAAATGTGAAAAAAGACAACATTAAACAAGACTGTTACTTTGTTACTTCAGGTGATTCCAAAATAGTAAAATTTATGCAGCTTCTGGATCAAAAAATTCATACCAGAATCCAGGAATAAATGGATAATTGCTGGGAAAAGAGAAGGAGAAGTCTTTTCCCTTTTTGATTTAGATATCAAATGAGCTTTCCTGAATAGCTCCCCCTTCTGAACTGATTTGCTGAGGCAGATTTGGAAAACTCATACTCTGTTTTACATTCCATTCCCAACATTCTACTTGCCAAGTTCAGTGCAAAATGTGATCCTGTAGTGTAGTTCTCAAACATCTGAGAATAGGACTAAGTCTTTGTACAGAATGGGCATGCAAACTCACAGAGAAGCAGCTTCAATTTGATGCTATATCAGCTTCAATAAAAACAATTTTTACACATTTGTTTATTTATAATTTACCATTGACTGGCCTTGCTTGATGTTTTAAAGGTTTAGGAATTATAAATTATTTCTATGAATACACTCTGTAGACAGACATTTCATCTTGAACATTCAACACAGTTTCACATTGTGTATTAGAATTTTCAAGCTGAATCTGATGTGAATCTATCACTATAATTGTTTTTTTCACTCTGCCCCTTAGATATACTAAGCAGTATATCTCTGCTTCAGCTCCAGAAAGTTCCAGTGGACATATAGAATAAAGCTTTTATCTGCATAAATTTAGAAAAACTAAATTTAGTTCTAAAAGATTATACCCCAGCAAAGAAGATTGTTACCTTGTCGTGGTGCTGGAGCTTGAGCACCTCAATGACACCATGAGCTAAACCATGAAGGGACACCCAAGACGGGAAGGTCATAGCAGAGAGGTCAGACTAAATACAATCTCTGGGGGAAGGTAATGGCAACCCACCCCAGTATTCTTGCCGTAAAAACTAAATGGATCAGTACAACCAGAGATACGTTGGTATACCATTGGAAGATGGGACTCCCAGGTCGGAAGATGGTCAAAATGCTACTGGGGAGGAACAGAGGATAAGTTCAACTAGCCCCAGATGTGATGACGCAGCTAGCTCAAAGCCGAAAGGACGGCTAGTGGCCGACGGTGCTGGTGAACGACGAATCCGATGTTCTAAAGATCAACACACCATAGGAACCTGGAATGTAAGATCTATGAGCCAGGGCAAATTGGATGTGGTTATTGGTGAGATGTCAAGATTAAATATAGACATTTTGGGTGTCAGTGAACTGAAATGGACTGGAATGGGCCACTTCACATCAGATGACCACCAGATCTACTACTGTGGACAAGAGGACCACAGAAGAAATGGAGTAGCCTTCATAATTAATAATAAAGTGGCTAAAGCAGTGCTTGGATACAATCCAAAAAACGATGGAATGATCTCAATTCGAATTCAGGGTAAGCCATTTAACATCACAGTGATCCAAATATACGCCCCAACCACAGATGCTGAAGAAGCAGAAGTAGATTAGTTCTGTGAGGATCTGCAGCACCTACTGGATAATCATTCATCATCATTGACGATCACTGGATAATACACCAAAAAAAGATGTTATTTTCATTACAGGAGACTGGAATGCTAAGGTGGGTAGTCAAACGACACCTGGAATTACAGGCAAGCATGGTCTGGGAGAACAAAATGAAGCGGGACATAGGCTGATAGAATTTTGCCAAGACAACTCACTGTGCATAACAAACACTCTCTTCCGACAACATAAAAGACGACTTTATACATGGACTTCACCAGATGGTCGACACCAAAATCAGATTGACTACATCCTTTGCAGCCAAAGGTGGCGAACATCTATACAGTCGGTAAAAACAAGACCTGGAGCTGACTGTAGTTCAGCTCACGAACTTCTTATTGCACAATTTAGAATCAGACTAAAGAGAATAGGGAAGACCCACAGATCAGTTAGATATGAGCTCACTAACATTCCTAATGAATATGCAGTGGAGGTGAAGAATAGATTTAAGGGACTAGACTTAGTAGATAGGGTCCCGGAAGAACTATGGACAGAAGTTCGCAACATTGTTCAGGAGGCGGCAACAAAAAACGTCCCAAAGAAAAAGAAAACCAAGAAGGCAAGATGGCTGTCTGCTGAGACACTGGAAGTAGCCCAAGAAAGAAGGAAAGCAAAAGGCAACAGTGATAGGGGGAAATATGTAATGCAACGTCTAGAAAGGATAGCACTCCCACACATATAACCCAAAGTATGGATCCGGTATGTAGATGACACCTTCGTCATAATAAAAAAGGATCAACTGGAGGAAACACATGAAGCCATCAACAACATCTTCAAAGGAATAAAATTCACAAGGGAAGAAGAAAACAACAACACACTACCCTTCTTGGACATCCTCATCAGTAGAGGAAATGATGGCATTCTAGAAACACAAGTCTACCGGAAATCTACCCACACTAACCAAGTGCTCCACTATCAAAGCAATAACCCAACCTCACACAAGAGGAGCTGTGTAAGAACACTATTCAGACGAGCACAAACACACTGCAGCAACCCAGAACACCAGAAAAAGGAAACAGACCACTTATATAGCATCTTCCAGCAAAATGGATATCCACACAACTTTATCAAAAAGTGCCTGACCACTCAACCCACCACAGCAAAACCAACAGAAGCTATGAAAAGGATTACACTGCCATACATCAGAAACATCTCAGAAACTACTAATAGACTGTTACATCCACACGGCATCACTGTAGCACACAAACCAACCAAAACCCTTCAGAACATTGTAAGTAAACCAAAAGACCCAGTAGCCCAAGAAGAAAAAACAGGAGTTATCTACAACATACAGTGTAAGGACTGTAACAGCCACTATGTAGGACAGACTGGCAGAAGACTAGCAGAACGCATCCACGAACACCAACTAGCAGTCAGAAGACATGATGAAAACTCCTTAATCTCACAACACATGGACAGACTTAACCATACTTTCAACTGGGAAACTGTGAGCATATTAAACCAAGCCAAATCCAAAAATGCTAGAGAATTCCTAGAAGCTTGGCACTCAGACAAAGCAGCCATCAACAGACACATAGAGGTTAACAACATTTACATACCATTCATAAGAGACAATAGAATAGCCAGAAGACCAGAACACCCCTGGGCCAGCAATCAACAAGATATGCATAGATTAACAGCAAGATTAGCAGCAGAGGAGCAATCAAACACAATAGACCTTAATCAAGGAACTATTAACTCAGTCAATCACCCAAACAGCACAAAACAGCCCAATCAAGGAACTACCAAGGAGAGTACAAGACCCCCACCAACACAGGCAGGACAAGCCATGGTATATAAACAGACAGCAAGTTCCACTCCCTTTTCGCACTGAAGATGTTTCCTAGCCTGGCAATGAAACGTCTGCATGAAAACAACAAGGCACAGAGAGCACCAAAGACTCCCCAGGGGGAAATATGCCCAGTTAAATGCAAAATTCCAGAAGTTAGCCAGAAGAGATAAGGAATTATTTTTAAACAAGCAATGTGCGGAAGTGGAAGAAGACAATAGAATAGGAAGGACAAGAGACCTCTTCCAGAAAATTAGAAACATCGGAGGTAAATTCCAGGCAAAAATGGGTATGATCAAAAACAAAGATGGTAAGGACCTAACAGAAGCAGAAGAGATCAAGAAAAGGTGGCAAGAATATACGGAAGATCTGTATAGGAAGGATAATAATATTGGAGATAGCTTTGACGGTGTGGTCAGTGAGTTAGAGCCAGACATCCTGAAGAGTGAGGTTGAATGGGCCTTAAGAAGCATTGGTAATAACAAGGCAGCAGGAGACGACGGTATCCCAGCTGAACTGTTTAAAATCTTGCAAGATGATGCTGTCAAGGTGATGCATGCCATATGCCAGCAAATTTGGAAAACACAAGAATGGCCATCAGATTGGAAAAAATCAACTTATATCCCCATACCAAAAAAGGGAAGCACTGAAGAATGTTCAAACTATCGAACAGTGGCACTTATTTCACATGCCAGTAAGGTAATGCTCAAGATCTTGCAAGGTAGACTCCAGCAATTCATGGAGCGAGAATTGCCAGATGTACAAGCTGGGTTTAGAAAAGGCAGAGGAACTAGAGGCCAAATTGCCAATATCCGCTAGATAATGGAGAAAGCTAGGGAGTTTCAGAAAAACATCTATTTCTGTTTTATTGAGTATTCTAATGCCTTTGACTGTGTGGATCATAACAAATTGTGGCAAGTTCTTGGTGGTATGGGGATACCAAGTCATCTTGTTTGCCACTTGAGGAATCTGTATAACGACCAAGTAGCAACGGTAAGAACAGAGCACGGAACAACGGACTGGTTTAAGATTGGGAAAGGAGTACGGCAGGGTTGTATACTCTCACCCTACCTATTCAACCTGTACGCAGAACACATCATGCGACGTGCTGGGCTTGAGGAATCCAAGGCTGGAGTTAAAGTCGCTGGAAGAAACATTAACAATCTCAGATATGCAGATGATACCACTTTGATGGCTGAAAGCGAGGAGGAGCTGAGGAGCCTTATGACGAAGGTGAAAGAAGAAAGTGCAAAAGCTGGGTTGCAGTTAAACCTAAAAAAAACCAAGATTATGGCAACCAGCTTGATTGATGACTGGCAAATAGAGGGAGAAAAAGTGGAGGCAGTGACAGACTTTGTATTTCTAGGCGCAAAGATTACTGCAGATGCTGACTGCAGCCAGGAAATCAGAAGATGTCTACTTCTTGGGAGGAGAGCAATGACAAATCTTGATAAAATAGTTAAGAGCAGAGACATCACACTGACAACAAAGGTCTGCATAGTTAAAGCAATGGTATTCCCCGTAGTAACCTATGGCTGCGAGAGCTGGACCATAAGGAAGGCTGAGCGAAGGAAGATAGATGCTTTTGAACTGTGGTGTTGGAGGAAAATTCTGAGAGTGCCTTGGACTGCAAGAAGATCAAACCAGTCCATACTCCAGGAAATAAAGCCAGACTGCTCACTTGAGGGAATGATCTTAAAGGCAAAACTGAAGTACTTTGGCCACATAATGAGAAGACAGGATACCCTGGAGAAGATGCTGATGCTAGGGAAAGTGGAAGGCAAAAGGAAGAGGGGCCAACCAAGGGCAAGATGGATGGATGGTATTCTGGAGGTGACGGACTTGACCGTGGGGGAGCTGGGGATGGTGATGGCCGACAGGAAGCTCTGGTGTGGGCCGGTCCATGAAGTCATGAAGAGTCGGAAGCAACTGAATGAATAAATAAAAACGAGAATATAAGTTATGTGGTATTGCTTTTAAAGTGATAAGGAATTCCATATGGCTTTCCTTTCCTATTACTTTCTCTTGTGGGTCTGGAATAAGTTCACCTGCTGACTTTCTGCTGTTCTTCATCTTGCTTGATAAGCTGCTCTTCCTCCAGAGAGGAGGGGTTGAGTCCCATTTTCTCTTCTAGGTTTTGGACCCATAATTAATCAAATCAAAAGCACTAAAGTAGTAATTTAAAGAAAAGCAATAAAACAGTGAAAAGATTAGGAGCTAGCTTTTAACTTGGGAGAGAATCTAGCTCTCATAAGTGTAGCATGTTACCATATCATCTGGAAATCTCCAACCATTAAGTGTGAATACTTAAAACACCTCTTACGATTTTCCAATTTTAGGATTACGAGGTACAGGTAATCCTCGAGTTACAATGGCAATTAGGACTGGAAATTCTATTGTTAAGTGATGCAGTCATAAAGTGTGGCATCAAGTGACTGCATCGCTTAGCAATGGCAGTCCCGGTTACTGTTGTAACCCCAGGATCATCTGGGTCGTTAAGCAGGAAGAGGCAGGAGTCCCAGACAAGAAGGCCAGCAGGTGAGAGTTGCACATGAGAGTTACGAGTGGTGGTGGGGTGCTGCTGGCAGGCGCTATGGAGTGCAGGCAGGTGCCACGGGTGCAGTGGGCAGGTGCTAAAGGGTGTGGGCAGGCAAAAAAAGTGGTGGGAGCTGGAGCGACTTCCTGCTGACTTCCTCATTGACTTGTGGGAAGCTGGCAGGGAAAGTCAGAAACAGCAATCACGTGACCATGGCTCGGTGTGATGTCGTAATCACGAGCCAGCCACCGAGCGCCTGGATCGTGATTATGTAGCTGCAGGGACGGTGTGACAGCTGGGACTCTGAGGACCGGTCGTAAGTTCCCCTGTTCAGCGCTGTCATAACTTTGAGCCGTCAATGAACAGGTGGTCATAACCTGAGGACTACTTGTAATATAAATCATTACATGTTGTTATTGCTAATACACTGATTTAAATATTGCCTGCACATTGTCTCTATGCTTTCTAATATATTAGATTGCATAGAGAAACCTTGGTGTGAGCTAAGCCATAGATTGGTATAGCTTGCAGTGATCAATCATTTCTGTAGCCACAGCAATTATGTTTCCAATTATTAGTGATAACATTGAGAAAATAGATGGCTGCTTTGTAGTAAGGTTGAGGAGAAATTCATTCAATTTGTGTGTGTTAAGGTAAACTTTGCTAACTTGCTAAATTGATATGTAAACAAAAATCTATTTACATTTCAATATGCAGTCTTTCTAATTGTACAGTGAGGTTCTTCAGTCAAAAATTAAAACTACCTATTGGAGAACAGTGTACACAAAAACATAACTACTGTACAAACCCCATTATATTAGTAGAATTACTTGCAACAAATGCACGTATTTTACATAAAAATGTTTATAAAAATGTGGTTTGTGAAAAATACTTTTTCTTGCAGATTTTAAAAACCATACTGATTTGGAAATTGGACAAACTATACTTGAGTTTGAAAAGTGAAAAACTGAGGAAACAAATACTGACAGACCCCTTTGTGAACTGACACAAAACATTCCACTTTTCAGGATTATTAATATAGCAATACGGGCAGTCAAGAAAATCAGTTTGTAATATCAGTACAGGGCACATATAGTATTTGATTATTAAATAATAAAATGGGGGAGTCTAGGGGGAAAAAACAATGATGATTCCAGTTTCTAGAAGAATTGGCAGAACTCTGAAAATAAAAACTTGATGAAATGTTTTGGAATCGGAGGTTGAATGTCAAAATGTTATCCTGCTATGACAAGTTTGCATAAGGTAAAAGGAGAGTTGTGCCTTAAGCAGCCAGAATATAGAGGGTAGTATCTGTCATCTATACTTATTGAAATATTAAACTCATTTTTCCAAACTTCCCATATGGTAGACTGTTACATTAAAGGGTTTTAATTATATTTTCAAAGAGACCCAATTTCTGTTACTTTTTACTTTCTTACCGTTATATGTAGTACATGCTGCAAAGAACTCAGGACCAAGATGAAAATGTGGCTTTGGAGGCTTGTGAATTCTGGTTGACTTTGGCTGAACAGCCAATTTGTAAAGATGTACTGTATCGGCATCTTACAAAGTAAGTTTATTTTCCCCTTAATATTATACTGGCTTATTTGAAATTTATATGCATGTTTATCTCATTGAGACTTTAAAAAACTTTTTAACATGTTTCATGAATCCTGTATAGTCATTATTTGGAACATTTTAATTGAGATGATATTTGTAACATCTTCTGCCCATGTACACACATGGACACACCTCTTTAATATTGTGGATGCTAACTTGATACTAACTTTTCAGTACCCAGAATTTCAGAAGTGTCATAATATGTCTTCTGGTCACCATCATATTTTTGTTAAACTCTAAAGCCTCAGTAATCAATTTAATAGCAAAATTGCATGTATTCAACTTTAGTAACAAAATTACATAAAGACTCCAGATTTTTGAAGAGAAGTATTAAAAGTTACTAAGAATGTTTGTTCATATTTACTGTCTCCTGTGAATTTTTTATCGAGAATATTAAAGCCATAGTGGTGTTATATTGGGAAGAGACTGTTAATCACTATTGCAGCAAGGATAGAAATAGCTGAATTATTAAAGCCTCTGAAGATTGACTAAAGATTGTGATATGCTCTAGGATTAAAACATAGTTAATTCCACTTGAAAGAAATAGTCCTGAAGGTAACTAATAGCTAAGCTTTACAGGGCTTTATAGATTAAAACTAGCACTTTGAATTGCACCTCTCAACCATTTGGAAGCAAATGGGGGGCCTGCAACATGGTGTTATATGGTTATGATTGCTGTTGTCCACCAGGTATGGTCCACTGCATTTGGCTGTGATTATGTATGTATGTATGTATGTATGTATGTGTTTGTATATGTATATGTATAATCAAAGAAACATTTTAGTATCCTGAAATAGCATCCAATAAAATATTTTACATCTTCAAACATTTTATAGTTCATGATTTTAAGACATGCTAATTTCAATTTGATTTTTTAAAAAACCCATATCATATAGAATGCCACTGAAATCCAGGCCCAAATATTTGAACATTAAGTGAGCAGACATTACATCAGCATCTTCTCTTAAGTAATTTGCATGGGTTTGAATGGCATTTGAAAATATTAAAGAATGTGAATTCCTGATTATACAACTTGAGGAATTGATGTTCCATAATTTAATTAAATTCTTTCTCTGTAGGTTGATACCTGTCCTAGTAAATGGTATGAAATATTCAGAAATAGATATCATTCTGCTGAAGGTAGGAATAACTATATTTTGCCTCTGATACCCATGAAACGGGTTTTTTTTTTTGTTTCTTTACATCTAGCAAAATGTGAAATGTTTCAGTACTGAGCTATATCCACTTTCTTGGAAGTAAGCTCCTGCATACTCAATGAAACTTGATTCTGAAGAGGTACTGTTGTATGGAGAAGTTAATAACTTGTGATAAAGATACATGATTCAGTGAATCCCTAAGTAAACCAAAGCTGAGACAGCTTCTGTGTGATACAAAGTGAAACACAATATCTACAAATTTGATTGCATACTTACAGGTAGTCCTTGACTTACGACCACAGTTGGGACTGGAACTTCGGTTGCTAAGCAGTGCGGTCATTAAGTGAGGCGTGTGACCGTGACTGATTTTACAACTTTTTTTGCCGTGGTCATTAAGTGAATAGTGGTTGCTAAGCAAATCTGGCTTCCCCCATTGATTTTGCTGGGAAGGTTGCAAATGGTGATCACGTGACCCTGGGACACTGCAACCGTCATAAATGCATGCCGGTTGTGAAGCACCCAAATTTTGATCACGTGACCTCGACGCTGTGACGGTCATAAGTGCAAGGACCAGTTGTGAATCAGTTTTTCAGTGGCATCATAATTTTGAATGGTCACTAAACAAATGGTCATAAGTAGAGGACTGCCTGTATTTTTTATGTGTAGTTGCTTACAGATACAAAATAAGAAAACTGTATATTATGTAGAGGTTGTGCCAGCTTTGATTCACTTAGGGATTAATAGAAATATACAGTTGTCAAAATTATTCAACCCCCATTGCAAATCAGGTTTATTGCCAAAATGTACAAACTTTCAGCTGTTTCCAATGAACAAATCAAACACAAGCAATTGAAATAGCTCAACACAACGAATGCTTCAAGTGGTTTCCCCAAATTCAACTGAAAATGCAACTTATAATGACTTCTCCAGTCTCAAAATTATTCAACCCCTTCATGGCAAGCATCTTCAGTACTTAGTACAGCACCCTTTTGTTGTTATGACCTGCTGCAAACGAGATGCATAGCCAGACACCAGCTTCTGGCAGCGTTCCTGAGGAATCTTAGCCCATTCCTCATGAGCAATGGCCTCCAGTTCAGTAATATTCTTGGGTTTGCGTGCTGCAACCGCCTTCTTCAAATCCCACCAGATATTATCTACGGGGTTCAAGTCAGGTGACTGTGATGGCCACTGTAGAATCTTCCAGGACTTCTGCATCCAAGCCTTAGTGGAATTTGAGGTATGCTTGGGATCATTGTCCTGTTGGAAGGTCCAATGATGCTCAAGCTTCAGCTTCCTTACAGACGGCATGACGTTTTCTCCTAGGATTTCCTGATACTTCAATGAATCCATCTTGCCTTCCACACGCTGCAGGTTTCCAGTGCCAGCGGATGCAAAGCAGCCTCAGAGCATCACCGAGCCACCACCATGCTTAACTGTAGGCAGAGTGTTCTTTTCAGCGTATGCTTCTTTCTTCCTCCTCCAGACATACCGCTGATCCATCGGGCTGAAAAGTTCCAGTTTTGTTTCATCGCTCCACAGAACAGAATCCCCAAACTTCTGTGGCTTATTTATATGATTGTGAGCATATTGGAGCCGACTTTTCTTGTGCTTTTGGGTCAGTAGTGGTGTACGTCTTGGAGTTGTGGCATGGACACCTTCTGTGTTTAGTACGCGCCTTACTGTGCTCACTGAAACCTCAGTGCCTGTTGCCACCAAGTCTTGCTGCAGGTCTTTTGCAGTCACTCAAGGGTTTCTCTCAACCTGTCTTCTCAGAAATCTGGTTGCAGCCATTGACAGCTTCCTTTTTCTGCCCCGTCCAGGTAGTGTAACCACTGTTCCTTTAACTGAACTTGCGAACTATGCTTCCAACATTGTCTCTAGGAACATTCAGTGCCTTTGCTATCTTTTTGTATCCTGTTCCTTGTTTGTGAAGGGCGATGATCTCTTCTCTTACCTTTTTGGACCATTCTTTTGAGTTAGCCATATTTCTAACATGCAGTCAAACGTGACACTCAACAAACCCCTAGCCAGTTCAGGCATTTCATGTGTTCCAGCTCAAGCACACCTGGTGCAACTAATGAGGCCCTTGATTAGTTGCATCAGGTGTGCTTGAGACAACACCTGTTTTGCATACTGTACAGCAGAGCTTTCCAAACTCTGTCGCGACACGTTAGTGTGTTGGCTGCAGTGGGTAGGAGTGTCGCACGGTCGAGGGATCATACAGGTATTGCGCATGCTTCTTTTCGCGCCACTGGCTTCTAACCGCCAATGGAGCAAAAATGCAGGAGATAAAAGGCGCCGAAATACAGAGCAAGTTGCTGGAGACAACCGCTCCTGTCTCAGTCGCTGACTTCCAGCTTCACAAACCACACCCGCATTCCTGCCGTGTCCGAAGACCCCCTTTAGCCTTGCTTGGACACCTCTCCAGAATCCCTGCTCCTGCCTCCACCAAACCCCAGCACATCTCCTGCTGCCGAGTTTCCTCCTACCTCCTTTACTGAGCTGCCACTGCCCTCCGATCCCGACCCTGCCGCTGCATCGCCATCCTTCAGTGATCCCTGCCTTGCTGCCTCGCCGACATCCTCCAAAGACTCCCGCCGTCCTGCCGCTTCCTTCCTGAACGTCGCTCCTCGACCCGTCGCCACAAGTTCCGCATCCGAGAACTCCTGTCTTGCCGTCGCACCACTTCTGGATCCAACTTCCTGCCTTGCCTCTGAGCCGCTCCTGGACATCGCTCCTTGCCTTGCCCCCATGCCTGCACCCTCCGAAGAATCTAGTCTTGCTGCCGCGCTGCCTTTAGACCTTGGTCCTTGCCCCGTCGCTGCCCCATCTTGGGACCCTGCTCCGTGCCCTGCCGCCGCCCCGCCTCGTGTTTCCTGCTCTTGCCTTGCGGCTATGCCGCTCCTAGAAACTGTTCCTGGCTGTACCACCGCGCTGCTGTGTTGTGAGAGTTCCTTGCCGATTTACCGTGCCACTTCCTGCCATCACCATTACTCCATTGCCGTGCCCGTTCCTGTTGCCACATTACCGCCTTGGAGCTAAACCTCGTGTGCCTGAATTCATCCCACGTAGAAAGACATTGTAATTTTGCTTGCTTGATTCTCGTTGTCTTCACTGAGTTGTGTGTGCCTTTCTACTGTAAATAAAGATCTTAGTAGGCAATCTTGTGTCGGTCCGTCAAACAGGACACAGTGACGCGTTCGAGAAATCCCATGGGTCCAGTTTTTTGATAGAACACCGTCTCAACTGCTGCTCGATCGCCGCTCAACAAAATTAGTTCAATGTGAAAAGTTATGTGCGACCGCTCGACAAAAAACTGCCTAGTCTGCACTATCTGTAGGTGTGTGCAACGCGGGATTGTTATCTCACTTTATCACTGTGGGAGTGTAGTGCTGGTGCTGTTATTTTCATGTTTAGCTACTGTTAAAACTTTATAATAAATTCCCACAGATTTATTCATTAAATTGCAGTTCAAAAACCTCTAAAATGGATAAGTTTCTAATTAAGAAAAGAAAAGCTGGTGATGACGACGTAAAGGAAAAATTTCCAAGTCTCGTTTATACAGTAAAGATTATATGAAACGGGGGTTCACATTTTCTGGTAATGAAAACAATTCTTGTCCCGAGTGTTTAGTTTGTGGGGATATACTTCCAAATGAAAGTAAGGTACCAAACAAATTAAAGAGCCATTTTACCTCAAAACACTGTCATTTGTCAGGAAAACCATTGAGCTTTCAAAATCTATAAAGAAGCAGTCTGCATCATTCACAAAGAGAATGAAGACATCAGAGAAAGCTCAAAAGGCAAGTTACTTGGTTGCTCAAATATTTGCCAAAAACAAGGACCCACGCACTATTGCCGAAACCACCATAAAGGAATATTGCTGTGCTATTGTTCGAACAATGTTTGGGCCCGAATTTGAGACAGAAGTTAATAAAATCCCTTTGGCAGATAACACGATTGGAAGACGTATTCAAGACATGTCTGATGACATTAAGCTGCAAATGAAGGATATTTTTCAAGACGTGCTTTGTTGTGTATACAAATTGAGGGAAATGATGCTTAAACTTTTTGAGGAAAATCAGCAAAATGAATTCTGCGATCTAATTCAAAACAAACTGGTGCACAAAATTGGCATATCTTGCTGACATATTTGAACATTTGAATAAAATAAACAGGATGCAAGGAAAAGGAGAAAATATCTTAACAGCGGTAGATAAAATTTGTGCTATGAGAGACAAAATAGCAATTTGGAAAAGGAAAGTGAAAGAACGAAATGTTGAAATGTTTTCCAAAACTGCTGAGTGTGAGCTAAAATGTGATATCAGCTTGCTAATTGTTGACCATTTAATATTGCTCGGAGAGAAACTTCATCATTACTTCCCAAATGTTGAAATCCAAGACTATGATTGGATCAGAAATCCATTTCTTTCAACTGCAATGAGGAACTTTTCACTTATTGAAGAAGAATTAGCTGAAATAAAAAATGATCGAAGTCTGTTAGTGATGTATGAAGAGGGTGACTTAGACAGCTTTTGGATTCGCGTTTCAAAAATGCATCCAACCATAGGTAAAAATGCATTAAAAATTCTGCAGTTTTCTACTACATGCATTTGTGAAGTATCCTTTTCAAAAATGACAAACTTAAAGACACTGAAACGTGGAAGCTTAAAAATGCTTGATGAAGAAATGCGAGTGTCTTTATCTAATATTCCACCAAATATTCAAAAGCTGTGTTCATCCCATCAACCTCATACATCTCATTAAAATGGTAAGTAGTTATTGGTGTTATTCAGATTTTTTTAATTCTTGCACATATTTACATATTGTTACTCATAAATGACAACAATCTTGGAAATGTATGTTATTATCTTACAAATCATATATTTTTAAAAATATAAACGAAAGGTTTTCATGAGATATGTTTTGTCCCCATACATTTCACTATTACAATTTATGTATGTGTCCGTATCTCTTATAAGGGGTTAGTTTAACCTCCGGTTTGCTAGTAAAACTGAATTACTGTGTCGCGAAATGATGCATGTCTAAAAAGTGTGTCACCAACATGAAAAGTTTGGAAAGCTCTGCTGTACAGTATGTGTGCTGTTGTGACAGATTCTATTCAGGGGGTCGAATAATTTTGAGACTGCAGAAGTCATTATAAGTTGCATTTTCAGTTGAATTTGGGGAAACCACTTGAAGCATTTGTTGTGTTGAGCTATTTCAATTGCTTTTGTTTGATTTGTTCATTGCAAACAGCTGAAAGTCTGTACATTTTGGCAATAAACTTGATATGCAATGGGGGTTGAATAATTTCGATTTCAACTGTATAATCTGACCAGGATACCTAAATTTTTGCCTATAACTTTAAGTGTAGAATTGCACTATTAATAATTCTTAGTGGTTTCTTAGCCATTAACTTATTTTCGTAAGTTGTTTGATACTTTCTACTTGTTAATTCTTGCAAATTTAAACATACATTTGGTGTGTTAACTTGGCATACAAAAGTAAAAAAAACTGATATAGCATAAAAAGAGACAAGGTGTTCTTGAAACATCTATCTCTCCTTATATTCTACTATTTGGTTTTGGTAATAGGGAGATGTTGAAGAAGATGAGGCAATTCCAGACAGTGAACAAGATATAAGGCCCCGGTTTCACCGTTCACGAACAGTAGCTCAGCAGCATGAAGAAGATGGTATTGAAGAAGAGGAGGATGAGGAAGATGAGCTTGATGATGATGACACTATTTCTGACTGGAATTTAAGTATGTCACTTTTCCAGCTAAAATAATGTAAAACATAAATAAGTGTATCTGTATGTCATATTAAGCTTATTTAACAATTATAAAGGCCAATTCTGGATCCGCACATTAACAATTGTTCTGAAATTAGGTATTACTAATGAGATGGCTGTATATGAGATTTTGGTGCATTCTCCTGTGATCTTATTTATATTTTATGTTAATTGTTCCTAATGGTTATTGAAGGTTTGTTTTAATTGTTGGTTTTATTGTACACTGCCAGGAGTCTCACATTAGTGAGATGGGCAGCCATATAAATTTGATATATAAATAAATAAGATACTGCTTACAGAGTTAGTTATAAGGATTTAAGCTCTCTTCACAAAAAATCAGGAGGAGTCTGATAGCATATTTTCCGACTGTCATAGTTAAAACCCATACAGGTAGTCCTCGCTTAATGACCATTCGTTTAATGACAGTTCGGAGATAATGATAGGGCTAAAAAAGTTACTTATGACCCGTCCTTGAAGTTACAATCGTCACACCACCCCTACAGTCACGTGATCACAATTTGGGCACTTGGCAACCAGCTCACATTTACGACCAGTTGCAGCACCTTGCAGTCACGTGATCATGATTTGTGACCTTCCCAGCCAGCTTCCGACAAGCCAAATCAATAGGGAACCATTGATTCGCTTAACGACCACCGCGATTTGCTTAATGACTGCGGTGATTCACTTAACAGCTGCAGTAAAAATGGTTGTAAACTTGGGTCCAGTCACATGATGCCTCACTTAACGACTGCATCGCTCAGCAACTGAAATTCTGGTCTCAATTGCGGTGGTTAAGCAAGGACTACCTGTATGCTTTTGTCTTGCCTTTTAATAAAATTTAGTAGTCCAAAAATGGGCTACCAGACTCTTCCTGATTTTTTGACACCATAGACTAACACATCTCTCCTGCTGCAATAGTAGTTGTTTAGTGTGGTTGGTTAATTTTAAGTCCTTTGCATTTTATTCTTTGTTACAATTTCTTAATAATTTTCAACAAATAGCATGCTAATATTGCAGGATGAAGTGGAGGAAGGTTTTGAAAGTATAGTAGATCATGCAAAAATGTATATGTTTCTCTCTCTAGGGAAATGTTCAGCTGCTGCCCTTGATGTCCTTGCCAATGTATTCCGTGATGATCTGCTGCCACATATTTTGCCCCTTCTAAAAGAATTGCTTTTTCATCCAGAATGGGTGGTGAAAGAATCAGGCATCCTTGTTCTAGGAGCAATTGCTGAAGGTAAATAAATGTTTGAGGTTCAAGTTGTACTTCTGTTAATTTTCATAGTGGAAAGAAAAAACTATGATAAATCTAAACATAGTGCTTTACACAGAACACATCCCTGCTGCAAGGAATATGAGAATGAAACACAAGCAAGCAAGAATAAGTGATGTGATGGCTTCAATTATATGTTTTTACTTACACTTTAGTAAGATACTAGAGAGATAATCCTAAAGCTACCTGGAAGTAAATTTGAAAAAATCATTGTGGGTGGATAGAAGTTAAATAGACTCATTCTAAGTTTGTACATATGCTTCTTAGGCATATGGAATTTCCATTTTAAATTAAACTCCCCTGTGCCCTCCCTCCCAAATACCCTAGTGAAGACTAGAAGCGTTGGAGATGGACAGCCAACTGTACATGGGTCCATGTGGCTCTTTGCAGTTTGGCCGCTTGCGTTTGAGCTGCCAGTTGAAGAGCACAAAAGGGAAGGAAGCAGGTTCTCTGTGATGATGGATGAACTGGTACATGCGTGTGTGTAGATGTGAGTGCATGTGCAAACTGATGTATAAGAGTAAGAAAAGAGAATGAATTATGGGGAGAGAGAAAAGAGATCTTTCATTTGCTTTTGGCATTTTCCACATCAGTACTGGTATCCTGTCCCTTATCTCTTTCTCCTAGGAATGTGCAAAACTGATTCAGAAATAAAATACTCAGTTCCTCTCCAGACTGTGCTTATTCCTAGCTCTTCCTGGCCAAGGAAAGGCTCTTTAATAATGGTGTTCCCCCTGGCTCCATTTTGTAAGAAAAGAAGTGTTAATTACTGATCTATACCAGAATTATATAAAACTTTTATATCTGCTAAACTGGAACGTAATTATTTCTGTTCATTTGAAACAATATTCATTGAAACTCATATACAAAGATAGTGGGAGCAAGGTGAAAGGCTTGATAAATTACTAGCCTCTTGACTGAACAGTTGCTACTATAAAGGATGACCAGGGTAAAGTATATAATGGCTCAAAGTCAAGGAATCAACACTTCTTTTTATTTTTATTCTAAATTGTATAATGCTGAGTCAATTCTTAATAGTTTTCTACAGTATAACTTTTTCTAAAATTAGGCGTGTTCAAGATGCCTTTTTAACATTTATCTTTTCAAGATATAATACCATTAAACCTATGAAACCAGTCCAGATGGTTGTCCTCTTGAAGGGTATTAGACACATACTGAGTTATTTGCCCCAATATTATGAATGGTCTATAAAGATGCCTTTTTAAACAACTGTTTTTCCAGTGTCCTTCAGTGAGATCCCACCATCTGTACAAGCTGTCATCCAATTTCCTTTTTAAGTGATGATGCAGAAATATGGACAGTGACCCCTACTCTGGCATGCAGATTACAGACAATTATCTTTTATTCTCCAGCCAGCTCTTATCTAGATTACTAACTGACATTCTGGATATACGTTCAGAATAATTTAAATCAGCAGTAGTAGTCTTGTTGGATGCAGAAGAGGCCTTTGATATGGTAGACTAGAAATTTTGAAACAAGGGTTTAAATATGAATTTCCTCCATTTTCATTAATTGAATCAATGTGTGCTTCAGTTATTACAGACAGAATTGTATCTTCATCTGTTAAGATATCTTATTAAATTTATCACCTTTATCTCTTTTTTTTAAATTTTATATTGGAACTGTTGGCCTGCCATTTTAGAAAAATGGAAGACATTTTGAGTATAACAATGTCTGGTCTTGAACCCAAACTGTTACTGCCCTTTGGAATGCTTACCCTGGCACTGGGATAATTAGCAAGAAGAGAATTAATGTTTGAATTTGCATTCATTGGAGAGGATGGGATTATAAGAGAGTAAGCAGGCACACAGTGGGTAATACACAATGAGGAATGCGCTGGCACCAGCTGTTTGCCTAGCATGCTCTCTGCTGGGGAGGCAAAAAAGCCTTCAGTGTGAAATTGATTAGGGTCTTGTCAGTGTCAGGCAGCAGCCCCAGCCAGCTGGAGGGTTCTAATCAACTAATTAAGATCATAGAGCTGAGCTTGCTAACATGTGGTTAGCACTTTTCAATTAACTTTCAATTGTTTTTAATTCTGTTTTATAATTTTTATATTGTGTGCTCACATTTTCTCTTTTATATCAAGTGAAACAATTACAATAGAAATCAGATTATACTTTATTGAGATCTCAACTGACAACCACAAGATTAACTTGAATTATTTAGGTTTTCCCCCAAAATTTGAAATCTTGCTTTTGGTTTCCCTAGTTACGTACTTAAAATCTATTCTTGTCAAGCCCCATGTAGCTGGCAAACTCAAAACGTGAGAATAACAAATTTCAGAAAGGGATCTTTAATCTTGTTTCAACTCTAAACTTGAAAACTGTAAAAGCAAGCGTCCAGGTAGACTTTATAGCAGGCCAATTAAGGCGGAGTCTCTTTGAAATGTTTCCTTCTCACGGCCCCTGCCTCTGAACCGTGCTGCCTCTTTTCACACCCACTGAACTCCCCTGCCTGGTTTCCAGACTTTCTTACCTTTATTAATGCCAGTCTCACATGTTGACATACCTTTGCGATTAATACTAGTAGCAGCAGCAGCACTGTATGGTTGTTGAATTGTTAACTCAGCATTTCTTATTCTTACAGGTTGTATGCAGGGTATGATTCCATATCTTCCCGAGCTAATCCCTCACCTTATTCAGTGCCTCTCTGATAAAAAGGCTCTTGTGCGCTCCATTACTTGCTGGACTCTTAGTCGCTATGCACATTGGGTAGTCAGTCAACCCCCAGACACATACTTGAAGCCATTAATGACTGAGTTGCTAAAGCGTATCCTTGATAGTAACAAGAGAGTACAAGAAGCTGCCTGCAGGTAGGTCAGAATATAGAAATGCTGTCCATGGTTCTCAGGGTACATACTGAAGTCTACAGTATTATTTTATTTATTTTGGTTGAGTAGCTCTTTTCTAGTTGACCAAGCTCCTTTTGAGGCCATTTTTAGCCTTTCTACTGTAATTATCTTTGCTTTTAATGGCTACAGTACATTGTATTTTTTTTTCTAATGGAATTATAATTTTGCTTTGGATCTTTTTCATTTTTTGTTAAGCATTTAGCAGGATTAACTATTAGGTAAATAAGTTCTAGCTATTATAGTAAGAATTTATTTAATAGAAATTTTCTAATAATTCCCCACATCCACTGGAATTTTAGAATCCATATAGACTGTTAATAGATTTTTTTAAAGGATTTGTTATTTTATTTAAGAGGGAGAAGTGTATTCCTTCATTCTGTGGACTAATATTTTCTTTTGCCTCTTAGTGCCTTTGCTACTCTAGAAGAGGAGGCTTGTACAGAGCTTGTTCCTTATCTTGCTTATATACTTGATACTTTGGTATTTGCATTTAGTAAATACCAGCATAAGAATCTGCTCATTCTTTATGATGCCATAGGAACTTTAGCAGATTCTGTAGGCCATCATCTAAACAAACCAGTAAGTATTGTATCTATTAATTCTAGATAAAAACTTGACTTTTTATTCAGTTCTTCATTAAGCATTCATTCTAGACAAGTATTTTTGGAGATTTCTTGTCCAAGTTATTTACTGCATTATTCATGAGTCCTCCAAATTTTGCTTGCTTTATGTTAGACTCTTAAGACACATTATAAAATCAGACTTCATAAATAAAATACTACATACCTAAAGCTTTAAAACCATGCCTAGCTGTTTTGCTAATAAGTCCTCAAATGTTTCACTGACAGTATCTCCATTGCTTTGTCATAAATACAAGGAACAAGGCTGGCAAGGCAGGAACCAGCAATTCCAAGATTAGATAGGGCCATTTTATAAACATATCTTCCTGCACAGAGCCAACAAGTGACTGTCAAATATCTTAATTTGGAAGTGTGGGAGAAGAATGCTAGAGTCTAAATTGCTAAGAATATTGTCTGGGAGGCACTCAACTGTTGTCAATAAGGCTTTGTTTTTGTCTGCAAGAAAGAAAAAATCTGGGGAAAGCATTAGCAAATGATATCCTCAATTCAAGGGAATCTATATAAATACTAAAAGAACTGTTAAAGTTGTGTAGAGCCTAAATTCTGTGAAATTTTTACTGTCTACAGGAATACATTCAGATGCTTATGCCTCCATTAATCCAAAAATGGAACATGTTAAAGGATGAAGATAAAGATCTTTTCCCTTTATTAGAGGTAATTGGTGCTGTTGTTAGAAATAGTTATTTGATGTATTCATCACTTTATAACTTTTCTTCACCTTACGATGACAACTTTTAACGGGGGAATTGAGGCATCCTAATTCTGCATCCATACAATTAGGACTAAACTCCATTAGTTTCATGAAGACCTTCTTTTGACAAGACCTGATATGATTGCACCATAATGTAGAAGTTCGGTGGATTTTCTAGGAAGTAGCCTCCAGTCAACTTGTAAGAATGTGTTTCTGAAGAAGGAATTGTAGGATTAGACTGTAAAGAACCAGTGGGAGTTCCTATGGTCTTGTGTGTTCAAACATAGCAGCATGATTATGTCCCTACACTGTTGTGAAGTTTCTTAATCTATGAATACATGTACTTATTTTATCCTTCAAAACTTGCCCTTTTAAACAGAATTAATGTAGCAAATAAAACCTTTGACATACTGTGTGATGGCACTCATGTTCCTTAATGTGGGTCCTGTGTTTCAGTGCCTGTCTTCGGTTGCCACTGCCTTGCAATCTGGCTTCCTTCCATACTGTGAACCTGTCTACCAGCGCTGTGTGAACCTGGTACAGAAGACTCTTGCACAAGCCATGGTATTTTTCTGTTACCTGTTTTCATAGCATTAGAAAATGTAACTTCAGTGGAATTTAAACTCCATGCTTGAAGATAACATTCTTTGATCAATTTGTAGGTTTGAGGAGTAGAAGTAGCAAAAATTATACACTGCAATGTTGCACATTTAAATCTTTTAAACATTGTTTGATTGTGTCTTTTGTTAGTTGCATAATGCTCAACCAGACCAGTATGAAGCTCCAGATAAAGACTTCATGATTGTGGCTCTTGATTTACTTAGTGGTTTAGCTGAAGGACTTGGGGGCAACATTGAACAACTAGTGGCTCGGAGCAATATCCTGACACTAATGTACCAGTGTATGCAGGTGAGACAAATAATCTCACTCTCTTGCCTCAGGGCTGTTTTATTTTCTAAATAAAAAACAAAATTGTATTCGACAATACAAAAAACAAAAACTTGCTTCTTTCTTTTTCTCCTAGGATAAAATGCCTGAGGTACGACAGAGTTCTTTTGCCTTGCTAGGGGATTTGACAAAGGCATGTTTTCAACATGTGAAGCCCTGCATTGGTAGGTAACTTAATACTGTAAGCAGTTACCATGCATAGGCTGAATTCATAGTCATTGTGTTTTTTTAATTTGGTATTATAAGTTCTTTATACTGTAAGTTGATAGTGATTGCTGGAGTAATGGAAAATTGCCATAAATATATGTGTACATATACTGTATTGTTTGGACTTCTTTATCTAAATGTTTTTGTAAGATTTTTTTTATCCCGCTTTTATTATTATTTTTTATAAATAACTCAAGGCAGCGAACATACCTAATACTCCTTCCTCCTCCTATTTTCCCCACAACAACAACCCTGTGAGGTGAGTTGGGCTGAGAGTGAGTGACTGGCCCAAGGCCACCCAGCCGGCTTTCATGCCTAAGGCGGGACTAGAACTCACAGACTCCTGGTTTCTAGCCTGGTGCCTTAACCACTAGACCAAACTGGCTATAATTTTATTACTAACTTGCCATGGTGGGGATAAATATTTTGTGGAATATTTGAATGAATAATTTCTTATCTAGAATGATGGGAAACCGGTGCTTAGCTCCTATTCGTTTCCTTTGCATGGCCTTCTTTCTTCCTTGGTTTAAAGAAATCTAGTTTAATACTGATGTGTATTTTCTTCAAATGTGTAGAGTTTTCCTGTCCCCTAATCCATATAGCGATGTTTGTGAACTGTCCATTATCCTGCAGTGCTGTGACTTATAATGTGATCTGAGTTTCATCTGTGTCTGTTAATAAAGAAATTGTGATGAAACAACATACACAGTTTACTGTATCATGTGTTTATTGAACATCTAATACTCACTGTCTTTGTTGGAAAGAGTTTGTAAAGCATAGCTTTACAAACTCTGTGTCACGACACTTTAGTGTGTCGCAACAACAGTTTAGTGTGTCGCGAAACAAACCGTGCATGGCGGCGGCGCGGAGGGGTGCACGGCGGCGGTGTGCATGGCGGAGGCGCACCATCAGCGCTTCCGTGTTTTAGCGAGGCCGCCGCCGTGCACGCTGCCACGTGTCCCTCCGCACCACCGCCGTGCGCACCACCACCGCTGCCGCCATTGGTGTGTCGCCAATGGCGGCAGTTTGGAAAGCACTGTTGTAAAGCTTTATATTGAGTAACTGGGTCACCTCCTCTAGCAGCAGTGACTTCAGCCAAATGTTTTCCATACAGTACCTGTTGAGCAATCTCACACATTGGCCTGGTGGTATTTTGGCCCATTCTTCTTTACAGAAGTACTTCTGCTCATTGCTGTTTCAGGTTCTCTTGCATGAACTCAGTGCTGACTCAAGGGTACAGTATATCGTGTCTCTAGGCCACATTGATGGCACCAACCCTGCCAGTGTGAAAATTTGCATTTTTATAATGATTCAGAAGGAGGGGCAGTGTAGGTGCCCAAAGCTTTGACGCCCTAGGCCAGTGTCCATTCAACCTTAGCCTAAAGCCAGCCTTGCATGAACTGTTTGCTTTTGAATACGCTGCAATGTTGTAATTGGGATATGGTTAGGGCATTTATTTGACTATTCCAAAATGTGATATTTCTTCTGCTTCTGGTATTCTGTTGTAGACTTATTTTTGTAGAGTCACTGTTGTATTGTGTGACTCCCATTCATTTAAGTTTCAGCTCATAGACAGATACCCTGACATTCTCTTGTAGAATTTGTTGGTACAATCCAGAGTCCATTGTTCCTTCAGTGTTTGTGAGCCATTTGGATCCTGAGGCTGCAAAGCAGCCCCAAACCATGACATTCCCACCACAGTATTATGTGATTGAGATGAGACGTTTTCAGTGGAACGCTGTGTTTCATTTTCTCCAAACATAATTTCTCCATTCATGTCCAAAAATTCCACTTTGATCTCATCTATCCACAGGATATTGTTCCAGTAGCCTACTAGATCATCCAGGTAGAATTTGGAAGTGTTCTGGAGAACAGTCTATCCTCCCAGATATTCTTCCAGTCATACAACTCTTATTCAGTGTTTCCCTGGGATTTATGAACAGTTGACATCTGACAATACAATCTATCTATCTATCTATCTATCTATCTATCTATCTATCTATCTATCTATCTATCAAATTTATCACCGCCCATCTCTACAGCAGTACACTCTGGGCGATTTACAATAAAATATTAAAATTAAAAACCTATAAATCATTAAAATACAATATCATAATAAATAGAAAAAATCCAGAGGATGGTGAGATCTTAAAAGGAGGTTATTACTAAGCTAACCACCCCCAGGAGGAACTATTACTTCCTTTGTTCCAAGCAAGGCGGCAGGACCAGGTTTTTAAAGACCTCCGGAAGGCCTGGAGCGAGGGCGCCTGCCTCACCTCTGGGGTCAAGATATTCCACAGGGCGGGTGCTATCGCAGAGAAGGCACGCCTCCTGGACCCCACTAGATGAATTAATTGGCCTGATTCTTTGCTATAATCCTGGGATTTGGGGGGAATCTCCCATAGTATTGTACACTTCGTACACCACACAGTTTTCTCTTGATCAGGACCAAATTCACCCCAAAAATGTATGTTGTGAAGAGCAGATTCCAGTAGTGGTATTCAATGGGGAGGCCTACTCAGACTTATCCCTAATTGGCATCTGATTGATTTGTACTGTACATACAACCGAATTTACTCCCTTAAACTGATTACTCTAGGGCTTCACATACAGTGCTTTTTCCATACAAACAATGAATGTTAGCTCAGTGTGTTCAATAACATGGACCAATGACATGGTCCATTATTTTGGGTGGTTGTTAATCAGAATCTCTTATAGGACCTGGATGAAGCTCTGATCACAGTGCAGGTCACAGTACTGATTACAACAAGCAAGATTACAAATAATTTTTATGAATTACAAGCAGGATTACAAATAGGTTTTAAGAGTTCACCAGCTTTCTCTTACAATTGTATATAGGTCATGTGTTCAGGGAGATTTCTGGTAGAGATGGATGTACTATTTTGCTGGCACTTAATTACTCTTTTCTTGGCAATAGAACAGCGAAAGATGGGCTATTTGAATTGTCACATGTCAGATAGTTTAGTTCAGAACTTCATCTCATTTAGGTGAGAATAACAAACTATTAAATTTTTCTTTCAGTGGAGGAAGGTATCCCAAAAGCTTAGTTGCTCCTCTCACTTGTTCTAGTAGGTATTTGTAAGAGATGGTAACAGTTGCTAAGTGAGAATGAACCCAACTCCTCCTCCCAGTTGAGTTTTTGCCTGGCTCCAGTGCTCAGGACCGTTGAAGAATGAGAAAGGAATAGGAATTAATCCAAGCATACACACCGTGTACTACTTCCATCTAGAGTGATGTTTATTGCCATAGGCAAAGCAAATAATTTGTACTTATATTTCTAGTTAACAGTAGTCTTATCTCTTTGATGGGTGTGTTGTATCTTAATTAAGGAACAACATACAATCTTGTTTGTTATTTTACAGTGCTTTCTTGTACAGTAATTACTGACCTGTTTTCAATTGGTCCCTCCCTTATCCACAGTTTTGAGACCTAATCACTAAGCTTTGTTACATTAACTCTTTCTCTAAACAGCTTTGCTTCAATTTTTCTTTCCTGCTTCTAGCCTTTTCTAAGTTAAAGAGGAGGAGTGGGGAGAAGAGAAAAATAACTCTTTGCCAAGCGTTCTTGGAAAGCCACACTTAGTCACACGTCACTGTTCTATCATAGCTTCTTTTCTCTGTTGCTCAATTTTTTTACCAGCTAGTCTGCTCTGCAGTTCTTCCTTCCTGATTCTGCGTACATCAGCTGGGTCATCAGTTCCACATCCCTCCTCTGGTGATCCTCTCTTCTTTCCTTTGGGGACTGCAACCACTTTGCTTATTGATACAAGTACCACACTTCCAGTTGACACAGAATCACACAGCAAAAAACAAAAATCTCCTTTGCCTGACAATCCCCTCGTAGAAATCTAGCTTTTAAAGGTGAAGGTGATTGCTCACAGGTATTCTAATTAATCCAAGCGTTTTCTAGCTGTCTACAGGGCACTTCTCATGCATTTGGCAAAAAGACAAAACTCCATCTTGAGACAAATTACAAAACCGTCATAATCAGGCAGCTCACTTTGTCATAAGGACTCTGAGGAGCTTCACCTTTTCTTTGTATCTTATGTTTTTTTTTAATGGAAGGAGAAAACAGTCAGTTGTGACAGAGGAAGGAAGGAAGCCCAGCTGATGACAGGAGTGTTAGCTGGTGTGATCATTCTGAGTGTTGGTTCTCCCTTCTTGCAGCCTCAGGGATCCTTAATATCCACATGATCAGTCTGGTCTCTAATCGAAGAGAATATTTGTAGCTCAGGGTTGAACTGGGGAGTCTTTGGTGCTCTCTGAGCCTTGTTGTTTTCATGCAGACGTTTCATTGCCAGGCTAGGCAACATCTTCAGTGCGAAAAGGGAGTGGAACTTGCTGTCTGTTTATATACCCTATAATTAATAAATAAATATATATATATATATATATATATATATATATATATATATATATATATTATAGGGTATATAAACAGACAGCAAGTTCCACTCCCTTTTCGCACTGAAGATGTTGCCTAGCCTGGCAATGAAACGTCTGCATGAAAACAACAAGGCTCAGAGAGCACCAAAGACTCCCCAGTCTGGTCTCTGCCACAGCGGATCCAGTCACTAGCAGACTTGTCTCTGACTGGTTTTCTTTATTTCTGTATCATTTTCCAATATGTCTCTACCCAGCCATTTTGCCTATCCAACAGAGAAACAATTTTTTTCTGTTGCTCTAGGTATTGTTACAAAATTTTGTTAGTCCTGCCTATTGCAGCAAATGGGAGGAGCAACCCAGTTTCAAGATATCTTCTGTCCATTTTAGAAAATGACTCTTCATTGTAAGCCCTGTGTTCCTTTTCCTCCAACTCAATTTTTAAAGAAAAATACCCTATTGCCATTAATAGTGACTAATATTTAAATCTCAATTTTTACCCTGTTCTCTCATTTCCATAAACTTATATTTCCTGTTGGATTGCTACTTGGTGGTGCCTAAATACCTGTTTTGATCAGATTTAGAATTTTCATCTACTACCATGCTTCTGGCTAGAGCCTAATAAATACTATGCTTGCTTCACTTCAGAAACTGCTGTTGCATGTGTTAAAAAACAGTTTCCTATGACAAATTCCACATGTCCCTTAGATTTTTAAAAGAAGCCCCTTGTCTCGAAGGGAGATTAATTTTAGTATATTCAGTTATGTCTGTAATGGACTTTCCAGTTCTGATTCTGAACTTTTTTGTGGGGGGCGTGGCTTTATAAATGGGAGGGTTTAAAATGCTAACTGCTCAAGAGAGCTTTCTGCTAAAACTGTATTATGCTGAAGTTTTATGTTAAGTTCAAGCAGAGGAGGAATTTTGATGACAAGGCTTATTTTGTTCTTTTCAGCTGATTTCATGCCAATTTTGGGAACCAACCTAAACCCAGAGTTCATTTCTGTGTGTAACAATGCCACATGGGCAATTGGAGAAATTTCTATTCAGATGGGTGAGATTGGCTTGTTTTTTTAATGCTAGTTTGAATTTTCAATTGAATAGATTTTTCTTTGGTCTTGTAGCCAGTTATAAATTCTGTCAGCTATGTTAATATGCCCATAATAAAAAGCAAATTTTAACGAATTCTTTGTGTGTTGTTTTTTCTAGGTATAGAGATGCAGCCTTATATCCCTATGGTCTTGCACCAGCTTGTAGAAATCATTAACAGACCCAACACACCAAAGACTTTGTTAGAAAACACAGGTACCCTACAACTGAACTGTTTGCAGTAACTGAAGTTATGTAGATAGCTCTTTTAAAACGTATTATTCAAGATTGTAGGGAAATTTCATTGGTGATAAACACAAGAGGAGCGTTAGATTTTTTTTCAATCCAATTTGTTGAATAAACAAGTCCTCCCAAATTAATTAATCAGCTTCAATGGCTTTTGCTTCTCTGATGTTGGGATTCTATCATTGAGCAAATGAGATGTGTTGGTGGGGGAGGGATCTTCCATTAATGAACAAGTTTTCAAGAGCATTCCCAAATGAGTAGTAGGTTTGGAGCAAACTTGGAGCTGGGGTGATGAATTCCCTACAATTGAGACTAATGGGAAGGTATTTGTTTTGCATTAAGAAAGAGCAAATTTGTTTTCCTTGTCTTGCTGGCATGAAACTATCAATACTTTGGATGAGGTTGTCCAAAAATCTCCCTTCCAGTAGGGTTGTTTTGTAACAGTGTGTAAGATCTCAGAAAAATTAGCTAAATTACTAAAATCTGGTTACACTTATACTTAAAGTAATTCAGTTGACTTCTTTTTATATGAGGTAAATTGTCAGTTCTTTGCATGTAGCTTACTTTGGAGGCTTCATAATTATAACGGACAACAGGATGAAGCCAAACAGATCTGAGTGGCTGGACATTATACATTGTGCAAACATATGCTATTTGGTTGATGTATGTTATGGCATTAGAATTGGAGGAGGCTCTAAAATGGAATTGATCCTTGTCCTATACCTGTGGAACATATTTTTAACAAATTCTCCAGTGTTCTAGAAAATTCTGCATATCTTTCTAGCTATCTATGTCTGCACTGTAGTCTGATAGCAAGACTATAAATGTACATTTAAAGTCATAATCTGTTATAGAAATGAATGGTTATCAGAGTTTCAGTTTAGACATGGATTGCTTTTTTTTGCTGACTTTTAAGGATGTGGGTCAAGTTTCATTCTACGTATGTTTGTTAAAATGTATAATGGAAAAATGCAGTGTAGCAGTATATTTACTTCTATAATAAAAATGAATTATGCCAAATGTGATTTGGCATCTTAGAAGTATTGCACTATCCAGAAAGAGTTTGCTAATAATTTTATCTTTTGGAACAATCCTTCAGAATGAAAGAAATCTTCCAAACCATTACAGGAAATGAAAACTATACCCATTTTAAACCATCATTGGTGCACTGGGTTTCTTTTAATAAAATATAGAAGTTAAAGGAAATCAGTTTCCTGAAAATTACATTTAAATTTTCTAAAATGGATACCCCAGACATACTATATACTATAAATAAATGTTGAATGTGTTGTACATTAGATTTGTTGTGGGATATTCTGCTAGAATAATATAATATCTGAAATCACAATACAAAATTCATAGATTTAGTTATGCTGGCACAATATAGCATTACACAAAGTAAAAATACCTGCTAAACATAAGATATGCGGCATACACTTCTTCTCAGCCAGTATATAAATTTTGAGCAATGTTACTGTAAAGAAGTTTATCCAATCTGGTTTTTTGAAGAAAAAAAACAACTTGATTATTAATACCAAAGTTTCATGAACAGCGTGATTTAAAAATAAACAAAGCTGAATATTTAATTTTAGCCATATAGTCTTACAGAAAAAAATTGTCTTTCATAGTGTTGGTATATCCTACACCAAACCTCACAGTGAAAAAGAGCATCATCGGCTTTACTGCATGTGTTCATGAGATTTGTTCACACAAATGCCTGTTCTGGAGTGTTGCATAATGTCTTTTAAGCATAGGCTTCTCTGCTTCATACAAATCTGCTGGATTTTAGTATTCATGTAGTTTGCTTCAAATAATCCTTAAACATACCCACACTTTCCCTTTTCTGAAGAATTGCTCTGTGAGCTGAGAGAACACCATTAAAACAGGCTTAGGGCCACGCTCGAGGCAAATTTTCATACTAAAGACCTGAAAATGTTTAAGCAGAGCAGATTATTTTTACACTTTCTCAGATCTTTAGTTTTGAAACACTTCTTAACAGTGATAAATGATGTAATAATATCTAGTAAAACACAAATCTTACTGTGAGAAGCTATATGTATATTGCCCTCTCTCCTATTAAATTTAGTTTTAAATAATAAAAAAAAATTAGCATTATGAAATTACTTTAATCACCTCTGATCTAATGCTATACATTTGGATTTTAAATTGAATCCCTTTAAATTTTAATTTGAAATATTACACAGAAAGATTCATTAATGTTAATAAACATGTTTAAAATGCCCTGAATAGAAATACTTGTCACAGATTAAGCAGTATTAAAATATTGAGCTAAACTAATCTTTCGATTTTAATCATAATTTTGGTGTTCTCTCATTCACTTAATTCCTTTTTCCTTTATTTCCCTGCCCTCCGCCAAATAGTATGCCACATGTTGCTGCCCCTTATTTTTAGGGGTGGTAATGAACAGCACTGGTGAAATCTTATGTTTATTATCATACACAGGTTCTGTTGGTTTCTGTTTCTGAGTTATTTGTTGTTTTTTCTTTATTTTTCTCCTTCCCCCCTCATTTGCTCATGTCTTGGTTGGCGTTTGGTGGTGTATAACCGTGATTGCGTTACCTTAGCAATAACAATTGGTCGTCTTGGTTACGTTTGTCCTCAAGAGGTGGCCCCCATGCTACAGCAGTTTATAAGACCCTGGTGTGTATTATTCAATCTTTTTTTTATTCATTTTTCTTCACTTTCTTCTTCCTTCCTTCCTTTCTTTCCTCTATTCTCACTTCTAGATATACTTTTCAGTTGGTTACAAATATCACTATTCTTAATCATTGCCAACCATGTGACTAATCTTGTCCTATCAGGTTTGTGAGGTTTTTTAGCAGTACTGTTGTGTATATATTTCATGTTGTGGCTAACAACTAATTGATGCATGGGATAAGATTGTCACATGCTTGATGTGTCAAAGCTTGATTATTAAAAGCATTTAAAATCCACCAGAATGATAATATGCATGCAAATAGCGTAAAACATTAAACACCGCATTACATTACTTCAAATCATTTGCAATTTGACTTGCTGTTTGAGATACATGTTTCTAGATTTGTACCAAATTGCTTGCTTGCTGCTGTAACAAGTTAAAGATGTCATGTTACTGGTACATCATAAACTTTATATTGGTGCAGCATATACTGCTTTTAGTGATGGACACTCATATATATATATTATATATATGTATGTATTTATATTAATAGAAGTATTTAATGGAATACAGGTCACGTTCAATGTCAGCTGTGCAATTCAGGAAAATAGCTGATTTAATATTGACAACCCTTGGGGATTTAAATAGGACTTAATATACACAAATGTAATGTAGAAAGTATGTAAGATTAATTACATTTATGTTGCTTAGTCTTTAAGGTCTTTTCACTGTGACACTTATTCCATCAAATACTAAAATTTAAATTAAAAACAAAACTAAAACTTGGTTCTTTATTGTATTAGGTGCACCTCTCTGCGAAACATAAGAGACAATGAGGAAAAAGATTCGGCGTTCCGTGGGATTTGTACCATGATTACTGTCAACCCTAGTGGAGTAGTCCAAGTAAGTCTTGCATTGGTCTTGATAAGAAAGGAAACTAAAACTTCTCTTTACTTCTGCAGTTATAAATTTATTTTTTTTAATGAGCTAAATACAGTGGCAGCACTGGAAGGCAACATCCTAAATTAAAAATAAATTCTTGAGTCCTGCGACTCAGTTCTGGAATTTCGATAGAGAACTAAGATTCAACTCTAAACAAATGATATTAACAGACAAAATACAGTATGTATCAGTAGGCTGCTGCTTCTGTAACTGGTGATCTGTCCCCAAATATAAAGGTACAGGTAGTCCTCATTTAGCAATTGGGACCAGCAACTCGGTGTTAAGTGAAGCAGTCGCTAAGTGAAACTGCGACTGTGTTTACGATCCTCAGCTGTCCTTTGCTTTATAAACCTGTGAAGGTCATAAATGCGAGGATTGGTCACAATGTTACTTTTTCATCACCGTTGTAACTGCGAACGGTCGCTGTATAAGGCAGTTGCTAACGGAGGACTACCTGTATTAAGAAAAATCTAAGAATATCTAAACTCTATAAATCAACAAAAATTGTGTTAATTGGGTAAAATGAAAACAGTCTCTGCCATGCTGTTACTTGGCAGTAGTCAGGTTCCAAATACGCTCTCTTTTAAAATCTTCCTCAACATGAGGATGGTGCTTGAAGTTTTAAAATTTTAGAAAATCCTGCAAAAATCTACTCCTGTACAAGGGAAAGCAGAGGAAGAATTTCCTAACCATAGAAGGTGAGCACCTGAAATGAGGCAGACAGGTAGAGAACCCATTATCAGCGCTTCATTCTCACTCGCTGATAGCATATAAAGGAGGTTCTCAGTCCATGGATTTCATGCATGTTCCAGAGTTTTCACTCAGCCCCACTTCCAAAGTCATTCTTTTGGGAGTAGAAATGAGATAAACTCCTCCTCCTATCTTCCTTTCAGGTAAATAGAGTAGAGCAATTGCGTTTGTATTAGTTTGATGTCAATGGAACTTACTTCTAGATCAAATGCCTCAGACAGCAACAACACACTTTTCCTACCATAAACTATTAATGCATATTCTAAATTAAATTCAGCTATTTATCCGGATAAAGAATATTGTATGGATTCCATTATCCATTTATTCCATTATCCCACTCTCTTGAAGAAAAGAAGCAGATTGTTCATACAAAGGAGTTTTTCTATATTTCTGCTTCCTGCAAAGAACTGAAAGGGGCAAGCCTTATTAGCAAGCAGAGGAACTTGGTGTTTCCATCTCTAGGAAACTGCTTAATTGTTCAGGAAGAATAAGAGTTCCAGAAACTGAAATCTGTAATACTAAGAAAATACCCCTTTGAATATTTGAATAATCAAATATGATTGATTAACCAAGAAGCAAATATATACTGTATGAGCTGACTAAAGTTTTGAAAAGGGAATGTTCTAAGCATATAAGATATCTGTATGAAAGATAATTGCATTTTATTTGGAATGTATTTCTGATATTTGGAATTGTGAGGCAGAAGAGTATAGGCTTATTTTTGAAATAATGTATTGCATTTCTGTTCATTTGTAAGTGGACATTTCTAATTTACAATTTCTATAAACATTTGCAGGACTTTATATTTTTTTGTGATGCTGTTGCATCATGGATTAGCCCAAAAGATGATCTCCGAGACATGTTCTGTAAGGTAATAACTTTTTTCAAAGGAGTATATTATTTTAAAAAGTGTGAGGTAGGAGTGTTTTGTTTGGTACTAAACCACTGTATTCTGGTAATGCAAATGCTGTACATAATTTCTATGTGTGGAACTATAATTAGGGATAATTCCATTATTTTTTCCCCCACTGTGGCTAAAAGATTTCCTTATCTTGGTTGCTTTTCCCTTTGTACCAGTAGGCAGGACCAAAGAATGTTTCTTTTGTAGCTCTAGGTGGCAGCAAACAGCACTTTCCTGCCAGTTCCTTGGTGCTTCCTGTTTAAAAAGGTAAAGGTACCCCCCCGCACATTTGTGCAGTCGTGTCCGACTCTAGGGGCCGGTGCTCATCTCCGTTTGTTAGCCAAAGAGCCAGCGTTGTCCGAAGACACTTCCACGGTCATGTGGCCACATGACACGCGCGGAACGCTGTTACCTACCCACCGAAGTGGTACCTATTCATCTACTTGCATTTGCATGCTTTCAAATTGCTAGGTTGGCAAGAGCTGGAGATAGTGCGGGAGCTCACTCCGCACGCAGGGCTAGGGATTTGAACCTCCGAACTTGCAATCTTCCGATCGACAAGCCCGGCGTCTTACCCACTGAGCCACCACGCCCCTGTTTAGTCCTGTTTAATTTTTGTCTCCATTTCTCTTCATTTTTTTTCTTCAACTTTTCCTTTCATTTTTTCTTTCTGTGGGACTGTCATGGCTTGTGATAGCCCAGAAAGTCCCTCACATTCCCTGGACACATTAGGACAGTTAAATAAAAGATTCCATTATTACTCTTGTCTTCCATATTGAAGAGCTTGGAGGAATTGTATATGTATACAAAAGAGGTGCATCTAAGTCCAGAGGAAAATAATTCTTCCTCCGTGTTCATCATTCCAAGACACACTGGTTTTTTCCTATTGCTAAGAAGAACATATGAAAAACAGCTATTACTCATTGAAATATTTTATCATTCATTCAGAATACACATAGACAAGTGTATACAGAATCTAGATCTATTAATTAACAGTTCTTAATATTTTGTTCCAAATTGTATAATTTCAATTCTTCATCAATAGATGATGGGATATATGCTTCATTATGCCCCAATCACAGAAACATCCTACTATGTGTTCTAGTTATAGAACTGTTTTCTTGATAAATAAGGATGCTGACATTTTAACAACTGCTTTGACCTATTGTTAATGTAGTTGAGGCTAGATTTATACAGGGTCATGCAAAGTTCTAACAATTTCAGATTTCAGATTTTAAATTAATCTTTTTTAGCCCTCAGTAGACAAATCAAGCAGCTACTATTTCTATAGATGCCAAAAACATTTGATACAGTTTCTTGGAAGTTTAAAGGCAGGTTTTGACATACTTTGGGTTTTCCTAAAGTTTTGTACTTTGGATTGATATGTCCCTAAATGACAAGTAATTAATAATTGTAAAAGAATTAATAATTGTTGCTCTCTATTTCTCCTTTTCTTTTTAACCTGGCTTTACATCCTCTTGCCTATAATATTATAAATTCTGAAAATAAAGGAATTGCAATGAGGGGCCCAGCATAAAATGATAAGATTTAATGATAGGGCAGAAATATCAATTTGGTATCCTGTCTCGTTACTGTCTAAATTTAACCCAGTGTCACTGGGTCATAGCAGTAATTCTGATAAGTGTATGGATTGGGGTTTTAAATTGTGTTCGGATCCCTTTGTTTATTTATCTATTTATCTCTGAAATTTTGGCAAGCATTTGACTCCTTGCTGGCATTGGAATCAGTTTTAATATTTGTTCTTAGTGCCGTACGTTATATATGGAAAATATTGGCATACTAATATAACTTTTACTCTTTAACCATTAAAAAGCTTATATTTCAGGATCAACCTAATTTAAAATAATGGGTAACTACATTATACTTAAAACTAGACTTCCACAATGGTTGGAGTTTATGTTTCTAAGCCATTAATTAATATTTATATATATATATATAATAAAGATTATGAAACTGACTATGCAACCTCTGGAATAATGGTCTTAGATCCTAAAATTCAATAAAATACAACAAAACATTTTGTTTCATATAGTCAGTTCAGAGAATGTTTAGTAAGATTTGGTTGCCATTTTGTTGTTGTTGGGGATGGAATTTAGAAATTGGACATTAACTAATATGGTTTTGACTTGTCCTATTACTGTCCTATTACCTATTTATCTTTAGCTAAAATTATGTTAATATGATTCTGGACAATAGTTGTGTATGGCTTCTTGCTAAAACCCCAGGATTTGGGATTCATCAAAAGATTAAGAATTGTGGACTTTTGGGCATGGACTATTAAAAGGAGGGAAATATCCATATGATTTTTAAAAATGGATTGTTAAAATATGTTGTTTGTCAACATTTAAGTTTGTTTCATTTATTTTTGATAAATGGACAATTAGATACTGTTTTTTGGAATTTCCCTGTTTCTGTCCCTTTTCTCTTCTTCTTATTCATGTTGACATTACATTATATTACAAATAAACTGTTATGTCTTTGCTGTTAGTTTGTTATAATATACGTAAAGCAGAGTGGCTCTATTTCCATATTCATGCAAGAATAACTAAGAGCAGCTTCCAAACAGCTACAGGAGTCTGCAAAAAGATCTGGGTACTTTAACAGTTCAGAAGAGTTGCTTTGTATGTGTTCTCATGCATTCCAAAACATATCTTCCAAAGGATTTCCCTAATATTTGGGCACTCTGCCTTTAATTCATAACTAACTAACTAATTAATTTATTTTGCAAATGTAATCTGTCTTTGAAAAAAGTTAACTTTCAGTTAATTTTCAGATCCTTCATGGATTTAAAAATCAAGTTGGAGATGAAAATTGGAGGCGTTTCTCTGACCAGTTTCCTGTTCCTCTAAAAGAGCGCCTTGCAGCTTACTATGGAGTTTAACCTCATGTGTTCAAGCTGCAGTACCATAATTAGAGGTAAATAATTTATCTCTCAACTATCTATTCCCCATGATCTTTCCTGCCTGTAGGACTTTGTTTTCCAATACATGAATTGTTCTGTGCTCTTTTTATTGATTGCTCTATGTATTTAACTATGGATTTTCTACTACAAATGAGCACTAATTTCTTCAGCAGTTGTTTTGCAAGAGTTAGTGGGACAGCCTCATTTAGTGATTTATACAACCTAGTAAATCTTTAAAACAGGTTTAACAATTAAATTACTGTGTTTACCTAATGTGCTATGAAATATGCCTTGTATGGTTTAATGCAATGGTCTGGTTCACACAGCATGCTAAATCAAAATCTAGGTTCTCACAGTACTCAGAAACACAAAATAAGTAACCACATTTTATGTTGTTCAGACCCAGTCATTTCTGTTCATGGAATTATGCTAGAACCTATGAGATTTAGTGGACTAACCATGTTGCACTTAGGTAGCCCTCGCTTAATGACCACAATTGGGATAGGCATTGCGGTCGTTAAGTGAGGCATCACGTGACCAGACCCATTTTTACGACCATTTTACCGTGGTTGTTAAGCGAATTGCAGCAGTCGTTAAGCAAATCAATGGTTCCTTATTGATTTGGCTTGTCAGAAGCAGGCTGGGAAGTTTACAAATCACGATCATGTGACTGCAAGACACTGCAGCTGGTTGTAAATGTAAGCCGGTTGCCAAGCGGCCAAATCATGATAATGTGACTGGGGGGGGGGTGCAATGGCTGTAACTTTGAGGACAGGTCATAAGTAACTTTTTTAGCCCTGTCATATTTCTGAACCATCGTTAAACAAATGGTCATTAAGCGAGGACTGCCTGTGTCTCCAATTTGGCTTTTTCTTGATGAGAGTGGTTATTAATTGCAGGAATTATAAAACTTTGCTACTTTGTCTCTGGAAAGAAGTTCTTCATTTTTCCTTTCCTGCTCTTTTCAAAATTAAGGTGTAAGTTTCTATCTTGAGATACATACTTTTTTTACGTTAGACTTCTTAAATTTCTCTTTTAACTTTCTCCTTTTTCCTAATACTTGAGTGTTTTTCCCTCTTTTTAATCCTGGGAGTCTCATCTGTCTAAAATATTAAACAAAGCAGAAAAGCCCCAAATTTTCTTTTCTACTGTTGTTTACTATTTTCATTTTCTTGTTGACTTTGTGATACTAGAATTAAAATCTGCCTGGAAAGGAATACAATATGTGCAATTTTAGTAAGCAGATCATGTTTTCCCCTTCAGGCTGGAATGGGAATTCAGGAAGCTCCTGTGAATCTTTTAAGAAAAAGCAGTTGCAAAGAGAAAATTATATCCCCATCCATCACAAAGATAATTAACACTGCTTAGAATCGGTCACAGGTGAAATGCCCCACTGCGAGACATCAACCCTATTCCATCCTCCAGACAGCCATATAATTCATAACCACAAGTATTAGTACTTGTGTTTCATCTTTCTGAGACTCTAGCCCAGAGGTTTCCAAACTGTGTGTCGGGACACATTAGTGTGTCGGCTGCAGTGTCTGGGTGTGTCGCGGCTGTTGCTGCCTCCGAGCCCTGCCAGGATTCCACGCAGGTCCTAGTGCCTGCCTTGTGCCTTGCTGCCTCCAAACCTGCTGTGATTCCGCGCAGGTCCTAGTGCCTGCCTTGTGCCTTGCTGCCTCCAAACCTGCTGTGATTCCGCGCAGGTCCTAGTGCCTGCCTTGTGCCCTGCTGTAAGAGTGTGTTGCAAAATGATGCCCTGCTGTAAGAGTGTGTCGCGAAATGATGCATGTCTAAAAAGTGTGTCACCAACATGAAAAGTTTGGAAAGTTCTGCTCTAGCCCCAAAAGAGACATGGAAACATCTAGGTACTATCTTTACACATAACAAATGATAGTTGCATGTAATGCTGATGATACACTTAGATGTTCTTGTATGGCAGCAGAAATTAACTTTTCTGCCAAATATATCAGTTTCCCACTTCAGTGTGCAGCATTATTTTTTCAGTGGGATAAGAATATGATATCTCATCTCTGTCTGGCCAAATATATGTAGCCACTTATCTAATTGTAAATTCATACAGAAAATTAAGCTGGCCTTAATGAGACATCTCCACTAAGCTACTTGAAAGCAGGTCTTCAATGTTCTTGCAGGTGGGCCAAAAGCCTTGAGTGTAGACATTGAATTGAAGCAGCCTGAACAAGCAAAGATTTGCATATTTTCAAAGCTCATCATACATGATCTATAGTTATAGTCACCTACTCTCAGCCTTTCGAGTTAGACTAGGTCACCATAAAAATGCTGAAACTCTTCTTTATTGATATAGGCTACAGTAACGGAATCTTCAAAGTCTAACAGCATTTTCCCTCCCTCCCTCTTGTATTCAAGAGAGTTAAGGCAGAGCTAATTTGAGATTCTATCTAACATTTTCTTCCTTAAATCATGTTTTTTCTAACTACCATCACATAGTTTCTCCAAGGCTCATTTTGGTTTTCCCCCCCACATTTAGTCTTTTTTTAAATCTCAAATTATTTTTATCACCCCTACAAAGACATCAGCAAATTTTTGTAAGCTCATTTTAAAAAACCATGCATAATGAAAACTGTCCCTGTCTGTACTTTATTAGTTCTTCTCTAGAACTGAGTTTGGGAGGACTAGAAATACAGTATTATGAGACCTGTTGATGAAGCATTTAATAGAAAAAAAGTTCAAGGAATAGCAACTAGCTTCACTCTGAAAATACTATAATGGTGCTTTGTTTTAGAAGTACATACTATAGAGCAAAGTTAATTTGTATTCCTATCTGTGTTAAGAACTGTGTATTAATCATAATATTATTAAACAATTTGCTTTCTGAATATAAACTCTAATTATTTGCTTCTTGCAGGTCCTTCAGTCTGGAAGACTGGCAGGAAGCCTCTGCACCCAGGGAAAAATGTTACCCTTTACTGGGGGGAAGGGTAAACCAGTAGGGAATACAGTACAATCCCAAGCCTACTGGGAGGGGCGGGAGGGAGGTGTTGCCGTCACTGTATTAAGCCGATGTTGGGAAATGTTTTAACATCTGGAGCTTTTGTGGGTGGAAATCTGTCTCCTGTAACAATTCTGCACTGGATGTGAAGATGCGCAAAAAAGTCTGTTCACAACAGCACATGCTGCAATATTATGGGGAATTGTACCAAAATGAAATTATAAAATAGATCCATAGGGCATATGTAAAGAGGAAATACATTGTGTTCATGCGATAAAGGAAACAGAAGGGTGGCAATTACAGACAGTTAAAGGTATAACAAGGGGTTTCTGCATTGTTTCATCTTGATGGGATTCCTAGGTATTGCATGTTGATGAAGAACTAAACAAATGAAGTCAGTACAGTTAAGGTGAAGCTTGCTACCTGTATTAGGAGTAAGCACTTGCAGTGTACAAATTTAAATAACCCCATAATGAAGTAATAAAGGTTAAAGCAAACAAATGAAGCAGCCTGCAAGATGCCAAATGAGTCACTCCTTTTCATTTTTGGGTGGGGGGGACGGGCATTTCAGAGGAAAGATTTTTCTTTTTAATTTTACATTTAAAAAGTAGTAGATATGATTTGATGGTTGTACTTCATTAGATTTAATTTCTAGAGTAAGGCATAATTCTTAATGTGCAGTTTAAGGTTCAGGCATGCATTTTGGATCATAGTGATCAAGCATATTTTTAGTGGGAAAGTAGCATGCTTGCATCAAGGAGTGAGAGTGGTATACATTACTTAACTTTGCGCCAGTTTTGTGTTGCAGTTTACCAATTCGTGCAGTATAACCCTGCATTTAAAATTCCTTTAAAATTCTGTGGATTTTATTTTTATTAAGATATAAGTATAAAATACTGTAGTTACAATTAGGCCTCAAAATAACTTTTAGGATCTCTTAGGAATACGATTGATATTGTATTGTGTAACCTGCACAATGTGGAAAGCAGATATAGCTGTGCAAAGTATTGCCTCTGTGCTGTCAGTGTGATGTGCTTTCTGCATGGTTATACTATTAGTGATTTTTATTAAATCTTCTAAAATGAGTTATAAGGTAAGACCTGTTAAAGGCTACATAAATGTTAGTTGATGCCTAAAGACAATTGTAGAAAATTGATGACGATTGCTACATTTCAGTGTTTATTCAAACCCAACATATTATATTTTATTATTTCCCTCCCCCACAAAGCATGATCTTAAGAGATGCATAAGTTAGTATATGTAAAGCAGGGTATCTACACTGTATCGGCGCATGTTGGTGGCCCATTGTGTCCTAGAGAGAGCACACAAGGGTGCAAGTTAAAAGCTACAGAGTGAATGTTCGTTTGGATCCTTTTCATTTCATTTGTTTAGCTTTTCTGCTTCCCTTTTCTATTTGCTTGTATTTCTGTGAATAAATCCTTGTTAAGTTTACCTTTTACTTTTCTTTCCATGTGTATTTTCTTATGTACTGTGAATGTGAAAATCTAACTGGTACACTTGATTTTGTGTTACTATAAAAGTGAAAGTGTGATTAATTTAGGTTGCATAAAGAGTATCCCATGATGATAAAGGAAAATGGAAAGAAAATAACTCTGCTGGTCAGAGATGAAGCCACACTTTTCCATTTTCCCTTAAGTGCTGCAAAATTAATCTGTGCAAAAAAAGAAAAAAAAAGCCATAACAACCGCCTTACATTTTAGTGTCTCATCTTTACATTGAAAAAACATACTGGAGAACCATTTTTGTAGAGATTGACTTTGCATGATTTTGATTCTTTTTAAGGTTTATTGAATGATTTAGCCATTGCACTGAAGTTCAGTCTTGTATGAGTGTGAATTTATGAAATCTTATTTCAGGTTTTTGTTTAATGCATGGGAGCATGCACAAGTCCTATACATTCCTTTTTTTCCTTTGCAAATTTCAGTGGGGTTTGAAAATGTTTTTGAAATGATGTGTTTGAAAATGATTTGTTAGAATATGTCCTGTATAAAAGTCTAGAACAATTAAGTTTATGCTACTATGCCATTAAAACCACTGGAATAAAATTGCATATAGTGATCTACTTTCAACTAACTTGCTGTGTTGGAAGCCAGAACATTCAGCTGACCTTTCAGTTGCAGCTTTTTCAATCAAGGAAGTAGATATGAATTCCAAAGAAAGTAAATCTTAACATTTACTAAGGCTAGAACTTGCCTTTTGGCAAGGGTTTACATTTCTATATGGAATTCTCTAAAACAAAACCTTTATTTATTTTGGCCCTTCTGTAGTTGAACTTGACAGTTGCAGATAACATTAAAGATTAGCGCATAGAAGCCACTTATATAGAGAGATAATTTTATTACATGGGTTAATATAAAGGAATGTGACTGTTTTACTGTAATTTAGCTGATCACACAGAAAAATAACAAAGCAATACTGCAGTTAAAATTAGAATTAACAAATCAGTGCTTCATAGCAAACCATATTCATAATGAATAAAATTATAATATACTTGCAGAAGCTGCTTGGTATAGAATTTGAGGTAAGGAGAATTCTAATACAACACTAAGTTGTAAATCAAATATATTGCATCATGGGATATATAAAACATCTTAATTCTTTTTGTGTATTCTTGACAGTTTTGAATGTTGATTGAATGTTGTTCTGTAGAATTGTGTGTTTGTCTTTGTTACATTCCAGTGTTCTCTGCCTCTTGGCATGCTACAAGCACGGCTTACTAAATCTGCTCCTTACACAGTGAATTAAGTGCTTAGTGTGCTAAACTACAGAAATAGCCGCTGCTAAATGATGTAGATTTTCTACTTGAATATTTTTGTTGTAGGAACCTCAGGAGGTCAGTGTTTACTGTTTTATATATGGCTTTGTTTTCATGTTGAAGGCCCCCTTGCTTTTTGAAGGATTCTAACAATGAACAAAGCTGCTGATCAACCTAAGTTGGTAACAGAAAGTATATTTTTTAAAAAATGTAAAAGTATCTCCTTTGCAGTTTAACTTGGCTAACATAGAAAGATTTTTTGATAGTTGAGTTTGTGACTATTAAGGGAAAAAGTCTTATCTAATGTCTTTGTTGCATTTCTTTCAATTGAAGGGGAATGGATAACATTTTGTAAGATCTTTATCTTATTTTTTTCTAAACTGGTATGTAGAAATCAGGTCTTTGATCTAGATTTCAGTGTTTAATCGTATTTAATTTGAAGTACGATACATTTCAGAGGACTCACTTCCAAGTAAGTATGCTTAGGACTGTAATCTTGGTTTATTGCCACATTGAAGATGAAGTCATGGTAACATTCATAAAATACATAGCCAATAGTTTTTTTTAAAGGTAATTTTACTTTTGTGATAAACAATATTGACACTGTGATACTTTTGACTTTTTCTTTAGCACTGGCATTGAAGTACTTAAGCTACATAAATACTGTGTAATTTAGATTTATACTATTGTAAGAGGATTTCCAAAGCTGAAATTTCTGTTATTTGGATAAGAAATATTCATACTAGTTTTATCTCAGGTAAATAATCTTGTACCCTTTTGTTTAGATAGAGGCTTATGTCATAAGAGTACCAGTTTGTTGTTCATATAGAACTGCCTAATGTCTTAAACTTTCATATCTAAATTGAGTTACTATGGGACAGCAATGCTTATTTTATTCATATTGAATGTATTAACAAGGATGTATAACGTTCTTTTTAAGAGAAGAATGCATCTGTATGAATAGTACCCAAAAATCACCATAAAAGAGACTTTATATTGTGCAGTGCAAAGTTATGTTCCTGATGTAAAAGAAAACAGATTATGACCTAATATAAATACTTCTGGAGTGTGTTCATGTGTAGTAGCCTAGGCTTTTTTGGAATAATGAATAACACTTCTGAATGCCTAGAGAATAAACATGAAGATCACCCTTTTTTTCCTGCTGTAAACTACTATATGCCAAGCAGTAATCTCTTAAAATAACGTTGCTGTTTGTATATGAATTATGTACTGTGGTAAGCATTTGGCTCTTTAGGATACTTTGATTTTGAAGTGATCACATTAACATCTTGACATTTTAATACAATTTAACACTGCACTAAAATTTCAGATGCTAGTTAATTAAAAATGTCTGCGACTTAAAGTATACTCTTCATATTGCTTGTCAAAGCAAATCAGTGTTAAGCTGTCCTGAGTGAAATTTTAGTATGGGCATACAGTGCAGTTTCATCACTAAAGGACTGAGTGAAAGCATAACAAGGAAACACTTAACGGTTATATTAAAGTAATTATTCCATCTTGTTTTGCTGGATGGATGCACTTCTAAACAAGACAGTTAAACTGCAAATTAATTGTAGCATAGATGATAAGGTATCTCCCTACCTTTCCCCACCTAACAACTTGATTCTTCTGTGACAGTTCATTTTAGAATCAGTACTACTTTTGTATGTACAGTTAAAACATTTTGGATGGCACATTTTTGCCTTTTTCCCCCTAAAGATATGATCACTTTTTCTCCTAATCAACTTTGTCATAAGGTAGAATTGGATGTACTAACAATAGTTAAAATAGTAAAATAGCCAGATCTTTCTGCTGACAACTTAGGTTGTATAAGTTTTGCTTGGAAGCGTTAAATTGGATGTGTTTTCTATATGTGTTAGAATATTCCCTTCAAACATATCCTTCAGCAACTTCTCAAACTGTATTAAGTTGGATTTTCTTGCCTGCCTCTGCCAACAAAGCTTCATTTTAAACACACTATGGTTTCGATTTTTGATAAGCTGCTGAATTCTAAAGAATTTTTGGGGCCACCAAATATTTTGGATCATGCAGAGAATATATATTGTAATGTAGTAATTTTGTATTTACATTTGTATGATGTGATAATAGACGTGAATGTTAATCACTGCTTGACTATGTTAATAAAAATTGTTTAAATAGATGCTGCACTCTGATTCTTAATGGAAAGAGAAGGAGCCCATTGACAACTCTGATTTGTTTTTAACTGAATTATGAATTTATGTAGCTTCCAGTTGGTCTTGATATTTGGGAGGATAACATTAGCTATAAGAAAAAATGTACAGATTTAATTAGCATAGAATTACTCTTTATATTTCTTTTTGATTTTCTTTGGTTTTGTAGCAGCAAATTAACAAAATCAATTAGGTTTTAAGATGCGAGCCTTTTATACAGTTTAATATGAATTAAACTTCCATTTTAGGATCAGAACAGAGACTTATTTGCCAACTGAATTTTAAGTTAAAATATTAATATATTTTAATATATTTGCAACAGAAATGTTGCCATGATTTAATATGTCTGGTATCAAGACAGTGATACTTCTGGGATTATTAGAAATGACATCAAGGAAGTCCATTCACTGGGTTTTTTCATGGTTGAATAGCTATATTTAACATGACACTTGCAAAAATGGAAGTTTTAGGATAACTCTAAGGAAGAATTGTACATTTACTGAACAAATAAAAAACATAAACTTAAAAAAAACATCACGAGAATAATAAGAATTCTGAGCTATAAAACAAGGGGGAGAATGTCCAAAGTCTGGCTTTCCACAGATCTCTAATGGCATTTGAAAAAAGGTTCTGTTTCTAGAGTTAGCTAGCCTGGCTTCCCAATGAATTGGAATTTATAAAGTAGCTCTTCAGTTATCACAGATTGCATATCCAAGTTGGCACTTCCTGAGGTAGCCATGATCCAAGTCATGTTAGGGCTGTATAGATCCAAGCTAGCATCTTGGTTTGAATCTGAAAATACATTGATAACATTGTATATAATCTGATCTTACTGATTTTCAACCTGTTAAGTGTTCATAGCCATTTTCATAGAAATACAGAATTCACTGCAATATTATTTTAATTTATTCAATTTGTATGGCCACCCATCTCACCTAAGTGACTCTGGGTGGCTCAGAACAGTTAAAAATAAAAAATGAATTAAAAACCAGTATACAAAAATGTAAAACCATCAAATTAATTAAATTAGATCAAATTAAATTAAACTAATTAAATTAAATTAAATTAAGCCATCACTTTAAAACAAAATAACCATGATCGGCAAAATCCATCCTTGTGTCAAACTCAGCACAGCCATTGTAAAAGCTCCCCACCCTTGCCAGACCCAAGAACAGTGGCAGAGCCATGTCTTCAGTGCCTTCCTAAAGGCCAGCAGAGTCAGGGCCAGTCGAAGATCTGGAGGAATGCTGTTCCAAAGGGTGGGTGCCATGGCAAAAAAGCCTTTCTTCCTGGGTCCACCAGACAACGCTCTTTAATAGATGGGACCCATAATATGCCTCTCCTGTGAATATTCTAATCAACGCAAAAAAAAATCATTCCAGGGGAGCTTAACTGGTAATCCTTACAAGGGCCTGTCCTTTGCTTGATGAATTGATGAATTATTTAGAAATTGGAATATAAAGCTAAACCTTTTTAATGGGCAGTGAGAAGAACGGAATTTGAAACAGGGACACATCCAGGAATATTGGGATAATTATGAATTCTGGTTTGCAAAACTCATTTAGATGGAAATCAGTGGGTATATAAAAGCTTATCTTTTCATTTAAGTGACTGATTAACAAATGAAAAATGGAGCTGCACAAATTAAAATACATGCAAGTGAAAAATAATCAAATAACCACTTAGTATAGCAGTTTTTTGGCATCTTTCTACAGTTTCAAGCTACAAAATGTAACAGTGCAAAGACATAATAGAGAAAATATATAGCACCAGAAAAATCTATTAAAAGATGGTGATGTAATTGTACTGAACATAAAGTTTTGTATAAGTAGACCAGTTTTTATTGGATGAACTGCTTGTCTACATTTTGCTGGGTTTTGAATGTCATGTGAAATATGGTAACTGATTTTTAAAGTGTGCTCTGTCAAAAAACAAGTATATGAGCTGGTGATGTCTATTAATCTTGTTCTTACCTTACCTCTTCAATAGAAGATGCAATTCAGCAAAAGGAAATCAATATAATTTAAACTAGAAATTATTGTAGCAAGACATACAGAGAAACGTATGGAAAACTATTAGGGCCTAGTAGAATGGCAGTTGGGGCTGGTGGTGCAGAGCATTGAATAGACGGGATATGGGTAGCAATAGGCACAGTTAATAGTAGACGAAAACGGAAATACGAATGTCAGGACATAAATGACACTTTTAACTCATGGTTTTCAGTATACTGTGACCTTTTACAGATAAGTGAAGCTAAAATTAATTTGAACAGAAGGCCCAGTATACAGTGCAGAAAGGGTTGTATCTACAGTGTGCTATTACAGTAAAAACCTCTCCCAAAAAAGGGAACTGATGATAGGTTAAAGAAATATATATTTAAAGAAAATGAGTGAAGGCCTGACTCTTCTGTATATATACACAAGGGAAGAGTAGAATTTTTATTTCTCTTACTAATCATTTGTGGTAACACTTACTCTCTGGAACCTTAATCTTTTTTTTAAAAAGTCTTAAAAAACTTATCTCTTAGTCTTAAATCGTCTGCCCTCAGAAGCAGACTAAAAGCATTAGTACCAAACAGAATAAATGGTGGGGCATGGGACAGCGCTACTGTTTTCTCCAGCTCCCTGTGTATCCATAAAACAAGCTATCATACAAATGTCAGAGATTTAAAACAACACTTGCCTCTCAAGACTGATCAATGCAATAATGCATTACTGCTGATGGTCATTTCAGATGCCTTACTTAGCAACAAGAACAAAAAAAACCCTACGTGATTACACATTTGGGGGACACTTTTTAAAACGACTGCTATGGAAATGTTGGAAATCACTGAGTATTCACTTACTACGTCATCTTTGGACATAATTTTAAGACTTCAGTTTTTCTTTATAGGTATCGCACACAGGAAAAACAAGCCCCCAAGCAAGAATAATGGTGAAGGCTGGTTATTTTAAGTGCTCAGAAGAGAATAGGGAAGAAAAAGGACTGCTCTGGATGTGGGTATTTGGTGGGGATTCTCATTAAGTGCTAGATCTTGCACATAGGCAGTCCCTAAACTCTGTGGGGCTTGGTACTGCCCTGAAAGGTGATACAATGATGAGATTATTATTATTATTAAATTTCTATGACTATGAGATGGTATTAAAAGTGTTTTATTTCTAACAAAAAGAAATAATTCCAATCTCAGTGTTGACTGCAACTGCTTTATGACCAGGGTGATCTTTCACTGATTATCTAAATAGTTGTTTCTATTCTAAAACTCATTTTAGTGGTAGAACATATTTCTATATGAGTAGTATGAAGGAAATGCAGATGTGCAAAATTAGAAATTATAAGATTTTTTTTAATTGGGAGGTAATGGCCTCAAACAAGATAACATGGATTGAAAATTTAGGAGATACCCATCTCCTAAAGCATATTGAAATATCAAAGGGAATAGAGCCTTTCAAAGTGATTTCAAAATAGAGTAGTAGAGTGGGGTGGAAAGAGCAAGAACTGCAGCCGTCTAGCAAGATTTGACAAGAAGACCAAGTATGTTACGACTTGGCCTCAGATTTGTGGAAGACAAAGACCTATAGACACCAGCAGTCATGTTACAGGCAACATTCAGATTTCAATAAAAGCAAGAATATGTGTGAGAATTGTAATTTCCCAGTGGTGAAACTAGTTTTAGAGCAAAAAACAAAATAAAAATCAGGTGGACACTAGTTGCTTGGAGACAAGTGACAACATAATGGTTGTTGTTGTTCAGTCGTTTAGTCGTGTCCGACTCTTCGTGACCTCATGGACCATAGCACGCCAGGCCTTCCTGTCCTCCACTGTCTCTCGGAGTTTACTCAAATTCATGTTCATTACATCGGTGATGCTATCTAACCATCTCATCCTCTGCCGTCCCCTTCTCCTTTTGCCTTCAGTCTTTCCCAGCATCAGGGTCTTTTCCAGTGAGTCCTCTCTTCGCATTAGGTGGCCAAAGTATTTGAGCTTCAGCTTCAGTATCTGTCCTTCCAATGAGCAGTCAGGGTTGATTTCCTTTAGGATTGACTGGTTTGACCTCCTTGCAGTCCAAGGGACTCTCAAGAGTCTTCTCCAGCACCACAGTTCAAAAGCATCAATTCTTCGGCGCTCAGCCTTCCTTATGGTCCAACTTTCACAGCCATACATTACTACTGGAAAAACCATAGCTTTAACTATACGGACCTTTGTCGGCAAGGTGATGTCTCTGCTTTTTAATATGCTGTCTAGGTTTGCCATAGCTTTCCTCCCAAGGAGCAAGCGTCTTTTAATTTCATGGCTGCAGTCACCGTCTGCGGTGATCTTGGAGCCCAAGAAAATAAAATCTGTCACTGCTTCCATTTCTTCCCCTTCTATTTGCCAGGAAGTGATGGGACCAGATGCCATGATCTGGGTTTTTTTAATGTTGAGTTTCAAGCCAGCTTTTGCACTCTCCTCTTTCACCCTCATCAAGAGGCTCTTTAGTTCCTCTTCACTTTCTGCCATTAGGGTGGTATTGTCTGCATATCTGAGGTTGTTGATATTTCTCCCGGCAATCTTAACTCCGGCTTGTGATTCATCCAGCCCGGCATTTCTCATGATGTACTCTGCATATAAGTTAAATAAGCAGGGTGATAATATACAGCCTTGTCGTACTCCTTTCCCAATTTTGAACCAGTCGGTTGTTCCATGTCCGGTTCTAACTCTTGCTTCTTGACCCGCATACAGGTTTCTCAGGAGACAGGTAAGGTGGTCTGGTATTCCCATCTCTTTAAGACTTTGCCACAGTTTGTTGTGGTCCACACAATCAAAGGCTTTAGCGTAGTCAATGAAGCAGAAGTAGATGTTTTTCTGGAACTCTCTTGCTTTTTCCATGATCCAGCGAATGTTGGCAATCTGATCTCTAGTTCCTCTGCCTCTTCGAAACCCAGCTTGCACTTCTGGTAGTTCTCGGTTCACATACTGCTGAAGCCTAGCTTGTAGGATTTTGAGCATAACCTTGCTAGCATGTGAAATGAGAGCAATTGTACGGTAGTTTGAACATTCTTTGGCATTGCCCTTCTTTGGAATTGGAACGTAAACTGACCTTTTCCAATCCTGTGGCCACTGTTGAGTTTTCCAAATTTGTTGGCATATTGAGTGCAGCACTTTAACAGCATCATCTTTTAGGATTTTAAATAGCTCAGCTGGGATACTGTCTTCTCCGCTAGCTTTGTTGTTAGTAATGCTTCCTAAGGCCCACTTGACTTCACTCTCTAGGATGTCCGGCTCAAGGTCAGTGACCACACCATCGTATTGATCAGGGACATTAAGATCTTTCTTGTATAGTTCTTCTGTGTATTCTTGCCACCTCTTCTTAATCTCTTCTGCTTCTGTTAGGTCCCTGCCTTTTTTGTCCTTTATCATGCCCATCTTTGCACAAAACGTTCCCTTGATATCTCCGATTTTCTTGAAGAGATCTCTAGTCTTCCCCATTCTATTGTTTTCCTCGATTTCTTTGCATTGTTCATTTAAGAAGGCCTTCTTATCTCTCCTTGCTATTCTCTGGAATTCTGCATTCAATTGTTTATATCTTTCCCTTTCTCCCTTGCCTTTTGCTTCCCTTCTTTCCTCAGCTATTTGTAAAGCCTCATCAGTCAGCCACTTTGCTTTCTTGCATTTCTTTTTCTTTGGGATGGTTTTAGTTGCTGCCTCCTGTACAATGTTACGAACCTTCATCCATAGTTCTTCAGGCACTCTGTCTACCAGGTCTAATCCTTTAAATCTATTCCTCACCTCCACTGTATATTCATAAGGGATATGATTTAGGTCATACCTGAGTGGTCTAGTGGTTTTCTCTACGTTCTTCAATTTAAGCCTAAATTTTGCGATAAGAAGCTCATGATCTGAGCCACAGTCAGCTCCAGGTCTTGTTTTTGCTGATTGTATAGAGCTTCTCCATCTTTGGCTGCAAAGTATATAATCAATCTGATTTCGGTATTGACCATCTGGTGATGTCCATGTGTAGAGTCGTCTCTTGTGTTGTTGGAAAAGAGTGTTTGCTATGACCAGCGTGTTCTCTTGACAAAACTCTATTAGCCTTTGCCCTGCTTCATTTTGTACTCCGAGGCCGAACTTGCCTGTTATTCCGGTTATTTTTTGACTTCCTACTTTAGCATTCCAGTCCCCTATGATGAAAAGGACATCTTTTTTTGGTGTTAGTTCTAGAAGGTGTTGTAGGTCTTCATAGAACCGGTCAACTTCAGCTTCTTCGGCATCAGTGGTTGGGGCATAGACTTGGATCACTGTGATGTTGAATGGTTTGCCTTGGATTCGAACTGAAAGCATTCTGTCGTTTTTGAGGTTGTACCCCAGTACTGCCTTTCCCACTCTTTTATTGACTATGATAGCTACTCCATTTCTTCTAAGGGATTCTTGCCCACAGTAGTATATATAATGGTCTCCTGAATTAAATTCGCCCATTCCTGTCCATTTTAGTTCGCTGATTCCCAAGATGTCGATGTTCAATCTTGTCATCTCATGTTTGACCACATCCAGCTTACCTTGATTCATAGATCTTACATTCCAGGTTCCTATGCAATATTGTTCTTTACAGCATCGGACTTTCCTTCCACTTCCAGACACATCCACAACTGAGCGTCCTTTCGGCTTTGGCCCAGCCGCTTCACTCTTTCTGGAGCTACTCGGAATTGCCCTCCGCTCTTCCCCAGTAGCATTGTGGACACCTTCCGACCTGAGGGGCTCATAGCCTTTTGATACTGTCCATGGGTTTTCTTGGCAAGGATACTGGAGTGGTTTGCCATTCCCTCCTCCAGTTTTGGTATAATATATAACATAATGGTAGTAAAGCTAAAAACAAGGCGAGCTGACCAAGAGAACAAGAAAGGGTGAATGAGAGCTACAGGAAACTCTTATTCTACACTTAAGAGAGACAGCTCGTTTGCAGGATGAGATGGTAACTTTGTGTGGGAGATTGAAGAGAATGTTCATTTTATGGAATAACAAAATGGGGGAAAATAGACACATAAGAGATATATGTCCCAATAAGTTTTTAATTAATGTGGTATGAAAAGATTGCAGCTTAGTGAACAGGATCTTCAACTTGACTAAGAAAAATGTACTAATTCTTGAATAAACCACTCACAGTAATTACTGTTGAAAAACGTAGTACTTTTTATGATTTTGCATAAAAATGTAAAAAGGCCAAGATAGTAAAGAACATCTCTCCCCCTTCAATTAGCTAAACCTCCCAGGCTTTTTCAAAAGCTTTGGTTGATTATTTTGGCTTTTCTATAACTGATACAGGAGGAAAAGCCAATTCTTTTTTACCAACTGCATTTATGTAATAGGGCATAGTCCTACAATTCCTTAAACACATTTCTGTGGTGTAAGCTCTCATGGATTAAAGTTCATTTCTTCCAAATAATATTTTCATATGTAAGGCAGAAGTACAGAAAGTTCTTAAAAGTAAGTGGCCTAAAATACAAGATCTGTATCAATTTCAAACTGCTGAAGATAATGATAAACTGGTAGTGGTGACTGGAAGAGGTTCAAAAAGTAGTTGGCATGTTGTATAGTTAAGGAAGTTCAGTACAAGATGGTTGATTAAAATGCAATCACCTATCTTGAGGATGAGACAGAAGCATTCTCATAAAATGGGTAATTATATTCAGGGAATCATGAAGATAAAACACAGCACCCCAAATTAAAGCTCATTTTTATTAACATTACTGGACAAAAAGCTGAATAAATTAGGTGGTATCAGATGACCAAAAGCTGAATGGATTCTCCAAACAACCGGGGGGGGGGGGGTATGTGGAATGGAGTTGAAGAAAATAAACCAACAAAAGGAAACTGGCAGCCCTCTAAATGGTCTGGGTTTTAATTCTCATCAATATAAGCCAGTATGTTCAATGGTCAAGGCTGATGGAAGTTCAAGGAAAGCTGGATGGTTGCAGTGTCCCTCCCACACATTAAATAAGTGTAAATCTGGGTACTTCTGAGATTCAATACAGTAGTTTTGGATCACAGCAGCCAACATTTTTTCATCAATAGTCCGAAACCCGAATAAGAATTTTAATGAACTTCAAGCAATATGAGCAAAAATCTGTTCTATTGTTCATTCATGCAGATCAAGCATTTCCATGACGATTAATAATAAGTTTATTTTATAAATTTACAGACCCACCCAATTCTATCAGTTTAGTGGTTTACAATAAAAACCAATAAAAATCCTCAACAATATGGCATGACCTGATAAAACCAACAGAAACCATCCCGGAGAAAAAAAATCATCCCAGAGAAAAGAGAGGCTACATAAAGAAAATGAGGGCAAGTGCCTTAATCTCATGCCTTTGTTTATTTCTTACTCCCTTTCTGTACTTTGCCTAATATTGCTTATTCCAAAAGACAAAGTGATGAGTATGCCTACTGAAACTATAAATTGAGGCCAAGGAAACTTACCTCGTGAGGACAGAACCAGCACAGAACTCCTTATAAGTATATAAAACTCCCTATAAAACACACACGTTTTTCAGGGCTTCCCATTTAGGACCAAAGGGATTGTTGGGTATCTTTTGACGGATATCAATGTTATAACAGATACATCCCTGCTCCTAGCAAAACAACAAAATCCTTGTTGAACATAGGGACACCTCTACTTTAAAAGTAATAATTGAAGGCTTCTCCATCTCTGCTCTCCCTCATGGCTTAATAGCCTGGGGCCTATATCAAGAGGAATACAAGGCAGAATGTATCTTTATAATCATCACCCCCTCCCCTCAAGATTGACTATCAGTAAGGTGATTGTTTAATCTCCTCTGCTTTAACCATACAGCATGATTGAGATCTGGTCTGATCTGCCTTCTCTCGGTAAAGGGCAGGTGTACAGTTTAACCTAGTTTAAACTTAATGTTTTAAACTTAGTTTAACCTAGCCCTGGGGTTCTTTTGCAGAAGAAAGAATGTAACAGATTGTTCTCCCCTTCTATTGAGTTTGGTGAAGGGGTACTCCCAAAAGAGGACTGTCCTCAGGGGGTCCTGGAAAACAGGAATTCATTAGAGCATAGCTTTCCAAACTGTGTCGCGACACTTTAGTGTGTCGCAACACACAGTTTAGTCTGTCGCGAAGCGGCAGCGCGGGGGCACGCGTGGGGCAGCGCGGGGGTGTGTGCGGCGGCGGCTGCAGCACGCCATCAACACTTCCGTTTTAGCGAGGCCGCTGCCGCTGCCACTGCCACCGCCGCGCACGCCCCCTCTGCACCGCCGCCGTGCACGCGCGCAGCCCCCCGCTGCCGCCGTTGGTGTGTCGCCAATGGCGGCACTTTGGAAAGCACTGCATTAGAGGGAGCATTCTTTTAGCAGATACTAAAATTGGAATTTACTTGGAAATCAACTGAAATCTTCACTGCCTCAGAGATCTAAAACAATAGTATGGAATTGCTAGCCATTTTCCTAAATACTGTACAGGCAGTCCTTGTTTAGTGTCTGCCTCATTCAGTGACCATTTAGTTACGATGGTAATGAAAAGGTAACTCAATCCTGGCATTTACGACCTTCACAGATGTGTAAAGCAAAGGAAAGCTGAAGTAAGATAAGCACAGCTGTGGTTTCTGTTAGTGACTGCTTTGCTTAATGACCGAGTTGCTGGTCCCAATTGTGATCGCTAAACGAGGGCTGCCTGTATAGCACATGCAGGTTAGGAAATTCTGGAAGTTGCAGTTTCAGCATGCCAGGAAGTTGCCAAGTTGGAGAAGGCTGGTTTACACAGACCTTGAAGTTTTTTACTACCATTGTAAAAGTTTATGGTTGTGTTCACATTGTGGTTTACTCAACCCAACTTTCTGGATTTGCAGATTACACTGAACCACTCATGTAAATGCAACCTATATGCCTCAAAGTAGCTTGCGGATTTTAAACTCCTTTCCTTTATTTGCCATTAACTGCCATTCCTTTATTTGAATTTTACTTGAAATACGAAAAGCATGACCCTGAAAAAGTACTTAGAAATTCCTTGCAATCTTAACCTACTCCAATCAGTTTATTTTCTGTATATCACTGTCTAACATAAAAAGCCTGTAATTTTCTGGTGTTTTTATCCACAAGTAAATATCACACCTCTTTGTTAGTTAGTGATACTTTCAGGATGTTACACTGTATTGAGAAATTGAAAGAATCATGCTCAACGCTAATCCAGAACCAATGCTGCCTTTACCATTCAAAATGCTTCATAATATTCTCTCCCCCTTTTTATTCTAACAAAAAGATGAAGAAACTATAGGCAAAACATGTGTTACAAAGGAAAAAAAAACATGTCAGGGCTTCTGTCAAATTTTGTAAATAGAGCAGGGTGAATATTATGTCCCTCCGCCCCCATTATTCAACGTAATCCCCTGAGCTGTATTCATCCTCTGCATCATCTGAACCTAGTAAATTATGACCTGTGCTAAAATTCACTTGCTCAACTGAGTATCTCCAGCTCTTCAGACAAAAGGTGAACTACAAATTATGAAACTACAGGGTATCTCGTTAGCAGGCGGTGTTTGAAAAGGCCGCAGCCAGGTTTATGCCTGTAACCCACTAACAAGGGATCAGCGTGACTTGGGTGGGGTTTGGGTCCTTTCCATCCATCCAGAAGGATCCTGGGGCTGCTCCAACCTCCTCCGGCCTGTGCCCCCTTCCCCCCAGACTCGCAGCCCCTGAAATCCAGCCTTACCCTTCCTCAATCCCGCCCGCCCCGCCGCGCCTGCTCAATCCCTTCCCTGGGGAAGGCGGGCAGGCACGTTCCAGCGTCTATGTTGTTTCGAACTTCGGTGCCTGCGCCTTGGCCGGCCATCTGGCGCCTGCGCATGCGCCTGCCTGGGCTCAGGAGAGAGAGTTAGGCAGGCGGAGGGAGTCGCGGTTGTGCCGTGAGGGGAAGGGCGGCGTTCGGAGTCTGTTTCCTCTTTCCAGGGAGGCCCCCGGTGACGGAGGGAGCCGGGCCGAGGCGGCGAGATGGTCATGGAGTACTTCGTGGAAAGTTTTTGGGTAGGGGTTGCTTTGCTCGGGAGGGGGCAGCCTTTTGTTTTCTTGGAGGGCTGGGTTCTGTCACCCACAATAGTAGGGAAGGCAGCGAGATCCGGGCAGGCAGCTGGGTGAGCAGGACCCGGTGGTGTCCCTTCGCGGCCCCTGCGCCACTTCGGAACAGGGTTGGGGCCTGCCGTTGGGTCGGTTGCTGCGGCAGGGGAGGCGCCGGTTGGGACGGAGGTTTTTGGTTCGCCGAGGAACTTCGCGGGAGCGGCCAGGGAAACGTCGGGGGTCGTTGTTGCGAGACGGCCCGGGGCTCAGGGCAGCTCCAGGGACGTGCTTCTTCCTAGGCCATTTTCCTTGCAGGACTCGTGTCCAAAATGTCCTGGGTTGGGAGGAAGGAGGGCACCTGCTCGGTCGCCCTCGCATCCGCCTCTTGGTTCTCTGGGGGTTTGGGGACCGCGATCGGCGAGGGAGGTTTAAGAGGCGACTTGGCCTGGTGGGATGGGATTGTTTACTTTTCCTTCCTGTGCTCCTGGGAACGAAACACGAGAGCTTCGTTCAGTGGAAGTTGATTCAGGAATCTCTCTCCTCCCAGGGTTTCTAAATGCCACTGATATTTCGCTAATGCTTTTTGGAATAACAGCGACTCCGTAGCGTACGCTTAGTTCGTTCGTTGCCCTTCTCGGTTCTTTTTCTTAAATTTATCATTGGTAGTGTTTTTGAAACAAATATCTGCAAACAAAGCAAGAAAACAAAGGAAATGAATGGCAAGCTGAAGTTACCAGTTGAGAATGTATTTTTAAGTACATTGAGTACTTGAATTACACACTTGGAAGGATTAGCGGCGTTTTCTTTCAAAAATAAAGGCAACTTGGCCCTTAAAATTAACTAAGAAAGGAATTTTTAGGAAATTGTACACTTACCAGACTCCATGTTTATTTGTTTGTGCATACTGGCCAGGAGTGAAACTATACAAGCTGATGTCTGTAGCTTGAATAGATATACAAGCGGATGCTTTTTGCCCTCTTTCTCTCCCCAACTTCAAAATTTAGGAGGAAAACCTACAACGTAGTTATTAGTCAGCAGGGCATACCATAAACTTAAAACTATGAACAGGCTGCTAACATAGACATTAACACTGGTTTAGTGTTAATTACTATCTTAAAATTATAATGGAAATGTCTCTGTAGAACTTCAAAAGAAGGACTGTGTATGTTTATCTACCAACTGGATTTGCTTTTCTCTGGAAACAAATAGTTGTTTTAAACTTTTGCAGGCTAATGTTGGTTAAGGTTGCAAACAGAATTAAACCCATCAAAATATAAGGAATCTAATGAGATTTATATCTGAATAGACATGCATAATTACACTACAAATGGTGAAAATAAAACAATCTATTTTTTTATTTCCAAGTTTTATATATAAATAGTTGAGCTTTGAAGGTTCTTGAAAATATATTCCTTCCATGGAAATAACTTTTACATTCTCAAATCTATTACATAATTATGTTTACTCCGAAACTACTCCCATTGAAATCAATGAGATATACTCCATAACAAGTAACTTGGCTGTCTTTGTCAGGACTGATGCAAAAGTTATATCAGTATCCACAAAATGACTGCTGCTGCTATCAACATATTAAAAGTACTAAAGGTTACTTTCATGGAGGGAAGATAGCTTTATTAGAGGTCACTGCAACATTTGTGGTAATTCTGCAAGTGCTTATATAGTGAAGTGGTTTTCTTTTTCCAGAATCTAGACCTTGGGAAAGTTGGGATGTAAATACTCCATTTATTCACTGTCATTTATTATGTTTTTGCTTGATGAATATGGACAGTTCCTGTATTTTTTTTAACTGCTTTTGATTTGGCAACTACTGCAACTGTTCCTGTAGAAAAATATTTAGAAGGCATTGTCAATAATATGTAAGACATATTTTCCTGATTATTCTCAATAAACGGTAATACACTCGTTAAGTTTTACCTCAGCAGCATTATTGACAACAACTTCAAAAACCCCAAAACATCCTGGAAGAAAGTAGTGGCAAACCATTTCTGTATTTACATTTTTAATTTTAACCATAAGCAGAATGTCCAAATAGGACCTGAATTAATTTTTAAGTCAGGTTTCTGATAGAGTTTATGAGACTGTTTAAACTTTCCAAAACAATTTAAATTGGGGCGGCGGGGAAGAGGAGAGGGAAAACAATGAGAATAGAAGAGCTTCAAATCCTCTAACAGTAATTTGAAATTTTGAGAAAGCAGTATTAACGTTGTGTGGATGTGTTTACTATTTCCAGAATTGTCTTCTCTTATGTTACATACTATAGCTACAAAATATTCATGTTTGGTGTTGACATTCCTAAATTCATGCTCCCCCAACCTAAAAAATACTGTATATCAAGGGTCCTATTCCAGTTTATTGAGAGCTATGAATAGAACTGCTATTTAAGATGTACAGCTACTATGTTCAATCTTAAAATTAATATATATAGATTCACTATTATTCAGCTGGGCAGTTTCAAAGTTGTAGTAATATCAGATTCCTATTATTAAATACTTGAAGAGCTAATAATTGGCTGCCTAATATTTTTAGACTTATTCAACATATATACCCAGCTGCACTGGGTGCCAGTATGGTTCTGGGTACAATTCAAGGTGTTGGTTATGACCTTTAAAGCCCTACATGGCATGGGACCAGGCTACCTGAGGGACCGTCTCATCCCCATAACTTCAAACCGTTCCACTCGATTATGCAGAGAGGGCATGCTACGGACGCCGTCGTTAAGGGAGTTTCACTTGGGGTCCAGAAGGCGGGCCTTCTCGGCAGTGGCACCTGCCCTTTGGAACATTCTGCCCCCGGAGATGAGGCAGGCTCCGTCGCTCCTGTCCTTCCGGAAGAACGTAAAGACCTAGTTCTGCCGCCTTGCTTGGGATGGGAACGGGAATAGTTCCTCTTGGGGATGGCTGCTGCCATAGTGTCCTGATTTCGAGTGAAGGAAAACACGCTGAGACTTGGAGTTGAAGCTCTTGTGCTTTATTGTCCTACTCTACAAGACAGAATCCAGCTAAACTAAAATGAACTAGTAATGCTCAGAGAAAGGGTCCAAGAAATCAGGGCAGGGCCTTCTTTAGCCTCTTGGGAGGAAAGCAAAGCAATTCAGTACTACGCATGCGTTTCTCCCCCTGGAGGGAGCCCCCTCCTTCTTCGCCAGTTATCTCCCTGACACATAGAGCCCTTTTAAAATACCATCTTATCGCCTCTTGGTTTTTATATTTAACTTATTAGTAATCTTGATGATTATAGATTTGTATGATTTTATATTTATTTATATTTATACATTTTAATTGTTGTATTTTGTAAACCGCCCAGAGTCCCCTTCGGGGAGATGGTGCGGTGATAGAAATCGAAAAATAAATGAATAAATAAATAAAATGAACAGTAATACTTTTTAAAATTTTCTTTATCAATTATATTAAACCTGCTAAAGCTGATCCCAGTTAAAACAAATTATGGGTTTTGTATTTGATTCTTGGAGTTGGAACAGGGAACTGCTACTTTTGCTAGTAATCCCTTCTTCCTGCAGTGCTTTGCTCCCTCAGAAAAAAAAATCTGTTCTGAAAAATGAGAGACCTACCATAACAGTGGGGGCTTTTCTGGTGAAAGCTGTGTCTTCCTATTTTGTCAGCAAGATCCTTCTGTAGGATTAAAATGTAGATGTAAGGAACCTTCCCTTTGAGGAATGTGGAAGTTTGGATCCATTCCGTTAAGTTTATTCCATATTATTCATAAATAGGAGGTGGTAGGGATAACACAAGTATGTATATAATTCAGACTGTTTTATGAATTTGTTGAACTGTAAGTGAACATGAATTTGAGTAAACTCCGGGAGACAGTAGAGGACAGGAAGGCCTGGCGTGCTATGGTCCATGAGGTCACGAAGAGTCGGACACGACTAAACGACTGAACAACAACAAGAGTCAGATCTGAGCCAAAACTAAAATTCCTATTCAAGTGATCTGAACAATTCCATGATTTCATAAATCTATTTTAGATATAATAATAAATAATACAAATAATATATAAATAATATAATAAAGCACTATTATTAGTGCTTCTACTATTATATGCTGCTAAACAGCAATATACAATCAAGGTAGCAAGATTTACATAGAGTTTAATAATCAGATTCAATGGCAAGAAAAGGAGTTAGGATACAGAATCTTGAAAACTGAATAAGTACCACTCTAGCCCTCATTTCCCAAGGGGCGTGGTGGCTCAGCGGGTAAGATGCCAGGCTTGTGATCGGAAGATTGCAAGTTTGGAGGTTCAAATCCCTAGCCCCGTGTGACGGAGTGAGCTCCCGCACTCACCCCAGCTGTTGCCAACCTAGCAATTCGAAAGCATGCAAATGCAAGTAGATGAATAGGTACCACTTCAGTGGGTAGGTAACAGCGTTCCGCATGCATCATGCCGGCCAGATGACAATGGAAGCATCTTCAGACAACACTGGCTCTTCGGCTAACAAACAGAGATGAGCACCAGCCCCTAGTCGGACACAACTTCACAAATGTGCGGGGGGAACCTTTACCTTTACTTTAGCCCTCATTTATCAGTGAATATATTAAGGTTGGACTCTATTAGTTATTTGAACTTCTTTCTCCCAGATTCCTTAACTGAAAGACCAATTACACTTTTAAGAGATAGATGGAAATGTTTGTTTGTTTGTTTGTTGTATTTTGAAATATACTCTTTTCTTTATCAAGCTCTGTGGGTTCTCTTAACGTGTACAATGAATATGGGAATTTTTTTTTAGTTTTGCTCATTGATTAAGTCACACATGCTAAGATAAATCACAGTCAGTTTAGGTCATCAGAAAAGAACTTTCTTTTTTCTGGTAAAGAAAAATTATTCCTTGGATATTTTATCTCTAATGGATTAGATGCAGTTTACAGACTATCTATTGAACTGTATCTGCTTAAAATTTATGTAAAGACAAGAGTGTAGTTTCATATGTGTGTGTGTGTGGCTCAGCGGGTAAGACGCCAGGCTTGTCGATCGCAAGTTCGGAGGTTTGAATCCCTAGTCCTGCGTGACGGAGTGAGCTCCCGCACTAGCCCCAGCTCTTGCCAACCTAGCAATTCGAAAGCATGCAAATGCAAGTAGATTAATAGGTACCACTTCGGTGGGAAGGTAACAGCGTTCCGCGCGCGTCATGCCGGCCACATGACCGTGGAAGCGTCTTCAGACAACGCTGGCTCTTCGGCTAACAAGTGGAGATGAGCACCGGCTCCTAGAGTCGGACACGACTGCACAAATGTTCGTGGGGAACCTTTACCTATGTGTTTTCCATATCACTTTTTTTAATTCAGAGAGGAACTGTAATATGTAATATGATATTCAGATATGCTGTAGCATGTAACGAGACGAGCTGAACCTATATAGCAGGGCTTTCCAAAGTGCCGCCGCTGGCGACACACCCGGCGGCGATGCGTGCGCACGGCGGCAGCGCGGGAGGGGCACGTGGCAGCGCACACGCGCATGGCATCAGCGCGGGAGGGGCGTGCGTCAGCGCGCGCGTGCATGGCGGCTGTCGGCGCGCGCGTGCATGGCGGCTGCCGTGCACGTGTGCGCCGCCGCTTTCGGCTGGTGTGGCGACACACCACGCTGTGTGTGGCGACACACTTTTGTGTCGCGACACACAGTTTGGAAAGCTCTGCTATATAGTAAAGGCAGGAGGTCTTAAACCTCTTGTTCCAGAATCCTCTGGGACTTTATTCCCTGGCCTCACCTTCTGTCTTGGGGGTAGTAGCTTTGATCATTACAGCTACCAACACCGATCTTCCAGGGGAAACCTCATGTGGAATCCATCCTCCTAATTCCAGTGTATGTGTGAGAGATAGAACTTTCACAATTTGTACTGTCTTTCTGGTGTTTAAAAGGTGGAATTGCGAGGTGGGGGGGATGAGAAAAAGTATATATAATCTATATGTAGATTATTGCAATGCGCTCTACATGGGGCTACCCTTGAAGACGATCCGGAAGCTTCAGCTGGTGCAGAATGCGGCCGCGCGGGCAGTTTTGGGTGCGTCAAGATCCGCACATGTAACACCGCTGCTCCGCGAACTGCATTGGGTGCCGGTTTGCTTCCAGGTACAATTCAAGGTGTTGGTTATCACCTTTAAAGCCCTACATGGCATGGGGCCAGAATACCTGAGGGACCGTCTTATCCCTATGTTATCGACCCGCCCCACCCGGTCATTCAGAGAGGGCCTGCTAAGAACCCCATCAATTTAAGAGTGTCATCTGATGGGGTCTAGGAGGCGGGCCTTCTCTGTGACAGCGCCCACTCTATGGAACAGCTTGCCCCCAGAGTTGAGACAGATCTCCTCCCTCCCGACCTTTAGGAAAGAGCTGAAGACCTAGTTCTGCCACCTGGCATGGGAAGGAGGAAGGGATAGTTCCTCATGGGGGTGGCTAATCCCCTAATGTTATAACTGTCCTTTTAATTATCCCATCACCATCTGGATTTTTTAAATATATATTTATTGTATAACTGAGATTTTGATTTTATTTTAACTTATTTATTGTGAACCGCCCAGAGTTCCCCATGGGGGGAGATGGGTGGTTATAGAAATCAAATCAATCAATCAATCAATCAATCAATCAACCTCCTGGCCATATTACTTAGAAGCATGTGACTAAGGATTCAACTCTCCCTCCTTCCATGGGGGTTAGATTAATCTCACAAGAGATAAAATCATTTTTATTATTTTTTTAAAAAAAATAAGATTCATAAAAACTGTGGCTACAAATAGCTGGGGTAGGATCTTGGAAGAGAGATTGCTTCTTGGATGATTCTGAGATAGGTTATAAAAAGGCTGATATAACAAAATTACCTATTTGTACAGAGAAATAAAAACAAAAGACAGTAGCTTCCTGACAAGTTATTCTTGACCTCTTCATTTTCAGATTTGGAACAATTGCTGTGGCTCAAAAGGGCATTTGAGAAACCGTTGGCTTGTTAGATAATACAAATGTTATGGACATAGTATAAATTTCAGCAAAGTATTTGGCAATTACTTTTGTTGACTACAAAGTAATGTAAGGGCTAGATGATACTAGTAAAGGGAGATCCACAGCGGTTTGCAGAGTCTTATGAAACAAATATAGATGACTGTTATTTTGGAGACAGTTCTTGATAGCAAACGTAGCTTTCTTAGCCCTTGTGGTATTAATCATATTTGTGAATTATTTGGATGACAGTGAAGGAAATGGTTATTAAGCATGCCTAAAACACAAAGCTAACATAAGATAGAGAATAACTAGCAACAAGGAAGAAGACAAAATTAAAAGCAACTTGAAGAAATTCTGTGGAGATAAACATGAAGTCCAATATTTAGATACCAAGTAAATAAAATCAAAGTAACAGATATAGGATGAAGGAGATTGACTTGACAGTTGGAAATGTGGAATAATCTGGTTCTCCTAGTGGACTATAAATTGAGTTGCTTAAAAACATTCTTGGACTACATTGAGGTGCTTTGTTATATTGTTGGCTTCAGATTTTAGGAAGGTTATTGACAATATACCACACTTGTCCAGTAGTAGACAGTTATGACGGTTAGGGCTGTTGAAATTAAGATCAGATGTTATGTTCAATTTGGAAAAGAGACTATGTTGAACATGTCTTTAGATATCTGAAGGGCTGCTGCACAGAAATTATAGCAGGTTTATTTTCTATTGTCCAGAGGAAAGGATTGGAGCAATACAATGGAAATATGTTAGTAAGACATTTTCAGCAAAATAGTAAAAGTCTGAACAATTCTACTTGCAGTATTTGGACTTTTCTTCTTATGTTTAGCTGAAATCTTATGCTTAGTCATTTCTACCCATTAGTTCCAGTCTTGCCCAATGGATTAAAAAAAATTGGCCTTATTTATTCTCTATGAAGTCTCTGTGCTGTGTAGATATTAATGTTTATACTTACAATTATTATGTCTAACAAATTTTGCTTCATAAGTTTTCTTTCTTGATCGTGAAGAAATAGGATATGAGGCAGTAAGTTTAAATATGTTGGCACTGTTACAGAATAAGCTATTTTGTCATATATTGTACTTAAAATAATATGATATAGGCAGGCTAGGGTAACCTAGCACTCAGTTCAACCTAGACACCATTTATATTACAATGTAAGGATTCTGTCAAGTTACTGTGGATCACATGGAGTTTTGTGAGGAAGTATTTTCCTCCTTTTAGATTCTCTGAATTTTTAAATTTTGTATTTTTTTTCATTTTTAACATTCTGTAAGGCAAGACAGAAACAAGAATACAAGGTAACATCCAAGAACAGTGCATCTCAACATTCAATCATAGTTTCCATATATCACTACATTTATTAAAATAAGAGTTATTATTAGGATAACTTATATAATCTTTCCAATCTGAGAAAAATGTGATTCATCCTTCTGTGAAGTTAATAATCAAATTTTATCAACTTTTTCAAGAATGGTAACTGACTTTGTTATGATGAGTAATTATGAGATATTTGTGCTCTACTGGTTGGAGTTATCCTCCACCACTTCTCTTGTATGGAAGCTGATAGAAAACCATCTGATTTCCAAAGTGTTTGCAATTTAATGTATTAATTTCCCTAAATCTGTATCCATACTTCTTTTAAACCTACAGGGCATCACCCACCTCCAATTCCAGTAATTTTGGAGATTGTTCCTTTGGGTTGGGAATAATCATTAATTTTTCAAAACATAGTTAAATAACAAGATGCCGATTACTTTATATCTTTATTCAGAAAAGATTTAAGTTAGAACCATGTTAGCTAAGTCATAAGGGAACCTATTTAGTGTCTCCTTATTGTAGAAGTTCTTATTCTGTTGCAACTGAGATTCACTGTGGCTTCAGTTGTACTGACCTGTCTTGATTATAGAATCTTGGGTAATCATCAAAGATGTCAAGGAGGAGATATCCTATATCAATGCTACATATAATTTTTTCCATGCCTGAAGCATAGTTTTTGTGGACATATTGTTTATATTACCTATTTTTATAAAATATTTGGGAAGAAAAAACATTTAATGCGTGGAACTATTTCCCTACTAAATAGGATTTTCTGAAATTTGAAGAAGGGACTGTTTCCTGCTATAGGGATGAAATAACAGAAGTGAAAATGAATTATATTGCTTGCTTTGGAAGGTACTGTGACTATGCAGCAAGTTCACTTATTACAGCTGTCTTCTAACTATAGACACAATAGACCAGAGTTTGATATACATTTGGGTGATCCACTATGGCCACTCTGTGGTTACCAAGAGTTAACAGTTTAGCAACACTGTGTTCCTTAAAGCTTACCTATTGTCTAGGTGCTTGGAACCTTTAAGAATCGGATTAACTTTAATGAAGATTTCTTTCAGGTTCGTGGAAGCCTGAAGAAAGTTTGGCTATGCTTGTGTGAGCATGCATAGCTCTATTACAGAAAGAATTACATGACTGAATTGTCATATGATTAATGAATTGTATTTAAGCTCAGGTCTTTGCACTCTTTAGTCTAAATTGCTTATTCTATTTCGTTCCGTCAATAAAGATCACTTAAGTATGGTTATTGTGATCCCTATATGTGAGTTGCATGGAAAATTGTCCATAATGGAAAAAGTTACAAATAATTTTAAACTGTTGCATTTCTCTTTCTAAGCCAAATATTTTTGTTCTAGTTTATATTAGATATATGAAAATACAATACTATTTATCATTTTACGATTTTATAACTTTTTTTCCAAGGCAAATGTAGCAAATTTATTAACGCTAATATATCTTCAAAAGGCCGTGTTTCTATTTTTATTAGTACAAGAACTGAATTGTTTTGTGTGTGTGTGTTTGTGTGTATAAAAATATTGCTATCAAGTTGCTGCCCTGTTAAACAGTATAAATTCAGATACTTTGGGAAAATAAAGTAATGCTTTCTACCTATTCTGCAGAACTTTGGATATATTTAGTATATGAACAAAACAAGGAGTTCCTGCCATACATTTCCTGTTTTGTACTGAGAATTTCAGTGTGGAAATGCTCTTCTCACTTGATAATGCTGTTTTCTTATTAGTGCTTACACAGCTACTTTCATTTCCATGCTATGATCAGATTTAACTAAACTGATGAAGCAATTAATTGGGTGATAAAGATTCATCAAGTTTGCATTTGTACCTACCTGTTCCTAACATAATGGCCACAAAGGATTGGAAATAGATCTTTGTATGCATGTAGACTATTGCAATGCGCTTTACATGGGGCTACCCTTGAAGAGTATCCGGAAGCTACAACTGGTTCAGAGTGCAGCCGCGCGAGTAGTTCTGGGTGCGCCAAGATCAGCGCATATAACACCTTTACTCCGCGAGCTGCATTGGGTGCTGGTTTGCTTCCGGGTCACCTTTAAAGCCCTACATGGCATGGGACCAGAATACCTGAGGGACCGTCTTATCCCCATATCATTGACCCGCCCCACCCGATCATTCAGAGAGGGCCTGCTACGAACCCCATCAATAAGAGAGTGTCATCTGGTGGGGTCTAGAAGGCGGGCCTTCTCTGTGGTGGCACCAGCACTCTGGAACACCTTGCGCCCAGAGTTGAGGCAGATCCCCTCCCTCCCGACCTTTAGGAAAGATCTGAAGACCTGGTTCTGCCGCCTGGCATGGGAAGGAGGAAATAATAGTTCCTCATGGGGGTGGTTAATTTCATAATGTCCTTCTTTTTATTAAACTATCTGGCCATTTGGATTTTATAATTTATTTATTATTTGATTATATTTTTATATTCTTTATTCTATTTTAATCAGTTTTATTGTAAACCGCCCAGAGTTCCCCATTGGGGGAGATGGGCGGTCATATACGTTAAATAAATAAATAAATAAATAAATAAATAAATAAATAAATAAAAATTCTCAAAGACTAACTACATGGAGTTCAATTAAAAGTGTTGTGGCTGTATAACACATAGGTAAATTGAGCTATGCATTCCCATACTGTGTTTTTGTGTAAATATAATACTGTATAATAGCTATATATTTTTTCTGAATTTGTGGTATATTAAAATATTTAATCAGTACTCAAGATTCTCTATATGTAACATCTTAATGACTTTGAAAGGCAAGGTAGAATGTAGGATGAGATGGAAAGAGCAAATAAAAATATCAGACTTATTTTTGCTTTTGGTTCTCCTTAGGAAGACTATATAGTAGCTCAAATTACTTCACTTAAACATAGGAATATGTTTTCCTTTGTCCGTTTCTTCCTTCATACAGAAAATTTCCACAGAAGGAAACTCCAACAGATAACAGACTATCCGTCACCATTGCTTGTTTTCACTCCTACTTTAATTATTTGATAATTTCCCATGAACTTGTTTAAACTTTTCACTATGTTTTCATGAAAACAGCCCTATTATGGAGTGTGGAAAAATATTTCATTTCAGGTGACATTTTTGGCTTGTTCTTATGTAAAATTAATGCTCTTCATTGTTAAAAACACAGTCTTAGGCACTGCTCAGAATTAATACAATGTGTGTGTGTGAGAGAGAGTGGCTTACTTTAAACAATTAGATATGCTGACAGCTTCTTCTCTTTTCTATTTCTTTTAAATAGACAAATTTGTATCTGTAGCTGGCACTAATGGAGTAGAGGACAGCTAACTAGATGAAATTAAAGGATCATAGTAAGAAGAATCAACTAGTTATTTATTACTCAATCTTTATGTTGTGAGAGATCCTTAATTACACCATATCTATTGAGTTCAGCATTAGAATGTACAAAAACAAGTTTGTGTAAGCACAATAAGCTTTTTATCTTCCTCTCTTCTCTTTTTCCTCCTGAACTCCTGTGGGTTATAAGCCTTGAATCAAGTGCTTTTCAAGCATTTTTTTCTGTTCTGGTTTTGTTTGTTTCTTTTTGTTTTGTTCTGCTAAAGTATTGTGTAAAATCTTTAGATAATCAATGAATAAATAAATGAAACTCATCTTGGAAAGATAATTGGAGCAACATGACATTTTATGGTAGAGAGGATAGATCCACCCAACAATATGCAAAACCATCTTTTGAATCCACAGTTGCTGTTCATTGTACAGAAATGGTAGGGATATTTGGGGTGATCCAAAACACATTTCTTCGGACTTACATTTTTCTGATCCAGCAACTGAGCAACCTAAGCCACATTGCAAAACAAAAACTAATCCAAGTGATCTTTCATTACTGAGAAGACAATCAATTAATTTTGATTCACAATTTTTATTGAAGAAACTTAGGCCCTATTACAGAAGAAAGTGAATTACAGGACTTTAAGATCTTGCATGCTCTCTCTCTCTGTGTGTGTGTGTGTGTGTGTGTGTGTGTGTAGGTTTAGTCTTCCATATCTACACAAACACAGGAAATAAAATTGGGAAAAAATAATTTAACACACAAACACACACAACACATTTTCTGACTCGTTAAATATTAAATCACTATGGTGTGGGAACCTGGAGAAAGTGCATTTGCTACCTTACTCTGTAATTTGAATGTGAGAATAACTAAAGATCTGGGGTTTTCAGTGCAGATGCTGTGCTATATTTTCTGCTATTTATTTATTTTATTTATTTATTTGATTTGTATGACCGCCCATCTCCCCCCATGGGGAACTCATTTATGGTCTACATCAGTGCCAGTTTCATTAAATGAAAAGCCTACTTTCTTGGATTAGTTTTGGGATCTAAATCCATAATTGTATAAATAAGGAGTGATCTATATATTCTCTGCTTCTGTTTATGTGCAAATAGCAAATGAACCTAGATGCTTCTTAAGGTGAGCATTGGCAATAATAGCATGATTAATGCCAGGGTTTCAAACCCGCAGACCAAGTGCAGCCCTCCAAGTAAATTTCTGTAGCCCACAACAATACTTGGGAAAGAGAAAATCCTGCAGGGCAGCTGACCCCCAGCTAGTGAGGAGTACCCCAAAAGAAAGCAGCATTGCTCCCTGCTCATTTCATTGGGTGTAACAAGTAAGGCAAGAGCAAACTAGATGGAGACAAAGGCAAGGAAAAGGGGTGCCTGCTAATCAGTGGCCCTGAACACTCAAATGTACATAACTGACATTCAGATTGACTGCATCTTACTGAACCCAGCTAGGCAGTGCATAGAGATCCTCCCTTGGGCTGTCGGCCACCTCTAATAGCGAGGAGCTGCAGCAGGAGTAGTGAGAACAGGCAAGAAATCATCATTTAATTCTAATTAGCAAAGATCTATTAAAAGCTACCAGAGTTAGCATACAAATTTTAACCTTAATAAAAAAAATCTATTTTATAATCCAATTTATCCTTTCCTCTTAAAAAATAAAACAAAAGAAAACTCTCTTCACTTAAGACAAATCTTTAAAGCCTTGTCATACAGTCCTGATCAAGAAAGAAATCCCATTAATAACTAGCAGATAGCACAACATATAAAATTTAACCCTGATCAAATATATTCACCTTGTAGAGCTTCTGTTTACTTTTTAAAAGCTTAATCTTTAGTCCTGCCAAACAATGTCCCCCATGTCCACTTCTTATCATATATTTGTTTCCTTTCAGGAACAGTCTCAATAATTTCTGTTTGTCTCTTCCTAGAAACAACTTCATTGGGTTAACACACTCTTTTTGTAAATCTGAGATAAAAAGTCTTTCCAGTCACTCTTCTGATTTATTATTTGTATGGTCCCTTTCCTTTGATTCTCCATTTTTACATTTTTTTCCACATCAGTCTTGTACACTGGCATTTTTTAATCGATTTTAAAAGCCACAGCATCTCCTTCTATATCAGTTTTGTGATCCTGCTTCAAATCTACATCTGAAACTGCCTCAGTCTCTCTTTTATCTGGTAGCATCTGTTCTTCTATAGCCTCTGTTAAATCCATTTTTGTAGTAGCAGATATTTTTAAAAGTAAGTCTGTATTGTTCCCCAACAGACTTAATTTCTCTTAAAGTGAGATAATGCTGCTCCATTGTTAATAGGTGTCTTCCCCTTTAAATGCTCTCTGGTTCCCTCTAGTTAAGCTTCAAAGTCCACTCTTATCATAGGTTTATTTTTCACTGGCAGGACTTTCCCAGGAGAGAGTTCTCACAGTTAATTTCAAAATCGTAAAATATGTTTTATATAAAATTTTAAACAGTCCATAAAAAACTTGTTACAAATCCTTCCGGCACTATAGCTATTCAAAGCCAATTCTAAACTTCCTTTACTATTTTCAAAAGTCAAAGTTATTCTTTTTAATCTTTAAACTTACAAAAACCTTCTTACATCAAGGATCAAAGGAAATTATCCCGATGTGCTGAAATGTGCCCTTCAGAAGATTCCTAAATTCCAAGAAAACTTTAATAGATAGTATCCAATGGTAATTAAGAGAGGAAGTGAAAGTGAATCTAGTGTCCCTTTAAAGGCTCCAAACCGCGGCATTGGTAGGATGTTTCTTCCCTCGACTTCTAGGGCTCTCAACTCACTGGAGATCACAATTAAGTGATTTCTACGCAGGGAGCCTCTATATGAAGTACGTGTGGGCAATCCATTCCTCTCCTTGATCCAGAGAGGGTTTCAAAGAGCCGAAATCTGCGCCGGCCCCCCTTATGCGGCGCAGCCATCGGCTCTGCAAAAAGAGCCATCTTCAATCTGCCATTTCTCCCTCAGAAGTCCCCCTCATGCAGCACTCATGATGATTTAAGTTTTTTTTAATATTGTGTGAACAAGTAATTGGCTGGATAACTTGATGGGTGTATACGTGAGGAAGGAAAAGAACTGAAGCACTAGGTGGTGGTTGTATCTTTATTTAGAAATGGAGCCTGTAGATTTAATCTTATTTAATGACTATTTCATAAAGCTTTGTTTATTTAGTTTTTTAAAATGTATATTTGAAATATAAGTTTCATAAGTTATTTTTCTCTCACTACAGCTGTATAAAAAACCATGTACAGGTAGTCCTTGTTTAGCAACTGCAATTGGAACTGGCAACTAACTCGGTTGTTAGGCAAAGCAGTTGCTAAGTGAAACTATGACTGTGGTTATGATTTTATTTCAGCTGTCCTTTGGTTACAGACCTGCTAAGGTCGTAAATGCGAGGATTGGTCGTAAAGTTACTTTTTCATCACCGTCGTAACTGTGAATGGTTGCTAAATGAAGCCGTCACTAAATGAGGACTACCTGTACAGGATTATGAAAATAAGCATTTTGATTTGGAGGAAGCAGCTGACCGACCAAATTATTAAGGAACAAAAAAGAAGGAAATGAAGGTTAAAAAAAGAGTTGTAGGTAGATAAAACAGTCTGATTTAGTTCTTGATAAGTGCATGAGTATTCTTGACTTCATTCTTTATAGCTTGGTATGAATCCTTATATAAACAGAAAGTTACTTCTACTTAGAGAAGAGCTGGTTTAAATTTAGCAAAAAGCAATTATACAAGAAAAGTGACCTCAAATGCAAACCTTTCCTTTAGATTGCATTTAATTAGCCATAGGTTTGCATCTTTAGCTATTTATACTTCAGTTTCCTTATATGTATGCAAATCAAGCCCCAGTGGTTGGAATGCAGATAACCTCTATTGAAAAGTTTGCTTTATACTTGGTATAACTCTAGATACGGTATTCTTCTACAGCAGGGTTTTTCAGACAGTTTCATAGAGCTGTAGGGTTCTGTGAGAACTTGATGGGATTCTGTGAGAGGCTAAGGGCAAACCAAAAAAATTCACTAAAACACAGAAAATTTTCTATCATTAGAACTTTGCTTCTTTGTCAGGGGTTCTGGTCTTTTACAGTGGATGAACCCTAGAAATAATTGTCAGGTCTCAGGGTACCCCTGTATTCTGGTTTTGCAGCCTGAAAAGGTTTGAAAACCCTGATCTACAGCTTGAGCAACCATTTTAGAATAGCAGTAATTCTAATAACACTAACATTGATTAGTAAAGTCATGTTCTCATAATTCTTTAATAATTTTAATTATTTGTTTTGTGCCTTGTCTGAACTGTAATGTCTTTATTTTAATTAGGGTGAAAGGAACAATGGCTTTGATGTCCTTTATCATAATATGAAACATGGCCATACATCTACAAAGGAATTAGCAGATTTTATAAGAGAAAGGTAAGTGTCTGTGTTAGCTCATTATTCTGATATAGAATAATCTTGATTTATGTATTCTTTCATAAATTAAAGACCACATTCCTTAAAACAGCTCTGCTTAGTCTGGATGCTTGCCAGACCAACTCCCAAAATATTCAGTAACAACAATGCTGGCAGGGAAATTCTGGTTGTTGAAATGTATACATCAGGTTCCAGTTATAGTTTTGTGTTTTTTCTTTAAATACATCTCATTTATGTTGTATTATTTTAAATTGTATTAATTAATTAATACAATTGTTTAAATACAATTATTTAATGTATTGTTATTGTTTAATTAAATTATTATTTAATTAATAATTGTATTATTTAATGTTGTATTATTTTAAAGTTTTCTAGAAATTTGTTAGCCTCCCAAGTATACCAGACAGGAAACACGACCAGATGAGATAATTCTACTTTGTTGTTAGGCTACATTAACAGAATCTTGCAAGTCTGAAAGTACAGATCTCCCGCCGTTCCTTTTTACTACCTGATCAGTTAGGGCGGATCCTTTCTAAGTTTTTTTTTCTGCCCATTACCCAGCTGTGGGCTCCTCCCCCTTTTATTTGATTGTTCCCTAGGCAGCATCTCTTCCCTCCGTCTTCCAAGGTCATTCTCACATTCCATTACAAAATTTGTATATGGCCCTGTTTCTGTGATATGCCTCACCTTTCAGTCACTAATCTAGTCAGCTTTCTTTGTTGGTGAGTCAGTTTGCAACCACAGTAAAATTTTCAGTTGTTTGTTTTTGATTACAAATATGTGTATGATGTATGTATGTATGTATATATTTCTACAAATCATATGAATGAGTGAAGTCCTACCTGCAGGAGACAGGATGTTCCCAGTATCTCATGAGTCTTTGCATAGGAAGTATTGGCAAGGCTTCATGAGATCACAACAGTGGCCAGGCAGCCAGGAGTGGATGGGGTGGGTGGGAAAGTGGGATTTGGGGGGGGGGGGAGAATCAGCACTTCAAGCACCAATCCCAATCAAGATGAATAATCGCAACTCACTTCCTCTGTCCCTTTAGATACCATCTCTACAGATAACCACCCACCCTACCCCAGAATTACACTATTTTCCCAATACTCCACCTGTCATGGCCAGCATCCAGAAATAGTCTGTGAGATAATATACTCACCTGCAAGCCTTGCAAGAAAAATAAAGCCTTTAATGAAAGTGAAAAATTACACCAAACGACTCAGCCATCCCAAACCATAATAGTCCCAACAGTGAGCATATGACGGTCTGGGGGTGTTGGGAGAAAGGGTAAAAAAATAACAGTAAACAGGACATGAGAGACAAGACCCCTCCTGCATAATCTATGCCTGGCATGAATGCATGTTCCCAAATGTACTCTGCCAGCCAGAACTGATCACAATTGCCTCTTAGTGAGTTGGTTTAAGAGCCTGGAGGTTTGGGAGAGGCAGTAAGGGATCCACCCTCCTTCCCACCACTCACAGAGATGGTGTCTTTGGTGGTATTCTGTGGAATGTTTTAAGATGCTACCATACTTATTTTGTAATACATGATGATGTCTCTGAACTGCTTCATGGTTTTCATCTTGTCTGCATCTGTTGAAATTTGACATAAGAGGTGGTCTCAACTCTTCCCAGGCCTTCTCCCATGTTTTCTGTGCTATGTATAGGAAGGAGCCCTTCCTGTACTTGACCTGGAGGAGCGGGTACCCCAATCTGATGTGGTCTGCATTGATTTAGAAGATGAGATGTGGTTCCTGTGTGGCTTGCTCCCTATTCCAGATATGGTTGGGGATTGTGAGGGAGTTATCATGCGGTACTGGTGTTTTCTGGAATCTGGACCCTGATGCCAGCAAGAGGATTGTTTTTTGGGGTCAGGCTGTGCCTGGGGAGCTTTCTTCTGGCTGGCCGTGTGCAGCATCTGCTATGTGTGTGCCTTGTGGAGAGTGAGTTTTTTTGGTGTTGTGTCATAGGACTAGGGGGTGGGCCACTTCGTTTTACCCATTTGATGAATGTGGCTTTTTGGGGACAGACTGATCTTCTCGGGTGAGATTGACAGTTATTGGCATGATTTCCATAGATGAGCTTGGGGATGTTTTCTTGTGAATTGTGGCTATGTCTCTCCAAGTGTTGCTATTTGTTCACCTTTGGGAGTGTGTGAGTTCGTTTTGTTACATTGTAGTGAGGGGCCCCACCTGAGTGTTTTTAACCATTTTCTTTCATTACTGGATATAAATACTTGTAAGATTATGCAAGCATCCTGATGAACAGGGAGAGCTTGGTTCTTTGGCATCCAGTGAGTACTGGGAAAACAAATTAACTGGCTAACAGGATATGAGCACTGCATTTCCAGTGGTGACTAGGGCCTTTTCTCTCTCCAGCTCTTTTTCTTGGATGACTAGATATGCAAACTAGGTCAACTAAGTTTAGATATTTCATTACAGGAGTAACTGGTTCTCTTTGGGTTTACATTTAACACTGTCTAAATTGACTGGATCAATAACTTGCTTTTGTTGTTGTTACAATATGTTTAACTCCATCCCCATTGACTCACTGAAGTATATTGTAGGAATAGTGCCTGTATCTTCATGATTTATCAGTTAATTTTATATTAAAATTGACAATCTTGCAGTACAATTTTAAACATGTCAGCTAAAAAATAAGGCCTGTTTAATTCAGTGGGTTCTTCCCAAGTAAAAGTGTGAAAGATTGCAGCCTTAATGAAACAATATGGCTTGGGCTTACAAGAACAAGCTACAAGTGAAATATTCTTTGAAACATGTTTTTCACTGCCTAGATTCCTATATATTTTATGTGTTTAAACTTTGTTTTAGAACTATTTGGCATAACATGCTAGACTGAAGTCTTAGCAGTTTTGGTGTTTGGTTCTTTTCTTAGTTTATTAATTGAGATTTCATTTAATACATTTATAACATTTTTCTTCAACAAAAGATACATAGGACACTGATAGATAAGTGGAATCATTAACGTACAATAATAAAAATATGGAGCAACATAGACATACAGGATTTGTCAGTATTTTCTATTTTAAAGACATTAATAAAAGCATATAATAGGTGCATGTGGGAAACCGTGTTAAGTTTTGCTATTGCTTGTTTTTCTTTAAATTTAAATCTGTTATAGAAAATGTAAAGGGAATTCAAATGTATATAACATAGCTCACAGAGTTATCGTTTGCTAAATGTTGAAACACTAATGCCAAGTAAGAAATTTGGGGTGAGGCAGGAGAATAGTTCTCAACAGAAATTGATTTCCATCTCTTCAAAACAAGCAGAGCCACATGACTGTCCACTGATTGCTAGCTTTTGTAATCTCTGTGCCCTTTTCTGCTAAATTACAGATACTGAACAGCTTTTGTCAATGCTTTTAAAAATATAATTTAGGTCTGTGCCATGAGGTGTTTCATAATGACTATTTATTTTAAGACTCGGAGAGTGAATGCCTGATTCTTCTTAATGAGACTTTCAGTCTTCTATCATTGGACTTCCTGATATAAAAACAATGGACGTGTCATGTTAGAATATGTTGAAAGTCTCCAAACAATTGCAGTTAGTAAGTCCGGAAATAACAGATATGGTAGAGGGTTTGTTTTCCCTGTAGAATATCTTTCTGAAACAATGCTGTCCGTCTTTATGATTTCAGCTATGATATTATCAGTACCCTTATTTCTTTCATTGCATAAGAATGAGTTTTCATATAATATATTTAAATAATTGAGAGAAGCAGTTTGGTGTAGTGGTTAAGGCATCAGGCTAGAAACCAGGAGACTGTGAGTTCTAGTCCCTCCTTAGGCACAAAGCCAGCTGGGTAACCTTGGGCCACTCATACTCTCTCAGCCCTAGGAAGCAGGCAATGGCAAACCACTTCTGAAATCTTGCCAGGAAAACTGCAGGGATTTGTCTAGCTAGTCGCCAAGAATCAACACTGATTTGAAGTAAATAATTGATGGGAACTGAAATGAATTAGTTAAATATACTCCTATAAATATACTGGTGTAGGTCAACATATCTGCTCCCATAGTTGCAAAGAATTTTGAAAGGACAAACAAGAATTTTGTAGGCAAGTATAGACTAGTAGTCCTTAATTAAATTCCAGTGTACAAGAAATAAGTATTAGGAATTATTTCCATTATGCTATGTCCTCAGGAATGTTTTATAAATGTGTAGATTTTTTAACATTTGCAGAAATAGAGTCATAGACTTTTATATTAATTATGATGGATAGCACTGAAGTTGCTTGGAAGAATTACTCTCCCCCAAATAATGTTGTATAAATAAAGGGAATTAGAGGTTTAAAATGTTCTATCTCTCTTGGATTGATGAAGAAATCACATACGTGTTTTGCAAATGTCCAAAAACTAAGCATGGCTATGTTTATTACAAAAATCCACAGAAGTGGATGGTGCATAAATAACTGTCCTGACTCCAACTGCTTTCTCTTTAGAGTTATATTTGCACGTAGCATCTGTAGCTTGAGCAGACCATGTTTTGTGGAGACTTTACTCTTGAATACATTTCCACTTGAGTGGACCATTGCAGGGCTTCTATAGCTTCTTTCTCAGTTGTATATAATCTCTCAGGGATATAATTTCCCTAAAATGTATAGGACAGAATTTTCTACATCAGAGTCTGACTAATGATTACTGCACTTGGCCCATCTTTTGAGGCATCTATTTATAAAACAAAAGGTAAATTGATTCTGGAACCTTTCAACCCAGGATCTCTACACAATGTAGTTTTCAAGCCCTCAAATGTCTTTTAACATTCCTCAGTCCATTCAACTATCCAGATTCATTATTAAATCTGTAAGATACCTAAATTGTGTGGCACAGTGCCCTGGAGCACTGCAACAAACTCACAGGGCCAACTCTGGGATATTTTAAATGTTTGTGACATCTAAAATTTGCAAAGCTGGGTTTTCAGTGGTTGCCGTGATAAAAATCAGTGTGGAACAGGAAATGAGTGTGGCAGTGTCCAATCTGATTCCAAAGTTTGAGAATGAGAAACAACAGGTGCACACATCCCATTGGTAAGTAATTGTGGTTATTTAAGAATGAAATTAAAATATTATTTTTTAAATTTCAATTTATGCATACTATTTTTTAAAACGGTTGTTAGGTCATAAATACTTATTGTTTGGACCTAACTACTTAATAAACAGAACTGTTAGGTGTTTCATTTGGCCTAAAGGTGCCATGAAAGAATTACTGAGACACAAAGGGTGCAGTGAACTGAGAAAGTTTGGGAACCTCTGCTGTAAGGACTTGTGCCCCAGTGTAGACAATTATGGGAACAATATATAATAACACCAAATTAAAGAAGGCTTTAACTTCTTCATTTCAGGAAGTCTAATCTGGTGAATCACCTCTATTTTAGACAAACAAATCTGGTCTAACTTCTCCCTTGTCTACTCTAAATCCCAGGTATTTTGTCTCTTGGAAACCAAGGACACACCTAGAGGGGTTAACTATTAGATGAGCTTTGTGGAGACTTCCAGCCACATGCTTTAGATGTTCCAGATGCTTCTCTGAGCTGCAACTACAAATAATCAAATCATCTACATCAGAGCTTTCCAAACTGTGTGTCGCGACACAAAAGTGTGTTGCCACACACAGCGTGGTGTGTCGCCACACCACCCGGAAGTGGGGTGCGCGCGTGTACGGCAGCAGCAGCGGGGCGGGATAAGTGCTTCCGCGTTTTAGCGGAGGCTGCCGCCGCTGCCGTGCATGCATGTGCCGCCGCTCCGCGCCGCCGGCAGTGTGTCGCCGGCGGCAGCACTTTGGAAAGCCCTGATCTACATACTTTCCATGCCACTATCCTTGATCAGGGACTGTCTGATAGATGAGCCTCAGAAACATTTCAGAAGACCCATGGAGTCCAAAAAGTTTGTCCACATACACAAACTGAGTCTGTCAATCAAATCCTCTATCTTGGGCAATCATTAACTATCAAATTTAGCAATGTTGTTCATTTCCTTTAGATAAACAGAAAACCTTATTACTTGCCCCATAGGTTTTGGAGCCAGTGCAGTGGATAAACACTGTTTGCTATTGGAAAATTCTTTTATTCCCAGTTTCAACATTTTTCCTAGCTCAATCTTCACTATGTCTCAAAGCCCCTCTAGGGGAGATAATGAGACAGTGAACATATTATAGAAAATCACAGGAATGGAGGAGATGACAGCTGGAATCAATATTGGAGGTTGAAATGCGTAAGAATTTGAGATATGCAGGTTATAACATTTTATTAGCCAAAAAGAAAGAAGACTTGGAGCAGCTCATTGTTAAAGTAAAAATGTAAGTTAAAAATCCAGGTTAATGTTCAGTATTAATAATTTAAAGGAATGTCAATCGTAGATTTCATTGAGAAAGTTAAGAATACTGAAAACAATGGTCTTGCATATGGCTGTGAAAGCTGGACAGTGAGAAAGAAGATAAATGTCTTCAAATTATGAATTAGGAGATGGTTATTGAAGATGTGGTGACTGCAGAAAGAACCATTCAGTCAGCCTGGAACAAATAAGGGTGACTCTTCCCTTGAGGCAACATCAGCAAGCAGAAGAAAAATATACTTGGGCAGGTGATGTGAGTGAAAGATGGAAATATTAAAGAAAATGGCTTGGCAAAGTTGAGACAAGTAGAAGAAGGGGAAGACAAAAGAAGTTTCTAGGGAAGCACTAAAGGAAGCATCCAATTCAGTGGCATTTAACTGGCTGGCTAATTCTTACCTGCTAAAAATTGAAGCAGCTGTTGAGATCAAAGACATGGGCAGGAAATTTGAATGACTGCAAATATCTGCTGCAGTGGGGTGATTTTAAAAAGTAGCCTATGTTTTGTAGGGGCTAGTGAATTCGTTTGATGAAGTTTGCTCTTTCTATAATGCCTAGGCAGAACTTCACTCTCTTATCTTTCATTCTCTGTGTAGTTACCTTATCGCCATGCCTAATTATCATTCAGTTTTGTTTTGTTGTTTTTCTCTTCCCTTCTAAATGTAGATACTCCTTTTGCATCTCCATCCTGTTTTCTTTCTTTCTTTCTTTCTTTCTTTCTTTCTTTCTTTCTTTCTTTCTTTCTTTCTTTCTTTCTTTCTTTCTTTCTTTCTTTCTTTCTTTCTTGCTGTTTCTGCAGAAAAGAGGAAGGTGTGTATGTGTTTGTGAATGTGTCCACAAATATCTCAGGTGAACCTGCCCAGTTGGAGTCCAACTCTGAGCAGATACAACTGACTTTATCCACCAGATAGCATGAACATTCCTCACAGCGGCCGTGTAGATGTTCCTGTGTCCCATCCCTCTCCAAAAGGAAACAGGCCACCCTAAACAAGGCCACCAGGTGGCTGTTGGCAGGCTCAGTAAGAGAGGAGAAATAATGAGGTTTTGCCACATTGCCACAACATAATCCTGAATGTGTGTTTTTACTCATACAGTATTTGGTTGGACTCACTCTTTGTCTTCCTCCAGCAATAATCCAGGCGTCTCTTCTGCTTCATCTAAGTAGTCCTGCCCAAGGCCCAGGGAAGGATTTAATGATCTAATGAAGCTTACTTTCTAGATATAAAGATATATTTATTGGGAAAAAAGAAATATAGGAAAAACAGGAGAAAGTAACAGAATTCTCACACACACAATTCTAAATAAAATAAATGCAATCAGTCAAGCTAAACTTGTTACTTAATGACCCTTCTTTGAAAATGATCATGGATTTCAGAATGTATAGCTGGAAAGAGATCATCTGGGTGTCCTGCTGCTGGTCTTTTTTCTTTTTTTTACTCATCTCAGTTTTTCTTACCTACTGTTTAAACTCACCTTCTTAATAGCCATTTGTGGAATTAAAAAGGGACGGTATAATTTTCACCAGCAGTGGTCATTCATTCATTGGCGATCACTCGTAGCCGAGTAAGATTGTCTTCCAAAGGTAAAATTTTAACGGTGGATCCGTAAGTGGCTATAAAGGCCAATTCTGGATCCGTACAACCTCCCACAATGAGGGCATAGGTTTCCGGGTGGGAGACGGTCATGATGAGGGTTTGCCTGACGTGCCTTCCCTTTAGCTCTTTTCTCCCTTTCGCCCTGTACTCGTGCTTCTTCAAAGTCCATAGCGCCATTAATAAAGGCTGACCTCCAATTGAAACGCTCATGTGTTAGGGCTTCCCAGTTCTCAATGCTGATATTACATTTTTTTAAATTAGCTTTGAGAGTATCTTTGAATCTCTTTTGCTGTCCACCAATATTCCGTTTTCCATTCTTAAGTTGGGAGTAAAGTAGCTGCTTTGGAAGACGATGGTCAGGCATTCGAACAACATGACCGGTCCAGCGAAGTTGATGTTGGATGATCATTGTTTCAATTTCAGTTTCAATTTCAATTTCAAACTACCAGCAGTGGTAGTGTATAAATGATTACATGGCAGAGGCTTGAGAAATGGGAAGGATGAAATCTAAATTCCATCTGTTTGGTTCTCAATTAAATCAGTTTATCAAATTCTTTAGGAAGTGTTATTGTGGTAAAAGAAAAACTAGGAGTTTGTCACAGTCACCAAAGACAATATTTGATTATCTTTTTCTGAAATGCTGTTTTCAGTATTGTATATTAGCTTGTGCAGTGTGTTTGCCTTGAATGCTGTAATTTGAATAAGGAACATCTGTCTTTTTCAATTTATCAGTAATATCTTACCGCCTTATCAGTTTATCCCATATATATGATATACTTTGTATTTTGGTTATTAGACATTTAGAACTTGAAATCGATTTTGAGGTATTTCAGAGTCACATCTCAAAACAAATGTCTTCCATCTTTGGAGTAACCTGCATTGAAATGCCAAATATAAAATTAGTTGATTCTAGAAGTATGTTTCTCTATCTGATCAGATTTAGGACTTGGTTGTAGCTAATAAAAGGTACATAATATAATTGAAAGGCATGATGCCACCCTGGCATGAATATATTTTGCGGTCCTCTGGGGCATAAAATATGTAAAATGTCTTCTAGCTGTGTGGTAGTTTTTAAAATAGTTTGCTACTTTTTATTTATCTATTTAAAAAAACTTTGCAAGAAGAATAGTTCAGAAATAAAATCAGCATTGACAGCAACATCTACTGTCAGTAAAATTTATTTATTTATTTATTTATTTATTATAATTTGTATCACCGCCCATCTCCTCCAACCAGGGAACTCTGGGCGGTTCACAACAAACAAGTTAAAAATATAAAATTACAACAACAATAATTTACATATAAAATCCAAATAGAAAGATGTTAATAATAAGGCAGGTTTCATGGCACCAGCCACTCCCAAAAGGAACTATTGGCATTCCCGTCCCAAGCAAGGCGGCAGAACCAGGTCTTCAAGTTTTTCCGGAAGGTCAGGAGTGAAGAAACTCGCCTCAGCTCCAGGGGCAAGATTTTCCAAAGGGTGGGTGCTACTGCAGAGAAGGCACGCCTCCTGGACCCCGCTAGATGAAAATCTTTTGCCGATGGGGTCCATAGCATGCCCTCTCTGCATGACCGAGTGGGGCAGGTCGATGTTCTGGGGATGAGACGGTCCCTCAGGTAACCTGGTCCCATGCCATGTAGGGCTTTAAAGGTGATAACCAACACCTTGAATTGGACCCAGAAGCAAACTGGTACCCAATGCAGCTCGCGCAGCAGGGGTGTTACATGGGCCAATCTTACAGCACCCATAACTGTCCGCGCGGCCGCATTCTGGACCAGCTGGAGCTTCCGGATACTCTTCAAGGGTATCCCCATGTAGAGCGCATTGCAATAGTCTAAAATTTTAAAATTTAAAAATACTTTTAAAAATTAGTAACAGTATTTCAGAAGCATCCCCTAGATCAGGGGTCCACAACCTTAGCAACTTGAAGATGTGTGGACTTCAACTCCCAGAATTCCCTAGCCAGCGTTGCTGGCTGGGGAATTCTGGGAGTTGAAGTCCACACATCTTCAAGTTGCTAAGGTTGAGGAACACTGCCCTAGATGACTTGGAGAGTTGAAAAAAAAGATGGAACTATTTAATTAAATTAATTTAAAATTAATTTAAAATTATCTTATGAGTAATCTATAATCAATAAGTTTATCTGGATAAAATATTTCACAGCACACCACTACTGAAAAGGCAGTATATCTGTTGTCACCCATCTAAGATAGATGCATTACTGTAGAAGATATGAAACATCTTTTAGGAATCAGCCAAGTTTATAATTAGTGAAATAAATTGTATTCTGTTTATAAAATAGAACTTTTCATCTGTTAGAATCGTGTGCCACCTTTTAAGTTTTGCATGATATTTTATCTATTAATAGATAATATTAATAGAAAGCCAGTTTGGTGTAGTGTTAAGGTACTGGCCTAGAAACCAGGAGACACTGAGTTCAAGCCTTAGGCATGAAAGGTGGCTGGGTGACTTTGGGCCAGTCACTCTCTTGGCCCAGCCCACCTCACAGGGTGGTTGTTGTGGGGAAAATAGAGAGGCAGGAATATTAGGTATGTCCACTGCCTTGAGTTGACCAAATATATAAAGCCAGGAAATAATAATAATAGTAATAATGCAAACTAAGTCTAATTTCATGAGAAAAAAAACTGATGATATAATAACAACAATTAAGGGAAAAAACAGAAATCTAAACTGAGTCCTCATTCTTTGAATGAAAAATCTCTTCTCTTCCTATAAGTATTTGAGCTTGATCTGATTTTCAGAGTATTTTCTTATACAAACATACACCAGTTGGATTAATTATTTTAATTAATTATTAATTAAATAATTTGGTCTAGTGGTTAAGGTGTTGGGCTAGAAACCAGGAGTCTGTGAGTTCAAGTCCCAGTTGTATTAATTATTTTAATTAATTATTAATTAAATCGTTTGGTCTAGTAGTTAAGGTGCTGGGCTAGAAACCAGGAGTCTGTGAGTTCTAGTCCCGCCTTAGGCATGAAAGCCGGCTGGGTGACCTTGGGCCAGTTACTCACTCTCAGCCCAACTCACCTCACAGGGTTGTTGTTGTGGGGAAAATAGGAGGAGGAAGGAGTATCAGGTATGTTCGCTGCCTTGAGTTATTTATAAAAATAATAAAGGGATAAAAAATAAAATAAATAAAATAAAATAAAATAAATTATATTTTGCGCTTTGTTTTATAAATAGACAGAGGCCACTCAGGCTTTGTAGATCATTCATTGCTTTGTGTGTACATGCAAATGAGAGATTGTTTTTTAGTTTGCAAGCAAATGAATTTTTTTAACATCCAAGTTCTGATGTAAAGCTTCTTTTCTTTATACATCACAAGCAACAGCTGAAGGTTTTTTCATGCCTGTGACACTATTCTAGCATATCAATACTTTGAAAGTTTATAGTCTTGGAGATGTTGAGTTCAAGAGAGCCAGTTTGGTCTGGTGGTTAATGCAACGGGCTAGAAACCAGGAGACTGTGAGTTCTAGTCCCGCCTTAGGCATGAAAGCCGGCTGGGTGACCTTGGGCCAGACACTCCCTCTCAGCCCAACTCACCTCACAGGGTGGTTGTTGTGGGGAAAATAGGAGGAGGAAGGAGTATTAGGTATGTTCGCCGCCTTGAGTTATTTATAAAAATAATAAAGGCGGGATAGAAAATAAATAAATAAATTAGGTATTAGGTTAATATAATTGGTGACTAATGTTTCAGTTAATTATTCTAAGGACTATATAGATTTTGCATTTTGTTTGCTGAGCATTTGGGTTGTTTTTGTCTTAATAGGGCTACAATAGAGGAGGCATATTCAAGGTCAATGACAAAGCTTGCCAAATCAGCAAGCAATTATTCTCAGATTGGGTAAGTTGATGGAGTCTAATAGCAATATAGCTTCATTCAGATTCTCTTTTAAATACTGAAAATACTTGAAAGGCAAATTAAAAGCATTGGGGTGGCTTTTCTGCTTTTCTCAACATAATCACATTAGTATTTCTAATTTCAGTGATTACATACAGTGGTTCTCTGAGACCCTGGAAGAGACAGAATCTACAAGTGCTAGAACTTTGGCTAGGAATATAGTGATCTTTGTATTATTTCCACACACAGAAACATTTATTTCTCAGTCCATTCTTGAGGTTGAACTAAACCTCATGAAGTGAACAGGATCCTTCTTTCCTCAACTCTACTTGAAAACCTTTCAACATCAGAACCACCATATCTATAATAGGTTGCTGAATTTAAGCCATGTAACTATTGTGGCTTCTGTTCTATATATTAAAAGACATTTGAAAATCCTATGAATTATATTTTTTTCATTTTTATAATATGTTCAGAATATTTCATTCATATTAAATTGCAGTAAGTAGCTGTGCCAGTTATTCTTGACTTTGGGGCTTGGATCCTAACCCTAACCTTATACATATTTAATTGGCTAACTGTAAACACAATGGGGGCGTGGTGGCTCAGCAGGTAAGACGCCAGGCTTGTTGATCGGAAGATTGCAAGTTCGGAGGTTCGAATCCCTAGCCCTGCGTGCGGAGTGAGCTCCCGCACTAGCTCCAGCTCTTGCCAACCTAGCAATTCGAAAGCATGCTAATGCAAGTAGATTAATAGGTACCACTTCGGTGGGTAGGTAACAGCGTTCCGCGCATGTCATGCAGCCACATAACCGTGGAAGCGTCTTCGGACAACGCTGGCTCTTCGGCTAACAAACGGAGATAAGCACCGGCCCCTAGTCGGACACGACTGCACAAATGTGCAGCCTTTACCTTTACCTAAACACAATATTTGCTTCTGGAATAATTAAATAGGACTCTAAAAAAAATACATGCTACACTGTATGAAAACATTGCTTAACATATTACCTTACTTTCACATGATTTCAGTACTGAAGTGTCCTCATTTTCACTTCTTCTTAGGACATTTGCACCGGTCTGGGATGTTTTCAAAACATCAACTGAAAAACTAGCAAGCTGTCACCTAGAACTTGTTCGAAAGTTACAAGAACTAATAAAGGAAGTGCAGAAGTATGGAGATGAGCAAATAAAAGCTCATAAAAAGGTTATGTATACTTCTTAAATCTACTTTAATTATTTTACATAAAATAGTTAATTGGTAGCATTTGACACCCATGCAATGTTTAACAGACTAAGGAAGAAGTTTCAGGGACTTTGGAAGCAGTGCAAAACTTTCAGAGCATTACCCAGGCCCTCCAAAAAGCAAAAGAAAACTACAATTCAAAATGTGTGGAACAAGAACGTTTAAAAAAAGAAGGCGCAACACAGAGAGAAATAGACAAGGTAACTCTTTAAGCCTTTCTTTTGTTTTTGCATTTTTCAGCATAACAAAAAACCAATAGATTTTTTTCTAGGTGAGACACTAGTATTAATAGTGTAACATCTTGTTTGCTTACTGGAATAGTTTCTGTGTGCGTGTATATTAGCAAACATTTAAGCAGAAATGTATAATTTTTGCTAAATTTTCTTTTTTCCACAGAGGTACATATACTGGCCCAAACATTATGTTCTGGACTGCTGGACATGTATACTATCCATTCTGATGACAATATGTAAGGCAAATGTCTTAAGGTGTCCAGTATTCAATAGTCTGTGATTCTTAAAAAAAGCAAGGTTTTGTTTAGCTTTGACAAATTATAGAAATGCTTGTTTCCCTCATGCAACTACTCTTTGCAGATCTTATTTTTGTTTGGAGCCATTATTCATCTGAAATCTGAAAGAGGAACAGAAGTTACTTAAATCCACTCTCAGTACTTACAAGTGTGGCGCTGTTCTATTTTTGTAGTTTGAGATTACAGATTTTTAATGGGAATCAAAAAATATATAGTCAGATTGAAGAACTATTTCCTCATATATGTTATGATGAAACTCTTATGTAGGCTGTTAAAAAAAGTTATTTTATATATTTTATTTTTAATGTAAAACATATTAGATGTTCTGTTCATTTTTTATATGAGTTATTTGTGGTAAGAACTGATATTTATTCTGAGAGCAAACTATTACATGTAAGGAAAGGCAAAGATTGCTTGAACTCAACTGTTCATCCTATTTTCTTGGTAATAGTACAGACGTTGCTTGCCACTGCCTTCTTCCAGAATGTTGTTTTGTTTTTGACTTCCCGGAGTAGTCTGTAACTCTGGGATCCCCTCGCAGTCTCCTATTCAAGCATTAACCAGGTGTCTCAAACAATCATGGCTAATTCTGCTCCCAAGCCCAGCCAGATCTGCTTCCAGAACTAAATTTATGGTAAAATATCTTCCTTCTCTGTGATTTGTCTAGGCAGCAGTAAAATCCAAGAAAGCTACTGAAGTGTACAAATCATATGTAGAAAAATATGCTGTAGCAAAATCTGAGTTTGAACAGAAGATGAATGAAACTTCCCAGGTAAGATTTATCTCCCATTTGTTAAAGTTATCATAAAGCAGATTGTCTACTCCAAGCATATCGAAGTCTGAATCCAGCCTATTATATATGAAATATCTAGAACCTTATTTAATTTTTAATTCCCCCCTTACAGACAGTCTTCCTGTTCTTTTGTTTTGTACCATTTTGCAATGAGCCTGATAGACGAGAATACTAAATCCAGGTTGAATAAAAATACTTGTAATTGGGTTTCAGAGGAAATATTTGTGCATAAGTCCTAGCTCAGGGGACATTTTTTTTAATCTGGGCCAAGTTGTTCCTTATACGCATTAATGTTCTTTTTGAGAAGAATTGTTGAACATAAGCCTCTTTTGTCATTGGCATTAAATTAAAATCTTTTTATACTACAGAAATTTCAAGATATTGAAGAAATGCATCTCTTCCATGTGAAAGAGATTATAGAATGTTTTTCAAGTACAGTAAACGAAATTCATTTACAGATTGGAGAGGTGAGTCATTGATAGCATATTTTATTAATCATGCTCTGAATTGGGGAGTCTTTCTTCACTGAACGCTTGTGTTTAACATTCGTTTGAAATCATTTTGGAAAATTTAATGGGATAACTGCAATGCAGTTTTTAAATAATATATTATTTTTATTATACAATATAAGAATATTTTAAATTTAAATATTTTCATGTCTAGAGGAAGAACAAAAAGTTTATGTATGGAGCAAATATTTTATCAATAAATAATAGTAAAATGTGAATAATGCATTTTTCTCAAAGGCATAATTAAACTTTCATATTTCTGGTAGTTTGCAATACTAGTAGTTGCCTCTTGATTATGTTTAGCTAACTTCTAAGACAGAAGCTGGCAGGTGGTTCTTTCCTTTGGATCACTGGAAGTTTTCCTATGCTCTGTGTGCATGTGTTTCAGCCTGTATCTCCTTTCCTGTAATTGTGCTTTTTAGGAAAATCTTAACTTCGTGCAGGATTGCTGTGTTCTGTACCTCAGAAAATTAATCAATGTTATTCAAAAATAGATAGATAGATAGATAGATAGATAGATAGATAGATAATAGATAGATAGATGATAGATAGATAGATAGATAGATAGATAGATAGATAGATAGATAGATAGATAACAAATACAGTTATATAACCAACATGCTTTTCCCTAAACTACTATATTTTGTAAAAATGAGTCCCATATTTCATTATATTTATCCATACAAAGTCTATGTCTATAGGCTATCCTCTCATAGGTGGCAAGTGTAATAAGGTCTTCAATCCACTGAGTAAAAGGGGCCAAACATTTATCTTTCCAATGTTGCAATATCAGTCTGTTGGCCATAGTAAGGGCACGGAGAATCCATTTATGTTGTCCTGTTGTCATATTCCAGGTACTAGGTATGTAATTCAGAAGAATATTGTCCTCTAAAAAATTTAGCTTTTGTTGCACACACACATTTATATGATCCACTACTTTCTCCCAAAACTTAGTAAGTATAGCACATTGTAAGAACGTATGTTTTAAAGAAGCATTGTCCTTATTACATCTCCAACAGCATGTAGTCTTAGACAATCCTTTTCTATACAAACGTAATGGAGTCCAATGAATTCTAAATATTATTTTTGTTGTATAAGTCGTAGTTTAAGGTCTATTGACACGCTTGCTATAGAAGTTAAAATGCTCTCCCTTTGTGTAGGCAATATAGGAACCTCTAATTCTTTATTCCATTCATTTCTTAGCATCTGCATATCAAATTGATTTATTGATAACAAATATCTATAAAAACTAATAGTAGGTTTTTTAGTCTTAAAGGATTTAACAAGTTCTAGTATCTCACTTGTCTCAGAAGCTGAAAAACTTCATAATATTTGAGTTGATGCAGAGAGTATTTCTCTGAATAATTTTTTCAAAATTTGATTGCTATAAAGCCTTTCATATGCTGCCATTTCCAGATAAGAAATGAGTCCCCATCAACTCTGTAGTACAGAGTTATATTAAAAAATGCTTTCTAGAATATTAGACTGTATTTAATTCTTGCACAAGTGGAAAGCAACACAGTCTACTTTTCTCTTTCACCTTTCCTCCTCCTAACCCTAATCCCTGAAAACTTCTTCAGAAAGTTGTAAAGTATTGAAATCCTTCAACCATCTTCAGTTGTACTATTTTTTCCTCAAAGGTCCATGAAGAATTTATAAATAATATGGCAAACACAACAGTTGAAAGTCTGATTAAAAAATTTGCTGAGTTAAAAGGCACAGGCAAAGACAGACCTGGTGAGTTGTTTTTTTTTAAATTTACTGGTGACTCTTTACTTAGCTTTTGTAAGGCCATAAAGATGTGGTTCTCTCACTAGGCTTGCATACAGATACTGTATGTAGTAGAGTCTGTTCAGTGGTTATATTGATTGTTATTGTTGGTTTCTTATACCTTGACTGCTGATAGTGTTATATGGTTTTTATATCACTCTTTGTTCATTCATTCATTCATTCATTCATTCATTCATTCATTCATTCACGTTCAAGTCAATGTTGACTCCTGGTGACTGCCTGGACTAGACCCTATAGTTTTCTTGGCAAGATTTTGGAAGTGGTTTGCCTTTGTCTTCTTTCTAAGGCTGAGAGAAAGTGTCTGGCCCAAAATCACCCAGCTGGCTTTGGGCCTAACGTGGAACTAGAACTCACAATCTCTCAGTTTCTAGCCTGGTGCCGTAACCACTACACCAAACTAGCTCTTTTATACAGTTTTTTTAATTGTAAGCCACTCAGTCTCGTGTATTTGAGATGGGCAGCCATATAAAGTGAAATAATAAATAAATAAAATATACTTTCTGCACCTGTATCATTCCACTTTAAAAATAAAGTCAGCTGTAATTCAGTGTTTGTTGAAGTGTTAACATTCATTTTTATGAAACAATGAAACTTTTATTTATAATTTATTTATAATTCGATTTATATCACCGCTTCATCTCCCCTTAGGGGGACCCTGGGCGGTTAACTTGATATTTTTACACTTAGAATCCTCCTTTAGTTCAATTTACCTCAAGTGAAATTGGCTCAGTCTAGAGATTAACTTTTAATGTGCTTATATCCAGACTAATTATGCCAACCAGGTAAAAGTAACATTTATGTAAAGGTTCCCCCCGCACATTTGTGCAGTCGTGTCCGACTCTAGGGGCTGGTGCTCATCTCCGTTTGTTAGCCGAAGAGCCAGCTATTTAAAATCCTAAAAGATGATGCTGTTAAAGTGCTGCACTCAATATGCCAACAAATTTGGAAAACTCAACAGTGGCCACAGGATTGGAAAAGGTCAGTTTACGTTCCAATTCCAAAGAAGGGCAATGCCAAAGAATGTTCAAACTACCGTACAGTTGCGCTCATTTCACATGCTAGCAAGGTTATGCTCAAAATCCTACAAGCTAGGCTTCAGCAGTATGTGAACCGAGAACTACCAGAAGTGCAAGCTGGGTTTCGAAGAGGCAGAGGAACTAGAGATCAGATTGCCAACATTCGCTGGATCATGAAAAAAGCAAGAGAGTTCCAGAAAAACACCTACTTCTGCTTCATTGACTACGCTAAAGCCTTTGATTGTGTGGATCACAACAAACTGTGGCAAATTCTTAAAGAAATGGGAGTACCAGACCACCTTACCTGTCTCCTGAGAAACCTGTATGCGGGTCAAGAAGCAACAGTTAGAACCGGACATGGAACAACCGATTGGTTCAAAATTGGGAAAGGAGTACGACAAGGCTGTATATTATCACCCTGCTTATTTAACTTATATGCAGAGTACACCATGAGAAATGCCGGGCTGGATGAATCACAAGACGGAGTTAAGATTGCCGGGAGAAATATCAACAACCTCAGATATGCAGACGATACCACCCTAATGGCAGAAAGTGAAGAGGAACTAAAGAGCCTCTTGATGAGTGCAAAAGCTGGCTTGAAACTCAACATTAAAAAAACTCAGATCATGGCATCTGGTCCCATCACTTCCTGGAAAATAGAAGGGGAAGAAATGGAAGCAGTGACAGATTTTATTTTCTTGGGCTCCAAGATCACCGCAGACGGTGACTGCAGCCATGAAATTAAAAGACGCTTGCTCCTTGGGAGGAAAGCTATGGCAAATATAGACAGCATATTAAAAAGCAGAGACATCACCTTGCCGACAAAGGTCCGTATAGTTAAAGCTATGGTTTTTCCAGTAGTAATGTATGGCTGTGAGAGTTGGACCATAAGGAAGGCTGAGCGCCGAAGAATTGATGCTTTCGAACTGTGGTGCTGGAGAAGACTCTTAAGAGTCCCTTGGACTGCAAGGAGGTCAAACCAGTCAATCCTAAAGGAAATCAACCCTGACTGCTCATTGGAAGGACAGATACTGAAGCTGAAGCTGAAATACTTTGGCCACCTAATGCGAAGAGAGGACTCACTGGAAAAGACCCTGATGCTGGGAAAGACTGAAGGCAAAAGGAGAAGGGGACGGCAGAGGATGAGATGGTTAGATAGCATCACCAATGTAACGAACATGAATTTGAGTAAACTCCGAGAGACAGTGGAGGACAGGAAGGCCTGGCGTGCTATGGTCCATGAGGTCACGAAGAGTCGGACACGACTAAACGACTGAACAACAACAACAACAAGTCCGACTCTAGGGGCTAGTGCTCATCTCCACTTATTAGCCGAAGAGCCAGCGTTGTCTGAAGACGCTTCCACGGTCATGTGGCCGCATGATGCACGCGGAGCGCTGTTACCTACCCACCGAAGTGGTACCTATTCATCTACTTGCATTTGCATGCTTTCGAATTGCTAGGTTGGCAAGAGCTGGAGCTAGTGCGGGAGCTCACTCCGCATGCAGGGCTAGGGATTCGAACCTTCGAACTTGCAATCTTCCGATCGACAAGCCTGAAGTCTTACCCACTGAGCCACCATGCCCCTACAAAAATTAACATTTACATTTAGGAAAAAAGTCCAATTTATGTTCACCTTGAACTTAAATATGTTTTATTGAGCCTGAAAACTAACGTAGGTAAAGGTAAAGGTTCCCCTGCACAGTCGTGTCTGACTCTAGGGGCCGGTGCTCATCTCCATTTGTTAGCCGAAGAGCCAGCGTTGTCTGAAGACGCTTCCGCAGTCATGTGGCCAGCATGACGCGCACGGAATGCTGCTACCATCGCACCAAAATGGTACCTATTTATCTACTTGCATTTGCATGCTTTCAAATTGCTAGGTTGGCAAGAGCTGGGACGAGTGCGGCAGGTCACTCCGTCACACGGGGCTAGGGTCTCGAACCTCCAAACTTGTGACCTCCCAATCGACAAGCCTGGCGTCTTAACTGCTGAGCCATCGCGCCCCCTAATAATAAACTAAACTAAACTAAACTAAACTAAACTAAACTAAACTAAACTAAACTAAACTAAACTAAACTAAACTAAACTAAACTAAACTATAAACTAAACTAAACTAAACTAAACTAAACTAAACTAAACTAAACTAAACTAAACTAAACTAAACTAAACTTAATAATATAATAATGATGACTCCCTAAAATAGCATTTATTTTGTAGAAAAATAGTTTTAAAGTGTGTCGTGCTTTTCTGTTTCTGGATACTTTTCATACATGAGATTGCACAAAAATCAGAGGTAACCCGATTTGCCTAAACAAAGCAATTCAGGTAGCCTTCAGCTGCTTTGGTCCTCCGCTGCAGGAGAAGACTTCTCTCAGTTATCTTTCCTAGCATTTGGTCCAAGTGTTTCTAGAGACTCATCAGTTTTGGGATTGCCTGCCATGTGTGCAGAAGCAGTCCAACCTGGAAGACTTTCAGCATGCACTGGGACATGCTGTGAGGTTGCCTACAGTGCTCACCAGAGCTGTCCATTGTCCACCTTCAGTATGAAGTTTTTGGCAGGCTGTCGGAGGTGGGTGGTGCTTCCTCTGCGGTGTTTTCCAGCCAAAGCTTTTGATGGGAGGACCAAAGATCCTCTATGCTAAGCAGCTTTAGCTTTATTACTCATGGTGGTATCGCCCTCAGTGTTTGCAGAATCTGCCCAGCCTGGAAGCACTTTGGCAGTGCTGTGGAAGAAGACTCCTCTCAGCCTACTCCCACAGTACAAGCCTTGGAGGAGAATAACTGAGACGTCTCCAAAGCACAGCAAGAAAAGGCAACATGGTTACTCTTAAAAACTATAAAAATAAAATAAAATACAAGGCTTTGCCAGTTAATTTATTATTGATTGTCAAAGTCAAAGCTAATGCCAACTTTCAAAAGTTAATAAAACTGCATCACATTTATGTCTCTATATTCTGTTGAAGCTATAATTCAGAATACATTACACCTTGAATTCTCCTCCTCCAAATAGAAACAGGCAGAGTAGGTAGGTCTGTGGAGTTAATGATGCATGGAGAGTGTTTCGGAACCAGTGAGTAGTAAGGAACGCTGGGTTGGGGAGGGGGGTTGTTTTGAAGCTGGCAGCTACAAGGGAAATGCTAATGGGCTAATCTAAACCATTTCAGTTTAAATCCAATTTCTTGGAGTGGGGGTGAAGAGGATAGTGGGAAGCCAGACATGTTTTCTCATGTAAAACACACTAGAGCAGGCTGACACAACTTGTAGAGGGGGAAGGGCCACATTGATATATTAAAAATAATTGTGGGCCATAAAGGAATATCTGGCACACTGATCAGCTGTTTGGTGAATAGCTGTGCAGCAGCTGTGATGGAGCTGGCAGTGTTGGTGAGGCTTGGAAGCGTTGGAAGTGCTGGGTAGAGAGTCTTCCAGGACAGAGGTGGCTTCGGAAAACTAGGCAGAAGTGTTCGATCCCTCCTGGTGGTGACATTTGGCAGCAGTAGATTTGTTGAGTTTTCAGAAAATGCCAGTGAGCCACACAAGGCTGCTTGGTGGGCCGCCTGTTGTGCAGGCCTGCGTTAGAGTTTCCTATTTTGCCCAAGTTCAGGATGTGTTTTTACCATAGGCGTTTCCCAAAAATATTTGGTGCAATGTATTGGCTAATAAAACTCCTGTCCCAACTTCTCTGTAAACTTTTTTGTAAATAAAGCTTTTCATGTTAAGGAATTACTATATAAAATGAACATAAGTTTTAAGTTTTCTGAAACAAATTGTGAAAATCAATGATTTATTCCAAAAAGAAAAATCTCAAGAAATGTTAACTACTTTACATTTAAATATACCATTAGGACCAATTGTCTTACATTAAATATTTTAAAATATAAATATTATATTATTCATATGCTAACATTTTTAGTAACTAGTTGCGTAGTGATTGTGGGAATAATAAATATTGTGATAAATTTGTAAAATTTTACAGAATAACTTGGTTTTCATTTAGCAATGAGTATAGATACAATTGTTAAAGAATGCAGTATGAAGGTTTACAGTGTAGTATGTATTTCTCTTTCTTAAATTCAGTTTTCAATATTTATATTGTTGTTAAATATGAAATGGCATCAGGAGTTAGCAACAGAAAGATTGTGTGTGTATTTGTAATGCAAAATTAACCTTTGTGATTGAGCTTTTACATCTAAACACTAGGAACAGTCATTTGTTTTGACAGCAAAATTAATTGAAGCTAAAACAGTTGAAATTCCACTTGTATCAAGCTGTTCATTAGGAATTGCACTCTGGCTTTAGTGCTGTCAAAAAAATAACTTGTTCTACTATGACTAAATACCAGAATGATGGTCGGTCCACTGCATTTGAGAAAGAGGTTGAATAAACTTTCTACGGCAGAAACAGTTCAAAAGTGACATGTTGCAAGAGGGATAGAATGTGCATTGATTTCCAGCTGAGCTGTCAACTGGCACTGAGCCAGGCACGCAAAGCTTTGCTGTTTTGAAGCAGCATGTGAGGCATATGTAGTTTTGAGAAAATTGTCCTCCTTTCATGCATGAGTTCCTACTGGGAGATAGGGGGCAGGGAAGGGAATCTTTTGTTTTCCTCTAAAACCAGCCATTCTGTCTTATCTGTTATCTGTATGAAGAAGTAGCTTTAGTAGTAATGCCGTTTTTAAGTAGGGGTTGCTTTTTAAAATGTTCCCACATGTTGATATTTGCTATATGTATTACACTTTGTTTTGTAGTTGTTTAGAAAGCCTAATCCTTCTTTTTTTCTGCTTTAATCCTCAATTACTGTTGCAGTTTAAGAATATTCAGTACAGCCCGGAAGACCCACAGCAACCAATATTCAGTACTGTTTACCTACTAAATTTTTTCAGCATCCATTCTTTTCTCTCTCTTTCTATTTACATATTTAGTACATGTTCTAACTGGTCTTTAATTTAAACTGAGTATTTCAATTGTATCAGTTGACCTGCCATTACTCCATTCTCAAACTGATTGGTGGGACACTGAACTGTTTCAGAGCTGTTACTGATTAAGTGACAGGTGACTTCTTATTCTTCCTTTTCTTCCTTTTTTAAAAAATTTCTGGTGTAAAACAAAACATATCATAAGAACCTCAAAGTAGAATTTGCTCTGTCCCCATATTTAAAATAGTAGGTTCCTAGCCATCTAATTTTCCCTGTTTAAATTACAAATCTGCTTTTCTTTATACATATGATTGGATTTGAATGCACACAGAAATCAACTCAGGAATCGGTTTGGAGTTGTGTAAATCTGTCTGAGCACTCAGTAGGTGGCAGCATGTGGCCAACCTTGTCTGTGCTTGGGAGCTAAATAGAGTTGGGTCTGGTTAGGACTTAAATGGAAGACTACCAAGGAATCCCAGGGCTGTAGACCAGACTGGGAAGTAGGAGGAGCACCCAGAAGGCGGCCATGTCCATATTGTTAATGAAAAAACCAACATTGATCTTTCTATGTAGTCACCAGGAGTCAAACTCAATTTGAAGGGTATCTTTACCTTTTTAAATCTGTACGGAGTTGTGTATTCAGTGACCCTTGTCAACAGCCTAGCAATCCTAACTCTCTCAAAAAAAGTTTAAATACAGTGTATAATAATATTTTGCATGTATATATAATGTCAGCAGTTATTGTTATAAATGTATTGATTGTGGAGTGATCTGATTATAGTGTTCCGTTGATATAATTCAGTGAATTCTGGCGCTTCTCATAAGTGCAAGCAGAAATAAAATCTTTTTTGTTGTTGTTAGTCCCTGTTTCTGGCCTGGTAGAAATGGAAGTGGGGGTGGTCAACATTTTATCACTTCACATCCAGTGGCATTATTCCTGGATCCTGGTGACCTTGGCCTTAGGTTCTTGATGGTAAAATGCCAAGACAATAAGTTCTCATGTATCCATGATCTGGTAGTGAATGAACATGCAGGCATGTATTACCAAGATCTGGCTCAGGCTGTCTCTGAGATTTGCCCCAGATTTCAGGCTCTTCTGTAGCCTTGACACAAAAGCTTGCAGTGTGTGTGTGTGTGTGTGTGTGTGTGTGTGTGTGTTTAATCTTTAAAGATATCCGTCCCACAACCAGGAACTCTGTCCCCAAGATAGCTACATGAATATCACTATGCTACGTTGCACCATAGGGACAAGCAATAATAAACTGCTGCATAACATAAAACAGTTAACTAAAGAATAACATTTTTCTTGCTTTCAGGACTGATTGAATTTGAAGAATGTAATACAGCCAGTGCAGTTGAGGGTAAGTTTTTTCTTCACTGTAAAAATGATTTAAAAAATCCAACTTAGGCTCTTTTTGGTAATCATTAGAAATAATGTGTGTTAAAATATTAAGTGAAATAAGTTAAAATGAAAATATTATGTCTGTTTCTGATGTAACAGGTTCAATTGTGAGCCAGAGCTTGCTTTATGTAGTCACATCATAGAAGCAACAGAAAAATATGCACTTTCCCATCCTCATAATTAAAATTTCCCTGAATAAGAAGCACACAATTTCTCAGCATTCCCATAAATATCTTTAGTTTAAGACTTTAATTTTTTGCATGTGTCCTTTTCCCATTTTGAAATATGTGAAATATATTCACTGTAGTTCTCTGGCTCTCCACTTAGTCTGTGAGAGTTCTTGAAGAGTACATACATGGAAATAAAATATTACCTACAAACTTTTTTTAGCATCCTGAGATTCTCTGGTGATTTATTATTGACTTAAAGTAGGTAGTTGTTTTTTAAAACTATCCTTTTACCTATCTTAGGTTGCAAAACCATCCTTACATCATTTATTCTACTTGTCCTGGACATAACTCTACTTGTAAGAGAAGACAGAAGCCTTCCTGATACCATCCTTACATATTCAGTCTACTTTATTGCACTCATCTTTGTTACATCTTCCTCCTTCCATATCCTATATATGCCCTTTTTAAATGTGCTTTTTTAGCATGTTATGAGCCCCTTTTATAATAATCAGATGGAAGCCCCACTGATCTTTTGAGAAATGCCTCCTCTATTTGGAACAGAAACCACTTTGGTTACTCCAATAAAATGATTTTTGCCAGTAGAATTGATCTGGTCTTTTCAGCTACTGCCTTTTGGTCTAACAGCAAAGCTGGGTATTAGGACCACTGCTTCACAATGGCCATACTCTTTTTCTCGTGCTGCAAACTGTTGCTTCACAGAAGCAATATGTTTCAGCTCCCTATGAGGAATTGGAAAAAACAATGTGAGAATTTGTGAGAACTGCTCACTCTGCTTGCTATTTCTTTTACCAACTTTATCTGCAATGGCAGAAATTACAAGAAACCAGTATATTCCAACTAGGTTTCGTTATGTAAGACGGTCTGCATTTCAAGGAGCATTGAGTCACCAGGCTATTTCTTAGATAATAACCAAGGCCTATTATTGAACTGTGAGTTCTATCACAAATTAGGAAAGTTAGGTAGAGGCTAGGATGGTGTGACATTAGTGCATTATGATGTTGTTGTTATAATTATTCAACATAGATGCCACCCAATTCCAATCAGCTCTGGGCAGTTCACAGCATAAAAAATGAAACAACAAAATGCAAGCAAAAAATAAAAATAAAAAAACATATAACAATAAATAAGATGGGTAAATCTGATCAACAACATGTCATGCACCCAACAAGGGGCTCCAGCCAGCCTAGCCCAAAGCCTATTGATGTAATTTAACCCAATATCCTTTTGATCAGCACCAGGAAAATATTGAGAGGCCTAACCCACAGACCTAACGGGGTTTTGATTCCCTGGGAAGGTTGTGAGCAAATTTGAAGGGGTGCACGGTGTTTGCCTGGATAAGCTGCCTTTCAACTTGACTAAGCAGACCATGGCAGGTTTAACCGAGTAGAGAGGGGTCAAACAAGTCATTTGTAATTTTAGGGGCTCATGGCACCACAGTGTTTGAGAACCCCTGAACCAGAAATCTTGATTCAGAGTCATGTTGAAGAATAAAAAAAATTGAAGCTTAGTCCAGTGTAGGAGTATTCCAGTTTATTGGCAGTACTTTTGTGTATGTGTATAATGACATACAGTAATCTCATGAAATAAAGTATTTTCATATTTACTATACTTGTGCATTATTTCAATATATGCTGAATAACATATACATTTTAATTTTCATCTAATAATAATTTACTTACAGGAATAAAGCCAAGAAAAAGAAAGCATTTTGGATTATCAGGGATTATAAAGAAGGAAAAAGATCCAGAATCTATGTAAGTATGTTTCAAACAAAAATATAACAAATAATGTACAAGCATAATAAAAGCAGAAAAATAATTTCATAATTCTTACTGTAAAATGTCATGAGCTTTCACATATAAAATGTCATGAATTTCACATATACTGTATATTCTTTAAACATGGGCTTTTATATTAGTTACTTTGTGCAAGATAAGATCACTTGTCAGTTCAAACTATATGTGTACTCCAACAATAATTCTAGAGCTGAGAACTTTGTTTATTGGGCTTAAGATACTGTATGTATTTTATGCCCTTTGCTGTCAAGGAGAGGAAAGAGAATTTGATCAATCATAAAAATCAAAGGACAGTTTGCTAACCCATTTGTTTTGTCTTAAGTCCTGGTCAAAACTCTGTGTGGGGGTGATTGATGAAGTTTCTCAGGAATCTCTCAGCACCATATTACACTCTATTCTGCTTTCACTTTTGTGTTAGTGTAAGTGCTGTTTTTAATTGATTTAATGGTATCAGGATTGAGGGAATTCTTCTGTCCCACACCATCTGGAATAGCAACGAACTCTAATCCCCAATTGTCAACCTTTGCCTTCACTATTTTCTATCAAACAGAAATAGAAATTACTTTCTGACTTTTCTCCAGAATGGCAATTTACTATGAGTTAGAGTGTTTGTTTCCCACAATGAGCTTTTCTTTTGACATTGACATTGACATTGGTTGCATCTTTAAAGGGAAGGTAAACAACTGAAACTGATTTGCCAAATAACCTTAAAAAACAAAACATTTTTTTTACAAAATATATTTGATATGCATATTATGAATCTTGTGAATACTTTCCAAACTGAGCTGATATAATGTAATACCAACCAAGCAAAAAGGTTTTCAATCAGTGTTGCTGACCTTCTCTTGGGGATTTTTCTATTTTGAAAGGGGTTTGCACATACCGGAAAAATTAATCCCCATAGCAGTTTTTTTCTTAACTTGAGTTAGTTTATCAATTTTACCAATTTCTGGGGAGTTTCAAAGTGTATTGCATTTTGTAGTTCCAACAATGAAGGAAGCACATATGCTCTCTGAGCTTTGTGAGATTAATCCACGTACCTTTGAATAACATTCTATCCGGTATAAAATAAAGTTTTGATCAACTATATATTTTTTTAAGGGTGCGGCTGTTTCTTTTACCATTTTCTAAAGTGCAGTTGCCAGTTTGTTAAAAAAAAATCGTGGCATCAAAATTATGGAATTCACTTGTCCAAGAGCTCCTGTCCACTTCTCTAATACGTTTTTATAGGAAATGGAACAATGTTAATTTGATTGACTTTAAATCATCTTGTATTTTATTACCAGTATGATTTTTATCTGCATCTTCTACATTAAGTACACTATTGTTGTGTTTATATACAGTATATGTAGTCTTAACCATTTTTAACTGAAATTGAAAGATGTAAATCTTTTCATGACTAAATAAATGTCATATACATATGATTCACTGATTTCAAAGATGGTAGGAAGAGGATACACACACACACACACACACACACACACACACACACACACAGGATAAATTCAGAAGATTCATACAACAATTACAACAACTATCTGATTTATTGGTGTCTTTTTTTTTTACAGAGAATGTCCAGATGCAGATTCAGTAGTAAGTAGTTTTAATTGAAATATATAAGAATAATGTTAAAGTTTCAAGGAAGTGTATGCCCTCCATCAGTTTTATTTCTAACTTTCTTTAGCCATTAATTATACTGGTATTAATTGATTCAGCAGGACAAGTTATTATTCCACATGGGCAACTGGAATATGCTTTGACCTCTTGGCAAAAATTAGGATCATACCAGCTGATATGAACAATATTCCATGAGGATAAAAACAATTTTCAAATAACTGAGCTTCAGATTCATAGCAAAGTGTATACATATATTTACAAATACAGTCTTGTTTATCAGAGATACAAGCATTTCAGGTTGATAGTTTTAGTCCATGTTTTTCTTGATTTCAGCATATAATGTGGGGGGGCATTTTGTTGTTATTGGTCAGTATTGGAGATTAGAACGCTTAACCAATCTACCACAAATCTCCCAGAGATGTTATAGTAGATCCAAATAAAACTTCTGCCTTCTCAAACAGTAGTATCTTAGTAGAATGTTACAAATTTAAGGCAGTTTACATCTAGGTTATTTTGTTGCTATTATGGTCAGATATTTTATCAGTTGGTCTCTACTTTGTCTTTTATACTTTGAAATAAAAGTTACTAGATGCAGTGAAATAAGTAGATAAAAACTGCTAGACCAACATTTTTAAACCAACAAAATTTAATCATTCAATTCAATTCAATTCAATTCAAGGTGTTGGTTATCACCTTTAAAGCCCTACATGGCATGGGTCCAGGTTACCTGAGGGACTGTCTCATCCCTGTTACATCAATCCGTCCCACCTGGTCATGCAGAGAGGGCATGCTACGGACCCCGTCTGTAAGAGAATTCCATCAAAAAAACTGACAACCTGGTTCTGTCACCATGCTTGGAGTGGGGAGAGAAATAGCCATTCTTGGGGTTGGCTGGTTCCTTAGATCTGCCCTGGGCCGGTCTTCCCTGCTCATGGGATGAAGTGCAACTGCCATTACTTGGACTTGACTGTAATTTATATTTTTATTGATTACTGATATTTATGACTTTTATTGAATTTTTAAGTGTTTTATTGTGAACCGCCCAGGGTCCCTCCTTGTGAGGGAGATGGGCGGTAATATAAATATGATAGATAGATAGATAAATAAATAAATAATCAAGTATTTAAAATACTATTTTTGAATAATTACATGGAACCGATAGTTAGTCCAAGTCAGAAACTATAATCATCTGAAAAACTATGGAGTCTAGTTCCTCAGAGAATATTATTTTATGTTACAACCCAAAGCAACTCTTGACAGCTATTTTATAGCATGTTAAGTAGAAAATACTGTATACAAAGTACTTTTAGGAAAGGTAATGAACAAATATTTTGTCAGAAGCTTACATCAGTGATTGATATTAGTTTTTTTCATTCAAGATAGCTCATCAAAAAAATTTATATAATATTTACCCAAGCTACACAGACTGTGTTGACTTGATAATTGGAAAATTATTTGAAAAGTAAGTGTTTTGCTTTTCTAAACAGAAAATGGTCAGGCAGCCCTGCATTTGTTCTTTTATAGCACATAATACAACTTCACTATTATTAGTTTAATAATTAATATGTTAAATAATATAGTAATGACAATTTGGAGAAAAGGATGACTGTACACTGAAGTAAAGTTTTGTCCTATGGGATTGAGGATAATAGTGCAGATTCATTATGATTATTTCCTTGAGCCAACTGTTACATACCATGGCTACTTTGATTGGGATATGCTAATGAATAAAGATAGAATTTATTTATTCCATTTATTCAATGCCTAATCTAATATGAATTCACTGTGGTCAACAGCTTCTCTGAGGATGCATGTACTGGATGGGACAATTCTGGTAGGAGGCAGCAGTCCTCCAGGTACCTGAACAAGTACCTTTTATAGATGTTATAGGTCAGAATCAGCACTACCTGGAAACCTATTGGTAACCAATATAGCATCCATAGGATAGGTTTAAGGTGCTCTTAGCAGGTAGCAACACCCACCAATAACAGCCACCATATTTTGTACCAATTGGAGCTTCCAAATGGTCTTTGAAGGCAACTCCTGTAGAGAATGTTACAGTAGTCTAACTGTATAGTAATGAGGTCATGATTCACATTTGCAAGAATGGAGATTAATTATTTTATTTATTTATTTATTTATTACATTTATATCCCGCCCATCTCCCCCACAAGGAGGGACCCTGGGCGGTTCACAACAATTTAAAAGAATTAAAACAATAAATATCAATAATAACAATATAAAATTGCATATATATATATATATACACACACACACACACACACACACACACCTACAACATCATATAATTTGATCCAAAGGTGGTAGATCTTATTCCACTGATCAACAAGGCTGGTCAAAACAGATCTAAGGGGCCAGCCAACCCCAAGACTGGCTATTCCCCTCCCCATGCCTGATGACATAGCCAGGTCTTCAGGTTTTTTCTAAAGTCCAGGAGAGAGGGGGCCGATCTTACTTCCCGGGGGAGAATATTCCAAAGGGCTGGGGCTACTGCAGAGAAGGCACGCCTCCTAGACCCCGTCAGGTGGAACTCTCTTGGGAGTTCTAATTATGGGATTTACTGTGGAATTACAGGAATTACAGGGGTTACTGTACTTTGAGGTGTCCGAGCAACACCATTTGACTTCCTGACTGTCGTGTGTAGATGCAGAAATACACGCCGAGGCCAGGAATCTAGTCTCTAGTGTTTATTGCATACCTACAAGCAGAAATCCTGCTAAACTAACAGTGCCTGAAGATTCCCAAGTATATCAGCTCAACCTAGGGCGGAGCTTTCTTCTGACGTTTGGGGAAATAGGCTAGGCTCTCTGAGCTGCGTGCTCGCTTCTTATCTAGCGCCCAGCCCTCTTCTCTGCTCTCCCTGACACCACCCCCCTCTCCATCCAAAAACTCCATAGCAACTCCCTCCCCCCTTTCGTCCTTGGTGTCGGGTAGGATCCCGTGTGAAAATGTGTCCATCTGCTGCTCCTCCTGGGAGCTGGGCAGTGAAGGGAGGTCATCCAGGAAAGGAATGTCGGGGGAAGGCTCGCGGCTCTCTGTCTGATCTGATAGCCCTGGTGCAGCTGGCCTCTCCTGAAAAACAGCTAAATCGTTAGAAAGGTTCTCCCTCCCCCCTCCTGGGAGCTGGCAACCAGAGGTGGAGGGATGCGAATCCACCGCCTCCCCCCTCGCTGGGTCTGGCGGAGGGGGCAGGAATGGTTGCTGGCAACTTACGAAATTCTCAGGCTGGTCGGCTTCCCCGTCTTCAGCTGGGGGCTGTAGCTCTGGGAGTCGAGCTGGTCGAGGCTTGTGAGGAAAAATCTGATGAAACCTATGCACTAGGAAGGGTGCGTGAACATCTTTGGCATTTTCCCAGGAGCGCTCTGTCTGAGAATACCCCTTCCAGTGTATTAAATACTGAATTCCCCTGCCCCTCCTTCTGGAGTCCAAAATCTCTTGTACTTCGTACTCTGGTTCCCCTTGGACAAGTTCCGGAGGTGGGGGGTTGGTATGCGACCGCAAGGCACTTGGAGGGGAATCTTTGACTAACAAGGACTTGTGAAACACCGGGTGAATCCTCATGGAGTGTGGAAGCTGCAAACGATAAGCCACAGGGTTTATTTGCTGTATCACCTGAAAAGGGCCAATAAACTTAGAGTCCAGCTTCTTGCAAGGTCTGTTAGTGGGTAGAAACTTTGTAGAGAGCCAGACCTTGTCTCCTGGTGATATGGGGGGTCCTTCCTGTCTGTGTTCATCTGCGTTCCGTTTATAGGCTGCCTTTGCCAGCTCTAGCTGCTCTGCTAACAGGTGATGGGCTGCCTGTCTTTCTGCCGTCTGAGCCCTTCTTAATTGCTGGATGGCCTCCCCACGGGGCTCTGACAAGGGGGGCCGTTGGAGTTTAACTGCTGAGAAGAAGCGGCTGGTATGTGGGCCTGCTCTGTGTCTTGGGTTGTAAATCTTACCGGGGTTGCCTGGCGTCTGGTCGGGCACACCCTTGCAATGTGCCCTGGCCCCCCGCAATAAAAACAAAGTGCATTGTCCCTTCTCCTTTGCCTCTCGGCTTCAGAGAGCCCCCTTCTTGTGGCCCCTATCTGCATGGGTTCTTCTGCGCTCAGGGGAACCAACGTGTTAGAGGGGGTAGCAAAACCTGGAAAAGCCGGTCGGGTTCCTGCCCTGTTTCTCCCTGGCCGAAGCTGCTTTAACTCCTCCAATCGAGCATCTATGACGACTGTTAACTGGTATAGGTCTTCCAATGTAGCTGGAGTGCCCTGCCGCACTAACTCCGTCTTAATCTCTTCGTCCAGTCCTTGTTTAAACTGATCCTTCAATGCCACCTCATTCCAGCCCAAATCTCCTGCCAGCAGTTTGAAATCTGCGATGTACGCTCCTACTCTCCTGTTCCCCTGTCGGAGCCGTCAGATCTCTCTGCTGGCAGTGACTTCTCTGATTGGATCATCAAAATGGGCTCTGAAACGGGCCATAAAATTCTGGTAGTTGTCTAGAATTGGGTCGTTAGCTTCCACCATGGGGATGGACCATCTTGCGGCTGAGCCTTTCAGCAAACTTAAAATGAATGTGACTCTGGACCTCTCCGTCGGGAACTCGGCTGGTCTGCTGTCGAAAAACATGGTGCACTGGGCGACGAAGGTCCTGAGCTGTGCCGTCTCTCCCCCAAATTTCTCTGGTAAACACCCTGGGGATCGCAGAACGACTGGTGGGGGTGGTGCCACTGGTGCTGGCTGCTGTGCCCCTTGTTGCATCTGCTGAAGCATCGCCGCTTGTAAGTTATTAATCTGGTCATCGACTTGTTGCTGGTGTTGTGTCAAGGCCGCTGCTAGCTGGATTATGGCCTGCTGCAATTCCTGTGTCTGAGAAGCCATTCTCCTGGTTTATGTGTTCCTCCCTCTTTCGATGGGAGTTTTGGTTTAGCAGGATTGATGTCGTGTGTAGATGCAGAAATACACGCCGAGGCCAGGAATCTAGTCTCTAGTGTTTATTGCATACCTACAAGCAGAAATCCTGCTAAACTAACAGTGCCTGAAGATTCCCAAATATATCAGCTCAACCTAGGGCGGAGCTTTCTTCTGACGTTTGGGGAAATAGGCTAGGCTCTCTGAGCTGCGTGCTCGCTTCTTATCTAGCGCCCAGCCCTCTTCTCTGCTCTCCCTGACACCGACATACAGTATGATTCCCAAATCTCTCAAGTGATCCAGATGGGTACTTGGATTGATGATATGGAGAGGGCAAGGAGTCATACTTCCTCTGTTGATCTGAAAACAAATATCAGCCATAAGGGTGTGTAAAATATTTCAAACTGGTACTGTTCAGAGTTTAAAAAAAACCATTCTGAGCTCAAAACTCAGAACTTTTTTCATGTTTGAAGCAGGATATTACATTCATTTTATAAGTATGAAATGGGCATTTCAAATTCAAATGTTCAAAATATTTGGCATACTACTGATCATCAGGCTGTCCAGGGCAGTCTGAATCTCATGGCCTGCTCTGAAGCCAGTTTGAAATAGGTAAGATAAATGGTTTGTGAAATGTTTCAAAACTGAACTAAGGATGTAGTCCATTTTGAAGTTGAACCACTTCTGGTAAGGTTTGAACAGGATGTTTCAGGGTTACAATGTTCCAGTCTTCAAACGTTTTACATAACTTCATCAAGATAATCCTCTTCCTGCAGGTCATAGACCAAAGGATGATTGGCTTTGGTGGCTAACTGCAAGGAGTTTCACTAATGACTATGTCTCTGGCACTACCCTCTTATTTTTAAAGTCTCCACTCTTACTACTTAGATAAGTAAATTAAAATAAAATTTGCCAGGATATTAAGCAGGAGGAGGGAGGCCTTAAAGATGCACTTAAAGGTCATGGACATGTTGGGAAGGTTGTTGCTTTGAAGGGCCCGTTTTGAGAGTTACACTTAGCGCTCGCTCTTTCTGCTTTGAGAAAGATGTCTTCAGCCAAGGCTTTTCAGACTGAATTAATTGACTGTTTTCATGTAGCATTTTAAACTGTTTTCATGTATTTTTATCTGTTTCCATCTGGTATGAGTTCTACTGAAAAATATTTTAAAATAAGTTTTTTTTCTTTCAGAACATTCCAGATGTAGATGATGAAGGGTATAGCATTAAACCTAAAGATTGTCAGAATATCCTTTGTTGATAACTTATTATACTTATTACTTATTATATTCCATCTCCTTGCAAGGGAGATGGGCGGGGAATAAATTGAAATAATAAATAAAATAAATAAAATATTAATTAATACTTATTATACTAATTAATACTTATTACTTTAATATATAAAGCACTAAAGTGCTTTATATAAACCTTAAACATTCTATTTGCAGTAGTTGCATACAGTGATATTATTAATTAACTCAGCATTCTCAGACTATGGGTCTCAACCCCAAGAGGGTTGCAAGATAATGGATAGATGGTTGCTAAAGAGTGTTTTCCTCACAAGCTTGCCATTTCGATGCAGAAGTATTCTGAATGCAGAGCCACACAATAGTTCCACAGCCCTGTTCGTTCCTTCGTTCATTCTTGCTTTCTTGCTTTCATACTACTTTTCCTTTCAAAAGAAAGGTAACCATGCCTGGAGGGTGAGGCTTCTATGCAAAACTCTGGCCCTCATTCTGCAGAGGCAATTATTACAGCCTGGGGAAGAGAAGAAGGGCTGTGAGGAAGCAGCAATTGCAAGAGTAGTGGGAGGGATAGCACTAGGCTGGAAGGGACAGAATAGATGTGCTGTCTCTTATCTCAGTGCAGCTCCACTGAGTGCCAAAAGCAACTTACAGCCTGCCAGTGTTTTGCAAGCTGCAGCATTTTAAGAGGAGTTTTATGGAAAGCTGATTTAAGGCAATAAGACATCCGTTCCTGTCCATGATATATGGACTACAATTTAATTATTAAATATAAGGAGCATATTTATTTCTTGCTCAGCCCTAACCCCAATGAGAAATCAGTTTTATTCATTCAGTGGGTTGGGATACATTTTTCACAGCACTGTCTGAGAACCCTGCGTTAATTGATCGATCAACCTTTTCCTTAACTGCAAATAACATGCCAAAGAAAACCACTTCTATTCCTCAACTGATTCTGACTCTGAAGATGATGAACCAAGAAAGTTCCATGTGGAAATCAAACCTGTGCACTCAGACTGTAGTTCTCATTATACAGTGCCTTCTTTGGATGAATTAAAAGAATCAATAGGGAACATCACACTTTCACCAGCTATATCTGTAAGTAAACTTTGCACACTATTTAGTATAGTGGGGACAATATGCCATGATGAATACTTTCTTAGGAATGTTAATTCATTTAGCACAACTATTTTTAGCATGTTGTAGTGTAGAATGTAGTATTAAACTTTTTAGAGAAGGAACGAAACAATGTTACATTCAAGGAGCCTATATGAATACAAATAGGCAGAGAGAAAAACAGAACATCAAAGGAAAGAAACCAGCTAAGTAGGTTAGCTTCATTGTTTACAGAAGACTACCCTAATCTAACATTTGAAGCTATTTTCTACAGATCTGTCCAGCCCTGCATCATATACCTGTTCAATCAGCACAAACAGTATTTTTAGCTCAAACTGGCATCATTTGTACATTGAAGTCAGGTGCTTTAGTTATGCTCAGCTAAAGAGAGATTTAAATTATTTGTGACGTGGGAGCTAGAAATTTTGTCAGTTAAGTCCTACCCATTGCTTGATACAAAGTAATATTTTTGTTGGACTCCTTTATTCATACTATCTGAAATGTGAGAAACAAGAAAAGAAAAGTTTCTTCAGTATAGCCAGTCACAGAAAGTTTACTAAGCACAGCCTGCATTTTGTAGGGATGATCCTGAGTAACACAGCAAATCCTCTTTTCCCAATCTGAATTTGTTTCAAGATGGTGGAAGTGAAATCATTCCCATTACCCAGTATTTCACTCCCTTTGTCCATTGACTTTCATTCTGTTGCAATTATGAGAAAGTCTCCCAGATGTCTAGGGGAAAGAGATTAAAGTGTTTTTTTTGAAGATATTTCAAGTTAGTCCATAGATTCCACTTTATTTATCGGTGAATACTTGTATACAAGCTAATCAACAATCCTAGTAGTTTACAATAATATATTCAAAAACTCCATAAAAGACTAATAACTATTTTTTTAAATGGTGCTGACTACTTTATTACAGCTTTCAACTTTATATAAATTGTGGGAACATCATGATAGTCTAGATTCTAGAGGCCAAAATTTACTCTAGGATGGATAGTTGCAACTTTAAACATATGCTATGTTAGGGGACACTTTACAAAATGCAATCAAGCAAAAAGTGGTATTATCAGGTCAGTGAATTTTTTTAAAGAAATGTTGCCCTTAAAAATAATAGAATTATATATATATAAGCTGCTCAAAAAAATAAAGGGAACACTGAAATAAAACATCCTAGATCTGAATGAATGAAATATTTGTATTAATTACTTTGTTCATTACATAGTTGAATGTGCTGACAACAAAATCACACAAAAAGCAATGGAAATCAAATGTAAGCAACCCCTGGAGGTCTGGATGTGGAGTTACACTCAAAAATTAAAGTGGAAAAGAACACTACAGGCTGATCCAACGTTGATGTAATGTCCTTAAAACAAGTCAAAATGAGGCTCAGTAGTGTGTGTGGCCTCCACGTGCCTGTATGACCTCCCTACAACGCCTGGGCATGCTCCTGATGAGGTGGCGGATGGTCTCCTGAGGGATCTCCTCCCACACCTGGACTAAAGTATCCCCCAACTCCTGGACAGTCTGTGGTGCAACGTGGCGTTGGTGGATGGAGCGAGACATGTCGTCCCAGATGTGCTCAATTGGATTCAGGTCTGGGGAACGGGCGGGCCAGTCCATAGCATCAATGCCTTCGTCTTGCAGGAACTGCTGGCACACTCCAGCCACATGAGGTCTAGCATTGTCTTGCATTAGGAGGAACCCAGGGCCAACCGCACCAGCATATGGTCTCACAAGGGGTCTGAGGATCTCATCTCGGTACCTAATGGCAGTCAGGCTACCTCTGGCGAGCACATGGAGGGCTGTGCGGCCCCCTAAAGAAATGCCACCCCACACCATTACTGACCCACTGCCAAACCGGTCATGCTGGAGGATGTTGCAGGCAGCAGAACGTTCTCCACGGCGTCTCCAGACCCTGTCACGTCTGTCACATGTGCTCAGTGTGAACCTGCTTTCATCTGTGAAGAGCACAGGGCGCCAGTGGCGAAGTTGCCAATCTTGGTGTTCTCTGGCAAATGCCAAACGTCCTGCACGGTGTTGGGCTGTAAGCACAGCCCCCACCTGTGGACGTCGGGCCCTCATACCAACCTCATGGAGTCTGTTTCTGACCGTTTGAGCAGCCACACGCACATTTGTGGCCCACTGGAGGTCATTTTGCAGGGCTCTAGCAGTGCTCCTCCTGTCCCTCCTTGCACAAAGGCGGAGGTAGCGGTCCTGCTGCTGGGTTGTTGCCCTCCTACGGCCTCCTCCACGTCTCTTGATGTACTGACCTGTCTCCTGGTAGCACCTCCATGCTCTGGACACTACGCTGACAGACACAGCAAACCTTCTTGCCACAGCTCGCATTGATGTGCCATCCTGGATGAGCTGCACTACCTGAGCCACTTGTGTGGGTTGTAGACTCCGTCTCATGCTACCACTAGAGTGGAAGCACCGCCAGCATTCAAAAGTGACCAAACAGCCAGAAAGCATAGGAACTGAGAAGTGGTCTGTGGTCACCACCTGCAGATCCACTCCTTTATTGGGGATGTCTTGCTAACTGCCTATGCTTTCTGCCTGTTGTCTATTCCATGTGCACAACAGCATGTGAAATTGATTGTCAATCAGTGTTGCTACCTAAGTGGACAGTTTGATTTCACAGAAGTGTGATTGACTTGGACTTACATTGTGTTGTTTCAGTGTTCCCTTTATTTTTTTGAGTAGTGTGTGTGTGTGTATTAATAGAATTATTTTTAAACTTTATTTTTATTAACACTGTAGCTTGATGCTTCAGCCTTGATAGTTAGAAAATAATGTCTTTTTGTACATATAACATGTACAAAACTGTGTGTAATTATGTTTTCCTTATTTTATTTCTTATGCTAACAGAGACATAGTCTTGTAAGTATTAAATCATATTTAATTAGCAGTATCATACTGCTTAATAATGAAGTGATGCAGCTAGAATATTGTAACTGATTTTATATACTGTAATGTATTGTGATTGTAATACGCAGTTCACTCAAAGCTGCCAGTTAGGTTTATGCCATGAAAACTGTATAGTTGTTTGTCCTGGCAATAACCAATTAACAATAAGACAGACAATAAAATCCTAAGTGTAAGTTTTAAAAAGTTTGTTTCTGGTTCTGTCAAAAGATAAAGAAAAGGGAATATTGCGATTAATTTCCATGTTGCTGGATTTCCTTAAAACAGGAAGTCATCAGCCTTTTCAGACCTGGAGTCTAATTAGCCTCATACCAAAAAAACAGGATCTGTTTTTACTCTTCTTTACCACCAGAAGCCAACAATTTTCTTGCTAATGTCAATGTGCTACCATGATGAATTAGCATCTTCTTCCCAGCCACAGACCTATAAAAGATGGAACATAACATCTGTGTAATAGCACTGGCCTTCTGTGACCTTCCTGGTGTCTCTTTAAGCTCAGTATGATTTGGACAGTGAATTCTGCCATTCTTCTTGTCTTAGAGCTGAAAAGTAGTTGTGCCTTACAAGTCTAAACCTTAAAAAAAAAAGTCCCAGGTCTTCCCCAAGTCAAAGCTGGGATGGGGCTTGTTTACAAGCTGCACTTCCTTTCTTTTTTTTACATAAGAATTTTATTAGATTTAAAGCAAAGATAAAAACTACAAAAAGGCAAAAAACTACGAAAAGAAAAGAAAAAAACTAAAAAGTGAGAACACAAGAAATTTTTTTAAAGATTACAGAAAGAAGTGACTTCTGACTTTTAACAAGAATATAAAGCAATTTCCACAATCAATCCCTTACTCTATATCAAACCAAAATCACATTATTTCTATAAATCGATCTATTAACATTATAAAAATCACTAAATACAATTGCTCCTTCCCCTTGTATTAAAAGAAAAAGAAATATATAAATGATGTATAGTCGAAGGCTTTACCCTGCAGCTGTGGACATTGGGTCTTTTCCGACATTTAGTTTCATATTAGTTAAGTGCACATTTTTCATGGTAGGTTCAGAGTTTGGAGCACCATGCAGAGACTGTTTGAAACCACCTACTGTTATAAATGCAGGTTATTTGAATAATTGGCTTCCAGTATAGAGTGATACCTGTTACTTAACTTGTCTATGGTTGTTGTTGTTATTATTATTATTATTATTATTATTATTATTATTATTTAGAAATGTATATTAGCCAGCCTCACTAACTCAGATAAGAAAAACAGGGAGGACTTCTATAGTAATGTCAAGCAACCAGGCTGGGGTGATTGTATTACATAAAATAATTATGAGGTAATGATGCCATCTCATGTTCCAAATTTAAGATCCTAAACATTTACCCTAGATAATTTATTTATATCTGTCATTCATTTTCCTAAGGCTAATATCCAAGGTTGTCTTTGGAATATTTTCCTGCCTTCAACTTCTCCCTTAACTTCGAAAGAAAATAATATGTGTTTACTAAATTTTGTTTTTTCATTACCTTACATTTAGGCACAAATGAACCGGAATGCATCTAGTAAGTTTGTCTGAACTGCTGACTATCAGTGACTTTTTCTTATGTTTATATCAGATTAATTGTCCTTTTTATGAAAATAGACTTGTGTAATACATGTTTTTGTACATGAAAATGTATATATAATGTATATATAAAATGTATATATAATGTGAGTACTAGGTAATCAGGTTTTCTTCTGTACTGAGAGTACTCAAAGCAGTCTTTTTCCCAAAGTAAGCAACTTTAAAAGGCTATATCTTTGCCCACTTGTCCAAAATATAGATATATATCCTTAATACAACATTTGTTAATGGTGGCACTACCGCCCAGAGTCCCTTTGAGGGAGTTGGGCGGTGAAAAATCAAATGAATGAATGAATGAATGAATGAATGAATGAATGAATGAATGAATGAATGAATGAATGAATTATATATATATGTGTGTGTGTGTGTGTGTGTGTATGTATGTATGTGTGTGTGTGTATGTGTGTGTGTGTATGTATGTGTGTGTGTGTGTGTGTGTATGTATGTATGTATATATATATATATATATATATATATATATATATATATATATATATATATAAGATGCCGTAAAGGGAACTTTGAAAGATTCTGACACTAGAATATGTATTGCACAATAAATCTTTATGTCAGTATCAAATTGAGAAAGAGAGAGTTCCCTTCAAGTTATGATGAATATTTGTAGCACTTTTAACATATACTGTAGATAACTATATGTATTTCTTCAAGTGGTTTTCTTAGAGCCCTGTAGGCTATATCTGCTAAAAGAATTAGTCTTCGTTAGAACATCAGAGAAAACCGATAAGAACAAATCTATACATTTTAAATCTATACTCCTACATACTCAAAGAGTAAAAGTTCATTTCCTTGTACAGCCAGACTAGACAGGACATTGGAATCTATGATCCGATCACCAAGCCATTGCTGAGATGGTACATTCAGATCAAGTTGTACCCTGAGGGAGAGGATTTTATCGTTTTCTTCATTGTTATTTGTAGCTGGTATTTTCCCTAGCTGGTGGGCAAGGGAGGCACTTTTTAATTAAAACAAGTAGGGCATCGCTTCTAGAATCCTTTCCAACTCGTTAAGAGCAGTGGCCATAGGAGCGATCTTGAATTCTTACTTTATCCTTAACTTTTTGGGCTGCCTTCCAACAGGACAGTTAGTGTTAGATGGTCATATGATGAGAGAGGAAACAATCTTGCTGGAGCAGGTTCAGGCATCTGATAGTGTTGTCATCTCCTCGTTCCTAGAATATCCCCCATATGAGAATTTGTATTAGGAAGCACATCTGAGCAAACTATGGCAAAACCAGATAATTTAAATTGTAGTACATATCAATTTTTCTTCAACATTTCAGTGAGTTTTTGGTTCCACTTCAGTTGGAATTGTACTTTTTATAAAAACCTGGCTGATTTTGTTAATTAAATATATTTTTAACAATTACGATATCTTTTTAAATAGGTGAAGAATTAACAAAGTCAAAGTTTTCTGCTTCATCTAATGAGTAAGTTTCTTCTTTGTTATTCATGCTTATTTGAAAGGAATTGAATATTATTTTGCAGGGTTTTTTTCCAGATTGCAGTGTTCACAGCTGGATTTGATATTACAGCTTAGGCACTGGGAAACGTGTTTTGATTTTTCATTTTTAAAGTTCATTTCCTCATTCTATTTTGTTGTTAATTTGTGCTCATATAGATAAATATTTGTGTACTGGTTTGGTTCAACTTTAAAAAGCAATTTGTATCATGAATTTGGTACAGTTTTACACTGAGTGACATTTGTTGATTTTTTTTTAACCTTTGTTTATCATTTTCATAGTGAAATACAGGATACTACAATACCAGCAGAATAATAATAGTTATACAGTGAAAAGTAACTGACTATATTAATGGTGATTAAACATTCCACATTTGTAAATATAAACTTAGCACTATTTAAAATGAATATGTGTGTAAATCATTTTCTTGCTTTTGTAAGGTAGCAAACATTTTATTATAAACAATTACGAGTACTGTTTTCAAATGCATTTAGATTGTATAGAGCCATGCGGCAGCAATAATATGGTTGCAGCCCATTGTTCGAATCTAATAACTTCTTTGTGATCTCCATGCAGTCACACATATGGATCTTTATGTGTGTCTATACTACCTTTGGCTCTTTCTAGAAATAAATAGGTATTTTGGTGGCACTCCACCCCTAGTTTCATTGTCTATGTCCAAGGAAGTGTGGCTTTAGCTTTCCTACCTGGTTTCTTTAAATCACCAGAGCATAGTATCCCTAGTTACTTTTGCTTGTTAAACTAATGAAAAAAGAGAAACAAATCCTTTTTATCTCTTATATTATTTCCAGATGTCTAGAGCTTTTTTGCTTTTTCTCTGTTTCTTCTATTATGTCATGTGCCTGAGGGCATTTTACTTGCTTTTTTTCCATAGCCAATAGCTCTGAAAGTAACTCCTTTCCAGAATTTGCTTGGGAGAACAAATTTCCATGCCAGGATTGGTAGTTTCTTGTATACTTGAGAGAAAGAGGTCTCATTCTGGCATTGCTTTACTAAGCAGCTGATTGGAAAATAGCTCTTCCCTTGGAAATAGATTCATTTGCAACGGACCAAGGTCTCTACAGTTTGACATGTTTCTTGTCTTGTTTATTGGAGCTAGTCTGAACAATTCTGCCCCATCTTCTGCATGACAGCCCTTTAGAATCTAGAATAATGACTTACCTTGATCTTAGCACTAAGTTTCTGTTGATTCATCCTAAGATTTGCTTTTTTTTTTTTTTTTGTATCTTCATCACATTGTTGGTCATGTTCAGTTTGTGTTCTGCCAAGAAACCCAGATCCTTTTTTGCATAAACTACTTCCCATATTCCTATACTTGTGTCTTTGACTTTTTTCAACTTTTTTCAATGAAGGACTTTGCATTTGTTTCTGATAAATTCATCTTGTTGGTTTATGCCCATTGTTCCAGCATGTTGAGATCTTCCTGAAATTTGATATTGTTTAGAATGTTTGCTGTCCATCTCTCTTGTGCCAACTGGAAATCTTGATAATCGTATTTTCTAAACCCTCATCTAAGCCTTTTGAAAATACGTTGAACAGTATAGGACCTAGAACTGAGACCAGCAGTGTACCACTCAACACTTCCAACTTAACCATTGATATAAATGGGGGGCTTACAATTTTTCAGATAGTTTTGTATCCATTTAAAGTAACATGTTTTGCCATCTTTTCTTCTAGAATCTCATGGGAGACTTTGTCAAATGCTTCCTTGAAATCAAGGTACACTATGACTTGTTCTTGATAAATTCATGCTGGTTCTTTCCAACCAGTCTTTTCTAAATGTATACAAACCAACTGCTTAATCATCTCTTCCAGAATATGTCGATGAATCTCTTCCAGAGTTTTGCCTGTAATCAGTGTCAAGCTGACCAGTCTATAGTTACAGTTCCTGTTTTTGTCCCCCCCCCTTTTTTTTTTTTTAAGATAGGGACACAATTTGTCCATCTCCACTCTTCTGGCACAATGCCTGCCTTCTATGATTTTTCAAAGACCACAGGAAGAGGTTTTAGATGATATCCTCAAGCTCTTTAAATACTCTTAGATGTAACTGGTCTGATCTTGGAGACTTAAATTTGTTCATGGTAGCCAGGTAGCTAATTATCTCTTTACTTACTCCTTGTGTCAGTTGTTCTGCTTAGATCCATTTGAACTCAGTTCTCTGGGAAGAAGACTGAAGCAAAGTAGGAGCTGAGGAACTCTACTCTCTCCCTGTTACCTTTACTGTCCTACCATATTCTCCAAACAGCAGGTCCACCCTTTCCTGTTTCTTCCTACTACTATGGACAGAGGTAAATGAGCCTTTTTTGTTGCTTTTATCTTCTCTTGCAAGCCCAAGATCCTTTTGTGCATTCTACATATACTAGCTACTTGCTGGTATACTTCCTTGATGATTGCAGTCATCTTTCATTTCCTATACATGTCCTATTTAACTCTTAGCTCAGTTAAAAGTTCTCTATGCACCCACAGTGGTTGCTTAAATTTTTCTTCTCATTGGACTGATGTGCTTCTGTATCTTATTTTAGAGCAGTTCCCCGTCCTCTTGCATTCCCTTTATCTTGAGGATTTCTCTTCCTGGGAATGTTCCTAGTAACTTATTGAATTGATTCTCCTGAAATCTAGCGGAGATACAAAATTAAGCCCCAATTTCTCTTTCTGTAGTATCTTTTTTTTATAAGAATTTTATTAGATTTAAGACAAAGATAAAAACTACGAAGAACAAAAAACTACAAAAAGGGGGAAAAAACTAAAAAAGTATGAAAAACACAATTTTTTTTTAAAGATTACAAGAAGAGGCGACTTCCAACCTTTAACAGCAAGGATATACAACAAATTCCATAATCCCTTTTTGTTGTTGTTCAGTCGTTTAGTCGTGTCCGACTCTTCGTGACCTCATGGACCATAGCACGCCAGGCCTTCCTGTCCTCCACTGTCACCCGGAGTTTACTCAAATTCATGTTCATTACATCGGTGATGCTATCTAACCATCTCATCCTCTGCCGTCCCCTTCTCCTTTTGCCTTCAGTCTTTCCCAGCATCAGGGTCTTTTCCAGTGAGTCCTCTCTTCGCATTAGGTGGCCAAAGTATTTGAGCTTCAGCTTCAGTATCTGTCCTTCCAATGAGCAGTCAGGGTTGATTTCCTTTAGGATTGACTGATTTGACCTCCTTGCAGTCCAAGGGACTCTCAAGAGTCTTCTCCAGCACCACAGTTCAAAAGCATCAATTCTTCGGCGCTCAGCCTTCCTTATGGTCCAATTCTCACAGCCATACATTACTACTGGGAAAACCATAGCTTTAACTCTATATTAAACCAAAATCACATTATTTCTATAAATCATTCCATTGGCACATTATAAAAATCACTAAATATAGTTGCTCCATCCCATTATATTAAAAGAAAAAGAATACACACACACACACACACACACACACACACACACACACACATCTCTCAACCTCCTAATCAACTTCCCCCCAAAAAATAACAATTATTTAATTATTTCCTTCCTACTACTATTCCATACATTTCTGTCTATTATAAGAATCAAACTAAAAAGCATATAAATTGTCTCCATTATAATTAATAATACAACAATTATAATAATCCTAATCATATTAATCCTAAAACCAAGCATTTATTATTATACCTTATTAATCTTAATCCAAATCATTAAAAATGAATGAAGTCAAACAAACCCTAGAAGCAATCCAGATAAATATTCTTAAACCTTTACCCCACTTCAAAATAAACCAAAGCATTTACATATCCCCACAATGCACACAGAGCTTTTTTCATAAAGAAATCAAACAGCCCAACTGCCCCCTTAAAAAAATCAGACTTCTCAACAGAAAGCCTCCCATACATAACAGCCCCTTCTTTTCCATAACATTCCAACAGATAATCAATTTCATTAATGACTTGCAACTCAGTCTGTCCCTTTAATTTCTTCAACTCAACTGTCCACTCTTCATCTAGCGTTTCAACAGAAGCCCCGATCTCACTGTTAGGAGAAACATTTCTATCATTGTTAAGCTTTTCAATTTCTTCCACGACATCCCCAACCAGATGACATATTTTAAACCTCATATTTTCCACAATGTCCTGAATGTCTTGCATAAAAACTTGACAGGAATCAAAAAGAATCTGTTTAAGGTCTCGATGGAAATCCGAGAGAGTCTGATTGAAATCCTCCATGTCTCACACAGAAGATTATGGCACCCCTAGGTACTTAACCAGCAGAAATGGTAGATAATAGAAAACTTCCGAGACGTGTTTACACAAGTGAAAGTATAACAGGCAGTCCCAGGGAAAGTAGCAGCAGAAAGCTGAAAGTTCAGAAAAGCAGATTCAACGTGTAGGAAAATGTTAAAATCTTCAAATTTAGTACAAAAATAATAACAGGGAGATGGTTACATACTCTCAACCTTCCTTAATATTTGGATGGGAAGCAAAATCCAAGACTTAAAAAAAATTTTTTAAAGAAATTAATCACAAAAATAATGATAAACACCCAAGAGAACGTGTTTCTCCTTGCTGTAGAAAGCCTCTCTTAGGGTATACATGCTTAAAAGAAAAATAAATTGTGTGATTTAGAAATGGGGTAGCCAGTCTTAGTGTCCCTTTAAGGCTACAGTGCGGCTTGGAAATGGTGACGTCCAAGCCTCCCGGCTGCTCTTACCGGTCGATCGCGAACGCTGTTTGCGATCTTCTGGCTGCAAGCAACCTTCCTGAGGATAAATGGGGTGATTCCAGGTGTTTTCCTTTCTCCGGAAAAACGCTCCTGAGCTTCAGGGAAAACCTGCTTGAGCTCGAAAAATTGCTGCATTGTCAGTTCTGCTCGCGGAGCCCGCATGTTCAGACTGCCATATTCCCATCGGAAGTCTCTTTCTGTGGTATCTTTAACTCCATGATTATATGGTCACTTCCTCCCAAATTTTGCATTACTTTTACTTATTCTCTATGATTAGGATCTTATGCAGAAGAGCCAGTCAATAAGCAGTCAGGAAACAGCAGCAATACTCATTCAGCAACTTTCCCCTCCCTTGGCTCTTCCTCTCTTTGTTCACTCAGTCAATCAAAATCAGTCACCCTAATGGTTTCACCCTGAAAATAGGTTTGCAACTCATGATAGTTCTCCCAAAGATATTGTTCTCATTTAGACTTACCACAAAAGAAATGCTAAATCAGAAAGTTTAAGAAACTTTTACAGGTAGTCCTCAGTTAACAACGGTAATTGGGACCAGGAACTCTGTCGCTAAGCGACACGGTCATAAAACATGTCACATGACCGCGCCGACTTATGACGGCAATTGTGGTCATTAAGTACGATGTCATGTGATCTCCATTTGCGACCTCCTGTCAGCTTCCCCATTGACTGTGCTTGTGGGAAGCCAGCTGGGAACGTTGGAAATCGCGATCATGTGACTGTGGGATGCTGCAAACGTCATAATTGCAAACTGGTTGCCAAGTGCCCAAATCACAATCACGTGACCATGGGGACTCTGCAACTTTGAGGACCAGCTGTAAGTCTCCTTGTTCAGTGCTGCCGTATCTTCAAACTGTCGCATGAATGGTCGTTAACCAAGGACTACCTGTATTGTGTATGTACTGAATATAAATGTACATGTCTTGCATTGGAGAAGATATTAGATAAATAATGATAATATTTATTCCTCATTGTCATCATAATCACAGATTCTGAAGAAAACATTTGCAGAAGAGACAGCATTAGGTGTGTTTTTGCATACATACCCCAAAGCTCACTAAAGCAGATGTTCAGTGATTATAAGGACAATTTTTCCTTTTTTTTTAAACTATCATTTTGATTTTTTAAAACCTATCAGTATTTTCTTTTCCATCCATTATGTTAAACAGTCAAGATCTATATTCCTGCAAAGTTTAACCTATGAGAAGGACCATCCTTTGGTTCACAATCTGCAACAATAATAGGCAGATCATGGCCACAATTAAAATCTTCAGAGCAGAGATAGTCAGTTGTCTCCTCTGTGGTGCATAGATCTGCAGCTATCACAGCTATAGAAGTGGACCAGTAAAAATCTCTAAGGGCCCTAATCCAGCTGCTGATCCCTTATTAAGAGTAAAAAACTGTCCTGACTAAATTAGAGGCCTAAGTCCAACTGTGCCATCTGAGATATTGACTCAAACTAATCTTTGTTGAGCCAGTTTGGTGTAGTGGTTTAGGCACTGGGCTAGAAACTGGGAGACTATGAGTTCTAGTCCTGCATTAGACACAAAGCTAGCTGGGTGACCTTCGGCCAGTCACTCTCTCAGCCCTAGGAAGGAGGCAATGGCAAACCACTTCTGAAAAACCTTGCCAGAAAACTGCAGGGACTTGTCCAGGCAGTCTCTGAGAATTGGACATGATTGAATGGGGAAAAAAAACTTTGGTAGCCCTTTACGTTCTTTGGCTGTGAGATTTATTTATTTATTTTATTTTTATCCCGACTTTGTTATCTTTATAAATAACTCAAGGCGGCGAACATACCTAATACTCCTTCCTCCTCCTATTTTCCCCACAACAACCCTGTGAGGTGAGTTGGGCTGAGAGAGAGTGACTGGCCCAAGGTCACCCAGCCGGCTTTCATGCCTAAGACAGGACTAGAACTCACAGTCTTCCTGGTTTTTAGCCCAGCACCTTAACCACTAGACCAAACTTTATACCTTCATGGGTAATTGAATTAAAGTCCAATTTGAGATTCTGTAGATTTTCCATGGAACATCTGAGCTCTGTCAAAAATAAAATATTGGATTTTCAAATTAAATTTACAAAAGGACCTAAAGTTTACAACTGTCTACAACTTGGGCGTACTCAGGAGACGATTGACATCAGCCAAATGCCTTACCAATAATTTTTGTCCAGCACACAGAATAACATTACATTAGCTAGATTCATTGTCTTATCTTTAGCTTTTCTGGAAGGGAGGTTGAACAGCATACTTATACAAGATTATTTATGCTGAAGTTCCTTGGAAATCAATAGTACATGTCCTTCTTTTTGTCCCTTTTATTTAAATTGGCATAAAGACTCAATTATATCTCTCAACAACCAGAGACAGCAAAATAGATGCCTATTTTCTTCTTCCTCTCTTGGCAGTTAACTCAGATACCATCTCCAGGAGAAGCTAAATTCTGCTCAAACATCATTGCTATTCATCAGAAGATAATTTAGTTTTCCCTGTTTTTACATTCCTTCAGGGCAGAATTTTAAAACAGTATTGAACAACAATCAATTATAGTTAACAAATTTATCTTTATTTATTGATGTTTATCTTCCTAGAGGTATCACATAAGTAACTGTCAGCCCTACAAGGCAGACCAGATCAAGAAACAGACACTGCATAAACCTAAAACTACTGTTATTTGAATGGCTATAGTAACAAATTCTTGCAAATCTTGCTTCCCTTCCTCCTCCTTTATCTCTTCATATGAATTTCAGGGGGGAGTTCTTTAGGCATTTAATTAAATTTAAGTATTTTATTGCTCTTGTTTTTAGATATTGGTAATTTGTTTAACAGTCTTGGCAATTCAGTAAATGATTTCAGTGTATTTAAAATTTGTTGAAATCTTAGTTTTTTTTAATGCTCTATTTTATTTTTATTCTAATTGCCTTAAAATTGTACTCAAGTTTGGTCACTTACCATAATAATAACATTAGCTAGCTAACTAAGAATAAGTTTATGTAGTTTTTAAATTAATTAATGCACAGTCAGCTATAATTGTACTGGATACTGTAGTAAGATGACCCAGGATGCACAGGACAATTTTACACCACCCTGTTTCTTTCAAATACCAACCCTGATACAACATACAATGTTACCAGGTTCTATGCAGCAGTGCTCAAAATTTGTCTGATTTTACCTGTGCTTGGGGCTCAACTTTATAAACTAGATTTAATGAGCACCTAGTTCAGCCATATTAGAGTGATATAGCTTTCCACATACTTTTTATGCTCCCTTACACCCATCTAAAGCTTCTACCCCTTCTTTTAGCTTATTTTAGCTTCTCACTTTTTATATACTTTAAGTTTTTAATTTATGTATTTTATTCTTGCTTTTTATTTTATTTTTACTCTTGATATATATTTTTACATCCTGTATGCTTTTAATGACTGTACCCCACCCTCCTTAGGCTGTTCTATAATGTAATAAAGATTTGATTGACTGACTGACTGACTGACTGACTGACTGACTGACTGACTGACTTCAGTAAGATGCATTTTATACATATGTATAGTTTGAATTTATTTTCTGGTGTCTTGTCCATTAGGAAGAGTAACAATGACCTCTTGGCATGGGATCCACTCTTTAGAAATTCTGGTGATTCATCTTCCCTGACCTCAACAATGTCATCTTCTTCATCAGGTAACATACTGTATTTCAATCAATAAGTAAAGGTAAAGGTACCCCCCGCACATTTGTGCAGTCGTGTCCGACTCTAGGGGCCGGTGCTCATCTCCGTTTGTTAGCCAAAGAGCCAGCGTTGTCCGAAGACGCTTCCACGGTCATGTGGCCGCATGACACGCGTGGAACGCTGTTACCTACCCACCGAAGTGGTACCTATTAATCTACTTGCATTTGCATGCTTTCGAATTGCTAGGTTGGCAAGAGCTGGAGCTAGTGCAGGAGCTCACTCTGCACGCAGGGCTAGGGATTCGAACCTCCGAACTTGCAATCTTCCGATCAACAAGCCTAGCGTCTTACCCGCTGAGCCACCACGCCCCTTATTTCAATCAATAAAAAAAAACTGAAATTATGCTTTTAAAAAAATAAACACGTACTCGGTAGTGTGTGCATTGTAAAAGTATTATAAAATATACTATTACAGTCATTCAAATCTGGACTTTTTCCATGATAGCATAGTTTTTAGAAGAATAATATAACTTCAAGAATATTTTTGCAATTTCCCTCAAAAAATTGTTTTTCTGTTTTATCTTGTCTATTGGATTTTGAGAGTGATTACAATCCTTAGCAGGTGGGGGCACCTGGCTGACCTTGTCTGGGTTTGAAAGGTGAACAGGATTTGGTTTCTTCTTACCTGGATAATCAGAAAACAAAAAAAATCCAGGAGAAATGCGGTGGCAACCCACATCTATATTGCTGCCAAGAAAAATATTCATGCATGTGTCTCATGTCAACAGGAGTCAAGTTTGACTTGAAGGAGACTTTTCTTTATGATTTCTTTATGATTCTAAAAACTGAAAAGCATGTAATTTGTACAAACAGATATAATCTAGTATCAAAATATGCATGCTTAAGTTTTACTGGCAGTAGTGAAAGTTATATACACTTGACTTGGGCACAATAAAGGACACAAGTATCATATTTAGCTAATTTGCTAAATTATGTATATAATGATCAAGCATCTTGTGGTTTGATATACCTAGCTGAAGGCTATCTTTCGCAATATGGTGTGGTACCAGTGGTTTCTGTTGAAGTTTCTCTACTCTTTGTCTACCCTAGGTTTCAGTAAAACTATTTTGTGATTATTTTTGGTTGGTTTGGGATTTGAAAGAGCTCAGCTGATAGCGTTAGTGATAGATGGGACAGTACCCGGAGGAAGTACAGGTAGTCCTTGTTTAACAACCATTTGTTCAGTAACTATTCGAAGTTACGGCGGCACTGAACAAATGGTAGTTATACCTAGTCCCCGATGTTATGGCCATTATAGCACCCCCACAGTCACGTGATCAAAATTTGGGCGCTTGGCAGCCTGCCAGCACTTATGACCACAGGGGCGCTTCAACTCCCCCCACCCACTTATCTCTCCCCCATCTCTGCCCTTTTGGCCGCCCTGCACTCTGCCGGCCCTGCCGCCTTGGGCTCCGCTTTCCCTGCCACCCTGGGCTCCACTCGCCCTGCTGCCCTGCCACCCCTGCTGCCCCCAGCTGACCTTGCCATCTTCTTCCTTCCGCTGCTGACGAGGTGCGCCCAGCCTGGCTCTTTGCAAGACAGCTGCTGGCAGCACCAGGCCTTCTTCCCAAGCCAGCGTGCAGCTTTCTCGAGAGGCCTTGGAAGGCTTCAAAGCCTCACAAGAAGGCCACATTTGATTTGGGCAAGGCACAGTCACATGTGGCCTTCTCGCGGGGCTTTGAAGCCTTCTCAAGCCTCACGAGAAAGCTACGATTTAGACAAGGCCGCGTGTGGCCTTGGGAAGAAGGCCTGGTGCAGCCAGCAGCTGCCTCGCAAAGGTTGGGCGAGCCTCAGCAGCAGCAGCAGCAGGAAGATGATGGTGAAGGTCAGCTGGAGACAGCAGGACGAGCAGAGCCCAAGGTGGCAGGGCTAGCGAAGCCCACGGCGGCAGGGTGAGCGGAGCGCAGGGCCGGAGGAGGCGGCGGAGTGCAGGGCGGCCAAAAGAGCAGAGATGGGGGGAGATAGGCAGGTGGGGGCAGTTGCAGAGGAGGCAGTCCCTTACCTTACCGAGGCTTGGGGCTGGGAGGGTCCCAACCGGAAATGGCTTGGATCAGGGTGGGTCCTCACCTAATGACTGGTGGAATTCGGTTAATGTTGGCAACGGGGACTGCCAGGATTGCTGTCGCGAAGCGATGTTGTGCTTTGCAACCGCATCACTTTGCACCGGAAATTCTGGCCCCAGTTACCGTTGTAACTCGAGGACTATCTGTAATTGTAGATTACAACTTTTTGTAACATATTTTGTAATGTTATTGAAATGTTTCTGTAAAGACTTCTAGAATTAATGATTTCATTTTTGCTGAGAAGGCAGTACACTAATCTCTTCATAATCCCTATGTTCCCTCCTACTGCAATATTATTTGGCACAGGTCTTTTCTTTACAAAATAGTTCAGTATCTCCTAGCATGTCTTAAGTTTATTGAATAAATGACAATGGTATGTCAGATAAAGAAAATTCATTAGTAATTAAGAAACACATTTGCTGGCTAATTTGTTGAGGTACTGCTGGTGGTTCTCACTGTAACTTTTAAACATGCTATTCTCTCTTTTTAAACCTGTCTTTTGATAAGCTCAGGCACATGCCATAACACTGTCAAGTACTATTTCAGATACACAGTAGGCTTTGTTAATTGTCAGCGTTAATAGTACAATATTTATGAATAAAGTAAAGAATCCCTGTATTAAACTTATTTTCTACCAGTTTCAACAATAAAATATTTTGTATACTATATTTCAAAACTCAACAATTTAATCATTTTATCATTACATGTATTATCCTATGTACTGTATGTGTAACCATTTCTGCAATCTTATGTGATTCATTAAAACTGTTTTATGGATGCTTTGAATATACAATAGCTCTATTGTATATTTGTGTGTGTGACTAGCTATAATGGAATTCTTCACAGTTCATAAGCTATGGATAATAATATTTAGTTATATAATACCAGTAGTGTGGTGACTATGGCTGAACTGTTTTTTAGTTCAACTGTTTTCTGACTCTTAAACTGCTGTTAAATTAATGTTGGATTTAAGTATTTTGTTAGAACATTTTGCCATTATTTACTAATTAGTTGTACGAACAGATTAATATTCTGTTATTGCCTTCCAGGAAGACCAACGACCCCTCTCTCTGTAGGAACATTAGTGCCTCCCCCAAGACCAGCTTCTAGACCAAAGTTGACTTCAGGGAAACTCAGTGGAATTAATGAAATTGTAGGTGCATTACATCTTGACTCCAATGACCTTTACTTCTCTGATCGTAGCATTATTAGTTTGAATGCATACATTAATGTTTCTGAATTTCATTTGTTAGCCAAGACCATTCAGCCCTCCTTTGACCTCCAATTCCAGTCCACCTCCATCAGCCCCTTTGGCACGTGCAGAGAGTTCTTCCTCAATATCATCTTCTGCTTCACTAAGTGCAACAAATACACCCACAGTGGGTAAGTTGTGGTCTGCCATGATAACCTTCCCATTTTTTTTTTGGCATTTGAAAAAGCCATCTTTATTATTTATTTATTACAAAGATTTATGTACCACCCAATCACAATGTCTCAAGGTGGTTTACAATAAAATGCATAACATCCAAACACCCACCCATCCACCCAATAAAACCAACATCTCATAAATCAAAAACAATCACCAGAATTAAAATCAATTTCCAACAAAAAAGCAGGCAATCCCTATAGCTAATAGGGTGATAGTTGAAACAGGACTGTTTTCCCCCCCCAGTTTTGCAAAACAGTAACTGCAGGACCTGAAACACAACCAGGTTGATTTCAGGCAGTGCTACTTTTCTATCTCCACCTAACCAGATCTCAGTGATACATACCAAATCTGCCCATTTGACCATCACTAGATTATATACAACCTTATTGTGGATGGACATGGTGTTTTCCGGGAGTGGCTAGACACCAAGGCTCCCAACAATTAAATCACTTGGGCTCAGAATAGGTCTTACGTTTTCATTCAGACTAACTTTATGTATCAATTAAACCTATAAGAAGGTCTGATAACAGTTAGTGACTGACATATACAAAAATTCAAAAACTCCTAAAGGAAGTGAATGCTTTTTCACAGAACTGTATTTAAGATGGCAAAGAGAACCCACCCACAAATGAGTTCCATCCTTTAAAACCTAATCCCCAATACAATGCAGAGTAAGAATACTGCAAAGATAAGCAATGCCAACAAATATGCAACATCTACATTCCTGTGTTTAATATTACATCCAAGAGTTGTATTCCTTATCAATTGTTGAAATGTATTTATATTCTAAAAGTGAGAAGATTGAGCAATATGTTTCTATATGTTCTAGATCTAATTAGTAATTTTAAGGATTGAATTAATTTATGGATTTTTTTCCTTAGTTTTGTACCCTTTTATTTGTTTTTATTATTAGTATTTGTTCTGCCTAGTTTCAGGGTCCACTTGTTTTCTGCTGTGCTTGCGTTAGATAATATAACAAAGCTATCTATGCATGGTGTGAGGAGGGGTTTTGTTTTCAGCCAATGTCGCAGAGCCTGATGCCATTTTCCCCCATTACGTTCAGTTTAATCTATGTAGTTTTTAAAATTGTAATTTACTGACATATTAAAATTTTTATTGGTTTGTTATACTTCACTAATAAAATAAAGAATTAATATAAAGAAATATATGGCTTTTTAGTGTTAATATGGAGATATATACGTATATATAGTGACTATGTATTTGAATTAAATTTAAACATGACATTAGGGAAGATGCTATCTCTAAAAAGAGACTTGTATCACATATAATAGAAAAAGGTCCACATTTTGCAACTAATACAAGCATCCACTGAAAACCACTGTATTTCATTATAAAACTGTTTCTTGGGGGGGGGAAATTTTCTATTTATAGTTTCTTCACTGTTTATATTATGTTGGGCCTTACTTTGATTTTGGAGTTATTAATACTAGGCTCTTTTTCATAATTTCATAATAACCGTAACTCTAACTTTGATACGACATTTTTTAAATATTGGAGAAGGGGACGGCAGAGGATGAGATGGTTAGATAGCATCACCGATGTAATGAACGTGAATTTGAGTAAACTCCGGGATCAGTGGAGGACAGGAAGGCCTGGCGTGCTATGGTCCATGAGGTCACAAAGAGTCGGACACGACTAAACGACTGAACAACAACAAAAATGCATTGAATTTCAGTTGCTTAGTGCAGTATTTTGAATTCTGCATTACCTTATACATAATACTTAACAGCAGATGTCATGAAAAGTATAACTAAAATCATCCAAAGGTATAGTTAATATTATTTAATTGAAGCCTATACTTTATGTATTCTAGGAACTTCACGTGGTCCTAGCCCTGTCAGCCTAGGAAGTCAAGATACATTGCCTGTTGCAGTAGCCCTAACTGAATCTGTAAATGCCTACTTCAAAGGAGCGGATCCCACAAAGTCAGTAAAATAGTAATTCATTTTGAATGTCATATTTTACATTGAAAAAGCAGATAAGATTTCCTTCTTAGTTTAGAACAAAATTTGAAACTTCAACACTTATTGATATATTTCAATAAATACATTAGTAACTAGTGCAGGGCTTTCCAAACTGTGTGTCGCGACACAATACTGTGTCGCCTGGGGGCCCCAGTTTGTCGCACGACAACCCGGAAGTGCTGATGGTGCGCTGCTGGCCATCAGTGCTTCCGGGTTCCAGGACGACGACGCTGCCGCCACGGCACACAAAAACCTGAAAGCACGGCAGTGGTGGCAACCCGGAAGTGCCGCCGCTGGCACTTCCAGGGTTTTGCGCGCCGCAGGAGCAGCGCTTCCGGGGTTTTGCGCACCAGCCATTGGTGTGTCGCCAACGGCAAAAGTTTGGAAAGCCCTGAACTAGTGTCACGTTTTTAAACAGCTATTGTATTTTGAGCTTGCATGACTATTGCACTATTTTCATCTCTTTTGCTAGACTATTCTGTAGGCCTTTCAGTTTTACTTTTAAAAAATTACTTCTTTCAACAAAATTCCACCAAATGTATTTTATTTATATACTTACCATGGTCTGGACTTCAAGAAAAGTGACTGTCCATTCTATGGAACTTTAATCAGTCCTCACCCCAAAATTCTGACCAGAAGTTACCCTTGTCATCTACAACAAAGGTTGTATTTGCATGTTGTATTTGCTGGAATGAATGCAAGCATTGGTAGGCTGTCTACACCAGTGTTTTTCAAACTTGATAACTTTAAGATGTGTGGACTTCAACTCCCAGAATTCCCCAGCCAACATGCACCTTTCCCCAGAGGTGTAGAACGGCATTTGCAGGAATTCAATTTGGAGCATTTCCAAAGGTGGTGAGACTGCTCTGGATGCTCAGCATCTCCTGAAAGTAAGGGGTGGCAAAGTTATTCTGTGCAGGATTATGTGAGGAACACCGGCTCCCCATTTTGTTTCACATGAATTCTATGAGATAAGGCAGGGAACCAAGCTCGGTAAATTAAAAACGGCAGCTAATACTTGCTTACAGTTTAAGTGTATAAATGAGTAAATGTACAGTTCAAATCCAATCATATAGTTTACTGTGTATCCAATAATTAGCTGTAAAAGTAACATTTACCTTTTCACATTTTTCTCTAGATGTATTGTGAAAATCACTGGTGATATGACCATATCATTCCCAAGTGGGATTATTAAAGTCTTCACTAGCAATCCATCTCCTGCTGTGCTTTGCTTTAGGGTAAAAAACACAAGCAAACTAGAGCAGATTCTTCCAAATGTGCAACTTGTGTACAGGTTTTGTATCTTTTATCTATTATAAAACCATACACTTTATTACCATTCTATTTTTTCATTCTACTCGACCTACAAAATATGTTTTTTTCATAAATACCCTTGTTTTTCTTTCATTTGTTTAAGTTTCATAATTGAATAAAAATGCATTTTGTAATTAAGTGACTGATTAAAATTAACTGTCATTAATTAATTACATAGAGGTATATCATTTCAGAAAACCATTCTAAATAATTTTAATCTATCTTTGAAAAGCATGGTCTGAGTATAGTGTATAGTATAGTATAGTATAGTATAGTATAGTATAGTATAGTATAGTATAGTATAGTATAGGCTCTTCAACTTGAAATACTTCTAGAGAGGCTTACAGAATAATTTGAACATTACAATGCCTGATCTCAGGCTTATAGTTTCAAAAATATCTAACATAAAATGAAAAGGAAATTGTGGGGAAAAAACCATTTATGCACCATGTAGACTAGATGCTTAAGTGTTTTCCTTTTTCTTTCTTGTAACAACTGGATATATAATGCAAATGTAATTCTCTAATTGTTGTAATGCTCCTAAACATTATTGCTCTTTGATTTACAATTAATGTTGTAAGTTCTTGAAGACCCATCTTTAGTATTCCCTTTTTCTATTCATTTGCTTGACACAAAACAGATTAAATCCTGACTCCCTATAACCAAATCTGAGGTCCCAGAAACTCTTTTTATTCTGATTTATCTGCTTAATAGGTATAATATGAGCTGCTGTTCATATTTGATGGAAACCAGTATGCAATATGGGAGTGATTAAAACTACTGCCTTATGCTAGCTGCCTCTGTTACTGGGCAACATGTTAAAGGAATTGTGTGAAACATAATTTGAACAGCATTTGTTCTGAAGTACATTTGATTCTTTCGTTGTGATCTCTATGGCATTACATGAATGGGTGTATACAGTACCTGTATGGAACCTGGGTCAGGAACCATTCAAACCTAAGGGATTTTCATGGGCACTACCCTTTATTGTGACTGTATAGAGCAGTTTCAGCTTTTCCTCTTTGTTGTCTTTGAGCTACCACATTAGCAGAGATTTAGGAACTTTCTCCATATTCATCCTGAACTTCCTTTGAGGAAAATTCCATAGGACTGGGAGGAAAAAACTGTTTCCTTCCTCTTTATGTTTTGCTTTTATAATTGTAAAGAAAAATGGTCTTCAAGATTGTCATTTCAGCTTTCAGTTGCATCCTTCCAATAAGGCCTTTGGGCCTAAGGCTGAATGCTCATTTATTCACAGATGTTTTAGTTACAGTAGAAACTTACTGCCCATTAATAGCCATTCACTTTGCCTCTTGTCCCTGAAAGGTGGTCACCTTGTGGATTCTTGTGTGCACTGAAGTTCACTAAACAGGAAAGAAGGAATCAACCCTACTCTTGGGCTTTATCATGGGAGGAAATGCTCTGGGCTGCAGTGCCTAGTACATATAGGCCTTGACACTAAGGTTGCTTAGGGCTATTCCCTCATTTTAATAGCACAATTGTTTCTGTTCAAGACCTCTAAGATGGGCTTTCATCTGCCATCCCTTTGCTAATCTATGACATTGTCACATGTCCTACAAGAGCAGAAAGTGCCATAAAAAAACAACAACCATAAACCATAAACTATATTCTGAAACGTTGTCTCAGCTCTGAGCATGCTTGCCCCATTCTGTCTACTGCGGCCTCCTCCCTTGTCTGCTACTCCTTGACTGTAGACTGCTTCATTGCTATTACAAAAGTTGTAGACCGTGAGCCTCCACTCTTAGGCTTGGTTTGGAGGGAATGATAAGACATAAGTCTCCATCTCAGGTGATAATTGGATGGTAACTTATTCCATAGTCCTATTCTCCTCAGGCCTGAATGTGGGCACCTCCAGACTACAAGGACTCTCCAAGTTCAAATTGTTCCCATATAAATAGAACATCTGTTCATTATTGGGATTATTAATACCATTTTTATGTATATGTTAGATTTATATACTGCCTTTCAGGAGGTCAAGACAACGTATATAGCACTCCACCCTCAAGTTTTTCATACATTAGCAACCCTATGAGGTTGTTGAACAGAGAGAGAAAGAGTAACCCAAAGTCACCTAGTGAGCTTCTATGGCTGAGAGTGGACTTAGTCTAACAGTTCAGTCTTGGTCCATCACTATAATCTCACATGGACTCTGACTTTACTTCTCATCATATATTGTATTTCCTTTCCTCCTGTGATGCTCAAGAATAATATAGTCAAGTGTGCAGATTTGGCTCAAGGCTTTCCATGTCTCCACAACCAATACACCACTAAAATCATGAACAGATACAGAGAATTACTATGTTACTGCCTACATCTATCATGATTCCAGCTTTACTATCTTTCTGTAATACTTCAAAAGCTCCATGATCTGTTCCTGGTGTATCCATGGCTAAATATCAGTGCACATGGCATAATTTCAGCATCTCATTTGCTCCCCCTCACACCAAGCACACACAACAGTCCTCAAATGCTAAATAATATGTCTGATCTGACTCCTCAGAAGTGCTTTTGCTGTTCTTGCTATAAAAGCTTGATCTGCTCTGTCATCAACTGAGGGAAATTAGGCATTAACCAGAGCAGCTGCTAGTGCTTTAGGCTTTAAGGTTTATCAACTTCAATGTACCATAGATGGCCCCATTTTTATTAGAATACATTCTGACAATTTCCCTGAACCCATTCCACCACTACCAGTTTTAGTTAAAGCTGGCATACTTGGCAGCTATCAGCATCTATAAACTGTTTCCAAATAATTAGGGATATTGGCAAGGTACAAGAGAATAATGTTTCATCTTTCAGCAGCTTTCCCTAAATGTTATTGTAGTTGAAGCAACTCCATTTAAGTCTTACACCCCAGCACACGTGGCATCAATTGACAAAGAGAGCCATAAATTGGATGGCTGAACTTTGTTTTAAAATTGCCAGTCATCATATCCATATGGCCTACTATTAACATGTTTTTTGTGGGAGAAAATGTCTTCATTTCTCTTTTATCTCCTTGACAACAAGAAAGAGGTAAGTAATGTATTCCTTACTGAGCATATCTACTCTCAAAGCAGCAGATACAAATAGTTGAACATTCAGAGGATTATAGTTCTATCATTAAGTTGGTTCTAAGTTAAGTTCTATTGTCCTCTGCCATGTGTGGCTGTGTGCTGCCGATTTATCTGAAGAGACTTGGATTCAGAAATGAAAAAGCACATTCTCGTGAAATGGTGGTTCTCCTATTATTTCACAACATCAGAGGAAGATGCGGGTCTCTGTCTTATCTGAGACTAAATTATTTTGTCAGGACTGAAATTCCAAATGGTTGCTCTTCCATCCCCCTCCTTCATTATGGAGATTGTAGACTTCAGTGATGCCTATTTTCAGATCGTTACTTGAAGGCAACATATATTACTTCACTTTGGTATCAACACCATATCAGTTTTGTGTTCCTTTTAGCTGGATCAGTATTACAGTCTAACAAGGATATAAGATACGATTAAAAACTGAATTGTTTGTGGAGGTGGCTCTGGAGAAATAATATACAACTTGCAGAAATAAATGCAGAATAAGATTGTAGATCTTAAAAAATCTCACCACAAATGCAGAATGTGATTCCAAAGGATTGGGTTTCTGTACTAATTGGAAAAGGAAACCCACGTGATCAGCAGTTTCAGTGTTCAGCTTGGATACCAACTGCAATGAAGAAATCTCATATACAAATTTCTTCATAAAGACTTCTAAAGATTGATCTTGCTGAGCGTTGTAAGGAATTTTTAAAAAATATTTCTACAAAGCAGACCCTGTAAATGGGTCATTTCATCTTGAACATCTCAATTTATTTTAACATTGTTTATCTGTGGCATGTTTTTCCTCAGAATTTCCAAGCTGGGTAATGCTTTTTTTCATCTGAATCAATCACTAAAGCTTTTAACTTCACAATTTTCTGATCTACAACATCAAGCTTGATTCAAAACTTGACTCCCAAAGTTTTATCTCATTATCTCTGCAGTTTTTATCTGTATACATTCAGACATTCTAAAATACCATAAATCAGGAGTTAGAACTTTTAAAGCTATAAGCAACTCTGTGTATCCTATGTCTGTCTGACTTGTTTCTCTTTTTGGTCAGGAATAAATTCAGCTTTTAGCTATTCTCCAGCTTCAGCTCTGAGAAACTGTTCTCCTTGGAGAAAGAGGAGGTTGATGCTTGCTTTCTTTGTCTTCTTTGGACCCATAGAACAGTAATTTACACAAAGAAAGACATTTTCTACTTCTCAATTAAGCATTCAGAGATTAGAGACCCTTAAACTTAAGAGATCGTAGGTAGAACATTGCCATACCAAACCAGAAATCCCCAAGACTGAACAATCCTTGCAATCAGTTGTCTAACACTCCTCGCAGCACTGAAAGCTTTGAACTTGTACAGCTTAGATCATTTCAGACAGGTCCATTGCAGAATGTCATGATAGTGGATTTTAAAGACTTTTTTGGTGACAGTCATGCCATCCCAAGAATCAGGTTTTGCACATAGATCAACCATACTTACAACTCCATAGAGAAGAAAATGTTTTGAGGCTAGAAATTATCTTTCTGTCCAAAGTGGCCTTGGAATTTCATGTAAATCACTCAGTTCTGCTACCATCTGTTCCCTCTCTTTTTTCTGACATTGAGTAAGCTTTCCTGTCTTGGACATCAATTGCATATTAGCTTTCCATCTGGACTGTAGTAAGGTCTCTGTCATAAATAAACACTGCCAGTCTCTGCATTTATTGCTTTGCTTTTCATGACTGAAGGTAGAAATACCTGCTTCTGCATTATAGTTTGCCAGGTAGATTCAAGAAACCATCACTTTTTCATATGAGATTTCTAGGACTTCTTCAATGTAATAAAGAACAGCATTATCTACTGCTGTGAGTTTCCTCAACCTTAGTAACAAAGCTGCATGTTCTCAACCATGTATGTTTATCATGCCAGAGTTGGTACATTCTTTGGGTAACTATTTCTTTGTATACCTGCCATGCTCCTGATAATCATTTATATATATGGTGCTCAGGGACTGTGATGAAGAACAGATTATTCACCTAATAATTTGTAAGTAGTCATCTATAGATGCATATGACCCACCTTTCTTCCCTGCAACAAGTCCCTGTCCTAACAAAAAGGTTTGGTCCCAAGGAAGTGAGGAGAATGGCCAGAATTACCTCCTACATGCATGGTGAATCATTTTTTCAACAAAATCCTCAGCTTTGGTAGATTCCTGATACAGAGTCTGCATAGGTACATACCCATTTACATGAATGCAGTATAACATGGAAATAAGCCTCATATTGGTACTTAATACTGCAGTCTCTATTAAAACGAGATATAGCATAGAAGAATACAGAAGTAATACATTGCCACAAAAATTTCACAGTAATTGAAAATGATTACTCATATTTATTTAGAGTTTTTATTAATAATTGAAAATTAGCACATAGTAATACTTAAAATGTGCTCTTAAATATTAAAAATGGTTTGCATATTATGGTCCTCTGACATTTTTCTCATATTGGAGAACAAGTATTGAAGTGCAGAAAGAGTACAGACCACATGGTGAGTTCATGGCAGAAAGAACATTGACATGAAGAACTTCAAATTTGTAACTTGGTCTTTTAATCAATATACTATACCAGTTCTTAATTTTATCTTAAAACAAATATCAAAACTGTAAGTTCTACCTCAGAAGCATATTCATAAAAGCATAGAGTTGGGCTTCAGTTGATATTCAAATACATAAATTGGATACAAAGAAATAGGAACAAGAAAAAATGTGGAAGAGTTCAGGCAGCATAGCAGTTGGTATGTTTTATAGCAGCTTTTTCTGTTAGCGTAAAAATTGTGCATATTTAATGTTATGATATTAAACAGTTCTGCTGCATGGTGTAAAAAAATTATGTGCTTTGTGCATGCAGGATTGGGTAGTAAAATGTGTTCTTAATCTTTCAAAGTATTACCAATGTGTAAGATACAAATATCTGTTTTCATTCCTACATTTTGCACACAGTGATCCATCACAAAGTGATTCCAGTACAAGGGATTTTTGGATGGATATGCAAGCTGTCACAGTCTACCTCAAAAAGCTATCAGAGCAGAATCCTTCTGCTTCTTATTATAATGTAGAAGTTCTGAAGTATCAGGTAATTTTTGTACTTTAGTGTTGGGAGTTGAAGATTTTAACCAGTCTAGGTTGTATTGTTTCTTATGAGAAAAAAAGGATTTATCTAATGTAGTTAATTTCAGCATTTTTAAACATCTTAATAGAAAAGTTTTACCTCTATTTTTATGGGAATTTTTTAAACATGTTCAGAAATACTTCAGTGGCAGATAGCAGTGTGAATTACCACCCCACCTACAAAGCATGTGAAAGCAGCAGATATTTACTCGGCTTGCTGTCTGCCTTAAAGAAATAAGCCTATTCAAAAAATACAAGAGTGTGTATGCAGAGTGCACACTGACACAAAACTAAGCTGATCAAATAGACTCTGCATTTTTAAATGTACTTTGAAAACTTAATCAGTCTACTTAACCAACTAGTCAGCCTAATCAATCCACTTAACTAACCAAAACTTAACCAGCATAGAAAATTGAAAATCTTTTTGAGGATTCCTAAGTTACTTCATTGAATTTGGGGAGGAGCACACTCATTGCATGTTCTTTCTGATGTTGGGCTTCTGGGTGCAACCAAGCTTGGGGATGGCTGATTTCTTAGAGCCACCCCAAATATTTTAAATTTGTTCAGCGTCACTGTACGAACCACCTGCCACTTGGTTTTAATTTAAATTTATATTTATTGTATTTGTATTTTATTGTGTTTTTATTGTATTGTAGTGATATTATTGTGGCTGTGAACCGCCCAGAGTCCTTCCTTGAGGGAGAGATGGGCGGTCATAGAAATTTAATAAATAAATAAATAAACCAACAATCAAGATAATACTATATTAGTAGCCTTAGCAGGGAGGGTACCATCTGCAGGCTGAAGTAGATGGAGGGGATTCTGTCATTAGGAGCAAGTAGCCAGAGGTATGCTGGGAGCCAGTAACTTCCAGCATGCTGATAAGCTATCATCCAAAGCTGTCATCAGCACCATATCTCACATCATGTCTGATACCTTTAGAATATTCTGCTGTTTGCCCACTTTACCCTGTGCTTCAGGTATCTGTTGTGCTTGGGTGCAGGTGCATTGTTGCTAATCACTAGCATGGGTTATCTTCTGCTGCCAAATGTAACAAGAATGGTTGGATGGTTCCTGAGCAGATGCTTAAGAATCCCTAACATCAAAATGTTTTTAGTGTTTTCACTCTTGCTGATCTGTACTTCATAGTGCTTGCAAGCAGCATAGCAGGGGTCTTCAAGGTCCTTAAGTATCTTTGTGCTACAGTGCCTTCTAACCTGCAGCATGCCTTCACTGGTGGTGGTGAGTTATTCTGGGTCACCAACATTGGCGGCTGTGGACTCAGATTCAATAAGGGCCAGTTCCTCTTCTTCCTGTTACCCTCAACCCTTGGGTTGTTAACAGAGGAGAGTGGGCTGACATGGCAAAAAGTCAGCATCATGCCACTTCTACTTCTGCTGGAGGGAATGCCAACTTGTAGTACCACCCCTCTTAGAAAATGCTCCATATACCATCAGCCTCTTGGCTCCCTTTACCAGCAGATCTTGCCCTCCCTACATGTAAAATGCCTTTATATTCTACAATCATGGCTTGGGAAGTGAGATTTCCATACTTGGGAGAGGATGGAGGTAATTCTCTACCCCCTAAACTCCAGGGAAGATCCATAAAGTGGCAGAATCAGAAAAGAAAGCCTGAGTTTAAAACAAAAGGCTAGCATAGCATTGCTATCTGTATCTGTATACATCGAGTACTATGTAATTGGAAGATTTTTTTTCCTGAATAAGAAAGCACAATATTTTTGTAGTAATGAGGAGAATATCTTTTTAACTGTAAATGAAGAAGGGGAGTTTAAAAGAAGGGGCAGCAGAAGAAGAATCTCTCTTTCCTAGCCAGTCTGCATAATACACTGTTTTAAAACTACATTCAAAAGCACAGTAAAAGACTTCTGAACTAGGATATAAGTATATATCATTGTCTGATACAGGTGGGCATCCAGATACTAACAGATAGCAGTAGTAATCCACTCCAGTCACAGTTGTTTGATTGATCACAACACCCCATCTAAATTAGCAGTAGACTCTGTAATGGCTCTCCAACCCTGAGTTGTATGTTTATGTAACCATAGCATTGTCCCAGCACCCCAAATCTATCCCTATCACTTCATTCAATCTCAGCAAATATTAGCAGGGATGTATTTATCAAGCAGTAATGGTTTGCAAACCTGATGGTTCGCTACAACCTGTGGTGGAAACAAAAGACAAATTAATTAGAAGCCACAAAAGTCCAGTTGCAGCACGCAAATCAGCATGGAAGGTTTGACCCTAGCCATAAGTACACCTCAGAGTGAAGCTGAATACACAAAAAAGAGTTCTCCAGCTGATTTCAGTGATCATGTGGTACACATTATTTTAGGTATCCTGGCATCCTAAGCTATTCAGGGTTTTAAAAGAAACAACATTTTGAACTTAGTCTGGAAATGATTAACAACTGCTAAAAAAAAGAAAGGGAACTCAGATGCTCAAAGAATCCAGTTAAAACTTAAGCAATTGTATTTTTCACTAAGTCCTACATAGAACTGTTCACAGTAATATACCCTTGAGTAACTAAGGCATCTGTGAACATGAAAAGGAACAATTAGTACACCAGCCTGAGCTGGGCAAAAACATTCCTAATCACAGCTGCACTTGGGGACTTCCAAAGCATAACTCAGTACAGGAACATTTCCAATCTATGAATTTGACCTTTTGAATAGAAAGTGCAACCCCCATAAAAACAGGTAGATTCTTTTTCACTAGATGTACAGACCTGTTAAAAAGGGGCGTGGTGGCTCAGCAGGTAAGACGCCAGGCTTGTCGATCGGAAGATTGCAAGTTCGGAGGTTCGAATCCCTAGCCCTGTGTGACGGAGTGAGCTCCCGCACTAGCCCCAGCTCTTGCCAACCTAGCAATTCGAAAGCATGCAAATGCAAGTAGATTAATAGGTACCACTTTGGTGGGTAGGTAACAGCGTTCCGCGCACATCATGCTGGCCACATGACTGTGGAAGCGTCTTCGGACAACGCTGGCTCTTTGGCTAACAAACGGAGATGAGCACCGCCCCCTAGAGTCAGACACGAGTACACAAATGTGCGGGGGGAACCTTTACCTTTACCTTTACAGACCTGTTGACCAAAACTGCACCCACCTTGACAGCATTTTGTTTCCATTTTTAGTCCATTGGTAACAGTAGTTATTCAGAACTATACTTTGAACACTTCAAGAAAAAGCAGAACTAACAGTGCTCTCAAGTCCCTTTCCAGGCTAGATGGTCAGAAGGGCATCAACAATAATTAAGAGTACTGAAAGTTGCTGAGAAGTTCCAACAGAATCAACAGAATCAACAAAAGATGAATTAGCACTCCTTTTTTCTAGTTCCTGGTTTATTTATTTCCCAGGGCAATCAAAACTATTAGACCCCAAAGATCCTGCTTTGAAGCTTACAATATTTAACAATTTCCTATTACATGGCATTTTTATGTAGATAATTCCAGTCTGAGGCATTTAACAGTACTCCTCTTATTTCATAGTTATTAATACCAATAATGGAAACATTTCAAAATCTGTATTTTTGTAAAATTAACTCTAATAATAATTGGCTTTTTAGAGGCCAAAGGTATATGAAATGGAAAATGAACTTTGGAAGTTAAGGGATTTACAGGACTGATCCTAAAAGTAGTTATTTTATTATTTTCAAAGGTGTCATCAAACGGTATCCAGTCTACACCTCTGAACCTTGCCACATATTGGAAATGCAATGCTAGCACAACTGATGTAAGAGTTGATTACAAATACAATCCGGCATCTATGGCAGTGCCAAGTATGCTATCCAATATACAAGTCATCGTACCAGTTGATGGAGGTGTGATAAATATGCAATCACTTCCACCAGCAAAATGGTAACTTTTTATCATTGATACTGCATTAAATTCATGTTAGGATACTTATACTTGTCCTATCTTCTAAAACTATTTGTGAAATGCATTGATTATTGGTGCTTGAAGCGGTTATCATAGAAATGAAAAAGGGAAGCTTTGGGAGACCAGTGGGGACTTTATGATGAGGGAGGTATGGCAGAAGCTAGGCTGATACACAGTAAGAAATTTGCTGCAGGTCCATTTCTGGTGAGCCCCTGCCTGGGTACCTAGATATTGGATTGTGGGATCCTTGGCCGCCTCCTGCTAGTTAAGCTAGAAGCCTTACTCTGTCTGGAATAAGACTTCATTCATCCACGATATTGTGGTGGATGAACGGCCCTACCTGGTGTATATAGTTGAAACCTGGTTGGATCATGGTGGGGATGTAGCCATGTCAGAGATTAGCTCTTCTGGGTTTTAGGTCTTGCAGAAGCCTAGGCATGAAGGGTAGAAAACGTTTGTGGTAGTGATTGCTCTCGATACCTTTGTGTGATGAGATGCACTACTCCAGTGGTGCATGGATGCGAAAGAGTGTAGACCTGGCCTTGGTAATGAGGAAGAAATTAGCAAACCATTAAGGGGGGACTTTCCGACTACACAGTCCTGAGAAGTCCTGATAGGCCTTCAAGATTGTTGTCAGCCCTTTGAGGTAGGCAAGGTGAAGAAACAGGCATGGCAAGGATTCCAGTAATCTTTTTTTTTTTTTTTATTGTTGTAGGGTAAAATAACTGAATCTTGAAAGCCTGCCAGGGTTTCACAGTGGGGCTATTTTGAGTTTCTTTCACACATTCTTTCTCAGGACTCAGTAGTCTTTTCTGAAAGACCCCCTTAACAATTTGATCATTCCTTCCTCATTCCCACTCTTCTCAATAAATGAGAGAGCCTTTATGTAGCGCTGGGCTGTAAGGACAAGTTAGGGTGACTGTTGGTGTACTATCCAATTCACTACCCAGCAAGGGCCCTTTCTGAGTTCCTGGATCTTATCACAGGACTGGTGGTGGAGGTTTCCAGGCTGTTAGTGCTGAGGGACTATAACATCTTTGATCTTGGGTGGGGTCTAAAGGTGATTAAGATTCCATGGCGACCATGGCCTTGTCCTAAGTTATCTCAGCCTGACTCACGGGTGGTCAAGTGGGAGACCTTCTGTTCACTTCAGAGTAGATGGTGCTTGATTGGAAGGTGGGGGATGTTGTCCTCAGTCCTTTGCTGTGATTAGATCACTTTCTTGTGAAGATGAAAATACTGCTATTCTTGATCTCGGCAAGCGTAATGAATGAATTCATGTGGTTTACCAAGGAGCTCTACAAAATGAAACTTTACCAAGGAGCTCTAGGAAATGAAACTTTGAAGAGACGCCTAAAGCATAGTTGGAAAAAAACAGTGAATTTGATCGAGACATAAACCCATATTAAGGCCTATATTACAACAATAAGAGTGTCAAGTGTTCTTATTGCCCCTACAACCTCACATCCAGTGGCTCTGTTCTCATTATTTGTTCCCTTTTGGGAAGAAACTGATGGAACACTGTTTCTGCTGGTCACTGTGATGTTTGTGAAATTCTTCACAGACAAAATTGCTCACATTCACTCAGAGCGGAATGCTCCTTAGACAGAGTTGAGACTGGAGATTGGGGTAGTCTTGCAATGTTATTTGGGAATTGAACTTGTAGAACTGAGGAAATGAATAGGATTCTCTGTAGTATGAGTAGGCTAAATCCATGCCACTCCAGGCTCATTTGGGCTGTTGTGGGAGTGGCGGATGGGGGGGAGGTGTCAGAATTGTATGGCTGGAACCAAGAGGTGTTGAATGCTTTTTAGAGGAGAGGGTGTAGCGCAGTTGGTCTTGAAAAAGGCAGTGAGGTGCTCTCTCTTGAAGAGGTCATCTCTCAATCCAGCTATACTTGAAATCCTCCCTTTCTGAGAAAGATGTTAGAAAAAGTATTGGGGAAATAGCTATAGAGGTTCCTAGATGAAGTACATTACCTGGGTCCTTCCAGTCTGGATTTAGATCTAGGCATGGAACAGAGACAGCATTGGCCCCTTGAGGGTGAGAGTGCTACCCTCTTGGACATTTTGGAGATCTTGGCAGCTTTTGATACTATTGACCATGTTCTTATTGGACTACATGTAGGACTAGGAGTTGGAAGCACTGTTTTGCAGTGGTTCTACTCCTATCTTAGTGAGCAGTTTCAGTTAATAATAATAATGGGAGATAAGCAGTTGAGTTTATGGTTACTCCAGTATGGTATGCCTTAGGGTTCAACTCTTCCCATTACTATTTAACATCTGTATGAAGCTGCTGGAAAAGGTCTTCCACTGGTTTGGGGTGAGATACCAACAGCATGCTGATGACACTGAATTATACATCAACACCCTAGCCTGAACCAGAGATGCTTTGGAAACGCTGAACTGGTATCTGGAGGCTGTGAGGGCCTGGATGGGCCAAAACAAGTTTAGGTTCCATTTCAGCAAGACAGAATTACTGTGTGCAAAATCATCTTGGCTCATTGGCAGCCCTGGTGATTGCTCTGGAAGGGATCACCTCCTCTCTGAAGGAGCCAGTCTACAACTTGGGGATTACCCTGGACTCATGGCTCCTATTGAAACAACAGGTGGAAGCATGGCCAGTGTGGCCCTCACCCAGCTAAAGCTGCTGCACCAGTTGCAGCCCTATTAAGACTGTGAAGCCCATATCCACATTACCACCCATATCAACTATATTTGGCTGCCCTTGACCATGTCTTGGAAACAGCATTAGTGCAAATTGCAACAGCCAGGATGTTAGCAGGTAAGAACTATTTTGTCATATAACACCAGTTATTTGGTTGTTTCATAGGCTACCAGTTAGTTTCTGAACCTAATTCAGAGTCTTGGTTATCACCCATAAAGCCCTGTATGGCTTGGCTCCAGGTTACCTTAAGGACAGTCTGTTCCAGGTAGAATATCTAATATCTGTTTGAGGCTGGAGTCCAGTATATACTTGCTTATCATTATGCTTTTAGTTGCTTGAAAAATTACCAAAGATAATACAGTAGATGCAGTGTAGCAGTATGGAGAACTGCCAAATATGATTTTCTTTTTCCTTACAGGAACTCAGAGCAGATGAAAGCTTTGTGGAAATTAGCTAGTATTTCAGAAAAATCAGAAAATGGCGGTAAGAAGAAATGTTTTAAATTAACTTGTTATAGATAAGAAAACTATGATTGGTGTTTTATGTTGGACAAATAATCAATTAAAAACTAACTGTCCTGCAGTGCCCTTGTAAATTGTACTATATATTATAATCAATGTGTTATTTATTATTTGAGGGGCCTTTTAGAGAGAAAATATCCAAATATATTCTGTATAGGGAAATGTAAATAATTGTTTTTCTCCCAATATATTTTAATGATGGATTTTTCTCATCAACACTATCATATTTTGCAATATCAAAACTGGCATTGAACCATATTCAATAATATGAATAAAATAATAATAAGGAAATAATAGTTCCTCATGGGGGTGGTTAATTTCATAATATCCTTTTTATTTAACTATCTGGCCATTTGGATCTATTTTAATCAGTTTTATTGTAAACCGCCCAGAGTTCCCCGTTGGGGGAGATGGGCGGTCATATAAGTTAAATAAATAAATAAATAAATATTTGTTATCCAACTTTTGCTTTAATTATAGTATAATAAATTATGAATAAAAGTACATACTATATTGAGTTGCAGAAAAATAATAGTTTTACAACCTATCTCAATACAGAATAGCCTTAACAACACAAAGAAAAAAATAAAGTAGATTTAAGCTACAGTCAATTTAGAATGAAAGGTATGAATGCTTTGGTTCACTATATTAAAATGAGATCTTCTTAAGCATGTGAAATGGGTGTGTAGTGGATCAACTGAATAGACATTTGTATGTCAGTTTTTATCTGAGATTTATACACAGATTAAATCTATGTATATACGTGTGTGTTTGTATGTGTGTATGAGCCATAAATAGTCTCAGATACTTAAAAGAATTCAAGAACAACTGCAACTCCAATTAATACAAATGCCAATAGAAACATGAGATCCTATAGGAAATATGTGAAATTACTCCAGTTAATTGAATAGTCTAATAAATTAACAAATTATTGTAAAATGACACTATATTTTGGTATAGAAAAATACATAATTACATACAAAAATACATACAAAGGACTCCACAAATACATAATTATCAATGCATACTATATCATCAGTTTATAATAACTGTCCAGCCACTGTTACGCCTGCTGTAATAAAATTGGCCGATTGTGTTAGTATTTTGCAGCAACTATAATGAAGAAATTTGTGGCACTTTGAACATTAAAAGAAATATTATTGGATACATTTTTGTGGATCTTTGTCTTTGCTGTATTATCAGGTAATCGTAGTATCAATTGTATTATAGTACCTGTGCTAATAAGCAAATTCCTTTATTATTTTTCTTTCTCTCCCCTGAATAGGCTCTGGCTCCCTCAGAGCTAAATTTGACCTTTCTGAAGGACCCAGTAAGCCAACAACACTTGCCGTGCAATTTATCAGTGAGGGAAGCACTCTTTCTGGAGTAGATGTTGAATTAGTAGGCACTGGCTATCGGCTTTCCCTAATTAAGAAGAGGTTTGCCACTGGTAAGAAGGATACTGTTCTTCTCAGGATAACCTATAGAGTTAATTTGCAATGTCTGACAATCAGTATGTCATTGGTGTTTATAGCAGTCAAATTCATAAAAGTAAAATTTTTGTAATGGGTGTGTACAGCAAATTAACTCCATAACCCTGTTATCAGGTGTTAAAGTGTGTTCTACTTTAACGAGAATCTGTATACTAATTTTGCATCTTGGTTAAAAACAGGTTTGTGTGTATGTAATATATGTTTATGTATGTGTAGACAGAGAGAGAGAGAGAATATATTCAACCTTTAAAAGTCCACAATTTTTGTCTGACTTTTGGGACCCAACCAAGTACTGTAGTTCTCTGCCCATTCTTCTGGTTCATTTAACAGTTCTGCGCCCAGGAAAGCTCTCCTCCTGTGTGAAAGGGCAGCAAAGAGCTTGGCAGTTGGGCCTTGCATGATGAAGCACACCAGGTTCCTTGGCTGCAACCAAGCAGTTCCCAGCCTGTCTTCCATCCTTGGAGCCAGGGAGGGAGTGGCAGGATTCGTGCAATTCTTGAAATCCCAATTTTAGGAGGGAGGTTAGGGATCATCACCATCAGAGGACTAAAGCACACAGCCATGAGAGCAAAAAATATGGAAGCTTGGTTTAAAAAATTACTTTTCTATTAATGTTGTTTACTAAGATAACAACTGTGGAACTTTTTATGTCTTTCAGGACGATATATGGCAGATTGCTGAACAGCCTGTTAAGAAAAATAGTTTTTTCCCCCAATGAATAAGAAGTTTGTTCATTCTCTTATCTTTCCAACACTATTTTAACATGCATTAATTTTTGAAAACACATTGCATAGTTTTTGGAGTTTATACCCAACAAAATGCACTTTTGAAAATAAGTCAGTTTAAAAAATACTCTATTTTGAAATAGCACTGAAGTAACCTCCAACTTTATAGAAAATCAGTTGCAATACTGGGAAACAAGATACTGAAATACTTAGTAGTGATGTAGCCTCAGAGCCAAAATAGCAGTCATGTGTGGTATTTAAAGTGTGTGATGCTTTGTGATACCTTAAACAAAACTATATTTTAACTTTCTATATTACTGAAGTATATTTTTCAGTTTCCAATATTGCCATTCCATAAACAAAACAGTGGCAAAGTATTTTTTGTTTTCACTCTTGTATGTTCATGTGTCATATCTTGTTAGAGATATCTATAAAAATAACTTTATTTCCATACATCATACATAATTAAAAGACCAGTGTTTTATAGGAGATGGTTTTTAAAAATGTAAAGTGCAATGTTTTTTTAATTGCAATGTACAACAGAGTTATTTACTTCTGCCATTAGTTAACTTGATGGGAGTTGTAATTTTAATTAATGCTGTAGATTATTTATTTTTATATGAGATGTGTAATGTTTGTGCCTTTTCAAAACTGTGCCTGTCGAATGTTTATGTGCTTCTCATTGCTTTACCTTTTTTTTCATTATCTAGATCTTCCAAACAGTAAACTTGATGCAAATGATCTTCTGCTTACAGAATGGAAGAATCACTTGTGTTCTACAGTCCATGCACCCCTCAAATTTGCTAGGGAGGCTACTGAGGACTTCTGATGCACATTTCAGGGGGGCATGAGGCATTTCAAGGGAGAGGGAGAAGCCAATCAGCCACTACAATTTCTGTCACTGGAAGATAGGCACAATTGGATATAACCTGGCATTTGGAAATGGAAACATAAAGTAACTAAAATAGCCTTTAAAATAACTTCTGTTGGGTTAAATGCAATAAATGCAGCCATTACAAAGGAAACTTTTAACTCTTGTCAGTTAACATTACAGTATCAAAATTTAAAATATCACCAAAGATGTGCAAAATCCTGAAAGTGTTAAATTTTAAAATATTAGTAATAATAATACATTAAGGTGCAGCATTTCCCTTTGCTAGCTACAAAAAGCTGAATTTCACATGCTTTCAAACAGATAGCATGAATGTAAGTGTTACTTGTGAGCAGCCGTGTTGTTTTAAAGGTCTGTTTTGAGTAAAAATGATTACTAATAGTAATTTCAATAAATATTTTATGGCCACATTAGGTAGAGAGGCAGATAATAGCCATAAAAATGAAACTGACCCATTTTAATTTTAATACAAGTCTGTTTTTAGAACTTATGCCTTATGCTTTTAAGACATTAAATGCAAAAATCAAAAGTTATTGGGGGCTGGTGAATATATAATCAGCAGCTGTACCAGAGATTAAGTACTTTTCTCAATTCCAGTTCCTAACAAAAGGTTATATTAAAATCACTAATTCAGTGTACAATGCTTCTAATGGGTAAAATAGTGGATTAATATGTCAGTGTTCTATACAGCCAGTAAATTTTGATGAATCCTAAGCACACTACAAATATAGCTATATGTGTTCTATTGACATCAAAGGAATTTATACTCAGGATAAGTGAAAAAGCCCTTTTCCCCCTTTTGTGGGACCATTAATCACCTACAAAAGTGGAGAGAGAATATCAATGACTTTCAGGGTGGGCAAAATCAGAGACCTAAAATGTGGTAAACTTATTTTAAAAGATACGTGGATCAATTACTTTCTTCTGCTTTGCTTTTAATATCAAATAAAACTTTTGCCATCACTTCATGTGACAGATATGCTGCCCTCAGCAGCCCAACAACATTCATTCTGTAACTGGGATATGATGTCTCTCAGAAATATATTACATTGTGATGTACATTTCTCTGGCACATTATTGGGATGGGGAGAAAATGGCAGCTAAGCTTTTTTTCCTTCTTAAGAAAAAAAAAGCCACTTTATATTTGATGGTAAACTCTGGCGTGTCGCTCAAAGTTCTTCAGTCTCACCTTTTACCAAAAATTAATCCAATTGTAGATGTTTTCACACATACATAAACCCAAATACTGAAAAGCATGAATAATTCATACATTAATAACTGATTATAGAATTGCAATCAAAAAAATTACTTTTTACATGTTTGCATTGTTTTAGAAAAAACTAAGATTCCATTAGAGCACTACACAGTGAATTTTTATATTGTAGAATGATCGTTTTGATGGAATTATTAGAATTTTTAAATAAAATTGGCATTTCAGATGGTACAGACTTTTAATGGATTCTTAATTGTAATCTGTTAATGCATTACAACTGTCTGAACAGTTTAATACCTTAGTTTTGAAAGTCCTTCAGTTTTATCTTCCATTTTAATCATGTATTCTTTCTAAATTAGTGCTAAATTTCAGCACTTTCTAGCCTTACTACCAAATGTTCTCAAATACACATACACAAAGGCTGCATGTTATAATTTTGAAGCCATGCAACTTTATATAGAATTTTTAAAAGAAAAATCTGTATCTAAAGATATAGATGTATATAAATAAAACATATCTGATGAAAATTTCATGTAGCAAGCTGGATCTTGCTTGTTTATAAAGAGATCACCTTTGTAGCTG